>OY754311.1:58291327-58891327 GCA_963573325.1 Astragalus glycyphyllos | reverse complement strand
ACTCCGCAGTCAAGCGTGCTTGGGCGAGAGTAGTACTGGGATGGGTGACCTCCTGGGAAGTCCTCGTGTTGGACCTCTTTTTTAATTTTAATTGATTTTTCCGCGCTATTTTTTTTTTTAAAAGCCTCCAGTAACGATCTCGTGCGTTTTCGCGAATCGAAATGCTACCTGATTTGGGACTAGTGATCCTGGAATTTTTTCGGATTTTTTGGACGAAGAATCGGAGCAAACGGAGTAAGTTGACCGAAAACCGTTTTCTTCCTACTAGCGCGCGGAGAAAGCATGTATACTATTACGGTGCACAACCTGACAGGTGCGATCATACCAGCACTAATGCACCGGATCCCATCAGAACTCCGCAGTTAAGCGTGCTTGGGCGAGAGTTGTACTGGGATGGGTGACCTCCTGGGAAGTCCTCGTGTCGCACCTCTTTTTTAATTTTAATTGATTTTTCCGCGCTATTTTTTTTTAAAAGCCTCCAGTAACGATCTCGTGCGTTTTCGGGAATCGAAATGCTACCTGATTTGGGTCTAGTGATCCTGGAATTTTTTCGGATTTTTTGGACGAAGAATCGGAGCAATCGGAGGAAGTTGACCGAAAACCGTTTTCTTCCTACTAGCGCGCGGAGAAAGCATGTATACTATTACGGTGCACAACCTGACAGGTGCGATCATACCAGCACTAATGCACCGGATCCCATCAGAACTCCGCAGTTAAGCGTGCTTGGGCGAGAGTAGTACTGGGATGGGTGACCTCCTGGGAAGTCCTCGTGTTGCACCTCTTTTTTAATTTTAATTGATTTTTCCGCGCTATTTTTTTTTAAAAGCCTCCAGTAACGATCTCGTGCGTTTTCGCGAATCGAAATGCTACCTGATTTGGGACTAGTGATCCTGGAATTTTTTCGGATTTTTTGGACGAAGAATCGGAGCAAACGGAGTAAGTTGACCGAAAACCGTTTTCTTCCTACTAGCGCGCGGAGAAAGCATGTATACTATTACGGTGCACAACTTGACAGGTGCGATCATACCAGCACTAATGCACCGGATCCCATCAGAACTCCGCAGTCAAGCGTGCTTGGGCGAGAGTAGTACTGGGATGGGTGACCTCCTGGGAAGTCCTCGTGTTGCACCTCTTTTTTAATTTTAATTGATTTTTCCGCGCTATTTTTTTTTAAAAGCCTCCAGTAACGATCTCGTGCGTTTTCGCGAATCGAAATGCTACTTGATTTGGGACTAGTGATCCTGGAATTTTTTCGGATTTTTTGGACAAAGAATCGGAGCAAACGGAGTAAGTTGACCGAAAACCGTTTTCTTCCTACTAGCGCGCGGAGAAAGCATGTATACTATTACGGTGCACAACTTGACAGGTGCGATCATACCAGCACTAATGCACCGGATCCCATCAGAACTCCGCAGTTAAGCGTGCTTGGGCGAGAGTAGTACTGGGATGGGTGACCTCCTGGGAAGTCCTCGTGTTGCACCTCTTTTTTAATTTTAATTGATTTTTCCGCGCTATTTTTTTTTAAAAGCCTCCAGTAACGATCTCGTGCGTTTTCGCAAATCGAAATGCTACCTGATTTGGGACTAGTGATCCTGGAATTTTTTCGGATTTTTTGGACAATGAATCGGAGCACACGGAGTAAGTTGACCGAAAACCGTTTTCTTCCTACTAGCGCGCGGAGAAAGCATGTATACTATTACGGTGCACAACTTGACAGGTGCGATCATACCAGCACTAATGCACTGGATCCCATCAGAACTCCGCAGTTAAGCGTGCTTGGGAAGAGTAGTACTGCGATGGGTGACCTCCTGGGAAGTCCTCGTGTTGCACCTCTTTTTTAATTTTAATTGATTTTTCAGCGCTATTTTTTCTGAAAAGCCTCTAGTAACGATCTCGTGCGTTTTCGCGATTCGAAACGTTACCTGATTGGGGAATCGTGATCCTTGAATTTTTTCGGATTTTTTGGGCGTAGAGTCGTAGCAAACAGAGTAAGTTGACCGAAAACCGTCTTTTTTCTACTAGCGCGCAGAGAAAGCATGGATACTATTACGGTGCACAACTTGACAGGTGCGATCATACCTGCACTGATGCACCGGATCCCATCAGAACTCCGCAGTTAAGCATGCTTGGGCGAGAGTAGTGTTAGGATGGGTGACCTCCTTGGAAGTCCTCGTGTTGCACCTCTTTTATAATTTTAATTGATTTTTGCAGCGCTCTATTTTTTTGAAAAGCCTCTAGTAACGATCTCGTGCGTTTTCGCGATTCAAAACGCAACCTGATCGGGGAATCATGATCCTTGAACTTTTTCGGATTTTTTGGGCGGAGAGTTGGAGCAAACAGAGTAAGTTGACCGAAAACAGTTTTTTCCTACTAGCGCGCGGATAAAGCATGTATACTATTACGGTGCACCACTTGATAGGTGGAATCATACCATCTCGTACGTTTTCGCGACTCAAAATGCTACCTGATTTGGGACTAGGGATCCTTGAATTTTTTCGGATTTTCCTGGCGAAGAATCGGAGCAAACGGAGTATGTTGACGGAAAACCGTTTTTTTACTACTAGCGCGCGGAGAAAGCATGAAAACTATTAAGGAGCAAAACTTGTCGGGTGCGATCATACCAGCACTATTGCACCGGATCCCATCTGAACTCCGCAGTTAAGCGTGCTTGGGCGAGAGTAGTACTGGGATGGTGACCTCCTGGGAAGTTCTCTTGTTGCACCTCTTTTTTAATTTTAATTGATTTTTACGCTCTATGTTTTTCGAAAAGCCTCCAGTAACGATTTCGTGCGTTTTCGCGACTCGAAATGCTACCTGATTTGGGACTCGTGATTCTTGAATTATTTCAGATTTTTTGGGCGAAGAATCGGAGCAAACCGAAAAAGTTGACCAAAAACCGTTTTTTTCCTACTAGCACGCGGAGAAAGCATGTATACTATTACGGTGCACAACTTGACAGGTGCAATCATACCAGCACTAATGTACCGGATCCCATCAGAACCCCGCAGTTAAACGTGCTTGGGCGAGAGTAGTACTGGGATGGGTGACCTCCTGGGAAGTCCTCGTGTTGCACCTATTTTCTAATATTAATTTATTTTTCAGCGCTATTTTTTCTGAAAAGCCTCTAGTAACGATCTCGTGCGTTTTCACGATTCAAAACGTTACCTGATTGGGGAATCGTGATCCTTGAATATTAATTGATTTTTCAGCGCTATTTTTTCTGAAAAGCCTCTAGTAACGATCTCGTGCGTTTTCGCGATTCGAAACGTTACCGGATTGGGGAATCGTGATCCTTGAATTTTTTCGGTTTTTTGGGCGGAGAGTCGTAGCAAACAGAGTAAGTTGACCGAAAACCGTCTTTTTTCTACTAGCGCGCAGAGAAAGCATGGATACCATTACGGTGCACAACTTGACAAGTGCGATCATACCTGCACTAATGCACCAGATCCCATCAGAACTCCGCAGTTAAGCATGCTTGGGCGAGAGTAGTATTGGGATGGGTGACCTCCTGTGAAGTGCTGGTGTTGCACCTCTTTTTTGATTTTAGTTGATTTTTCCACGCTATTTTTTTTGAAAAGCCTCCAGTAGCGATCTCGTGCGTTTTTGCGACTCGAAATTCTACCTGATTTGAGACTCGGGATGCTTGAATCTTTTCGGATTTTTTGGGCGAAGAATCAGAGCAAACGGAGTAAGTTGACCGAAAACCGTTTTTTTCCAACTACCACGCGGAGAAAGAATGAATACTATACGGTGCACCACTTAATAGGTGGAATCATACCATCACTAATGCACCGGATCCCATCAGAAGTCCGCAGTTAAGCATGCTTGGGCGAGAGTAGTACTGGGATGGGTGACCTCCTGGGAAGTCCTCGTGTTGCACCTCTTTTTTAATTTTAATTGATTTTTTCGCGCTTTTTTTTTAAAAGCCTCCAGTAACGATCTCGTGCGTTTTCGCGACTCGAAATGCTACCTGATTTGGGACTCGCGATCCTTGAATTTTTTGGGCGAAAAATCGGAGCAAACAGAGTAAGTTGACCGAAAATCGTTTTGTTTCTTACTAGCGCGCGGAAAAAGCATGAATACTATTACGGGGCATAACATGAAGGGTGCGATCATGTAACAACACTATTGCACCGGATCCCATCTGAACTCCGTAGTTAAGCGTGCTTGGGCGAGAGTAGTACTGGGATGGGTGGCCTCCTGGGAAGTCCTCTTGTTGCACCTCTTTTTTAATTTTAATTGATTTTTCCTCGCTATTTTTTTCGAAAAGCCTCCAGTAACGATCTTGTGCGTTTTCGCGTCTCAAAATGCTACCTTATTTGGGACTCGTGATCCTTGAATTTTTTCAGATTTTTTGGGCGAAGAATCGGAGCAAACAGAGAAAGTTGACCGACAATCGTTTTTTTCGTACTAGCGCGCGGAGAAAGCATGTATACTATTACGGTGCACCACTTGATAGGTGGAATCATACCATCACTAATGCACCGGATCCCATCAGGACTCCGCAGTTAAGCGTGCTTGGGCGAGAGTAGTACTGGGATGGGTGACCTCTTGGGAAATCCTCGTGTTTCACCTCTTTTTTTATTTTAATTGATTTTTCTGCGATATTTTTATTGAAAAGCCTCCAGTAACGATATCGTGCGTTTTTGCGACTCGAAATGCTACCTGATTTGGGACTCGTGATCCTTGAATTCTTTTTGGATGTTTTGGGCCAAGAATCGGAGCAAACAAAGTAAGTTGACTGAAAACCGTTTTTTTCCTACTAGCGCACGGAGAAAGCATGTATTCTATTACAATGCATAACTTGCCAGGTGCGATCATACCAGAACTGCTGGACCGGATCCCATCAGAACTCCGCAGTTAAGCGTTGTTAGGAGAGAGTAGTCTTGGGATGGGTGACCTCTTGGGAAGTCCTCGTGTTGCACCTCTATTTTTGTTTTAACTTAATTTTTTGCGCTATATTTTTTGAAAAGTCTCCATTAACGATCTCATGTGTTTTCGTGGCTTGAAATTCTACGTTATTGGGACTCGTGACCCTTGAATGTTTTCGGATTTTTTTTGGGATCTTAATCTATCCTTGTTCAGCACCCTTTCTAGCATGCTTTCGACATGATGCCCGCCAGCATTTTGTTGAATTTGTTGAAACATATCGTTAACATTTTGATTCCTTTTAACGATAGCAACATTTCGGGGGACCACCACATTTCTAGGTGGTTGAATAGCGGCCTGCTCAGGATTCCGTTCATTATTATTTTGAACTCCGTTTTCGTTGTCCCCTTGGGTTGCACCAAAAGCATCAACAATTCTTCCTATTTGGGTAGCCAACTCTTGATAAGTGTTGTTAGTACTCTCAATCATAGGATTGAACACTGTAGCTATTTGCTGAGTCATCATAATTACGATGTCATGGTTGCTCTCATCCATCCGTTGTCTGAGAGAATACACAGTCGTATTTGTTATGAGATAATTAAGTAATTTTTCCGGGGCCATGTCTTAGGAGTTTATGTGATTGATTCTCGAAGTACTAACTCCCGCATTATTTAATCTTTGGAATCCTGGAGGAATACTCGAACTTACCATGGTTGGCCTCCGAGGAGGGACAAAACCATAAGGTAGTCTTTATGGTGGTTGAACCACGTTAAGGGTTCTTCCCTTGAGATCTATTGGCGTGTAAGAAATCATTTGACTTACCACAGGATTTGATCTTGGTTCTCCTTGGGGAATAGTTTCAATGTGATGTTGTTGGTATGACGAATTAAGCTCTTGTTAAACTTCTTGGTCAGAACTGTTATTGTCACTAGGAGAACCAACATTAACTCTATTACGGTTTCTGGTGTTCACCATGATACCGATTCAAGCGAGCATACAATTAAAACTTGACACGACTATCTCTAAACTGAGTCCGACTGGTTGTGCATTTTTTTTTACAGTATTTTTTGTTAAGGGTCTCTGTCAAACAAATAAATTGGAGACGTGTGAGAGAATAGGACTCGAATAAGATATTGAGTTCACAAGTTGATAGGTTTACACTCCAAGCCCCAAATTGTGTGCTTTTCGAGACAAGTAACAGAAAAGTAACAAAATTCAATCGCATAATCAAATGAATTAGAGATTCTAGGTGATTATGAAATCGAATTTTAGGAACCAAATATATGGTTGAACGAAATGCAAAAATCACACCCGAAGAGGGCAGAATATCGTGAATCCTCCAATTGCTTCACAATGAGGGTTTTCGAAAAATAGAGATAAGTCAAAAAAAAAACTCAAACAAGCATCAGAAATCATCCCAAGAGGGAAAGAACATCACGAGTTTCCCAAGCGTAGAGAAAAAAGTTGAGTAAATCGCTAAAACAAAAATAGACAAAAGCGAAACACTCGATTGTCGAAAAGAAATTGCATTGAGTTAAAATAAGTTTGAAAATACAAAAGGGGTTGACTGAGACATACACTGTTCATTGTTGTAGCTAGAGATCCTGTGAGTTTGGATGTGTTAGGCGTAATGGGTTACTTAATGATATGAAATCGGCCCGAGTTCTTTGTTTGAACTCCTATTTATAGAGTTAGGAAAGTAAACTTCTATGGACACACGTCCTTATTCGAAAGCGGATAAAAATAAACTAACTATTGATTGAAGGTGATTGACGCCACATGTCTTCTGGCGTCTGGATGCCCCACACCTATCTTTGTCAGTTCTGGCGTCTGGATGCCCCACACCTATCTTTCCATTTAGCTGAAACTAATACAGTTTTGAGAGCCGTCTTTTGCTCTTACGCATTATTATACGCTTTAGAAAAATTTTGTACCCTAGCCTTTAGCCTAAAATCGGAAGTGAATTCATTGGTGAACGGGTGTCGCTGTACATATTTTGAGGTTCGGTGCTTGAATGTTTCATATTATTTTGCTTTAGCTTCTAAATTCAACTCATCATGGTTGCAATTTCTGATTTTCGTGTTACGCTTGATTTACTCGTATTCGGTTTTTGCAAAACGTGATTCATTTGTGTACGCGCTTGCTTGTATACAATTTCTTCTCGTAACCTTTGATTATTTCGAGTTATTTGGATGCTTAATTTATTTAATTCAAATAGAAATTGATAGAGGACTGACATGAATTCTGTTATGATATTGGTGATGCTTTGAACGGTGCTTGTCCGCTTTCATGACCGATTGAACCACTGTTTCGGCACATGCCCTAAATTGTGTGAATTATAAATTAATTAACGCTTGTTCTAGTTAGTATATATCAATCTCGAATTCAAAATCCTTAGAGACGTTATTTTTTAAAACCTATGATAAATTAGAGATGCACACCATGATACTGGTGAATTGATTGTCTCTTGCCATTTGTTGCTCCTATCAAACAAAAACTTTTCCAATCAAAACCCCCCTTTTTAGTGTTAATTTCGTGCTTGTTGTTGGTAATCTTAATCTCAGAGGTCTTTGTGAGACGACCAACGTTAACTCACCTTGATACTACATTTTAGTATTTTCTAATTATTTTAACTTGGTATCAGCCATGCTGACGTGTCATTTTAGCTAATGTCGAATCCGAAATTTTGCTGTAACAAGTACAATCAGCCATGGTGGGTGGTGGAGCAATAGGAGAGAAAAAGGAAAAAGGGGATTGATGAGAAGGACAAATAGGTAGGAAGAGAGGGTGAGGGTAAAATAGGAAAATATATCCAAGTCAGCAATGTAAAATAAAAGAAAATAACAAAGGGTATTTTTAAAAAAAAAATATTTTGCAGGGACTTTTTTAAAAGTCAAATATGCCAACATGTAGCTCTATTAGCCACATCAGCAAATGACTAATAAAATGCTTAAGAGAAGGGTATTTATTTAAAATAGTTATTTTGCGGGGAATTTTAAAAAAATAATTTACAATGACTTATTTAGAAAATCGTTATATCTGCAGGCATGAAAAACATATTATTTAAGCCAAAAAGAAACTAGGAATTTGGGCTGTCCATTTTATGTTAAACAAACCTATGTAAAGCCCATTATTCCCTTCCGCGTCGAACCCTTGCACATCCTTTGACAACCTAAATCCTTCTCCCTGCCGTTAGTTATTCAATTGCAGGGAGTCGTCTCCATGTGTTGGTTCCCTTATTTGATTTTCTTCTCAGTCCTTTTTCTCTATACCAAATCACCATCTGGATCTATCTATGGTGTTATTGTAGTCGTTTGAGACAAAAAACACACTGTATTTCATACTGTATTTGGCATTTTATAGTCAACTTGTTCGTGGTTTTGAAAAAGGAGATCATTTTTGAATTCCTCCAATTGAAACCTTCGAGAAATCATACCGCTTTTATTATTTGGTTGAAGTTGACAACCGACCAGCTTTGCCTTTTACTGCAACTTCCAGTCTCACTTCTGGCCTCATCGGTTATCATCTTTAAAAAAATGATACTTTCTTTGGACTCATCAAAAAGGATACTCTCATTATATCCAATTAGATTCAAAAACCGAGGCGTTTAAAACATGGGCCACTGATAGGCCGCAGGTGCACGGTTCTACCGAGTAGTAAAGAATATCGATCCCACAAGGAGTTTTAGTGAGTACCAATCTAGTTTTTTTTTGATCAGCTAAAAGGGAATGATTTCGCAAAGAGGAATGTTTGTTTGACTAAAATTCAGAAATTTAAAAGCGCCCTAGGATTGTGGTTTTAATCGTAACGATAGATCCTTGACAATCCCTTATCTACTCTCTATTTTATGTTGAGTTCGTTCCTAAGGACAAGGTATTCATTCGGTAATTCATGTTTCCTCTCGGAATACAAGAACGTGTCTCGAAACAACTATCAAACCTTTTCTCATGGTTGATCATCGCAGAGACCCTTTGAGTACAACCTTACTGTCCCAGGACTCTCAAAACTATTCTCATGTTTTGATTGTCTTGTCTAACTTCATAGTTCCAATATCTAACTTCACCTCTCGGTACTTCGTTTGATATTTGAAATATGATTGAATAACAATGATGTTCGATTAGAATAGGAACTCTAATAAAATAGAGTCTAGACTTGGGATTGTTTAGAGGTCCATCATTTGATTGTTCCCACAATCTCAAGACTAGAGAAATCTACTCACACATGATCATAGTAGACGAGGGAGTAGAAGATGAAGATATAAAAGTAAACGACGGAAAGGTAAATGACAGAATGTAAACAAAGCGATAAAGAACAGAAATGTAAAGTGCTGGAAATGTAAAGAATAGAAAATAAAGAACAAAGAAAGTAAAGAACAGAAAATAAAGAACAAAAGCTTACGAGAAATGCAAGAACTTGAATTAAACTTTGGAGTGAGATTACAATGGTCCTAGATGGCTTTGGTACTCAGAAATGGTGCTCTTTATAGGCCTAGAACAAGAGACAAGATGTCTAATTCGCATTACAAGCAAGGAAGTACACTTAAGAGCAGTTTTCAGCATCCGTTGGACTGACACCGTCCGTGTTGAGCAACACGGGCACCCGTGTCAGCTTCAGGTAGAAGAAAATGACTTTCAGCATTCTGATTCGTAACAGTTGCCACGGTCCGGTCGAAGCAACATGGGCACCCGTGTCAGCTTCGGCCAGAGGTGTTTTTTCATGCAAATTTTGACTGTTTTTATCCTTTGTGGGTCTTCTATCCTTGGGACTTCAATGCTATGCTTTTTAGTGCTTGAAATTCTTCTTTTGCTCTTGACTTATCCTACAAAATCAAATCAAAATAAAAATAGTAAAATAGCCCTGAAAGAGAATTAAATTACCAAATAAACTACTTAAAACAAACACTAAAATAACAACTAATTTGGACTTATCAGCCACATTCTTCCTTGTTCTTCATCGTTCTTCATTACCGTTGAGCACTACTCAAGAGGATTCACAGTTCCTTTATTCTTTTGGCCTCAAGAGACATTCCAATCATCTAAGTATCCTATCCTTTGCTTTTTTAAAGTCTAAATTTGTTGTAAGTACATCTCCTTCATGTTCAAGTCCTTTCTTTCAGTCTTACACAACGTAAGAACCTATTTTTGACATAGCTTCTCCTACAGATGCCATATTCGCACACCATTTGAAGCTACACGCTCATGATGACGTCCTTAACACTATAAAAACTAAATTTCAGGGTTCTGCATCATAATTTTGTGGTAAGTCCCTAAGCGCTTTTTTTGTGGTTATTTTGGTCCCTATGGGCAAAGGTCTAATGTCGTACATTCTCCTTTCATTATCACGACTTCTTGGACCATCAAGGAACTAATATAAGAGTGATCAGATGATTTTTGGATGACATGCATTGTGGTTTTGGTTTCAAACTTCCATTCATGAGCATTTGGATTCGAGGCAAGAAGAGGGGGGGGGGGGGGTGATAACCAGGGAATATTGTACTTTAGGATGCAATCGACATAACTGGGACGCCTAATGATCCCTATGTCTTACGCCGACAATGTATGTGTGTAGACCATTGTATGAGCAATGGATTTTAAATTATTTATTTTATAAATTGGTCATGTCCTTATAAGAGCAAGGACAATATTATAATGTGATGGGATTGATTATATGTGTAAGTTCTATATGTTGTTGTATGATTGTTGTTGCTGATGATAAGAGATCAATTCGATGGATTGAGTCTTGTTGTTAAGCGTCACAGTTAACCTCCCTCGACGAGATATGATTGTTAGTATTATTGTAATTGGATAGTTATATATAATTGATGAATCCGAGGGTAGTAGACCTTATTGGACACTCGAAAAAGTTAAGGATGAATTATATGGTTAGGTATCCCATAAGTTGAAAATGAAGAAGCACTCATGGTTTTACGGCCTCTAATTTAAGTAACAAGGTTAAACTTTAGTATAGGAGATTGGATTCATGATACTGATATCCCTAAGTATATTGATTGTTAAATTCGAATTAAGAATGACATAGAATTAAGAATGACTTGTTACTATCACCCATGAGACGTTTTGGAGTTGTGTTAATGGATTAGAAAGGATCGTTAATCGACTAGGATAATGAAGAATCACCTAGGAGACATTATTGAGCCTATTAATCGACTAGGAGTGAGCTATTAATGGATTAGGACAACTTTAGGTGTGTTTTGGATGATGATTAACCATTCTTGAACTAGTTTAAAGTGACCTTAAACCATAGATGATGTTTAAAGGATTTGACACTATAAAGAGCATGGGGAAGCTAAGAAATGGATGGAACCATAATAGTACAAATAGACACCATACTAAGGATTAGTGGGGACTTAGGATCTAGATGTAATTAGAGATGATCATGACATGACAAGTAACCACCCAGTTGAAGATGATACCCATGGACTCAGGAATCCTTAGGGACACTGATGATGATGATCAACGGGTTTATCCCTTTAAGGAACCTTGTTGCAGTATGGGCAAGGATTCGTCGTAGTATGGGAGAGTCGTACCTCAGTAGTTGAAATTTGTAGCAGGAACCTTGTCGCATTAGGGGAAAAGACGCATCGTAGTATGAGCGAGCTATACCTCAAAGCTTGGTGATGATGATATGTTATATGGTAAGCAAACAAATTTGGTAGTATTAATAGAGACGGCCACAACCCGACCTTGCGGGTAGCGCCAGTAGGGGGTCCTATGCGGCGCTCCACTGGGGCATTCTGTAAAATACTGGAAATGAAACATCCCCAATTCGGTTAGTTTCGATTATCGAAATTAACTAATGTCGCTTAATCATTTGATTATTAAATTGAGTCATTAAGCATGTTACAATACAATAAGGCAATATTTAATTGCTAAGATATATGAAACATATGGATTGTTGCTTGATTGTTTGATTAATTGAGTATTTTGTGTGGTTTATTGAGTGAATTAGATTGTGCAATTAGCAAGTGTTTTTTGAAGTTAAAGACTAAATTGAGTAATTGAACTTACATGGATATTGAGTAGCAAATTTAATTTCTAAATTATCTTAAATATATGAATTATTGAGTTATTGTTTGATTAGAATTTGGTTTTAAGTGGGTAATTAGGACTAAGGGTATAATCGCCTTTTTGCCATATTTTAAACTAACCTTCCGCTGAAACCACTTATGTTTTCCCTCACTTACACACACAAACACAAAAACCCAATATTCAGAATTTGAGAAAGCAAATAGAGAGAAGAGAGAGAGAGAGAGAGAGAGAGAGAGGCTGTGATGAGAGAGGGAGAAGAAGAGAAGAGGAATCCTTCAAATCTTGATGCATGTGAGCACTCTTACCATCATTCTCTCACATTTTGTCCCCTCTACCCATTGATACTAAAATCACTAGCTATTTCTTCCTCTATCTCAATCCACCATTTTCAAAGTCTCAAGCTCAAAGTTCATGAAAATGCATTTTGGGAATTTTTGAAGCTTTGCATGTTGTGTTGGGAACTAGATTGGGACATATCAGCACCTACATTGCGGATTGGAGCAGCTTAGAAGGGATTCCCAGTAGTTGAGATTCAAAAATTAGAGTTTGGGGGTTTGGAGAGTGATTGTGTTGTTGAGAAATGGTTCAAACTCAGTTTCAAAAATTCTGCTTAAATTAGTTTGGTACAGCCTTCAGTAAATCACACATACCTCTTTCCACAGAGCTTATTTGTTGTCCATATTTATCTACCTGGAAACTAGACAGAAATATCTTCATTGTTAGCACAAGAATAACCTGATTTGGTTAAGTTTTGAGGGAGAAATTAACCCAACAAGTTAGTGTTGTGAATCAGTGGGAGATTTTACCTAGTTCCATTGTTTTGACCATATCTCACTAAATACCCATTATCTCAGCTCAAAAACAAAACCCAGCAAAACTAGAAAAAATGTTCTTCATAATAGACCCTTGATTTGGTGAATTTGATGAAGTATTGAGTCAGATATGCATGATGAAAAACTGCTCTTTGTTGCTGTAAAAATAGAGTTTTGGAAAGATTTCATTAGCGCTTTAAATTTCAATTTTCGGGTGTGTTGTGGTAGGCTGGGACATTATTCTGTGGATGAAATAGGAACCTATATTATAGTTTGGGAGCTTTGGAGTGAAGATCAAAGCGTAAGGATAGCGATTGGCGCCGTTCGGGTAGACTGAGTTCGAGTTAGAGAGCGTTTCGTATAGTTCATGATTGATTGAAACCTACACTTGTTGCTTGTTGCTGTGTTGTTTGTGATTTTCATCACAATAGGTGAGTTCTATACCACTTAGGATTGTGTTTTGGAAATGTGTTATGACATGATTCTGAGTTTGAGTTATTAATTGCATTTGTTTCGAAGTTTCGAGTCAAGACAATGGGTTCACGAAATTATGCATTTTGTGTGTTTCAAATGTATATATGTATGATTGATTGATGTTAAATGTTGTGGTGGTTGATGTTTGGACCGGAATGGTGTGTCATATTTTCTGTTTTGAGGTTGGAAGTTGATTGGATTACAGATTGGACTCGATCGGAACTGCGAAAACGAGAAATGAAATGATACGGTTGTGCTGCACAGAGCACACGGACCGTGCGGCACCCCTGTGACATGGACCGTTCGCTTGTTTTTGATCTGTTGCCTTGAATTTTGCAGTACACACGGGTCGTGCGCCTAGAGCACGCGGACCGTGCGTGTGAGCCTGTCTCCGGATGCCAAATTCTCGTTTCGTCGCTCCTTTCGATTCCACGTCTCTTCTAATCTCTTCTCAAACCATTCCTCATGATATTAGACCAATTATGCTATTGTTTTTTTAAGCATGATTGAGATGTTTTTAGTAATTAATTGTGTTCTGGACCGGGCCAAACTTATTGCATTTGGGCCCGACCCTTTCCTGCCTTTCGCCGCGCCCGGATCCGCATCCAACAGACCAAACCCCCTCATCCGATTCGAC
This sequence comes from Astragalus glycyphyllos, assembly GCA_963573325.1. Taxonomy (NCBI): domain Eukaryota; kingdom Viridiplantae; phylum Streptophyta; class Magnoliopsida; order Fabales; family Fabaceae; genus Astragalus; species Astragalus glycyphyllos. Next base: position 58,877,489 of record OY754311.1, on the reverse strand, counting down.
GGTGCGGACTCGGCGACCTGCTCTATAAATATGGGACTCGCCCACCATTTCCAGGTACGCTTTCCATTCCCGTCTCTATTACCTCTTCATTTCCCTTGCTGACTTAGGCATCGGAGTGCTTGCAGGTACCCCACCCGAGGCGCAGGAGAAGCACACCTCGGCCAATCCGAGGTCCAAACTCAGCAACCCGGAATCATCCTTCCGTCCTCACGGCGCACACCTACTCGAGGTAACTACTCGTACTCCGGTACCGAACATTGGCGACCACAGTGGGAGTACAGTCTCTCCGATCCGACTTCATACTCAACTACCCATGGCTCCGCGAGGACGACCACCCACTCGATCTCAATCCCGACTCCAGAACGCGAATTCTGGGGCCCGTCCTCAGGATACTTCTGAGGGAGACGTGCAGACTATCCCGGAAGAAGCCCCGGTGATTCCCAGTGTGGGCCGGCTTCCGCCGCCCCACCCGATTCCGCAGATCAACGCCATCCCGGCGCAGCTCCAAGCCGTGAGTCAACTCCTCGACGTACTGGAACGGCGCAGTCAAGGCTTGATGCAACAAGAAATGGCCGCCATTGCCAGGGCCACCGCAGCTCAACCCGAACACGGAGACTGACCTCCCCCGTCTCCGCCGCGGACCGTAGTATCTCGAAGGCGCCGCACGTCACCTCCACGGGATGGCACCCCTAGCAACACCTCCTCACCGGTCCGGAGGAAGAAACGACGTGGTAAACCTCCGACTCCGCCGTCCCGCCTGGGTCAGAGTCCCCGGATGATCCATCCTCTGACTCCTCCTCCTCGTCTAGGGACCCTTCTCCCCGCAAGAAAGCCACCGGTAAGGGCAAGTCCAAAAAAGACAAGGGGTCCCGGGCCAGTCCGTTCATCCCCGAGATCGCAGAATGTCGGATCCCGAAGTCTCTCAAGAAACCTCCAAGGCTGAACGTGTACGACGGAAAGGGAGACCCGGACGAGCACGTAGACACCTTTGACCTGATGTTGGATTATCGCGATGCCTCGGATTATGTCTGATGCAAGCTATTCCCCCTTTCACTAAGCAAATGCACCCTCAAATGGTACCGCGACCTGCCTCCGGGGTCAATATCGGGCTGGAAGCAGTTCACAAAGCTGTTCTCATCACGCTTCACAGCCTCCAGTGTGAAGCCCAAATCCGAAGATGTCCTACAGGGAATCCGACTGGGGGAAAAGGAATCTCTAAGGGACTACATTGAACGGTATAACCAAATAGCTGATGAGGTGCATCAACTCTCCGACGACATCAGGGTCCTGTTCATGAGGCACGAACTCCAGAAAGGGAGCCTCTTCCAGATCAGCGTCGGGCTACATAAGCCAAAGACCCTAGAAGAATTCCTAAGGCGAGCACAACACTACATCGATTATGAAGAGGCCGACGCCGCGAGCACTTCCAACCCAGCCCCAGCGTCGGGCAAAGGGAAAAACAAGAAGGATTCCGGGGCCGGAAGCAAAGAGTGGCGCGGAAGACACGCAGAATATTCAGAGCTCAACGCGGCGAGGGAAAAAATCCTAGCCGAATGCGCAAGCACCGAATTCTCGATGTGAAGTGGCCAGCTCTGATCCCCCAGCGGGGAAACACCAACAAAAAAGCTTATTGCAGGTACCACCGGAGCAGCGGCCACGACACAGAAGCCTGCAGAGTGTTGAAAGATGACATAGAAAACTTAATCCAAAGGGGAAAGCTGAAGCAGTACCTAAGAACGGACGACAAGAAGAGGGAGAGGTCTCCAAAGCACTCACCTCGGAAGTCTAAAGCCGCAGTAAATGAAGTAACAAAGTCCCCTGCTGATAGTAGCGATTCTGCGGAAGAAACACCAAGGTCGCAGAGACCACACCCCCTGGCCATGGTCATTATGGGGGGCTACTCCATGGAGGTCCGAAGAACGAAGCGCTCTATCAAGCGGCATTGAGAGGAAGTCCTTAGCACTGGACCGGCCATGGGTTCCCCCGCAATTGGAAAAGACAGACCCCCTCTGTCCTTCGCCGATTCAGATCTCCTCCGAGGTAAACCCAACGAAGAGATCCCCTTAGTCATTTCTGCCGTATTGGCCGGGGTCGATGTAAAAAGGATCCTGGTCGACCAAGGGAGCTCGGTGGACATTCTCTTTAAAGAATTGCTCCCCAAGCTTAAAATCTCCGAGAAGGACCTCTCCAACTACGAGGGATCCGATCTGGTGGGATTCAACGGCGCCAGGACCTGACCCCTGGGCTACCTCAAGCTAAGAGTAACCTACGAGGAAGACGAACTCTCCAAAACCATCAAAACCAGGTTCCTAGTGCTACCTTGCTCATCCCCGTATCACTGTATCATCGGTCGTTCGACATTGGGGAAGCTCGGAGATGTAGCCTCCACGGTCCATCTCAAAATGAGGTTCCTTTTGGAAAGAGAAGAAGTGATCACCATCCCCGTGGACCTGGACTGGGCAAAGAGATGCCAATACCTGTGTCTGAAGTCGGACCGCCGAGCTGAGAAGGAAACACTCGCTTTGGCTGGCTCAAATGCCACGAGAGAACAGTAAAGGGACAGCACCCCGAATAGGAAATTGAAAACAATCTAAACATCAAGATTGTATCCAACTTTGATTCCTATCTTCAATAAAAGGATTATAGAAACACACTCGCAGGTTTTGAGCCCGGCGAAGCCCCTCTAATCCGAATCCGACCCGAGCTGGCCACTCGACGGACCACGGTTAGAGGCGAGGCCCATGTCCCTCCCGTTTCTGAGCTTAAACACTCACTCGGGAGGCGCACCAAGGCCCACAGTGGCTCAAGTGCACAGCGACCCTTACCTCGCGCCACGCGAGCAGCCTTCCCTCTTATCCCCGAGCTCAAAGCTCCATCGGAGGCCGAAGGAAGAAGTCCCCAGCGGCTTCGACCAAAGATCTTCCCTCTGATGTCTGAGCCCCGTGCTCCATCAGTTGCTGAAGGGACCTCTGATCTCCGAGCTTCGCGCTCCACCAGAGGCGAAAGACCCCTTGATCTCCGAGCTCCGTGCTCCATCAGGGGATAAAGACCCCCTGATCTCCGAGCTCCGCGCTCCATTAGGGGATAAAGACCCCCTGATCTCCGAGCTCCGTGCTCCATCAGGGGACGAAGGCATCTCTGATCTCCGAGCCTCGCGCTCCATCAGGGGATAATGGCACGCAGGTAATCTTAAACTCGGCCTCGGCCACACTCTTTTCACTACGTCAAATAAGAACGAGTAACAACTGAAATAACAGTGCAGGATAAAGAGTCTTACATTAATATCTTAAAAAGGTTACATATGGGGGGCCACGGCCTTACATTTACAAAAATAAAAAGATAAAAACAGGAAAGGCTTTACTCGGAAACTTCCACCTCAGAGCCAACAAACAGAAGCAGCGCTTGGTCCAAAGGAGCGCCCGGCACCAGCGTCACCAGGTTACCTTCGAAAATGTCATTCTGGGGAACCAACAGGTCCATCGGGAGGGTCGGACTCACCATAGCTAGAAGACTCCGACATCTCTCAAAGCCTAGTGCAGCCGAGCTCTCTATCCTGGCCTCAGCAGAAGTACAGTCCCCTCGAAGTTTTTCAAGATCGGCATCAAGGGCGGCGACCTCCCCCAGAGCACGGGATTCCCTTGCCTAGCCTCTGCAAGACAAGCCGAGATCCTTTCCGCCTCCTCTGCCTCAGGTCGCCCTAACTGGTGGTTGCAATTTGCTCGTCCGCCGAACCCAGGGAGTCGATAGAAGCCCGGAGCACCCGATTTTCCTCGATGATCTCTGGAATATGAACGTCACGGCAATACTCCAGTTTGTCCGTCAAGCTCGCTGTTGACAGCTTCGGCCCTCTCCAATCTTCGAGAAAGTTTGAGCACTTCAGGGTCCGCCTCCATCAGAAGGTAGCTCCGCAGTGACCTCGAATGGAAAGATCGCCTATTGATCATCAACGACCCTGTTTCTCTTCGCAGGACGGACAAGAGCATCTGCATTCACGGCTTCCTGTCTACTCCTCGAAGAACCCTTGCCTTTTCTTCCCATGGAGGAACACTTCTTCAATTGGGCCTCGGCAGAGGGATCAGGAGGGGGGTAGGTTGCCAGGACATCTGCACAAAAACTAGAAAATCAGATGACCATGGCAAGAAAGACGAAGAAAAATACTATGAACGAATTCCGAGGGTACCTAACAGTGATTTCAATTCACCAGCCGACTTACCCCCGATGATGTCACCACATCGGAACTTGCGGCCGACTCTCAAGAGCTTGTCACCCCACTCCTTGAGGACCTTGAAACTCTGCATCCTCACCCCAAAGAGACCCCGAATTCACGGAATAGGCCTTGTTCAGATGGTCGTAGTGGTGACTGTCCCAAGATAACGGGAAGTGGGATCTGGCCGGCTCTGACCCCTCGAAATCAACAATCGCCGTCTTGGCTTTCCTGTTTGCACCTCGGATGAAGATGAAGGACTTCTTAAAGCCCTTGTTGGAATCGTTCACTAGAAAGAAGTATGCCTGATCCCGTCTCCCACGCAGGAAAACATGGCCGTGACGAGCGGCGTCTTCCTTATCCGGCTGGTGGAAAACTTCAAAAACGTAAAAAAAGACCCTGGCAGATGGAGTCCTCCCGAGGTAGCCCATGACATCCTCGAAGGCCCGGACATATCCCTAAGCATTGGGGGCCAACTGGGAGGGAGCCACCAACAGGGATCCAGAACGCTCTGCTGGAACTCCGACAGCGGAATCTTGATCCCCATCAGCTCTTGACACCTCTTATAGAAGAAGTACCCGATCTCCTTCAGCGGCAACACGGTGCAAGCAGGAAGTTGCCCCGGATGCTCCAACCTCTATTTCTGTTCCGGTGGAGCGACGACGTATTTCTCCACCTCGGCCACTTCACCACCACTCAATTTGGACCGGGCATCCACCACCTTCAGGGAAACCCAGTTGTACTGACTCGGTTCAAACCGATACCCAGTGACCTCGGGCGTCACGGTGTTAGAACCTAAGACCTCGGTGGATACCTCTCCTGGGGAACCCTCCGACGGAGGAGCCCTCTGATCTTCCATAGCTGAGCTCGACATCCTCACAGCTGGATCTGCAAACAAAGGACTTGATCTTGGAACACAGAATCTGATCTCGGTATGGTGGTCGGAAAAAGCCTAAATCGATCTCGCGCAACAAAGAACTCGTAAACAACAAGTGAGGATGGAGGGCTCGAAGCAAGTTTAAATACTTGGGGGCCTCGAAGCAAGTTTAAATACCTGGGCGCCTAATCAACTCCTAACATAGGAATCAACACCATAATGATGACCTCTATCCCCGTGACAGGAGTTGCCAGCCACTCAACACAGGACACGTGGAAGCACGAATAAGGCTCTGCAAAAAGATGTTCAAGCCGAGGCCGAATCCCGTCGCTCTCCGACCTCAGCTTGGGGGCCACTGTTCCGGACCGGGCCACACTTATGGCATTTGGGCCTGACCCTTTCCTGCCTTTCGCCGCGCCCGGATCCGCATCCAACGGACCAAACCCCCTCATCCGATCCGACGGTGCGGACTCGGCGACCTGCTCTATAAATATAGGAGTCGCCCACCATTTCCAGGTACGCTTCCCATTCCCGTCTCTATTACCTCTTCACTTCCCTTGCTGACTTAGGCATCGGAGTGCTTGCAGGTACCCCACCCGAGGCGCGGGAGAAGCACACCTCGGCCAATCCGAGGTCCAAGGCGCACACCTACCCGAGGTAACTACTCGTACTCCGGTACCGAACAAATTGAGTTGTACATTTTTAATAAAATCGCATGACTAGTTTAACAAGAGAGTTCACGGTATCATGATAATACAAGGAGCCATGTGTTCAGTTTAATATTGTACATTGAGAATGGGATGAACAATTAGTTCATCAAAGACTGATTGAGGTTTAAATGAAAAGACAGATAGGTCATTGTAGACTTATATCGGTGACGATCCAAAGAGGTAGCATACTAGGCAGGAAGGTCATGAGCCCGTATCTAGGCCCCAAGTCAGTGCACTATGGTATGGACTAGTGGACTAGGGGTTCACCGGGATTAGCAGGTTGTGGTCGGTGTTGTGCTAAGTAAAAAGGCACGTGGTTTATAAATTAAACTACGAGAAAGTTAAAGAGGAACGTGGTTCATAAATTGAACTACGAGATGGAAAGGTTTCATAATTGAACCGTAAGGGTAGTGAGGGATCACGGTAGGACTCTCTGAGATTTGTAATCTCACCCTTTATATGTTGTGGTTTTTACAGAGAAATAGGGAAAATGAAAGGCGAAGAAGCACGAGTAGATGATGTACTCGAGGAGAAGATGAAGACTTAGTTCTTTTATCTATGTTATTTTGTTTCCCTTGTGATCTTTGTATCGCGACTTTATGTCTTGAACTTACGTAAAGTTATAAAATTCTTCCCGCTATTTTTATTTTTTAAGATATTGAACATTAGGTGATGTCAAATTTAAGAAAGACCTAAGAATATAAGTACTTAAAATATTGTTATATTTTGAAGTACTTGAGATATGTGTAACTCTTTGATATTATATATCAAGAGTATTTAGTATTGTTCAATATCTGAAACAGAAAATTATTCTCTGATGTATTCTAAACTGTATATCTTAGTATTTCTATTTGTTAGAGATACCAAGGTGTTACAGGAAATACCCTGACTAGACTCTATCTATTGCCCAGGATGTTGATAGCATTTGCATTTGCTTACAAAGAGTTAGATGGATCCATATGTATTGACACAATAATTGACAGCATAAGTATGACATTGGAGTCGTAGGACAATTTTTAGGTCGCGACGATGAGATTTAGATGATGATTAGTTGTCGATGGTTGTGTATGCGTGTTATGTATGTTGTATCCACTGTCGTTGATAGTTTCCTATGTCATGTGATTCCCTCACTCTTATTTCTTTGTGGCTACTCGTGTGCCATTGTACATGTTTAGGTGAAGAGCTTGATGATGAGGAGGAGCCCGTCAACGTGGATGTCGAGGAGTAATTCATAAAGAAGATTATTATTTTCTATTAGTTTCAGTATTTGTTTGTTTAAAAGGTGTGACGAAGTGGTAAAAGTTCTAAGACATATTACACAGGTGTTCCTCGAGGTTTTTACTATAGTTTCATTATTTGGTTTGATTGGTATTTTCGTACTGAGCAACACGGGCACCCGTGTCACCTTCAGGTAGAAGAAAATGACTTTCAGCATTCTGATTTGTAATAGTTGCCACAGTCAGTGTGAAGCAACACGGGCACCCGTGTCAGCTTCGGCCAGAGGTGTTTTTTCATGCAAATTTTGATTGTTTTGATCCTTTGTGGGTCTTCAATGCTATGCTTTTTAGTGATTGAAATTCTTCTTTTTCTATTGACTTATCCTACAAAATCAAATCAAAATTAAAACAGTAAAATAGCCCTGAAAGAGAATTAGATTACCAAATCAACTACTTAAAACAAACACTAAAATAACAACTAATTTGGACTTATCAAACTCCCCCATACTTGACTCTTTGCTTGTCCTTAAGCAAGAACGTCTAAAATCAGTAGCACAACTTAGTAGAAGCATTTTCATTAGAGCTCAATCAGATTTATTTTACAATGGCTTTGTTCTCAGGGTACACTTATCACACTTCTCAATGCTTTTCATGAATTTTTGAACCCAACAGCTGTTTCAAGTGAGTGTGTGCACTCATAGGTCCGGTCCAGTCACCAAAATAGCCACAAAAGTTTCTCTTTTTCCTTGCTTAGAAATAGCCTTCCTAGATTGTGTTTCACTTGATTAAAAAGATAAAACAGATTTGACAATTGATTCTTTGATCCACATTTGGTGATCAGGGCATACTTGATATTTTTCAGTTGCTTCGCTTTTTGAATTTTCTACTCTGCAAAAACAGAAACAGCCTAGTATGTATGTATGTGTGTGTATATATATATATATATATATTACCCCGACATCAGGGCATACTTGAGATTTTTTAGCTGTTGCGCTTTTTGAATTTTCTACTTAGCAAAAACAACCTAGTATATGTATATTACTCTTACCAGGTTGCTTAATTTCTATTCTTCTTTGTTGTATCAAGTTTAGCACAATTGTTGGTTGGCTAAAACAAACTCAGCTTTGACTAGCTTTTGAACTATTTGGCTTCTTTTCAAGACATAGAGCTTTAAGTGTAAAACTGATGTGGGTTTAGAAAACAATTTAAGCGAAAAAGGTAGTGCTTACGTGCACAAATTCATCCCAGAACTCGGCCCTTGTTTGATTCTTTTTTTCTCAATACAACTACTAAGAGGTGCTGCACTATTACAATTAGCTCAGAGAAAAAACAACAACATGAATACCACCATGGGAGAGTAATCCAGTCGCAACAGACTCAAAGAAAAATAAACTGGAGAAACTAAAAAAACTAGAAATAAAAGAGTGAAGAACCCCCCATGCTTGGACTAGACATTGTCCTCAATGTATGGAAATTAAAAAACTCATGGAAGGGTAAAAGAAAGCTCACATGGGCTGGTCAGGAGGTGATGGATTGAACTGAGTGTAGAGTGCCGTCATCATTTGACTCAAATTTTCCAACACTTGGCCTTGACGCCTCTGCTCCTCCTCAAACCTGTCAAACCTCTCCATCCAACTAGGTACTCCAACTGCGGAAGAGGGAATATCCTCAACCATTACTTCATTCTGCTCCTGAAACTCAGGTACCCCTTGTGGTTCTTGCTCAGGTTCATTAACTGGCTCTTGTTCAGGTGTAGGCTCAGGTTCTTGATTAGCTAAAACTCCTCTATAAGCCAGTTGGCTTTGACATTAATATCAGTTCTAGTTGGGTTCGATAAAAGTATGGCTTTTTGCCCATTAATCAACAACCGATACCCTCTTGCCTCTAGTTTGATTATTCTGCAGGTAGTACAAGCATCAATATCAAGTTGCTTTTTTCCTTCAACTGGCTTAAGGTCTGCAAAAATACCATCATAACTCAAGTGACTGACAATTACAGTTATCAGCCCACCCATGACAATGTCACCAGTGTCAGCTTTTCCAACTCGGTAGAGTTGGTGTGCCAGAAAATAGCCGGCATTAATTGTTTTATTTTTCACCATATGTCATAAACAGAACAACTCAGAAAGTCTTATCACCCCTGCACTATCTCCTCTAGAATTTTTCTGTCCAAAAATTTCACACAGTATCCAAACTCATCTCATGATCAGTGTTAAGCAATCTAAATTTCAGTTTGTGCTGTGGATTATCATAATTGACTTTGTCTTCCAAAAATACCACAGTGTTCAGAAATTCAAGAGTTGTTTTTTCATATGTTTGATACCTCATAGTCAAAAAACTGCCCCAGCCCACAGTAGAGAATAACTGTATAACATTGCCCTCTATCCCTAAGGTTTTGAGAGTGGAAAGATCAACATACCGTGTGTGGACAATTTTTCTCCCCAAATGCCCTTCATAGCGTTCTCGTTGGTCATCATTGGTGAACTCAAAACCATGCTCATTAGGTGGAGAAGGTGAATGCTCAATAGATGGAGAAACAGCTCTTTTCCTCCTTTGACCAGCCCTAGAAGTTGATGCATGTGAAGTTTTAGCTTTCTTAGGCGCCATTAGAGAAGCTTGAAGGGTGGTTATGGAGATTTTGGATTTTTGGGGTTTATGGAAAAATTGGGCTTTTGGGTGAATGAGTGAGGAAAACGAGTTTTTGGGTGATGGTGGCTACGAGTTTGGTGTTGGTTTGGTGATTTCGGGAAGATTGGCGGTGGTTTTGGGTGAATTTCGAGTTTTAGGGTTCTTGGTAAAATTTGGGGATTTTTGGAATTTGTACCTAAACTCGAATTTGATGAGTGGGTTTTGTGTTTTGGGTGATGGGTTTTTGATTTGGAGTGGATGGATGAAGGTTTGGTGTGGATTTGGCTAAAGAGTGAAGGTTTTGGAGGTTTGGATATGGTGGTGTGCAATTTTGGAGAGGAGGAGAAGAACACGGTTGAGTGAGTGAGAGGGACGAGTGTTGGTCTTAATTGAACTGACACGGCGCCACAGACCGTGTTGCACCACACGGGCACCCGTGTCAGTTTCGGTGCAAACTGTTCCTTCTTTAAAAAAAACACACGACACGGACCGTGTTACTTCACACGACCAGCCATGTCAACTTCAATATGACCCCTTTTTTTTTCTTTTCTTTTCTCTTTTTTTTCAAGACAAATACTTGCAAAATAAAAGAAATGAAATATTAACCCGTGGGTTGCCTCCCACACAACGCTCTTTTAATGTCACTAGCTTGACGTTGAAACTTCCTCTTAATTGGGATTTTGTAGAACCAAAGTGGTTCCTCTGTCAATCTCTTCACCCACATGATAAATTTTTAGCCTTTGGACATTGACTTTGAATGGTCCGGTATTTTCACTCCGTATTTCAACTGCAACAAAGGGGTATACCCTAAGGATTTTAAATTGGAAAAATCCTTTATAAGCCGGCGGTAGAAACCCACATGACCCAATAAACTTCTTACCTCTTTGACCGAGTTAGGAGGTGACACTTTTTCAATGATTTCAATTTTAGCCTTGTCAACCTCAATACCTCTTTCAGAAACCAAGTGTCCAAGTACAATACCTTCCCTTACCATAAAATGACACTTTTCTCAATTAAAAACAAAATTTATCTTTTCGCCTCTTTCAACAATTTTTCTAAGTTAGCCAAACAGTTATCAAAACTTGATCCATGTACCGAGAAATCATCCATAAAAACTTCCATAATATTTTCAACAAAAACCGAAAAAAATTGACATCATATAGCGTTGAAAAGTAGCAAGAGCATTACACAGACCAAAAGGTGTCCTTCTATAGGCATAAGTGCCATAAGGACAAATAAAAGTTGTTTTTTCTTGGTCGCTTGGATGAATGGACATTTGAAAGAATCAAGAATACCCATCCAAGTAGCAAAAGTGTGAATGCTTTAGTAACCTTTCTAGCATTTGATCAATAAAAGGGAGGGGAAAGTGATCTTTACGGGTCGCTTTATTATGCTTCCTATAATCGATGCACATTCTCCATCCCGTAACAGTTCTAGTAGCAATGGATTCATTTTTCTCATTTTTGATAACTGTTAGACCCCCCTTTTTAGGTACTACTTGAACAGGATTAACCCATATTCTGTCTGAAATTGGATATATGACCCCAGCATCAAGGAGTTTAAGCACTTCTTTTTTCACAACTTCCTTCATGTTAGGATTAAATCTCCTTTGATGCTCAATGGAGGGTTTATAATCCTCTTCAAGTAGTATCCTATGCATACATAATGAGGGATTTGTTCCCTTAATATCCTCAATAGTATATCCTATAGCTTTAGGATATTTCTTGAGCATATTAAGTAATTTCTTTGTTTCTACTTCATTTAAGTTTGCATTGACAATAACAGGAAAAGTAGAGTCTAAACCAGAAATTCATACCTCAGAGATGATGGGAGGGGCTTTAGTTCCACCTTTGGAGTTCCTTTTGGAAGAGGATCAGATTTCTTCTTAACCAAGTCTTCAATGCCCAAATCTGAAGAAGCCCAAGTCTATGCCCAGCCTATTTCAAAGGGATAATGGCATTAGACTCACCCTGGCTCCTAGATCACACATGGCTCTGTTTTTGGTCTCACTACCTATCACACAGGATATAGAAAAGCTTCCAGGATCTTTAAGCTTGGGTGGCAATTTATTTTGAATAATAGCACTACATTCTTCAGTTAGAGCCAATGTCTCATTGTCATCTATCTTTCTTTTCTTGGATAAAATTTCTTTCAAAATTTTTGCATAAAATGGCATTTGAGATAGAGCATCTGTGAAAGGAATGTTTATGTAGAGTTTTTTCAAAAGATCAACAAACTTTTTAAATTGCTCATCCAACTTTCATTTTGCAAACCTTTATGGGAATGGTATGGTAGGTTTGTATGGTGGTGGTGGAACATATGGTTTTTCTTTTTCTTTCTCTTCCTCTACCCCCTCACTTTGTCCATTTTCTTTCTCACACACATTTTTCTCATTAGTTCCCTTTGTTTCCTCTAGTTGTTTTCCACTCCTAAGGGTGACAACATTCATTTGGGCTTAAGCATTTGGTTTAGGCTGCTCAGGAAATATTCCGGAGGATCTAGAGGATGAAGCAACTTGTTGAGCCACTTGAGAAATTTGAGTTAACAACATTTTGTTGTGAGTAGAAATAGTGTCCACTTTTGATGTCAACTTAATAAGAGTGTCATTAAAAAATGAGTTTTGGTTTTTGAACTCTTCAGTTTGTTTGGTTTGAGTTAACACAAAATTCTCCAACAAGCTTTCCAAGTTGGATTTTTGAGGACTTTTTTGAAAATCGAGTGGTGTTCTTGCTGCTGGTTGAAAAGAGGGATTGGATGGAGGATTTTTATATGAAAAATTTGGATGATTCCTCCATCCAGAATTATAAGTTTTTGAAAAAGGATCCCCCTTTTGCGGATAGTTAGCTTGCTCAGAACCATTAGCAGACACCCCCAGTTGGCATTCAACACCAGTGTGGCCAACAACACCACAAATTTCACAAGGTGGCAGGGAAGGAGTAGAAGAAGGTGAGACGACACTGACATTTAGTTTTTCAAATTTTTGGAACAGTGCGTCCACCTTAGAGGTAAGATGATCAATAGCAGAAACTTCATACTTACCTGGTTCTTTCTTGAGTGAAGATGATGCAGTTATGGCTCGCTCACTTGTCCATTGATAGTGGTTTTGAGCCATATCTTCAATGAGAAGATAAGCCTCTTCTATGTTTTTGTTCATCAGTGTTCCACCCGCAGCAGCATCCACAGTCATTTTTGTAGCATATAGCAGTCCATTGTAGAAAGTATGGATAATCAACCATTTCTCTAGTCCGTGACGGGGGCATAGCCTTAGCATTTATTTGAAACGCTCTGATAAACTCCAATTTACTGTATTTTTAGAGATATTTTTGGGTCACTTTTAGAGGAATTATATACTAATTATATAAATCATTAACTTAATTTACTCTTTATTTTGTAGGAAGAAAGAATATATATATATATATATATATATATATATATATATATATGAGAAAAGAAGAAAAGGGGCTTAAAGCCCATGAAAACAAGAAGTGGCCCATATGGCCGAATGGAAGTAGCAAGGCTTGACAATTGAAAGAAAAGAAATTAGTAACGTGAGGAGAAAGAAAGAATCAGCGCATGCTTGCATGGAGTGGGGACCACACAACCCTAGAAAATCAATATAAAAGAGATTGGAAAGCTGCACGTGGAGGAGGACCAACACAGGCATAAAAAGTGAGAAACAATTGAATTAAAGGGAAGGAAAGCTGACAGCGGAGAATTGAGGAAAGAAAGGAAGACGTACAACAGTACGCACGGCAGCACAAAGGAGAGAGTTTTGGATCGGTTCTTGACACCGTGAGAGAGCTTTGGAGCAGAATACAGAGACTGAATACAGGAGCAGAATTTACTCAATCTCCGGGTTATTTTTATATTCTGTAATTCATGACTTTTTATTTTAATCCAATGTTCTTGAACACTATGAATAGCTAAAATCCTCTTCTAGGGTCTTAGGTGGATCTTGTTTGACTAGAGACCTTTTTATGATTTAATTTATACTTTGAATTCCTAGCTTTTATTTCAATTAATATTATCCTATTGCCTTATTACATAATCAGGATTGACAACCCTTTGCATGTTTATAATCAATTAGTTGATTAGCGACCGTACTACAACTAGTTGGTGGACCTATAGGATAATTGAGACTATAATTAATGAATGACCAAACTTTAATTTAGTCTTCCAATCATTCAACCTTTTTGTACTTCATGCTTTTCTTAAATTTAAATTCTAGCATGACCAAACTAGGGTTAATTTAGGAAAAAGAATATTAATCACGAATGACCAAACGGGTTAATAGTTTTAGTAAAGGGATCGGTAATTGAATAAAATAATGGAATTCAGGTAGAATTAGACATAGGGGAATCGAAGCTAGCAAGTGAAACCGAGGCCCTAGGCTTCTCTCCATTCATCAAACTTCACTATTTAAATTATTGCTATTTATTTCTTCTTGATTTAATTTCTACAATCACCAACATTAGTTAGTCTAAATAATAATAAATCTTAAGTACTTTGGTATTTATTAATTAATCCCTGTGGAGACGATATTTTTTATACTACAATTGCGATAGAGTACACTTGCTCTCAAGTGTCTTTTTAACACAACACGCTCCCAAGCATCATAAAGAGATTCCCCATCATTTTATGTGAATCGTGTAATTTGATTCCTCAATTGTGCGATTTTGCTCGGGGGAAAGAATCTAGCAAGGAATGCTTGCCTTAGTTTATCCCACGTAGTAACGGACTCGTTTGGCAATGAATGTAGCCATGCTCTAGCTCTATCCCTTAGTGAAAAAGGGAAGAGTTTTAGTCTTATGCCCTCATGGGTTACTCCATTCAGTTTTACAATACCACAATATTTGTTCCGGACTGGGCCAAACCTTCACCCGCTGAGGCCCGGCCCGTTTTCGCCTCATAGGATATGAACTGCCGAACTTCTCACCTGACCAACGATCAGAATCAACCCTCCGGATCCAACGGTCCAGGTACGGCGTCTCGGCTATAAATAGAGGTTCTGTAACACCCCGGAAATAATTTAATTAAAATAGTTGATTGAATTATTAAAATAATTTGGAGGCGGGATATAGATAAATTAAAAGGTTAATATTTTATATGCGTAGGAGGTGAAACGAGTAAAGGAGGTGGTGACGTAGAGAGCCCAGTGTTTACTGAGCCCTCAACTTAAACCCTGGGGGTTTAAGCCAAACCCTCATTCGCAGCAAGCAAAAGAAAAACGAAAGTGAGAGTGACAGAGAGAGCACGCGGCGCAAAGAGGGAGAGAAGAGGAGGGTTTCGCGAAGAATTTCAAAAGGAGATCGTTCGTGTTGCTGTGGTTTTGTTCGTGTCTCGTTCGTCGTGTTCCGGAGCTTACGTTATTCGAGGTAAGGGTGGGCTTAACCTTGATAATGGGTTGATGATAATTATGTGTGGGTAGTCTAGGGTTTTGTTGAATTGTTCGTGTTGTTGCATATCGTGTTTTCGTTGAGATTGGTGCTTTGATGATTATTGCACGTTATTGTGATTTGTTTCGTTATTTGTTGTTGCGTGATTGTTGTATCACGATGATGGTGTTGTTATTGTTCGTGTTTTTGTTGTTGCTGTACGTGGTTGATTGTTGTTGTCGCGTTGTCGAATTGTCGTTTTTGTTGTGGTGGTTGCGGTGTCGTTGCCGTTAGGGTTTGGTGTTTGGCAATTTAGCGATTCTGGACACAGGTTCGGTTTTTCTAAAATTGGCGCTGTTTGGTTGTTCCAAAAATTATGAGGTTGATTGTTTTTGAAAATAGACTTAACGCCGGTCGTTTTGGCACTGGTTTCGTTAAATTCGGAGTTGTATAGCTCGAGTTATAGGCGATACAAGTTAGGTTAAAATTCTGGAAACGATTTGGGTATAGATTCGGTATTTCGGTGACTGGGAACGTTGTATTGACCGAAAAATTATGTGGTTTATTTTTCTGGAAAATAGACTTAATGCTTGTTAATTTGGCACTGGTTTGGTTGCGTTTAGAGTTGTGTAGCTCGAGATATGAATTCCACAAGTTAGAGTAAGATTCTGGAAACAATCTGGACACAGGGTCAGTGTTTTGGTTACCACGTTTTCAAAAGAACTCCTTTTCGAACGAATCCAATTTCTTTGAAAACTAGACAAAATTTTCCCCAGTTTGTGCACAAGTTGCATGCAATTTGATTGAGTTTTGGTCACTTTGGAATTGCTTGAATTTGAAGGACAGAAACTGTCCTCTTTTGCAACTAGCCTGTGTGCTTTTCGAAAACTGTATCTATTGGACACTCTCCTTCAAAAACTGAACTTAGGGATGATAACCAGACCCATAGGGCTTTCCAACAAGTATTTATTTGTTGAAATCCGATGTCGTTTGCTATTTTAATTAATTCGCTGAAGTAGGTGCGATGTGCCTAGGCGCTGTGCGCCAGTCTTGTGCGTGGTGTGCGTGCGTTATGTCCGCGTTGTGGAGCCGTCTGGTGCTAATATTTCAGGTGCGATGCTGGTATGCTCAGGAGAGTTTAGTGGTAGCTGTGATGCTACAACTTGGTGCTATTTTTGGTGAAATCATTTGTTTTGATTCTGGTGATATAGTATTTATTTTAAATACTTGTTATGGTGAGTTGGTGCATGATCATGGTGTCGCATTGTCATATGCATGTTTTGGTGATATAGGCTCTGCCTCTGGTGTTTATTGGTGATATGCCCGTCGTGGCTCATTTTGGTGATCGGTACCGCATGCATATGCCCACTGGAGGGGTTGCATATCATCCCATTGTCTATGAATGTTATAATTTTGGTGGTTCACTGTCAAATGGATTTTTCCTTTGGTATCTGGTGCTGTGATATGGTGTAATTGTATTGTGTTGCTGTAGTTACCTGATGCTAGCATATTTTTATCATCTGCTTATTACCTCTGTTAGACTCACCCCTTCTGATTGGAATGTTGCTCTCATGCGGCAACGCTGCAGGTGATCGCTAGTGCTCGTGGAGGAATTGCTAGGTTTTGCTTCCTCTCCCGTTTGGGTCTGTGTCAGCTCTGATATGTAGCACCGGGGAGTCGTTAGTTATCGTTTTGAACTATTATTTTAGTTATTGGAAATTGTTTTAATTAATTTTGGAGATGTCTTTAATTGTTAATTCTGGAGATGTTTAAACTGGTTAATATTTCCGCTGCTTGGTGATTTCTTTTATATAAATTATTTGGGAGATTTTTTTTTTGGAATAAATGGTGTTTTTTTTTTAAAATGGTGAAAAATGTAGCGCCCTTCAAGGTGACTCTGATAATTGTCTATTTAATTGTAATAGTAAAAGGGGGGTGTTACAATAGTGGTATCAGAGCAGTTCGGTCTGTCCGGCCAAGTTGTCGAGTCGTCGAGTCGAGTAACACTTGAGTAATTGTTACTCGTTTCTGATTATAGTTTCTGTTGCAGTGTTAGGTTGAGATGGCAGGACGGAACGATGCTGCACTCGCTACTGCTTTGCAGGCTGTGGCTCAAGCTGTGGAGAATAACCCAGGTGCTGCTGGTGATGCTGGGTCGCGCAGTTTGGCTACGTTTCAGAGGGAGAATCCTCCTACCTTTAAGGGCAAGTATAACCCTGATGGTGCTTTGGCGTGGCTGAAAGAGATGGAGAGAATCTTTCGTGTTATGGATTGCTCTGAGGCGCAGAAAGTCAGGTATGGTACTCATATGCTGGCAGAGGAGGCTGATGACTGGTGGTTGGAGGTGAGGCAGAGGTTGGCGACTGTGAATGAAGAGGTCACTTGGGCTGTGTTCAGCAGAGAATTTCTGAGAAAGTATTATCCTGAAGATGTTCGTGGGAAGAAAGAGATTGAGTTTCTGGAGCTGAAGCAGGGTAATATGTCGGTGACTGAGTATGCTGCCAAGTTCATTGAATTGGCGAAGTTCTATCCACATTATGGTGAGGCTGGTGCTGAATTCTCCAAATGCATCAAGTTTGAAAATGGGTTGCGGGCTGATATCAAGAAGGCGATAGGGTATCAGAAAATTCGGGTGTTCTCGGAGTTGATTCACAGCTGCAGAATCTTCGAGGAAGACAGTAATGCTCATTCTAGAGTCATGAGGGATAGGCAGAAGAATTTCTCGAGTCATGGGAAGCCGTATGAGGTTCCAGCTGGTAAGGGCAATCAGAGAACTGCTGTGGGTAAGAGACCTAGTGGGGAGATGCTGCTGCTAGTGTGGTATGTTACAAGTGTGGTAAACCCGGTCATAAGCGTCCTGACTGTCCAGGTGATGTGAAGAAGTGCTACAAGTGTGGTAAAGAGGGTCATATGGCGTCTAGCTGTGATCGAAAGGATGTGTTATGCTACAACTGTGGTGAGGGTGGTCATATTAGCACTCAGTGTCCTAAACCGAAGAAAGAAAGGTCCGTTGGGAAGGTGTTCGCTCTGGCGGGGTCAGATGCAGTGAATGAGATCAGAGGTACATGCTATATTAATAATTCTCCTCTTATTGCTATTATTGATACTGGTGCTACCCATTGTTTTATTGCTACTGCATGTGTTGAGAAATTAGATCTTGTTTTATCTTCTATGTTGAGGGAGATGGTTATCGATACTCCGGCTAAGGGTTCGGTGACTACCTCGGTTGTTTGTGCTAAATTCCCTTTATCGATATTCGGTAATGATTTTCTCGTCGACTTGATTTGTTTGCCGCTGAGCGGAATGGATGTTATTCTAGGTATGGACTGGTTAGTTGATAACCATGTTCATATCAACTGTCATGAAAGGTCTGTGAGTTTCTTTTCTCCTGAAGAGGAAGAGTCTGGTTTGTTGTCTGCTGGTCAGTTGCATAGGGTAATGAGGGAAGACGTCCAGTTGTTTTCATTAATGGCGTCATTGTCTGTTGAGAGCCAAGCGAAGGTTGATGAGTTGCAGGTGGTGCGAGAGTTTTCTGAGGTTTTTCCCGACGAGATTCCGGGTGTACCACCAGAGAGAGAGGTTGAGTTTGCTATTGATCTGGTACCTGATACTAAACCTGTGTCTATGGCACCGTATAGAATGTCTGCATCTGAATTGTCAGAACTGAAGAAGCAACTCGAGGGATCTGCTTGAAAAGAAATTTGTGAGGCCAAGTGTGTCGCCGTGGGGAGCTCCAGTGTTGTTGGTGAAAAAGAAAGATGGTAGTATGAGGTTGTGCGTAGACTATCGGCAGCTGAATAAGGTGACTATTAAGAACAAGTATCCGCTTCCGAGGATTGATGACTTAATGGATCAGTTGGTGGGTGCTCAGGTGTTCAGTAAAATAGATTTGAGATCGGGTTATCATCAGATCAAGGTGAAAGACGAAGACATTCAGAAGACAGCTTTCAGAACCCGTTATGGGCATTATGAGTATTCCGTGATGCCTTTCGGTGTGACTAATGCGCCGGGAGTGTTCATGGAGTACATGAATCGTATCTTTCGTGAGTATCTGGATCGGTTTGTGGTGGTATTCATTGACGACATCCTAATTTATTCTAAGTCAGAAGAGGAGCATGCAGAACATCTGAGATTGGTATTGGAAATTCTGAGGGACAGGAAATTATATGCGAAGCTGTCTAAGTGTGAGTTTTGGTTGAAAGAGGTTAGCTTTCTGGGTCATGTTATTTCGGGGAATGGAATTGCCGTGGACCCGTCCAAGGTTGATGCCGTGTTACAATGGGAGTCTCCGAAGTCAGTTACTGAGATTAGAAGTTTTCTGGGTCTGGCAGGTTACTATAGGAGGTTTATAGAAAGATTTTCGAAGTTGGCACTTCCGTTGACTCAGTTGACTTGCAAGGGTAAAGCTTTCATCTGGGATGACTGTTGTGAAGAGAGCTTCAAAGAATTGAAGGAGAGGTTGACGACGTCTCCTGTTCTGACGTTGCCTAATCCGGAAGAGTCGTTTGTGGTGTATTGTGATGCTTCCAAGATGGGGTTGGGAGGTGTGCTTATGCAGAATGGTAAGGTAGTTGCCTATGCGTCGAGACAGTTGAGGACTCATGAGAAGAACTACCCTACCCATGATTTAG
This sequence comes from Astragalus glycyphyllos, assembly GCA_963573325.1. NCBI lineage: Eukaryota > Viridiplantae > Streptophyta > Magnoliopsida > Fabales > Fabaceae > Astragalus > Astragalus glycyphyllos. The sequence continues at coordinate 58,857,848 of OY754311.1, read as the reverse complement.
AACTTGCTGCAGTTGTGTTCGCGTTGAAAATTTGGAGACATTATCTGTATGGTTCGAGGTTTGAGGTGTTCAGTGATCATAAGGGTTTGCAGTATCTGTTTGATCAGAAAGAGTTGAATATGAGACAGCGCAGATGGTTGGAGTTGCTGAAAGACTATGACTTTAGCTTGAACTATCATCCGGGAAAGGCTAATGTGGTAGCTGACGCTTTAAGTCGAAAGACGTTGCATATGTCAGCAATGATGGTTAGAGAACTCGAATTAATTGAGCAGTTCAGGGATATGAGTTTGGTTTGTGAAGTGACGCCTCAGAGTGTCAGATTGGGGATGTTGAAGATTGATAATGAATTCATGGCTAGCATTCGAGAAGCTCAGAAGTTAGATGTTAAATTAGTTGACCTGATGGTTGGGATTGATCAATCCGAGAATAAAGACTTTGAGTTGGATGCGCAGAATGTATTGAAGTACCGTGGAAGAATCTGCATTCCTGATGATGAGGAGATGAAAAGAGCAATTTTAGAAGAAGGTCATAGGAGTAAGTTGAGTATCCATCCGGGAGATACAAAGATGTATCAGGATCTGAAGAAGATGTTTTGGTGGCCTGGTATGAAGCGTGATGTGGCGCAGTTCGTGTATTCCTGCTTGACTTGTCAGAAATCGAAGGTTGAGCATCAGAAGCCTGCTGGGTTGATGCAACCGTTGGAGATTTCGGAATGGAAGTGGGATAGTATTTCTATGGATTTCGTGATAGGGTTACCTAATACTGTGAGGGGGCACGATTCGATTTGGGTGATTGTGGATAGATTGACGAAGTCTGCTCATTTTATTCCTATCAATATCACGTATCCGGTGTCGAGATTGGCAGAGATTTATATTCAGGTGATTGTGAAGTTGCATGGCGTTCCTTTGTGCATTGTGTCTGACAGAGATCCTAGGTTCACTTCTGATTTCTGGAAGAGTTTGCAAGAAGCGTTGGGTTCTAAATTGAGGTTGAGTTCAGCTTATCATCCTCAAACTGATGGACAGACAGAGAGGACCATATAGTCGTTGGAAGACTTGTTGAGATCTTGTGTTCTTGAGCAGGGAGGTGCGTGGGATACTCACCTTCCGTTGATCGAGTTTACATACAACAATAGTTACCATTCTAGCATCGGGATGGCACCGTTCGAGGCATTGTATGGTCGGAGATGTAGGACTCCGTTGTGTTGGCATGAATCTGGGGAGAGTATTGTTCTTGGACCCGAGGTTGTTCGAGAGACTACTGAAAAGGTGAAATTGATCCGTGAGAAAATGAAAGCGTCGCAGAGTAGACAGAAGAGCTATCATGATAAGAGAAGGAAGGATTTAGAATTCCAAGCTGGTGATCATGTGTTTTTGAGAGTCACGCCTATGGCTGGTGTTGGGCGTGCCTTGAAGACAAAGAAGTTGACTCCTCGTTTCATTGGACCGTATCAGATCACTGAGAGAATTGGTAATGTTGCTTATAGGGTGGCCTTGCCGCCTAATCTTTCGAATTTGCACAATGTATTTCATGTGTCGCAACTTCGGAAGTATATTTCGGATCCGTCCCATGTGATTCCGATGGATGATGTGCATGTGCGGGATAATCTCACTGTGGAGACAATGCCTGTGCGAATTGAAGATCATGAAGTGAAGACTTTACGTGGCAAAGAGATAAACCTGGTGAAAGTGGTCTGGTTAGGAGCTGCTGGTGAAAGCATGACATGGGAGTTGGAGAGCAAGATGCGAGAGTCCTATCCGGAGCTGTTTGAATCAGGTATGTTTTCGAGGACGAAAGATTCTAAGTGGGGGAGGGTTGTAACACCCCGGAAATAATTTAATTAAAATAGTTGATTGAATTATTAAAATAATTTGGAGGCGGGATATAGATAAATTAAAAGGTTAATATTTTATATGCGTAGGAGGTGAAACGAGTAAAGGAGGTGGTGACGTAGAGAGCCCAGTGTTTACTGAGCCCTCAACTTAAACCCTGGGGGTTTAAGCCAAACCCTCATTCGCAGCAAGCAAAAGAAAAACGAAAGTGAGAGTGAGAGAGAGAGCACGCGGCGCAAAGAGGGAGAGAAGAGGAGGGTTTCGCGAAGAATTTCAAAAGGAGATCGTTCGTGTTGCTGTGGTTTTGTTCGTGTCTCGTTCGTCGTGTTCCGGAGCTTACGTTATTCGAGGTAAGGGTGGGCTTAACCTTGATAATGGGTTGATGATAATTATGTGTGGGTAGTCTAGGGTTTTGTTGAATTGTTCGTGTTGTTGCATATCGTGTTTTCGTTGAGATTGGTGCTTTGATGATTATTGCACGTTATTGTGATTTGTTTCGTTATTTGTTGTTGCGTGATTGTTGTATCACGATGATGGTGTTGTTATTGTTCGTGTTTTTGTTGTTGCTGTGCGTGGTTGATTGTTGTTGTCGCGTTGTCGAATTGTCGTTTTTGTTGTGGTGGTTGCGGTGTCGTTGCCGTTAGGGTTTGGTGTTTGGCAATTTAGCGATTCTGGACACAGGTTCGGTTTTTCTAAAACTGGCGCTGTTTGGTTGATCCAAAAATTATGAGGTTGATTGTTTTTGAAAATAGACTTAACGCCGGTCGTTTTGGCACTGGTTTCGTTAAATTCGGAGTTGTATAGCTCGAGTTATAGGCGATACAAGTTAGGTTAAAATTCTGGAAACGATTTGGGTATAGATTCGGTATTTCGGTGACTGGGAACGTTGTATTGACCGAAAAATTATGTGGTTTATTTTTCTGGAAAATAGACTTAATGCTTGTTAATTTGGCACTGGTTTGGTTGCGTTCAGAGTTGTGTAGCTCGAGATATGAATTCCACAAGTTAGAGTAAGATTCTGGAAACAATCTGGACATAGGGTCAGTGTTTTGGTTATCACGTTTTCAAAAGAACTCCTTTTTGAACGAATCCAATTTCTTTGAAAACTAGACAAAATTTGCCCCAGTTTATGCACAAGTTGCATGCAATTTGATTGAGTTTTGGTCACTTTGGAATTGCTTGAATTTGAAGGACAGAAACTGTCCTCTTTTGCAACTAGCCTGTGTGCTTTTCGAAAACTGTATCTATTGGACACTCTCCTTCAAAAACTGAACTTAGGGATGATAACCAGACCCATAGGGCTTTCCAACAAGTATTTATTTGTTGAAATCCGATGTCGTTTGCTATTTTAATTAATTCGCTGAAGTAGGTGCGATGTGCCTAGGCGCTGTGCGCCAGTCTTGTGCGTGGTGTGCGTGCGTTATGTCCGCGTTGTGGAGCCGTCTGGTGCTAATATTTCAGGTGCGATGCTGGTATGCTCAGGAGAGTTTAGTGGTAGCTGTGATGCTACAACTTGGTGCTATTTTTGGTGAAATCATTTGTTTTGATTCTGGTGATATAGTATTTATTTTAAATACTTGTTATGGTGAGTTGGTGCATGATCATGGTGTCGCATTGTCATATGCATGTTTTGGTGATATAGGCTCTGCCTCTGGTGTTTATTGGTGATATGCCCGTCTTGGCTCATTTTGGTGATCGGTACCGCATGCATATGCCCACTGGAGGGGTTGCATATCATCCCATTGTCTATGAATGTTATAATTTTGGTGGTTCACTGTCAAATGGATTTTTCCTTTGGTATCTGGTGCTGTGATATGGTGTAATTGTATTGTGTTGCTGTAGTTACCTGATGCTAGCATATTTTTATCATCTGCTTATTACCTCTGTTAGACTCACCCCTTCTGCTTGGAATGTTGCTCTCATGCGGCAACGCTGCAGGTGATCGCTAGTGCTCGTGGAGGAATTGCTAGGTTTTGCTTCCTCTCCCGTTTGGGTCTGTGTCAGCTCTGATATGTAGCACCGGGGAGTCGTTAGTTATCGTTTTGAACTATTATTTTAGTTATTGGAAATTGTTTTAATTAATTTTGGAGATGTCTTTAATTGTTAATTCTGGAGATGTTTAAACTGGTTAATATTTCCGCTGCTTGGTGATTTCTTTTATATAAATTATTTGGGAGATTTTTTTTTTGGAATAAATGGTGTTTTTTTTAAAATGGTGAAAAATGTAGCGCCCTTCGAGGTGACTCTGATAATTGTCTATTTAATTGTAATAGTAAAAGGGGGGTGTTACAGGTTCCGCCCTCCAAACCCAGGGACGACGACGACAATTTCGCATAAACTATTCACAAGGCTAAGATCCCACGCGTATCTTACCTTCCCCGAGTCCAGGCACGAGGACCTCGGACACTCAGTAACGCACCTCGGCACAGCCCCGAGATTATATCATTTATCTCATCTTATTCCTCTATTACCTCATCTTTCACATACTGACTTGAGCGTCGGAGTGTCTTTGCAGGTACCCCTACCCGGCGTGGACGAAACTCTACCTCGGACGTCCGAGCTCAGCATCCTAACTGCACATACCTTATTGGAAGCAATCAAGCATGTAACCCCAGGTTAAGAGTCTCATCTAGCCACGGGAGCTTCACTCTTGTACTCCGGTACCGAACATTGGCGACCACAGTGGGAGCATCACCGCCTGCTTCCATCTCTCAAAAATATCAAGCCCTCTCCGGACTTACTCACTTCACTGAGAGGCACAACAAACATTTTAAAATCATGAAACCTATTTCCTAATATTTCGCAGGACTTCTCTTTTCCCGTTTTGCAGGTTATCCTCGCCTCCCAACCACGGCTTGAGCCTGAAGAAAATGCTCGCCTCCCAAACACGGCTTGAGCTCGAAGTCTTCGCTCGCCTCGTAAGCACGGCTTCAGCTTCTGTCCGACCCCGGATATCCTAGGGCACTTCTCAATGGTAGGTCTTCATCCGATTTTCTCATGACTTCTTTGTAGGTCTTCGCCCGCTCGGATCGCCCTCACGATCGCGGTGCCGAATCAATAGCCCACAGTGGCTCCAATAGCTCTCTGATCTCCGAGCCCCGCGCTCCATCAGAGAGTCCGACCTTCCCTCTGGTGTCTGAGCTGACGAGCTCCACCACAGGCCGAAGGGTTCCCAATTTCGCCTTGTGCGAGCCGACCTCCCTCTGATCTCCGAGCTGACGAGCTCCATCAAAGGCCGAGGTCTTCCTAATTTTGCCTCGTACGAGCCTGCAGCGCCCCTGATCTCCGAGTTTCGCACTCCATTAGGGGTTGAAGGGCGGAGGTCTGCAGCGATCTCCGTTGGAGGAACTTTTGGAGAGAGGAGCCCGCAGCGGCTTTCTCATCTATAAAGACAATGGCCCGCAGTGGCTCTCATCTAGCTACGAAGCGGGGGGGCCGTGCCGGCCTTCTCCCCTCTTCAAAGGTTATTTTCAGCTCTATTGTAACTGCAAGGATGTATCAAGACCTATAGGCTTTCTATTGACTACCTCGGATTTCGCTCTGGATTCGGGATCATGGCATTCCCGTTTGTAATCGAACAGCCGTCCTGCAACAGCTCGTGTTCTAATCTCGGTCGTTTTTCCTATTCTACGGACATTCATTCAAAAGCATGCATAAGGAACAGCTAATAATCAACAAAATTAATGAAGGACAAAAACAAATTAAAGACCGGGAAAAAGGGACGGCGCCCATTGTATATTACAATTGAAAATTGGCCCCGGACACACCCGGGACCAAATCAGGGAAAAACTTAAAAACAGATCAGCAAGCCCCGCCTTCGGTTTCAGCATTCTCCGCAATATTGGCAACGGCAGCCTCCTCCTCAACAGCTGGGATGGCGGCGGGATCATATATCACTGTGTCCGTGTGAACTATCCTCCCGTCTTCTGCCCTATACTTGGCATCCAACAGGTCGGTGTTCAAGCCAGGTTCCAGGACCAAAGCCATCGTCAAGCAGCGCTTGAAGCTGGACATAGCAGCTTTTGCCACATTTTTAGTAAACACGGTCTTGTCCTCCTTCAGCTGCTCTACCTCCTTAAACTTCGTCTCCTTGGCCGCCTCAGCTGCCTCCGCCCTCTCCAGTGCCGCCTTCAGATCCTCCTTCAGTTTGGGAAGGTCGGCAACCAGTTTGTTCTGCTGAGAAACCTGAGCACGGGCATCTTCAAGCTGTTTCTGAACATCCTTCAGCTTCCCCAGCTCCTCTTTCAGGCTCCGGTTCTCCTCGGAGTAGGCTACCAAATTACGATCTCGGTAAGAACTGAGCTCACGACATATTTGAATATATTTGCCTTGTAAAATTCTAGTTTCAGTGTAAAGGACGGAGATCTTACCTTTGAGGCGGTCAGTCATCTTGCCGGCTGCTAGATCCCGCAGCTCTTTGATGACCCCCGCACCGGTCTGACCAACCCGGATGCAGGCTTCAAAGTCAGCCAGGGAAGCTTTTTCTTTGCCCTTATCTATATTCTGCTGTGTGGGCCTTTGTTTTTTGGCAGGATCGATGGCAACGACCTCGACGTTGCTCCTCTTCTTGCCTACTGCCGCGTCTAGCTGCGGAGTAGAGGAGCGCACTGTGGGCGACTTTGGAGGAGGTTTGTTCTGGCTTGATTTCTGTTTATTTACCGAGGGCCCCCCAGAGTTGGGCTTGCCCGCAGTCTTGTCTGATGGGCCGGTCCCGGTGGCCGACCCAGAAGGCTTGTCTGCTGCCTTCTTTGCAGGCGTGCTCTTGTCTATTGTGACTGTGGTCTCGACCCCGACCACCTCGAAAACGGCGTCCAAATCTAGATCATCCATTTTGCCTGCAAAAACAACAAAGGGATCAGTCAACAACAACGACACGTCGAACTCAACTATGCACAAGATAAACAAGAAATTAAAGGCATTTTACAAGTAGCAAAATATTGATCCAATCTGGCTTTGGACACGGCCAAGGCCTCTATCATTGATCCACAATGAAATCGGAGTCCAGCCTTGACCATTATTCTTCCCCATTTATTGAACAGTTCATAAGATCTTTTATCCTCTTCGTTCAGCTTTTCAGGGCTCGACATGTAGCTCTGAGTGCTAATCTCCACTCCGTCCCGGAGGTAATGACTCTGATCCCAAAAAAGAGGAAAGTGCTCGGCCACCAACTTTTTGTCTTCGAAGTCGGCAACGGCAAGTTTCGCTGCGCTTCTCAAAGCTCTAACAAAGAAGAAGTTTGACTTGAAGTCCCGATTCGAATCATTAACAGCAAAGAAGTAAGACCGACTTGGGATGCATCTCAGTCCGACGTGTCCGTGCCTTTTGCCCTTAGATCCGGCCTCTGGGAAACGGAGCACGTTGAAAAAACAGAAAAAGACCTCCGCCGTTGGAATTCTCCCGAGACGCTCCATGACCAGCTCGAAACCTCGAACGAAGCCCCAACCATTTGGCGTCAGCTGTGAAGGGGCCACGCACAGAAATTTGAGCACGCTCTTCTAGAACTCGGTCAGTGGGATCCGGACTCCCATCGTCTCCAGTACAACTCTGTAAAGAAAGAATCCGGCCGCGTCATGCTCCATGCACACCGGATACTTGTCGGTATCCATTAAGTCCCACCTCTGCTCAGCAGGACCGGTGATGAACTTCTCGTAGAAAGATAGGGGTTTATCGGGTCTCAACCTTGCCATGGTATTGCAGATCCTTACCGCCACCCAGGGGAATTCATCTTCAACAAGGACCTCGGGCTCCTCCGCCACAGCTTCGGCTTCCAGCTCAACCTCAAGTTCTTCGGCCCAAGAAGCGACTTCAGCGTCGTCCATTTCAGGGTTCTCCTCAACAGTGCATTCCGATGTCTGCGGGACTGGCCCTCTGGCCGAAGCGCCCGACCCGGCAGGAGAAGGAACGCAGGTAGAAGATAGTAAAGAAGGGGGCCCCTTAGGGGGCCAGCATCGGTTCACCCGTGGCGGACTTCCTCAGAATTGGTTTCCCAGGCTGTTTTCCCGGGGCTTGTCTCTCCTCACTCCTGGTTTGAGTCATGATCTGCAAGGGGAGGACGGCTCCATCCGAAGGCCGGACGGCTCCTCCCCTTGGAACGAGCAGCGACGGCCGCGAACATGGCGGCGCCCGCCGCGACTAAAATCTTAAAATACAAAATAATTGCGAAAGAACTAACCTCGGTGCAGGTACTTTCGAATATCGGACTGAATGTTGACCTCGTAGGTGAGAATCACAGGAAACGACGTCGCCGCTTGAAGAGCTGATCTCGCGCGGTTACGAAAAGATTCACCTTGCAGAGATCAAAGTCAAGAAAAACGCAGAATGACCAGGAAAACCTCCAACTCGCCCTTTTATAGGAGGGGGAGGTGAAGCGTCACAACGGAATAAATGCGCAACTCTTCGCAAACAGGTACTCAAATTTCCTGAGGCATTAAACGAGTATTCAAAAATTACCATTTCAGGGGACAACAAGACCTATCAAGGGTTCGCCTAGGAAGAAGAACAAGCCGAGACCGAGTTCATTCCGCCCCGCTCTCGACTTGAGGGGCCACTGTTCCGAACTGGGCCAAACCTTCACCCGCTGAGGCCCGGCCCGTTTCCGCCTCATAGGATATCAACTGCCGAACTGCTCACTTGACCAACGATCAGAATCAACCCTCCGGATCCAACAGTCCAGGTACGGCGTCCCGGCTATAAATAGAGGTTCCGCCCTCCAAACCCAGGGACGACGACGACAATTTCGCATACACTATTCACAAGGCTAAGATCCCACGCGTATCTTACCTTCCCCGAGTCCGGGCACGAGGAGCTCGGACACTCAGTCACGCACCTTGGCACAGCCCCGAGATCATATCATTTATCTCATCTTATTCCTCTATTACCTCATCTTTAACACACTGACTTGAACGTTGGAGTATCTTTGCAGGTACCCCCACCCGGCGTGGACGAAACTCTACCTCGGACGTCCGAGCTCAGCATCCTAACTGCACATACCTTATTGGAAGCAATCAAGCATGTAACCCCAGGTTAAGAGTCTCATCTAGCCACGGGAGCTTCACTCTTGTACTCTGGTACCGAACAATATTCAAGAAAAATAGAAAGATGAAGATTTGGGTCATCTGTAGCAGAACTAGAAAATTGATTCTGCTGGACCATAGAAAGTGAAGACGGTTTAAGCTCAAAAATGTTTGCATCGACATTAGGATGCACAATAACTGCATGTGGCTCTGCCGTTGAAGGCGTAGCATACTCTTTGAGAGTACGATTTTGATTCTCAGCCATTTCTTGGTTATTGCACAATTCTCTTCTTCTTCTATGAAGGAATCTTTCAGTCTCGGGAATTGGTTGAACAATCTCTCCAAGACTTTGGATTCTTCGCATTCAAAGAATAAGAGCATCCAAAAAAGTAACAAAAAAAAAGAGAACAAAAAGTAAAGAATATCGATCCCACAGGGAGTTTTAGTGAGTACCAATCTAGTTTTTAGTTTTGATTAGCTGAAAGGGAATGATTTGGCAAAGAGGAATGTTTGTTTATTAAAATTCAGAAATTTAAAAGTGCCCTAGGATTGTGGTTTTAATCGTTAAGATCGAACCATGACAATCCCTTATCTATTCTTTATTTTATGTTGAGTTCGTTCCTAAAGACAATGTATTCATTTGGTAATTCATATTTTTTTCTCGGAATACAAGAACGTGTCACGAAAAAATGATCAAACCTATTCTCATGGTTGATCATTGCAGAGCCCCTTTGAGTTCAACCTTAGTGTCCCAAGACTCTCAAAAGTATTCTCATGTTATTATTGTCTTGTCTAACCTCATAGTTCCAATATCTAACTTCACCTCTCGGTACTTCGTTTGATAGTTAAAATATGATTGAATAACAATGAGGTTAGATTAGAATAGGAACTCTAATAAAATAGAGTCTAGACTTGGGATTGTTTAGGGGTCCATCATTTGATTGTTCCCACAATCCCAAGACTAGAGAAGTCTACTCACACATGATCATAGTAGACGAGGGAGTAGAAGATGAAGACATAAAAGTAAACGACGGAAAGGTAAATGACGGAATGTAAACAAAGCGATAAAGAACTGAAATGTAAAGTGCTGGAAATGTAAATAACAGAAAATAAAGAACAAAGAAAGTAAAGAACTGGTCCTATTTATAGGAGTGAGATTACAATGGTCCTAGATGGCTTTGGCACTCAGAAATGGTGCTATTTATCGGCCTAGAACAAGAGACAAGATGTTTAATTCACATTACAAGCAACAAAGTACACTTAAGAGCAATTTTCAGCATTTGTTGAACTGACACAATCCGTGTTGAGCAACACGAGCACCCGTGTCAACTTCAGGTAGAAGAAAATGACTTTCAGCATTCTGATCCGTAACAATTGCCACTGAAGTGAGTTAATTGCACAAGAAAGGGGGGATTGAATTGTGCTTCCCTTTTAAATTTTATCCTGCAACCTTCTCCAAATGATCTTAAGATAAACTTAGAGTAGAGAAGGTTAAAGTGATAATTCAAACAACAAAGCTAGCAAGCAAATATGAACTGAAGATAGAGTAACATAGATGATTTTGAGTTGGTGTTGAAAAGTTGTTTCAAGTACCTTACAGAAGGTTGTCTTAATTTGAAAACTTATCTACAGAAGGTTGAAGTAACTAACCTTCTGTAGGATTTGAAAAACAGTTTATAAGTGTATGAAATCTAAAACACGTAATAAGGAAAGCAAGTAAAGACACAGTAGAGTTATAGAGGTTCACCCAACTATGGCTACTTCCTCTCCTCACTTCCAAGTGAGTATTTCCACTATTTTCCAAATAGATTTTACACTTGCTCTTGTTCACCAACAAAAGACTTTCACCACACTCTCTTTTGATCAACACACAAAAGACAAGTATTCACTTCCATAGCTTAGCCAAGCTGTATCAACCAACTAGAAAACTCTCTCCTAGCTTTCTAATGGTTCCTTTTTCAAGTAGGTTCACCTACACAACTCACCTCACACTAGGTAGTTTGTAGAGAAACTAACACAATGATTCTTACAATAAGGGGTTTGGGTTTGGGATGATTTAGGAGCTTGACTACAGATTAATACAATGTATTTTGTAGGATAAGAAAGCTATCACACACTCACAAAGTAGTCCCAACAATTGAACGTGATATTTCTTTGAGTGTGGACGAGAAGGGTGATTTGGTTTTCAAGAAGCTTGAACTTGTGTAGATTGCAACTCACTCTCGTGGTTTGAGACTTCAGAATTCTGTCTTTAAATAGGCCTGGAAAGGGAATAGATCCATTGAGAAACTTGGAGGTTGCCGTTGGGAGTGACCATTGGTCCTTAAAGATGCATTACTTGTTGGGCAAAGGACTTGGTTATCCGCAGAAGCTTTTCCATCCTGTAAAACAGCTTTATGCACATCCTTCAACCTTCTGGAGTTGACATTGTATTCTCTTCTGATTATACACTAAGCCTATGACATGACTTCACACTTTAGGCTTTGCTTTTCCAGCTTGCAACGAAGCTTCTTGAGTTTCATGGTACGAGACAAACACCTTTTGTTCATCTTAGGAATAATCATGCATTCCCTCTTTTGGTTTCCAACATTCTGCAACATATTTATTGCATATGATCTTCATTTAATGCTCTGGAATGCATTAATTCAGGTGCCAAGATGTTTGTGTTCTAGATGCTTGAGAATGTAACCTTCTCAACCAACTTTCTGCAGTTTTGCACTTCTTGTCATGAACTAAGCTTCTTCAATATGTTGATGAGATCAACCTTCTATTGACCCATGGTCAGACTATAGTTGACTTCTGGTCAACCTTCTTTTGACTTATGGTCAAACTATAGTTGACTTCTGGTCAACCTTCTTTAGTTCTGGTCAAACCTTCTGTTGACAATCTTTCAAGCTTTTGCAAGTTAACCTTCTTCAGACCTTTCTTACCATAGAACTTTCTTTTAATTTGGTCATAGATAGAGTCTCATTTTGCTATGTAGTACATCTGTTCTACATCACTTGAGCACACAAATTAGATCACACATAATTAGAAAACTAAAATCTTACTTAGTTTGTTTCATCAAAACCTAGAAAGAGATTCTTATTTTAACAATCTCCCCCTTTTTGGTGATGACAAACTTAGAGTAAGTTTTTGAGTTTTCTATCACTTAAAGATATACAATATACGCATTGTGATCATATTTGAGCTATTGATGAATTTAAGCAATTTAAAACTTTAACATAGCAAAAAGATAATTATCATATATCAATTCAAACATGATGAGTACAAGACTTGATAATTATCATTCAGGAAATACTAATTAAAGTACTGACATGAAGTTCATAAGCATAAGCATAATAATGTGATGTGACATACAAGTGCCACAATCCACATAGCAAAATATTCAAAAGAAATTTTAAATTGTCAAACTACAAACCCCAAATTCACTAATTACTAACTAAGTAGCTAAGCAAAAACTTAATCTCCATTCTCCCCCTTTTGTCATAACCCAAAAAGAAGGAAGAAGCAGAAATTAGGTTGCTACTTGGTTGGAGAAGAATCATCTGAGGAGTTTGAAGAGGTAGCAGGTTGAGGAACATCCTCAATAGGGCCAGGTGGACAGAAATCAGGAACAGCTAGATTTGGAAGGAGGAGAGGGATAACATTCTGCAGCACCCATTGCTGGAATTCAAAATTCCTTTGAGCTTCAACTCTATTCTCCCTTTGCAAAATCCCAATGCATCTCAACAGATGGTTGTGTTGAGTTCTTATCTTCTTCATTTGTTTCTCATGGTGGCCTCTCATTTTCCTCATGGCTGCCATGACTCCTTGATTATCTCCCAGAGACACATCTTCAGTTTCGGAAGGCTTGCTACCAGAAGCTTGAGCAGTCTTGCTTGCAGAGACTTTATCAGGAGATACAGAAGGTACTTGAACATTTTTGCAGAAGGATCCAATGGATCCAAACCAAACTTCGAAGGCATGTCAGATGGAAACTTTGAGGGTAGATCAGATGGCATCCTAGGGACAGAAGAGTCATAAATTGGTGTTTGAGACACCAGAAACTTGTTGATATCTTCTGAAGGAAGGGTGATGCTAGGAGAAACTTTGGGATTTTCTTGCCATTGTGAGAAGGGATTCACAAAATGGCTAGTGGATCCTTGGATATCATCAGGAGCAACAGTGGTTATTGGAGTGAGTTTTGGAGTATTGAGCATCTCAGTGAGAGCAACAGATGCAAGGAACTCAGGATTTTCTTGAGTAGGATTTACTGGTGCATTGGCATGCTCTTCTTCTTCTTCAGGCTCTTCTTCTTCTTCGATTGTAGGAGGTTGATTCATGTCTAGCTCCCCCTGAGCTTGATCATTCTCTTCTTCTTCTTCTGATGACTCTTGCTCCCCCTGAGATGATCCATAGGGAACTAATGGATCAATTGGAGAAAGAGGAGGTTCATCTTCTTCATCAGAAGGTTTAGCAGTAGGAGTAGGAATACCATCAGCAGCAATTGGAGAAGGTTCAATTGAAGGCTCTACCCTGGGTTCAAACAGAACTAAGGTCATGCAGGGTTCTTCTTCAGGAGCAACTTCAACTTGAGCTTCGTCACTCACCATCTCAGCATCTTTACTCAAATCTTCAATGTCCTCATTCATCTCTTCATCTTGATTAGACAGATTTTCAAAAATTTCCTTCCAGCTTTCAGAAGGTTCAGTATCCATGATTGAATCAGAGATTGGTTGATGTGTTGGAGACCCTAGATTAGCTTCTTGATTGATGAAAGGAGGAGGGGAGTTTGTGAAAGGTTCAGTTTCTAAGAATGGTTCTGGACTTGGTTCTTTTGTTGGGGATTTTGGTGAAGGTTGCTTTGGAGAGGGTTGAGTTAATGGTAGTTGTGGAGAGTGATGTGGTGATGATAGTGGGGATGGTACTTTTGGAGAAGGGTGTGGAGAGGGTTGTTTAGGAGGGGTATCAACAACAGAAGGTTCTGTACAGGCTTCTACAGAAGGTTCTACAGAGGGTTCTTTTGAAGTGGGTTCTTTTGGTGAGTCATTTGGTGAGGGATTGGTGTCTTGGGTGTTGGTTTCATCTTTCTTTAGGCACATTGACTTTCTTGCTAAAGGGCTTCAATCTCATTTGTTTGGCACTCTTTGACCAAAAAGTGGTTGTGTCTTGGGTACACAGTTCATCATCTAGGTTTATGTCTCTTAGCCTAAACAGTTTGGTTAAGAACATTCCATAGGGTAGTGAGGTAGATTGCCTAAAGGTTTTAACTATGTCAATCATGTAATTGAAAATGATATAGGGCAAGCTAATCACATACCTATTAATCATGTGATAGATTATCAGAAGGTCAATGTCTTTAACCTTCTCAAAGCTTCCTGCTCTAGGCAACACAGAGTGAGTGACCATGTTGTGAAGGATTCTGGCTTGATCCTTGAGGGAAGTGGACACGAGATCATCCTTTGGATTTTTCATTAGTTTCTTCAACACTTGTTCCTTTGACACATTAGCCTTTTCATACCAATCATCTCCCTATAGAAAAACCTTTGTGAGAGGGATCTCTAGTGCTATAGCAAGCATTGTTGGACTGACTATCAAGGTAGTTCCTTTGACTTGAGTAGTGAAGCATTTCTTTCCTTCACTCACGTTCATGCTTCCATAAAATTCTTCACAAGTTCTGGGTAGATTACTTCATCTTGTGAAAGGATTTTCTCCCAACCTTGTTCTTCAATTAGAGGAGATAAGTCCCAGCCAGAGTTCTTCATCTCATCCAATAGATAGATCCTTCCTGTCATAATTCCTCTTTTATCCCATTTTTCTTGATCAAACACAGCAGAAGATTGAATTTCATCCTTCTTCAGTTTAGATTCTTCCTTGATTATCTTTCCTTTTCCCTTGTTCTCACTGTGCTTAACACTAATCTTTGGTTTCTTCGAGGGAGGAGGAATAGGAGCACCAGTGCTTCGTTTTGGAGCAGAAGGGGGCTTTTGAGGTTCAACGTTCTCGGGGTTGATTGCGTCAGAATCATCGTTTACCACTATTGGCTTGTTTATCTTTGAACCAGGCCCTTCCATTTTCTTAATGATGCTTGTTCTGATCCTTGAAGATCTTCTTGGAGGTGTCATGGATGATCTAGAGGAATCAGTTTCGTTTTGAACAACGTTGGTGTTTGAAGGTGGAGGAATGGGTGATGTTTGAGAGGATGGAGTGGAGGATGAAGAGGTAGTTACTTTCTTCATACCTGGAGTTTTAGTTCTTGCCATTTTTCTGGATTGAAGATTGTTTGAGAGAGAGAGAGAGAGATTTCGGTTATGATGGATTTACTTGCGTGAATTGATGAGAAAGAAGGACTATGATTTGACGGTTTTAGGGGATTAGGTGGAAGGAAAAAGGATGAACTAGTAGTTAGAATTAGAGAGATGTCATTTACGATGGGACATAATGGGTGAATGACAGTTCCTCTTTTCCAAGAAAGTTTGAGGACGTGTTCTAGGTGACCGTTGTCAACCTTCTTCAGTACAAGCTTCTGTAACTTAAGTTTCTGTTATTTGAAGTTTCTGTAACTGAAGTTTCTATAACTTGGATTTCTCACTATTTGAGGGAAATGTTTCCTAGGATTTCAACCTTCTTCAGATGAAGTTTCTCTTAGTGAACCTTTCTCATTACTTGAGAAGGTTTGGGATTTGACAATTGTAAATTTTCTAAGGACATTTTGTAATATGCAAAGCTTCTTTAAGAGAATTGTAGCTTTCTTCTAACAAGGCTTTTGTAAATATATCAGCTAGTTGGTGTTTAGTATCAATGAAAATTAATTCAACATTCTTTTTCTGGACATGATCGCGAATAAAATGATGTTTGATGTCAATATGTTTAGACCTTGAATGCTGAATGGAATTTTTTGATAAATTGATTGCACTGGTCGTATTATCACAATAAATAGGAGTGCATGTGTACTTTATTGAGTAATCCTCCAATTGATTTTTGATCCATAGAATTTGTGAGCAACAACCAGCAGCAGATACATACTCTGCCTCAGTAGTTGATAGAGCAATTGAACTTTGTTTTCTACAGGACCATGAGATCAAGGATTCTCCCAATAGTTGACATGAGCCACTTGTGCTTTTTCTATCAACTCTATCACCAGCATAATCAGCATCACAGAACCCTACTAGGTCAAAATGAGTATTCTTTTTGTACCATAGACCAATATTAGAGGTTCCAACTAGGTATTTGAAGATTCTTTTCACAACTGTAAGATGAGATTCTTTTGGAGAAACTTGAAACCTAGCACATAAGCCAACAGAAAACACAATGTCGGGTCTACTAGCAGTTAGATAAAGCAGTGAACCTATCATACCTCTGTATTCCTTTTCAGAAGTTGGCTTTCCTTCTTCATCCTTCTCAATTTGCATGGAAGGATGCATAGGAGTTGACATGGCCTTTGCCTCATTCATCTTATACTTCTTGAGAAGGTCTTTGATATATTTTTCTTAACTAATGAAAATACCCTTATCAAGTTGTTTGATTTGAAGACCTAAAAAGAATCTTAGTTCTCCCATCATACTCATTTCAAATTCACTTTTCATGAGATTTCCAAAATCTTTGTAAAGTTTTTCATGAGATTTCTTAAAAAGAGTAGTATCAATGTTTCCTCTTGTAAAATTATTTTTGATCAAGAAACTACTTAGCCTTTCATACCAAGCCCTAGGGGCTTGTTTGAGTCCATACAAGGCTTTAGTGAGTTTAAAAACATGATTAGGCTTCTTTTGATCAACAAATCCAGGAGGTTGACTGACATAAACTTCCTCATTTAGAAAATCATTTAGAAAAGCACTTTTCACATCCATTTGAAATAATTTAAAGTTTTTGTGTGCAGCAAATGCAAGTAATATTCTAATGGCTTCTAACCTTGCTACAGGAGCAAAAGTTTCATCATAGTCAATACCTTCTTGTTGATTGTACCCTTGAGCAACAAGTCTTTCCTTGTTTCTCACCACCTTACCATTTTCATCAAGTTTGTTTCTGAACACCTATTTGGTTCCAATGATTGATTGATGCTTAGGAGGTGTAACCAGATTCCATACCTCATTCTTCTCAAATTGAGAGAGTTCTTCAGTCATGGCTTCTATCCATGATTGATCTTGTATAGCTTCTTTTATGGATTTTGGTTCTATTTCAGAGATGAGAGCCACTCCAGCTGTATTTTCTCTAAAGGATGTTCTGGTTCTCACTGGATCAGAGGTGCTACCAATAATTTGATCCTGTGGATGGTGAACAACCATTCTCCAACTCCTTGGTAGTTGAGAAGTGTAACACCCCCCTTTTACTATTACAATTAAATAGACAATTATCAGAGTCACCTCGAAGGGCGCTACATTTTTCACCATTAAGCAGCGGAAATATTAACCAGTTTAAACATCTCCAGAATTAACAATTAAAGACATCTCCAAAATTAATTAAAACAATTTCCAATAACTAAAATAATAGTTCAAAACGATAACTAACGACTCCCCGGTGCTACATATCAGAGCTGACACAGACCCAAACGAGAGAGGAAGCAAAACCTAGCAATTCCTCCACGAGCACTAGCGATCACCTGCAGCGTTGCCGCATGAGAGCAACATTCCAAGCAGAAGGGGTGAGTCTAACAGAGGTAATAAGCAGATGATAAAAATATGCTAGCATCAGGTAACTACAGCAACACAATACAATTACACCATATCACAGCACCAGATACCAAAGGAAAAATCCATTTGACAGTGAACCACCAAAATTATAACATTCATAGACAATGGGATGATATGCAACCCCTCCAGTGGGCATATGCATGCGGTACCGATCACCAAAATGAGCCACGACGGGCATATCACCAATAAACACCAGAGGCAGAGCCTATATCACCAAAACATGCATATGACAATGCGACACCATGATTATGCACCAACTCACCATAACAAGTATTTAAAATAAATACTATATCACCAGAATCAAAACAAATGATTTCACCAAAAATAGCACCAAGTTGTAGCATCACAGCTACCACTAAACTCTCCTGAGCATACCAGCACCGCACCTGAAATATTAACACCAGACGGCTCCACAACGCGGACATAACGCACGCACAAGACTGGCGCACAGCGCCTAGGCACATCGCACCTACTTCAGCGAATTAATTAAAATAGCAAACGACATCGGATTTCAACAAATAAATACTTGTTGGAAAGCCCTATGGGTCTGGTTATCATCCCTAAGTTCAGTTTTTGAAGGAGAGTGTCCAATAGGTACAGTTTTCGAAAAGCACACAGGCTAGTTGCAAAAGAGGACAGTTTCTGTCCTTCAAATTCAAGCAATTCCAAAGTGACCAAATTTTGTGCATAAACTGGGGCAAATTTTGTCTAGTTTTCAAAGAAATTGGATTCGTTCGAAAAGGAGTTCTTTTGAAAACGTGGTAACCAAAACACTGACCCTGTGTCCAGATTGTTTCCAGAATCTTACTCTAACTTGTGGAATTCATATCTCGAGCTACACAACTCTAAACGCAACCAAACCAGTGCCAAATTAACAAGCATTAAGTCTATTTTCCAGAAAAATAAACCACATAATTTTTCGGTCAATACAACGTTCCCAGTCACCGAAATACCGAATCTATACCCAAATCGTTTCCAGAATTTTAACCTAACTTGTATCGCCTATAACTCGAGCTATACAACTCCGAATTTAACCAAACCAGTGCCAAAACGACCGGCGTTAAGTCTATTTTCAAAAAAAATCAACCTCATAATTTTTGTATCAACCAAACAGCGCCAGTTTTAGAAAAACCGAACCTGTGTCCAGAATCGCTAAATTGCCTAACACCAAACCCTAACGGCAACGACACCGCAACCACCACAACAAAAACGACAATTCGACAACGCGACAACAACAATCAACCACGCACAGCAACAACAAAAACACGAACAATAACAACACCATCATCGTGATACAACAATCACGCAACAACAAATAACGAAACAAATCACAATAACGTGCAATAATCATCAAAGCACCAATCTCAACGAAAACACGATATGCAACAACACGAACAATTCAACAAAACCCTAGACTACCCACACATAATTATCATCAACCCATTATCAAGGTTAAGCCCACCCTTACCTCGAATAACGTAAGCTCCGGAACACAACGAACGAGACACGAACAAAACCACAGCAACACGAACGATCTCCTTTTGAAATTCTTCGCGAAACCCTCCTCTTCTCTCCCTCTTTGCGCCGCGTGCTCTCTCTCTCACTCTCACTTTCGTTTTTCTTTTGCTTGCTGCGGATGAGGGTTTGGCTTAAACCCCCAGGGTTTAAGTTGAGGGCTTAGTAAACACTGGGCTCTCTACGTCACCACCTCTTTTACTCGTTTCACCTCCTACGCATATAAAATATTAACCTTTTAATTTATCTATATCCCGCCTCCAAATTATTTTAATAATTCAATCAACTATTTTAATTAAATTATTTCCGGGGTGTTACAACCCTCCCCCACTTAGAATCTTTCGTCCTCGAAAACATACCTGATTCAAACAGCTCCGGATAGGACTCTCGCATCTTTCTCTCCAACTCCCATGTCATGCTTTCACCAGCAGCTCCTAACCAGACCACTTTCACCAGGTTTATCTCTTTGCCACGTAAAGTCTTCACTTCACGATCTTCAATTCGCACAGACATTGTCCCCACAGTGAGATTATCCCGCACATGCACATCATCCATCGGAATCACATGGGACGGATCCGAAATATACTTCCGAAGTTGCGACACATGAAATACATCGTGCAAATTCGAAAGATTAGGCGGCAAGGCCACCCTATAAGCAACATTACCAATTCTCTCAGTGATCTGATACGGTCCAATGAAACGAGGAGTCAACTTCTTTGTCTTCAATGCACGCCCAACACCAGCCATAGGCGTGACTCTCAAAAACACATGATCACCAGCTTGGAATTCTAAATCCTTCCTTCTCTTATCATGATAGCTCTTCTGTCTACTCTGCGACGCTTTCATTTTCTCACGGATCAATTTCACCTTTTCAGTAGTCTCTCGAACAACCTCGGGTCCAAGAACAATACTCTCCCCAGATTCATGCCAACACAACGGAGTCCTACATCTCCGACCATACAATGCCTCGAACGGTGCCATCCCGATGCTAGAATGGTAACTATTGTTGTAAGTAAACTCGATCAACGGAAGGTGAGTATCCCACGCACCTCCCTGCTCAAGAACACAAGATCTCAACAAGTCTTCCAACGACTGAATGGTCCTCTCTGTCTGTCCATCAGTTTGAGGATGATAAGCTGAACTCAACCTCAATTTAGAACCCAACGCTTCTTGCAAACTCTTCCAGAAATCAGAAGTGAACCTAGGATCTCTGTCAGACACAATGCACAAAGGAACGCCATGCAACTTCACAATCACCTGAATATAAATCTCTGCCAATCTCGACACCGGATACATGATATTGATAGGAATAAAATGAGCAGACTTCGTCAATCTATCCACAATCACCCAAATCGAATCGTGCCCCCTCACAGTATTAGGTAACCCTATCACGAAATCCATAGAAATACTATCCCACTTCCATTCCGGAATCTCCAACGGTTGCATCAACCCAGCAGGCTTCTGATGCTCAACCTTCGATTTCTGACAAGTCAAGCAGGAATACACGAACTGCGCCACATCACGCTTCATACCAGGCCACCAAAACATCTTCTTCAGATCCTGATACATCTTTGTAGCTCCCGGATGGATACTCAACTTACTCCTATGACCTTCTTCTAAAATTGCTCTTTTCATCTCCTCATCATCAGGAATGCAGATTCTTCCACGGTACTTCAATACATTCTGCGCATCCAACTCAAAGTCTTTATTCTCGGATTGATCAATCCCAACCATCAGGTTAACTAATTTAACATCTAACTTCTGAGCTTCTCGAATGCTAGCCACGAATTCATTATCAATCTTCAACATCCCCAATCTGACACTCTGAGGCGTCACTTCACAAACCAAACTCATATCCCTGAACTGCTCAATTAATTCGAGTTCTCTAACCATCATTGCTGACATATGCAACGTCTTTCGACTTAAAGCGTCAGCTACCACATTAGCCTTTCCCGGATGATAGTTCAAGCTAAAGTCATAGTCTTTCAGCAACTCCAACCATCTGCGCTGTCTCATATTCAACTCTTTCTGATCAAACAGATACTGCAAACCCTTATGATCACTGAACACCTCAAACCTCGAACCATATAGATAATGTCTCCAAATTTTCAACGCGAACACAACTGCAGCAAGTTCTAAATCATGGGTAGGGTAGTTCTTCTCATGAGTCCTCAACTGTCTCGACGCATAGGCAACTACCTTACCATTCTGCATAAGCACACCTCCCAACCCCATCTTGGAAGCATCACAATACACCACAAACGACTCTTCCGGATTAGGCAACGTCAGAACAGGAGACGTCGTCAACCTCTCCTTCAATTCTTTGAAGCTCTCTTCACAACAGTCATCCCAGATGAAAGCTTTACCCTTGCAAGTCAACTGAGTCAACGGAAGTGCCAACTTCGAAAATCCTTCTATAAACCTCCTATAGTAACCTGCCAGACCCAGAAAACTTCTAATCTCAGTAACTGACTTCGGAGACTCCCATTGTAACACGGCATCAACCTTGGACGGATCCACGGCAATTCCATTCCCCGAAATAACATGACCCAGAAAGCTAACCTCTTTCAACCAAAACTCACACTTAGACAGCTTCGCATATAATTTCCTGTCCCTCAGAATTTCCAATACCAATCTCAGATGTTCTGCATGCTCCTCTTCTGACTTAGAATAAATTAGGATGTCGTCAATGAATACCACCACAAACCGATCCAGATACTCACGAAAGATACGATTCATGTACTCCATGAACACTCCCGGCGCATTAGTCACACCGAAAGGCGTCACGGAATACTCATAATGCCCATAACGGGTTCTGAAAGCTGTCTTCTGAATGTCTTCGTCTTTCACCTTGATCTGATGATAACCCGATCTCAAATCTATTTTACTGAACACCTGAGAACCCACCAACTGATCCATTAAGTCATCAATCCTCGGAAGCGGATACTTGTTCTTAATAGTCACCTTATTCAGCTGCCGATAGTCTACGCACAACCTCATACTACCATCTTTCTTTTTCACCAACAACACTGGAGCTCCCCACGGCGACACACTTGGCCTCACAAATTTCTTTTCAAGCAGATCCTCGAGTTGCTTCTTCAGTTCTGACAATTCAGATGCAGACATTCTATACGGTGCCATAGACACAGGTTTAGTATCAGGTACCAGATCAATAGCAAACTCAACCTCTCTCTCTGGTGGTACACCCGGAATCTCGTCGGGAAAAACCTCAGAAAACTCTCGCACCACCTGCAACTCATCAACCTTCGCTTGGCTCTCAGCAGACAATGACGCCATTAATGAAAACAACTGGACGTCTTCCCTCATTACCCTATGCAACTGACCAGCAGACAACAAACCAGACTCTTCCTCTTCAGGAGAAAAGAAACTCACAGACCTTTCATGATAGTTGATATGAACATGGTTATCAACTAACCAGTCCATACCTAGAATAACATCCATTCCGCTCAGCGGCAAACAAATCAAGTCGACGAGAAAGTCATTACCGAATATCGATAAAGGGCATTTAGCACAAACAACCGAGGTAGTCACCGAACCCTTAGCCGGAGTATCGATAACCATCTCCCTCAACATAGAAGATAAAACAAGATCTAATTTCTCAACACATGCAGTAGCAATAAAACAATGGGTAGCACCAGTATCAATAATAGCAATAAGAGGAGAATTATTAATATAGCATGTACCTCTGATCTCATTCACTGCATCTGACCCCGCCAGAGCGAACACCTTCCCAACGGACCTTTCTTTCTTCGGTTTAGGACACTGAGTGCTAATATGACCACCCTCACCACAGTTGTAGCATAACACATCCTTTCGATCACAGCTAGACGCCATATGACCCTCTTTACCACACTTGTAGCACTTCTTCACATCACCTGGACAGTCAGGACGCTTATGACCGGGTTTACCACACTTGTAACATACCACACTAGCAGCAGCATCTCCCCCACTAGGTCTCTTACCCACAGCAGTTCTCTGATTGCCCTTACCAGCTGGAACCTCATACGGCTTCCCATGACTCGAGAAATTCTTCTGCCTATCCCTCATGACTCTAGAATGAGCATTACTGTCTTCCTCGAAGATTCTGCAGCTGTGAATCAACTCCGAGAACACCCGAATTTTCTGATACCCTATCGCCTTCTTGATATCAGCCCGCAACCCATTTTCAAACTTGATGCATTTGGAGAATTCAGCACCAGCCTCACCATAATGTGGATAGAACTTCGCCAATTCAATGAACTTGGCAGCATACTCAGTCACCGACATATTACCCTGCTTCAGCTCCAGAAACTCAATCTCTTTCTTCCCACGGACATCTTCAGGACAATACTTTCTCAGAAATTCTCTGCTGAACACAGCCCAAGTGACCTCTTCATTCACAGTCGCCAACCTCTGCCTCACCTCCAACCACCAGTCATCAGCCTCCTCTGCCAGCATATGAGTACCATACCTGACTTTCTGCGCCTCAGAGCAATCCATAACACGAAAGATTCTCTCCATCTCTTTCAGCCACGCCAAAGCACCATCAGGGTTATACTTGCCCTTAAAGGTAGGAGGATTCTCCCTCTGAAACGTAGCCAAACTGCGCGACCCAGCAGCACCTGGGTTATTCTCCACAGCTTGAGCCACAGCCTGCAAAGCAGCAGTGAGTGCAGCATCGTTCCGTCCTGCCATCTCAACCTAACACTGCAACAGAAACTATAATCAGAAACGAGTAACAATTACTCAAGTGTTACTCGACTCGACGACTCGACAACTTGGCCGGACAGACCAAACTGCTCTGATACCACTATTGTAACACCCCCCTTTTACTATTACAATTAAATAGACAATTATCAGAGTCACCTCGAAGGGCGCTACATTTTTCACCATTAAGCAGCGGAAATATTAACCAGTTTAAACATCTTCAGAATTAACAATTAAAGACATCTCCAAAATTAATTAAAACAATTTCCAATAACTAAAATAATAGTTCAAAACGATAACTAACGACTCCCCGGTGCTACATATCAGAGCTGACACAGACCCAAACGAGAGAGGAAGCAAAACCTAGCAATTCCTCCACGAGCACTAGCGATCACCTGCAGCGTTGCCGCATGAGAGCAACATTCCAAGCAGAAGGGGTGAGTCTAACAGAGGTAATAAGCAGATGATAAAAATATGCTAGCATCAGGTAACTACAGCAACACAATACAATTACACCATATCACAGCACCAGATACCAAAGGAAAAATCCATTTGACAGTGAACCACCAAAATTATAACATTCATAGACAATGGGATGATATGCAACCCCTCCAGTGGGCATATGCATGCGGTACCGATCACCAAAATGAGCCACGACGGGCATATCACCAATAAACACCAGAGGCAGAGCCTATATCACCAAAACATGCATATGACAATGCGAGACCATGATTATGCACCAACTCACCATAACAAGTATTTAAAATAAATACTATATCACCAGAATCAAAACAAATGATTTCACCAAAAATAGCACCAAGTTGTAGCATCACAGCTACCACTAAACTCTCCTGAGCATACCAGCACCGCACCTGAAATATTAACACCAGACGGCTCCACAACGCGGACATAACGCACGCACAAGACTGGCGCACAGCGCCTAGGCACATCGCACCTACTTCAGCGAATTAATTAAAATAGCAAACGACATCGGATTTCAACAAATAAATACTTGTTGGAAAGCCCTATGGGTCTGGTTATCATCCCTAAGTTCAGTTTTTGAAGGAGAGTGTCCAATAGGTACAGTTTTCGAAAAGCACACAGGCTAGTTGCAAAAGAGGACAGTTTCTGTCCTTCAAATTCAAGCAATTCCAAAGTGACCAAATTTTGTGCATAAACTGGGGCAAATTTTGTCTAGTTTTCAAAGAAATTGGATTCGTTCGAAAAGGAGTTCTTTTGAAAACGTGGTAACCAAAACACTGACCCTGTGTCCAGATTGTTTCCAGAATCTTACTCTAACTTGTGGAATTCATATCTCGAGCTACACAACTCTAAACGCAACCAAACCAGTGCCAAATTAACAAGCATTAAGTCTATTTTCCAGAAAAATAAACCACATAATTTTTCGGTCAATACAACGTTCCCAGTCACCGAAATACCGAATCTATACCCAAATCGTTTCCAGAATTTTAACCTAACTTGTATCGCCTATAACTCGAGCTATACAACTCCGAATTTAACGAAACCAGTGCCAAAACGACCGGCGTTAAGTCTATTTTCAAAAACAATCAACCTCATAATTTTTGGATCAACCAAACAGCGCCAGTTTTAGAAAAACCGAACCTGTGTCCAGAATCGCTAAATTGCCAAACACCAAACCCTAACGGCAACGACACCGCAACCACCACAACAAAAACGACAATTCGACAACGTGACAACAACAATCAACCACGCACAGCAACAAAAAAACACGAACAATAACAACACCATCATCGTGATACAACAATCACGCAACAACAAATAACGAAACAAATCACAATAACGTGCAATAATCATCAAAGCACCAATCTCAACGAAAACACGATATGCAACAACACGAACAATTCAACAAAACCCAAGACTACCCACACATAATTATCATCAACCCATTATCAAGGTTAAGCCCACCCTTACCTCGAATAACGTAAGCTCCGGAACACGACGAACGAGACACGAACAAAACCACAGCAACACGAACGATCTCCTTTTGAAATTCTTCGCGAAACCTTCCTCTTCTCTCCCTCTTTGCGCCGCGTGCTCTCTCTCTCACTCTCACTTTCGTTTTTCTTTTGCTTGCTGCGAATGAGGGTTTGGCTTAAACCCCCAGGGTTTAAGTTGAGGGCTCAGTAAACACTGGGCTCTCTACGTCACCACCTCCTTTACTCGTTTCACCTCCTACGCATATAAAATATTAACCTTTTAATTTATCTATATCCCGCCTCCAAATTATTTTAATAATTCAATCAACTATTTTAATTAAATTATTTCCGGGGTGTTACAAGAAGGTTGATCAGATCCTTGAGTAGCTTCATTTGATTTTTGAGAAGGTTGATCAGGAGCATCTTCTTCTTCCTTCTCAGGATTGTTGGCTTCATTCTGACCATCTTCATTTTCTTTGTTGATTTCATCAACATCAATCACTTCATTTGACTTGTTAGTTTCATTAAAAACAACATGCATGCTTTCTTCTACATTTTGAGTTCTAAGGTTATAGACTCTATAAGCCTTAGATGATGTTGAATATCCAAGAAAAATTCCTTTGTCAGTTTTGGAGTCAAACTTTCCTAAGTTGTCTTTGTTATTCAAAATGAAACAAGTGCAGCCAAATACACGAAGGTAAGCAATGGTAGTTTTTCTGTTTTTCCAGAGTTCATATGGGGTTTTCTCAAGCAATTTTCTAATGAAAAGAGAAGTTTTCAAATTATGGCTTCTCAAAAAACAGAAGCTCAGGCACGAGGAATATGAGGTCCTTTTGTTTTTCCAGAGTTGAAAAGAGAAGTTTTCAAATTCTCCCCCATGATCACTTCTTACAGAAACTACCTTTGTTCCTTTTTCATTTTGAACTTTCTTCAAGAACACTTGGAATGCTTCAAAGGCTTCATCTTTGTTTTTCAAAAATAATACCCAAGTGTATCTTGAGAAGTCATCTACAATGACAAAACCATATCTTTTTCCATTTAAGCTAGCAGTTTTTGTGGGACCAAATAAGTCTATGTGAAGCAACTCGAGTGGCTTTTGAGATGTGATCATGTTCTTAGGTTTAAAACTTGATTTTGATTGTTTTCCATGAACACAGGCTTCACAAACTCTATCCTTTTCAAAATTGATTTTTGGTAACCCTCTAACTAATTCCTTTTTGGATAGTTTTGAAATTGTTTGCATGTTTATGTGGCCAGCTCTCCTATGCCAAATCCATTTGTCATTTTCAAAAGTCATAAGGCAAGTTTCTTGAGATAGTTCATCAAGACATAGACTATATAGATTCTTATTTCTAGATGCAGTGAATAGAACCTTACCAGATGAGATATCTTTAATAAAACATTTATCAGCTTTGAAAGAAACTTCATGACCACTATCACACAATTGATTGATGCTTAATAAGTTATGCTTTAAACCTTCTACATATTGAACATTTTTGATTTTAGGAGAATTAGAATTACCTATAGTACCTATACCTTTGATGCAAGCTTTATCATCATTGCCAAAGATGACATAGCCTCCATCTATTCTCTCCATTGAGAGAAATTTATTCATTTCTCCTGTCATGTGTCTTGAGCATCCACTGTCCAAGATCCACAGCTTTTTCTTGGATGCTAAGAGGCATTCCTGTTTCAGATGTTAGTAAAGTCTTAGGTACCCAATGTTTGTTGGGTCCTTCATGGTTAGCTTTCTGAAAATAAGGACTTCCCTTTTTCTTTTTAAAGCATACAGAAATATCATGACCAAGACGTTTGCAGTATGAGCATCTTACTCTAGACTTTCTGTTTTTAGGAACTTTCTTGAAACTATGTCCAGAGAGTTCTTTTTCAGACTTTTCACTTAGTTGTTGTTCTGTGATAGTTCTTTCCTCAATCATAGATAAGAGATTATCTTTAAGAAGGTTGTTTTGTTCCTCAAGATTGGCTATGTCTATCTCAGATTTCTCACTACTCAACATATGTTGTTCATTAATCCTAGTGCATCTATATCTAAGCATGACAGTGATTTGTATTAATTGTTCATTTTTCTTTTGAAGTTCTTCATTTTCATTTTTCACCTTGAAGTATTGTTCTCTAAACATACTACATTTATGAACCAAAGTATTTGAATCAGATAACAAATTTTCAAAAGCATGTTCAAATTCTTTGCATGATGCACAAGATGGTTCAAGAACAATTACCTCTTCTGATTCAGCATCTCCCATGAGACACGAGTTGATAGACTCCATACTTGAAGTAGGTAGGTTTCGAGAAGGTTCATCAGAATTGGCCATGAGACAGAAATGAGCAGAGTCCTCTTCATTTTGAGTCAGTTCCATCTAATTCATCCCAAATGGCAAGTAGAGTCTTTTTCTTTGGTGTGAACTTCTTGTTGCTTCCTTTTAACTTGGGACATTCATTTTTGAAGTGCCCAGGTTTGTTGCATTCATAGCATACAGGTGTGGTTTTGCTGGTGCCTTCACCTTTAGGTTGATCTTTCTTGAAGAAGGGTCTTTTATTGTTGTTTTTCCTAAAAGTCCATCTTCTCAACCTTCTTGTGATTACAGCCATTTCATCATCATCATCAGAGTCATTTTCATCATCTTCACTTTCTTCTTGAGATTCTTCTTGAGCTTTGAGAGCCATAGCTTTAGAAGATTGTGGGGTTTTTTGAGAAGCTTTAAGAGCAATGGTTTTTGCTTTCTTGGGATGAAGTTCATCCATAATCTCTTGCTCATGAACTTTTAAGGATCCAAGCAGATCTTCTATCTTTAGTGTAGATAGATCTTTAGCTTCTGTTATAGCAGTCACTTTGGGTCTCCATACCTTTGGTAGACATCTTAGAAGCTTTCTAACCTTTGCTTGATTTGAGTAGGTATTTCCTAGAGAGTTCAAATCATTTGTTATCGTTGTGAATCTGGTATACATTTCAGAGATAGTTTCTTGTTCCTCCATTTTGAATGTTTCAAATTGGTGGATCAGAAGGTTATTTTAGCTTCTTTAACTTGATCAGTTCCTTCGTGAGCAGTTCTCAATGTATCCCAAATCTCTTTGGCAGATTGTTTCCCAGCAACTTTGTCATATTCACTTCTACCTAAAACACATGTTAGATAAAATTTAGCTTTAGAGTTTAGGAGTACCATACGTTTGTCTTCAGGTGTCCATGTATTTCTGGGTTTGGGAAGTGTGCTTCCATCATCAAGAGTTGTTGTAGGTTCATAAGGACCATCTTCAACAATTCCCCAGAGATCAGTGTCTTGAGATTCTAGAAACAATCTCATTTGATCTTTCCAGTAATAGTAGTGTTCACCAGTGAATCCTGGAGGCCTATTTGTTGAAGCACCTTCAGGAAGAAACATTACTGAGTTTGAATGAGTCATCACTTCTTCCAGGACCTTTCCTCTCACACTGTGAAGTGTGCTGAGCTCTTAGAGGTGAGCTCTGATACCAACTGAAGTGAGTTAATTGCACAAGAAAGGGGGGGATTGAATTGTGCTTCCCTTTTAAATTTTATCCTGCAACCTTCTCCAAATGATCTTAAGATAAACTTAGAGTAGAGAAGGTTAAAGTGTTAATTCAAACAACAAAGCTAGCAAGCAAATATGAACTGAAGATAGAGTAACTTAGATGATTTTGAGTTGGTGTTGAAAAGTTGTTTCAAGTACCTTACAGAAGGTTATCTTAATTTGAAAACTTATCTACAGAAGGTTGAAGTAACTAACCTTCTGTAGGATTTAAAAAACAGTTTATAAGTGTATGAAATCTAAAACACGTAATAAGGAAAGCAAGTAAAGACACAGTAGAGTTATAGAGGTTCACCCAACTATGGCTACTTCCACTCCTCACTTCCAAGTGAGTATTTCCACTATTTTCCAAATAGATTTTACACTTGCTCTTGTTCACCAACAAAAGACTTTCACCACACACTACAACATTTTGACCCTACGGCAACGCCTAAAATTGCAACCCTTAAAAAACCGTTGCCTTAGATAGCAATGGCAACGGTTTTTTGACCCCGTTGCTTATTCATTCTTTTTTTTAAAAAAAATTCGGCAACGGTTTAAAAACGTTCCCTAAAGATCAATAGCAACGTTTTTTTGTTTGATCTTTAGTCAACGGTTTGAAACCGTTCTCAAAGAATAAATTATTAAAAAAATAATAAGTAAAAAGAATAGGAGCTAAAGGTGCCACGTTTTCAGATGTCCCAATTTTTTTGTTTCGAAACCATAATCAAACACCAAAATTTCATAAACCCACTAATCATCAAACAAAAAACCTCTTTCACTTATTAAAAAAACAAAACTCTTTCTCACTCGTATCAGATGCGTGAAGTTATCTTCCTCCCTCAACCCTAAAAATCAGAATCGTCCCTGTGCAAGAAAATCTAAACCCAGGAACGGCATCAGAGCAGAAGTTAAATTCGCCCTTCCTATTTTACTTCCCCAAACCCTAAAAATCAAAGCAAAACACAAACTCGGCCTTCCTCTCTTCTTGCCTCGAACCCTAAAAATTAGAAGTTCTCTAACTTCGAGCTTAGCCTCTTTCTCTCAGACGCAACGATTCGCGAAGGGAAAATCGCAGTTCAGCAATTTTACGCAGCTGAGGTAGTTTGGAAGGCAGCGATTTCACACACAAGCAAGGTTTCTGTACGATTTCTAGAATCGCCTCTCTGGTTCGTCCCTCTCTCTCCAACGATTTCCGTTGCTTGTTATCAATGATTCATCTATTTTATCCCTCTTTTGTATTCTCTCTACAACAATTTTTATGTTTCTTCCTTTCTTAATAACTGAAAATAAGAAACTGTGCTCCAAATACGTGAGGTCTGTTAAGCTTGAGTGATTAAGAAAGGAACAATTATGTGAGGAAATTATATGATAAACAATGGCATTTAATCATTTATTATGAGAGGGAAAAAAGGAATGAGAGGGAGAGGTTATTATAATATGCTTCAGCAGTTTTGAGCATTACAATGATTTTTGGAAAATATAAGGCTTTTGGAAAAGATTTCTGTTAATCCTTGTTTTAATCATACTCTTGTGATGTTTTTCACTCATATTTTAAGCTCTCCATTTAAAGCTTAATGGACTGAAGGACTCATATTTATTATTTTTAATTTTTTTACTCTTTCATGTGGAACTCCTCTGCATCTATGCTCTGCTTTTCATATAAATTTTTTATCAATTGTATTAAGAATAGGGAACCGTATTTTATCTCATAAGTGGGATATAGATTGCATTTTGCTGCACCTTCTGGATCTCTTGCATTTGATAATTATGAGCACTTCAATTTGGGTTGATCATGGAGTAGTCTCTTTGATGTTCTTGTGGTTGAGTGTTACACAAGATAGGTATGTTGGCAATAAGTTGTGACTCATCCCAATTTTAGTCTAGGGAACATGATTTTTTGTATTCAATTTTAGTATTTTAGTATTACTACTGTAATATATTACAAAAATAGATCAAACTAATTTTATTATTGAACTTTGGTTCTTTGGTTATGTTGCTTTTGAGTTGTTGGAAGACAAACTACTAGGTGACCTTCTAGCGACGAGATTTGAGGAAAGATCTTTGCTCATCAGGTATGCTTCAATTTAATGTCGAGTATTTTATGGTGACAGCCTAATTCTATATGTCAAACTACAACTTTTGTCATGTTATGTTATTTATAGATCTATGATTGGAAGAAAGGTTGTGTGGAATGCCTTTTGCCTCTAAACAAGCATGTCTTAAGATGCTTCTATTTGTGGTGTGATTGAATTATTTTTGTTAGTTTGGCTACTACTATCATGTTTGAATTATTATTCAAATCAATATTCAGGGTGCTTACCTATGCAAGGCTGAAAATCAATATTCAGGGTATATGCCGATGTCATATACTTGTTGGAACTTTGAATTCACCACTTTCTGCATTGATTTTCTTTAAGCTAGTTAATGATCATAATCTTGCATCTCTAATTTTCCCACTACAGTGAAAAGCCTAAATTTAAAAATAATTATCTCTGCAACAAGCCAACAACTTGTTGCTGTGGACCTCTAATCTCCATGGCAATTCCCTTTAATTAATTAGAACAGCTTGCTAACGATATCAATGATAATAACACGATTGACTTTTGTCTTTTTGTAACATAAGCTAAAATTAAAGATTGGGTTACTATTGAGTGTATAGTGGTTGGGCAACTATATCCGAGAGTATCCTCAAAAGTGAGACATGGACAAAAGAATTAGATTTTCTGCTATATGTTATTTTTTTACTTATTATAATGCATGTCTACTAATGCCTAATCAAGTGTCAATTGTGATAAATATTTGTCAAGCTGAACTCAAGGGTGGAGAGCTCTGAAGCTAATGCATAAGTTGACTGCATGCATGTCTGTTTATGCATTTCTTGCTTGGTTTTGTTGTAGCATTTGATTGTTTTAATAGAGTGTTGTCATATCGCATTAATCGAATTTTCGTTACTTTTGTAGGAAAATAGTGAAGGTATAAATCAAGGTGATGACTTGGATGAAGAAGAATGTGAAGACATTTCTTCAAAGACTTGTGAAGTTTTATTTTGGAAATCGAACAATGCGCTTTGCAATATGAGGATAAACTTTTTTTGTACTTAATTTTGTCGTTTAAAATATATTAAATACTTGAACCTTATCTTGAATTTTAGTTTATAATGAAAAAGTCTTTTTGGTAAAGAATTGATTTATCATACATAGTTGGCATTTCTTTTAAATTGTTTTGTTTAAGGTACAACTTAATGTATCATTTGAAATGATTAAAGAACAGTTTTCTGGTAATGTTACTGATACCAATGTTTTAAGAACTGTTTGTTGGTGTTCTCAATGACAATAACAGGTGTAAATGAAAAAGAAATTCTTAGGCAACGGTTTTTGAGTGTTGCCATATTTGGCAACGGTTTCTAAATGTTGCCATAACTGGCAACGGTTTGCGCCTGTTGCCATTGCGTGAATATCAAAACCGTTGCGTTTAAGTTATCAATGGCAACGGTTTTAGGTTCGTGTTGCCTTTGGTGACAAAAAACCGTTGCCTGTAGCTTAGGCAACGCCCGCAGAAACAACGGTTTCAAAATCGTTGCCGAAAGTAAAGACAACGGTTTTTTGACTTTGCGCAACGGTTTATAGGCGTTGCCTTTGGGTCAAAATGTTGTAGTGACACTCTCTTTTGATCAACACACAAAAGACAAGTGTTCACTTCCACAGCTTAGCCAAGCTGTATCAACCAACTAGAAAACTCTCTCCTAGCTTTCTAATGGTTCCTTTTTCAAGTAGGTTCACCTACACAACTCACCTCACACTAGGTAGTTTGTAGAGAAACTAACACAATGATTCTTACAATAAGGGGTTTGGGTTTGGGATGATTTAGGAGCTTGACTACAGATTAATACAATGTATTTTGTAGGATAAGCAAGCTATCACACACTCACAAAGTAGTCCCAACAATTGAACGTAATATTGCTTTGAGTGTGGACGAGAAGGGTGATTTGGTTTTCAAGAAGCTTGAACTTGTGTAGATTGCAACTCACTCTCGTGGTTTGAGACTTCAGAATTCTGTCTTTAAATAGGCCTGGAAAGGGAATAGATCCGTTGAGAAACTTGGAGGTAGCCGTTGGGAGTGACCATTCGTCCTTAAAGATGCATTACTTGTTGGGCAAAGGACTTGGTTATTCGCAGAAGCTTTTCCATCCTGTAAAACAGCTTTATGCACATCCTTCAACCTTCTGGAGTTGACATTGTACTCTCTTCTGATTATACACTAAGCCTATGACATGACTTGACACTTTAGGCTTTGCTTTTCCAGCTTGCAACGAAGCTTCTTGAGTTTCATGGTATGAGACAAACACCTTTTGTTCATCTTAGGAATAATCATGCATTCCCTCTTTTGGTTTCCAACATTCTTCAACATATTTATTGCATATGATCTTCATTTAATGCTCTGGAACGCATTAATTCAGGTGCCAAGATGTTTGTGTTCTAGATGCTTGAGAATGTAACCTTCTCAACCAACTTTCTGTAGTTTTGCACTTCTTGTCATGAACTAAGCTTCTTCAATATGTTGATGAGGTCAACCTTCTATTGACTCATGGTCAGACATTAGTTGACTTCTGGTCAACCTTCTTTTGACTTATGGTCAAACTATAGTTGACTTCTGGTCAACCTTCTTTAGTTCTGGTCAAACCTTCTTATGACAATCTTTCAAGCTTCTGCAAGTTAACCTTCTTGAGACCTTTCTTACCATAGAACTTTCTTTTAATTTGGTCTTAGATAGAGTCTCATTTTGCTATGTAGTACATCTGTTCTACATCACTTGAGCACACAAATTAGATCACACATAATTAGAAAACTAAAATCTTACTTAGTTTGTTTCATCAAAACCTAGAAAGAGATTCTTATTTCAACACCACGGTCCGTGTGAAGTAACACGGGCACCCGTGTCAGCTTCGGCCAGAGGTGTTTTTTCATGCAAATTTTGACTGTTTTGATCCTTTGTGGGTCTTCTATCCTTGGGACTTCAATGCTATGCTTTTTAGTGCTTGAAATTGTTCTTTTGCTCTTGACTTATGCTACAAAATCAAATAAAAAAACATTAAAAGAGCCCTGAAAGAGAATTAAATTACCAAATAAATTACTTAAAACAAACACTAAAATAACAACCAATTTGGACTTATCGGCCACGTTCTTCCTTGTTCTTCATTACCAGTGAGCGCTACTCAAGAGGATTCACAGTTCCTTTATTCTTTTGGCCTCAAGAGACATTCCGATCATCTAAGTATCCTTTACTTTTTTAAAGTCTAAATTTATTGTAAGTATATCTCCTCCATGTTCAAGTCCTTTCTTTCAGTCTTACACAACGTAAGAACCTAATTTTGACATAGCTTCTCCTACAGATGTCATATTCGTACACCGTTTGAAGCTACACGCTCATGATGACTGTTGCACCCGAAAAATCCGGTAGGATCTCTCGTGCAATTCAATGAAGTCGCCATCAATGTTTAATTATTAGGGAAAACATTGAAAAATCCCTTAAAATGAAAATGGTCTTGAAAACCAGATTTTAGGTTCGGGAGTAGATTATGTGTGGGGAAGGTATAAGCACCCCACAACACCCTTTCGAAAAAGGTTACCTATGATAAGTTGTGCAAAATTATATTAACTTAAAAATATTTATTTCCTTTTTTAATACTAAAATGAATAGAAAAAGACTTCATAAAAATTTAATTGTTTTTTGTATTTTTTATTGAGCAGTAAAAAAGAAAAGTTTTGGAAAAGACTAAAAAGGGGTTTTTATTATTGCAATTGACAGAGGTCGGCCGCCCTCTGCTCCTACGTATCTCCTGGTAGAGAATCAAATCACACGTAGTTCTTTGGTAGA
This sequence comes from Astragalus glycyphyllos, assembly GCA_963573325.1. Lineage (NCBI taxonomy): Eukaryota > Viridiplantae > Streptophyta > Magnoliopsida > Fabales > Fabaceae > Astragalus > Astragalus glycyphyllos. The sequence continues at coordinate 58,822,735 of OY754311.1, read as the reverse complement.
AAAAGTTTGTTGGTTGGTATTTTTTAGTATAGGGATTTTAGGATTATTGAGCTGTACAACTCATTCATCCTAGAACGATGGCTAACCCGAATGTACATTCGACTTAGCCCCCCTATTTTCTGAAAATAGTTTTCTTGTAGTTTGAAAAGAAAAAGGTTTGACGTGTGGTTGTTTGATTTTATTAGAATAGGTATTTTAGGACTATTGAGCCGTACGACTCATTCATCCTAGAACGCCGACTAACCCAAATGTACATTCGACTTAATCCCCTATTCGTTTTTTGCTAAGTTTGCATGAAATGAATTAAAAATAACTTAATGAAAGTTGTTTATTTTTGTGAGTTTATTATTGGTGAAAACTGAGTTAATTTTGGATATGAGAATGATAAAATTAAATCCTACACTTATTTAGACATAGATACAGAGGATGTTAACCGTGGAAGTTATAGGTATTAATATTAGTACTAATAATTATTTAATTATTGATTGAACAAAAGAAAAGGATAAAAACTAATAAACTGAAGTAATCAAAAAGAGGAAAAGAAAACTTAATGAATAACAAATGAAGTTAAAAGATGAGTAACAAAAACAAAGATAAAAATGGTTTCAGGCATGTACAGGGGTGCGCCGTTTAGAAACAAGAAAGAATATAATTTTATATTTTTTTATATGAAGTAAAAAAACATAAAACATAACAAAAAAAATAAAGAATAATAAGGCAACAAAAGAAAGAGGATCCAAATCCCTAACATTTAACAGCCACACCAAAACCAAAACGATGGGTTTAGAGAGAAAGAGTTGAGATACAAACAGAGAGAAAGACGGTTCTAAGTTGGAGGAAACGCGAGAGGGGTGACGGAGAATAAACGGACGTGAGGCAGAGGAGAGAGCAGAGAGTGCGACGGAGACGGTGGAACTCGCGACGGCGGATACGGCAGCGGCGGCGGTGGTGGGTTATAAGGTGAATGGTTGAGCTCACGGTGGTGGTGAGTGTCTTGGCCGGAAAAAGTGTTAGTTTGATTTTGAGAGGACAGTGTGTTTGTTGTGGGTTTTGGGATGGTGATGATGGCTGTTGTTGGTTCCGGTGGTGCAACGGCGGTGCGCCGGTGATGGGGGCGGAGCACCGCCGTGGGAGGGCGGTGGTGTAGTGATATTCTCCCTCTCTTCTCTCTATTTTTTCTACTTTTTTGTTTCTCTCCAATCCCTATCTCATTCTCAGCATCCCCCCCTGCTTTTCTTCGATTATGTATCCTTATATAGAAGAGGATTGTACAAAATTGTTGCTGATATTATTATTGTTGAGGAAGATGACAAAAACAAGCATGGTCTGAGGTTGTTGTCTGTGGTTGCCGTTGGGGTGTCTGCACTGGATAGAATGCAGAGGCGTACAGGGTAGTGGGGTGCACTAGTGAAGGGATTTGGCTAAAAAATGGCTTAAAGCATTAAAACAAGGAAAAAGGAGATTGGCTCCAGGCTAAGATTAGCCTACCACTACCAACGAGCATGCATGTGTCCTTTCTCTATTTTTTTCAAAAAATATTGTAATTTTGTCTTTTTCTATTTCTAATGTAACAAAAACTATAACTTTGATTATCATATTTTTTGTGTAAACAAATGGACAACTTTGACTATTGTAACCAATTGGTTTTTTTTTAAGAGAAATAATAAAAGAACTCTATAAAAAATGAGTACCACAAAGATCATCGTCGAGGGTTAAAATCTCAGCATGCACAACAAATAATATTTTTGATTTTTCTAAGAGGATTTAAAAGTTAGCCGGACAAAATTAGGGTATAACAATGACGTCTTTAACACTATAAAAACTAGGTTGCAGGGTTCTGGATCATAATTTTTTGGCAAGTCCCTAAGCCTTTTTTGTGTGGTCCTTTTGGTCCCTATAGGCAAAGGTCTAATGTCGTTCATTATCCTTTTGTTATCATGACTTCTTGGACCATCAAGGAACTAATATAAGAGTGATAAAATGATTTTTGGATGACATGCATTGTTGTTTTTGTTTCAAACTTCCATTCATGAGCGTCTGGATTCGAAGTAAGAAGAGGGGACGATAACCAGGGAATATGGTAGTTTAGGATGCACTCGACATAACTGGGACGCCTAATGATCCCTATGTCTTACGCCGACAATGTATGTGTGTAGACCATTGTATGAGCAATGTATTTTAAATTATTTATTTTATATATTGGTCATGTCCTTATAAGAGCAAGGACAATATTATAATGTGATGGGATTGATTATATGTGTAAGTTCTGTATGTTGTTGTATGATTGTTGTTGCTGATAATAAGAGATCAATTCAATGGATTGAGTCATGTTGTTAAGCCTCACGGTTAACCTCCCAAGAGGAGATATGATTGTTTGTATTATTGTAATTGGATAGTTATATATGATTGATGAACCCTAGGGTAGTAGACCTTATTGGACACTCGAAAGAGTTAAGGATGAATTATATGGTTAGGTAGCCCATAAGTTGAAAAAGAAGTAGCACTCATGGTTTAGACTGCCTCTAACTTAAGTAACAAGGTTAAACTTTAGTTTAGGAGATTGGATTCATGATACTGATATTCCTAAGTATTTTGATTGTTTAATTCGAATTAAGAATGACATAGAATTAAGAATGACTTGTTAATATCACCCATGAGACGTTTTGGAGTATTGTTAATGGATTAGAAAGGACCGTTAATCAACTAGGATAATGAACAATCACCTAGGAGACATTATTGAGCCTGTTAATCGACTAGGAGTGAGCTATTAATGGATTAGGACTACTTTAGGTGTGTTTTGGATGATGATTAACCATTCTTGAACTAGTTTAAAGTGACCTTAAACCATAGATGATGTTTAAAGGATTTGACACTATAAAGAGCATGGGGAAACTAAGAAATGGATGGAACCAAAGTAGTACAAATAGACACCATACTAAGGATTAGTGGGGACTTGGGATCTAGATGTGATTAGAGATGATCATCACATGACAAGTAACCACCCAGTTGATAATGATACCCATGGACTCAGGAATTCTTAAGGACACTGATGATGATGATCAACGGGTTTATCCGTTTAAGGAACCTTGTTGCAGTATGGGCAAGGACTCTTCGTAGTATGGGAGAGCCGTACCTCAATAGTTGAAATTTGTAGCAGGAACCTTTTCGCAATAGGGAAAAAGACTCGTCGCGGTATGAGCGAGCTATACCTCAAAGGTTGGTGATAGAAACGGCCACAACCCGACCTTGCGGGTAGCACCAGTAGGGGGTCCTAAGCGGTGCACCACTGGGCCATTCGGTAAAACACTGGAAATACCCTGGCTAGACTCTATCTATTGCCCAGGATGTTGATAGCATTTGCATATGCTTACAAAGAGTTAGATGGATCCATATGTATCGACACAATAATTGACAGTATGAGAATGACATTGGAGTCGTAGGACCATTTGTTAGGTCACGACGATGAGGGTTAGATGATGATTAGTTGTTGATGGTTTGTGTATGCGTGTTATGTATGTTGTATCCACTATCGTTGATTGTTTCCTATGTCATGTGATTCCCTCACTCTTATTTCTTTGTGGCTACTCGTGTGCCATTGTACATGTTTAAGTGAAAAGCTTGCTGATGATGAGGAGGAGCCCGTCAACGTGGATGTCGAGGAGTAGTTCATAAAGAAGAAGGTTATTATTTTCTATTAGTTTCCGTATTTGTTTGTTTAAAAGTTTGACGAAGTGGTAAAAGTTCTGAGACATATTACACAGGTGTTCCACAGAGTTTTTACTATAGTTTCATTACTTGGTTTGATTGGTATTTTCGTGGTTGTTGGTGACACTTATTCGTTTGACTTAGAGTCTTTTCTAAAGACGTATTTTTATTAATTCCTTTATTAAGTCACTTTTTCTAAACGAGGTAGCGGGTGCCACAAAAAAGGGGCAACGTTGAGGCATCCGAGCACCTCTCGCTCAAAGATGGTAAAGGGCAATTGGATACCAATCTTATTGAGCTCAATGTCGTAATGATACATAGTTGGTTAGATTGGGAAAGGTTTTAGAATGAAAGAGTGTATACTCGGGTTGGCATAAATCATGCCAAACTTGGTCCTCGTAATGTACCTATCTGCAGATATTTGGTACCAATCGCCTAATAGACTGGACATCTCCCACCCTGCCATAACAAGTTTCTAAGTCAATGTTGGTATGAACCCAAGAGTAATTGGGAGGGGGACGATCAATGGTCCAATCTTTCTCTGGTTTTTGGAGAAACAAAATCCTCTCTCCCGGGAAACACATAGGAACTTCGACAAAATCAACACTCAGAATCCTTCTGTCCTCCGCTGAGTTCACACCTTTTGGTCCATCGCCACCAACAACCGCGGAAGGAACCTCCTCTTCAACACACAAGTTGGAGGACAGGAGAACACATCAGAGAACAAAAAAGAGGAAGAAGAACACACAACCACCACGGACCTTGGCATGATAGTGTCTAGAGGAATGGGTTCAGGCTCCATGAACAAGAATGAAACTGAAAGAATAAGATGAAAAGAGAGACTAACCTGAACGAAGTGGAAAGCTTGAAGCTTGAGAGAAAGAACGCTGGGATTTTGCAGAAACATGTAAAAATGACTTAGAGGATTTGCGAAGAAGAAGAAGAAAAGAGGGTTCTAACTCCTCCTTTTATAGGCTGTGCCTGCTACCTTAGTAAAATCTGAGTCGCTGAAGGCCAAGAGACGCCTCGCTCAGTGACACATCCAACGACTCAGTTTCCAAATCACCGAATCAACGTGCCTGATCGTACAAAACTACAAGAGTTGCTTCGTTTGAACTTTTGGGATTCACGCTCGAATTGATGTGAGCAATCACATGTAATCTGGCACATCATGAGAATGTTCCTGCAGCGAATGTTCCTTGAGACACACAATGATCTGACCTCATGGAATCCCGACTCGACAAGGTACAACACGCACATTTTCTTTATACTTCCAATCCCAAGTGAATTAGAAGTCTGGGGCTTATGTTATGGCCACCAAGTTCGACCCTTGGGTTTCTATCGGAACTCTTGGCCAAAGACCGAACTGACCACTAACACAACAGTTTGGGATTCGAGCCCTCTTGGGTAGATCGATCTCAAGGAAATCATGAAATACACTACAAGAAATACTAAGTCCCTAAACAGTTTTTCGAGTACTACCTCAAATAGACTCCCCTCGAAATTGAGCTCTTACTCTAATTTGAGGTCAGAACTAAATTAAACCCAATTCTTTTTCTCACCTCATAACGTGCTCAACACGCAATGACAACATTAAAAGTGAAGATCTCGCCACAATTGCTAAGTCGATTCTGATCTAAAAGTTCATATTATTTTTTTAGATAAACAAATTTATTGAAGGAAGCACTAGGGGTATTCCAACCATTACATCCGGATATTGTAGGGAGCACTAAAAGTTCATATTTCTCTCCTCTTATTTTCCTTAAGCCCTAAACAAATTTATTGAAGGAAGCACTATGGGTACTCCAACCGTTACATCCGGATATTGTAGGGAGCACTAAAAGTTCATATTTCTCTCCTTTTATTTTCCTTAAGCCCTAAACTGAGTAGGCATATGAGCCCTTGTTGTACAAAATCCAACATTAACAATATATATATATAAGCAGTTTTAATAGTAAAGGAGTGTGCAAACCACTTATTCTGTGAGTGTGCTAAGACACTTGATATATGGAGATCAATAGGATTATGGCTGGATATGCCAATTCAATGCACAACACAGCCAGCAGATCATTTCAACAAATTTGGACAGCAACTTAAAGGGAGAAAATTGAAAGGAGTGAAGCACTTGGTTTGGATTGCGACTATTTGGGCGATTTGGAAGACAAGAAATAACGTGATTTTTAATGGGGCTGTTGCAAATGTAAATGTAATAGTAAATCAAATTAAAACTATATCTTGGGGGTGGTTTATTAGTAGAAAGGGTAGAGAGTCAAAGCTGAATTTTATGGATTGGCTAAACTGCCCCGTGGGATGTTTGATGACAGTGTAATCGGGGTACTCTTTCCTCTCTGGGTTTTTTCCCATTGGGTTTTACTCCAGAGAGGTTTTAACGAGGCCCTCCCCATCCTTGTAACTGTTGTGGAGCACTTCTTGTTTTCCACTCTCTAATAATATTTTCGCTTATCAAAAAAAAATATAAGCAGTTTTAATGTAAAATTAGATTGCTTCTACCTTGCTAACTAATAAAACAATAATATATAACTTTCAATGTTGAGGGACAAGTTTGGCTATCCAAAAATTTAAAATATGTGGAAATCTATGGGGTTGTCTTTTAGAGGAGACATTTGGTCTAAGGTGACCTAATGAGCATTGGGAAAACCCTTGTTTTAGTTACACAGAAGTGAATCAGACAGACCAAAACGCTGGTATCGTGGAAGGTGCAAACATGGAAGCGTGCATTTGTGTAGTACAAGGAAAAGGAATAGGAAATAAGGGAAACTAACATTACATAGGGTTCACAAAATTCTCACGAAAGTTTAGTTCGGTCAAGACATTGTAGTATCCCTCTCGGTTTGCTCAGATCAATAGTTTAATATTATTGTCTAAAACATTTAACTTCAAAACATTTTTAACTCCTAATTACCAATTCTTTAATGATTGGGAGATCAAATGATTAATAATTTCCTTAGACAAAAGATGATGGAATAGTACTTTAAGAGAGCAAAAAGAAGAAATAAAAAAGTAAGAGAACCCTAAGTCGATGAACTTCAACGTGTGTGGACCCAACGCGATGATAAGTATATAAATATAAATAGCCGTCCATCCATCCCCAGGCCATCAATCTCACTAACTAGTTCCAATTGCATGGTTACAACCTTTTTCGCATAGAGAAACACTACAGGTTATCTTTAAAAATAGAGGTAGAAGATTTATTCAATTCCACCCATTTTGGTGTTAGCTGTTAAGAGTTTCAAGCTAGCTAGCCTGTTGCTTCTTCCCTAGAGCTTTATCCAAATGAAGCCTTCTTTTGTAGTTTCTCTTCTGCTTTTGTTCCTCTTTCTAGCAAAGGCTCAAGGTAAGAACTAACTTTCAAGAACACTTGAGTTAGGCTTTCTGTTATATATATATATAGACACACACACTTTTTCGATAATTATTGTTTTATTAAAAATGCACAGTTCCAAAATTATTGTATGGTTTGTCAAAAAATACATTACTGTGTAAAACTTTAGTCATTTGCTAGAAGACTAGACTAAATAAATTACTACATAAATAAGTACTCTAGCTAGATTCTCATGTTAATTGTTGATTTTATTTAGGGGTTCGCTTGGAGAAAGGGTCTTTTGAAGCTCTACAAAGTAAACAACATGTTGGTGATCATTACTTTGAACTTTTATGTTTCCATTTTTCTATGTGAATGTTTAACATTTATTATTTATTTGTACCTTTTTATGTTAATAGAAAAATTCACATTTAATTGTAGGATGAAGAAAGTAATTTGTTGAAAAGAAATAATAGCAGTAATGAGGAAGCAATTCTCTGCAAAGATCAACAATGCAAAGGTACCCTGATGAAGAAAAGAGTCATGACTAGAGCATCCAGAAAAACAAACAACCAGTTACCTCGCATTCATGAAGATTACTGTGGACCTAGACATCATAGACCTAAACACCATTAGTTTTTTAGTCCCAGAAATTCATTGTTCTTTGTTCTTTCTTTTCATTGTTTTTGTCGGCAATTATTACCAAGTTAATTAGTGATATCTTAGTTTTTAAGATTCGAATCTTATACTTTATGCTTAAAATTTTATCGTTGCCGTTTAACTCAACAATGAAGCTAGTTATAACTTAGCACTTCATTGTTCTTTCTTAGGATAATATACATGGGTTTTTCCAAAATCTTACAAACAAAACCATGTAATTGTTGCAGCAAATTTGCTCACCAAAAATCCAAGTGGCCATGGCATCTAGTTTTGGGGTTATAAAGAAAAATTAAGCATCATGCATCGATCGATCCTCTTTCTATTAATTTTTTTGTTTGTCGACTAAACTTTACATTAATGTACGTAATAATATTATTAATAAGCATCATGCAAGAAAAATACGGCACTATTGTAAACCTTAATAAATAATAAGTTCGTTGTTTTCCTATGTTGTTGCAGGGATAAAGAATAGGAAACTTTTTACCTCAGCAGATTCCGCCCCTCACGCCATTTCAAAGGTTAGTTTAATCAGGGACGAGGAAAAATGGATGGTTGTTTACTTGTCAAGTCAAATCAAATGAAACCTTGGAGTTTCCGTGCATTTTATGATTTATATACATAATCTCATGAACAGAATGTGAAGAATGAAGGGAATGAAGCTCAACCTCAAGTAAATGGCAATACTATCAGTGAGAAAGAAGAGGAAATAAAAGTAAATAAGCAAGAAGAAGAGCTTCTTGTAGACATAACCGACATGGACTATTCTCCAGCAAGGAGAAAGACTCCCATACATAACTGACTCTTTGGCAGAGAAATACAGACAGTTCCAGTATTGAATCAAATAAAATATTGGCAGAGAAAGTTGAACAGCACTACATAAATGCTGCAGTTTTTTAAGGCTTCAATGTTAAAGAATGATTTTATTTGTATATTATATATTTTGTACTATGTCTTCTCTTAATAATATATTTAAATGGTCGAATCATGGGTGCAAATATAGTAGTATTAGAGTAGCTTCTTAATCTAGATTCTTTTTTGATAGAGATAGTTTTACTAGAAAACTGTGCCTTCTTCACACTATACATTAGAGAATGAACAACGGCAAAAATCATTCCATGAATTAGAAGTTTTTTGTTAAAGGAATCTGTGTTTTGACCTCAAGAAGAATTATTGTCGCGAACCATCACGAGATTACACCATTGGCCGACGAGTCATGAAGCAATGTGTTTGTTCGTGATTTTCATGAGAGTATCCTGATAAACAGCAATGAGTTTTCATCCATATTACTCAAACTTGAAGCCTTACTTGATGATCCAAGCCCAATTTCACCCAGACTTTGAGTTTTCGGTGCTTCTTTTTTGGGTATCAATTAAAAATAATAAATAATATTAAGACATGTATTAAAATTTCAAAGAATATTAGCATTATTCTAAATATTTCCCACCTATATGATTTGGAATGAGGAATAAAGCAATATTCAGCGATTTCTACAGAAAAGTTTTTCCTAAGGACACACTATTTAGTATTTAGGCTTCCCAAGAGAAGGTCACTGTCCTCCACATCATTAATTTGTACGAACACATGTGAGAGTGATGGTAAAATTGCCAAATCTTGCAACTCCTCTGTGGGGGACTTCCTCTAAATGAAGGTGATTTGTTTGTGGGGTCCAATTCCCATTCCCTAATATGGGTAGGCACTATGCAAGTTTGATTTGACCAAGGCAGGCCCTCCTATTGTCTTGCTTCATATAGTCTATTGGGCCCAGCATGTTTCCCATATGGTTTTTTTTTTTTACCCCCACAGTTTTTCCTTCTACCCTCACGCCCCATGCGAAAAGACCAAAATACCCTTCAAAAAATTTAAAGACCCCAATATATCCCCAGCTCAAAAAAAAATAAAAAAAAAAAAAAAATTGGAATTTCGTATATACCTATATACGAAATTCCCCAAAAATTGGAAATCGTATATAGGTATATACGATTTTCCCTAAAAATTTAAAAAAATAAAGTCGTATATACCTAAGGTGGGGGTATATACGATTTGTTAAATTACATAACCGTATGTACCCCCACACCTTGGTATATACGACTTTGTAACCCAAAAAACAAATAAATAAATCATTTAAAAAATTTAAATTACTTTTCTTTTGGAAAAATAAATTAGATATGAATAATGACCGTCTTTTGGTTCTGTTTATTGTGTAGGTCGTTAACACATGACGTTGTTATACCTCGAGCGAATAATTTAGGCCAAAAAATTGATTTTCAGGTAACCTACTCCGATTGTAATGAAACCACAGCCATTAAATCCGAAAAAAATCAAGGACCAAGACTCCCATAGAAGAAACTTCTATTGGGACACCGGGCCCAAAATCTCAAATTCCATCGTTTACTATTTTTTATTAATTTTTTAAATTTTTCATAGTCTCCAAAAAATCTAAAAAAAATTGCATAGCCTTATTTTGGTTTTATTAAATTTTTAGTTGTGTTTTTATAATTTTTGGATTAGTTTTCACTCTTTAACATTTTTTTATTAACCTTTTTTTAAAAAATTAAAACAATTTTTTTTAATAACAAGTCGTATATACATAAGGGCGGGTGTATATACGACTTTGTAAAATACAAGTCGTATGTACCCCCACACCTACGTATATACGCCTTGTAAAATACAAGGCGTATATACGTAGGTGTGGGGGTACATACGACTTATATTTTACAAAGTCGTATATACACCCCCCTGATGTATATACGATTTTTTTAAAAAAATTTCACATATATACGATTTGAATTTTTCAAAGTCGTATATATGTAGGGTGAGGTATATACGATTTTTGGTCAAAATTTTTAGGGGTATTTTCGTCCAAAAAAGTCTTGTGGGGATATATAGGAAGGTGGTGGGGGTAAAAAAAAAACCCTTCCCATATTGATAGTGATTTAGTGTCATGAAGGGTCATTCTTGCATGGGGGATGCACGTGTTATGTCATTGTTTAGGACTTGAAGCCCATTTAGCCGAGATTGCGTTGGACAACTAGAAAAGGAGACACATTTTGTCCTCTATTGTTTTACAAAACATTTTTCTTTCTTTATTTGTCGATTATTCTTATTTTTAATTACAAAAACATCAATTTATATTCGGTTTATCTTTTTATTTGCTCTTAACAACCAAAATCTACTGAATTGTTGGTCGAGGAAGAGTCTAGCCGAACCCATATGAGTTGAGCCCATTTGAGCCGAGTTGCTTAAATTTTGGGCGAAAAGGGGCAGTAAGTAAGCTACCTAAGATAAGTTTCTATGAAGAGCAACCACACACGAAATGTTGGTAGCCTCAGCTGGATACAGTTAGGAAGATAAGTTTCTAAGTAGAAAATGGGGTATGTGCTACCTAAGATGAAAGTGGTAGGTTTTCCTTAGCGGAAGATCATCAACTTTGAAGAGATTCAACCAATATGTGAGACCCTCAAAGAAAAAATGTTTGCCAAAAGAGGTAGAAGAGGGTTACTCTTGAAAGGAGTCCATGGAAGGACCTGATATCATGCTCAAGCGCAACCTTTATGCCAAAATGGCTAAGAGGATGAATATGCTTTGTAAGGCAAAGTGGCTCGCCCAAGGAAGAGCTCAGTTGACAAAGGTACAAGCTGAGGATTTAAATCCTAATAATTTTGCCACTGAGGACACTTTGGATGATGTAGAAGACTGACTTGGGTAGCAAGTAAGAAAAACATTTAAGGGAAGACATTGAGGCTTGGAGCGGTTGAGAAGAACGTGGTCAAGGCGCCTGATAAATAGGAGGCGAAGACTTTCCACCCACTTTTCGCGCTAGTGGGCATCATGGAGTAGTTTCTCCTAGATTTTAGGACAAATGAGCATTATTGTACATTGATATTAGTTGATCCAATGATTGTTAGTTGTAGGCTAGTGTTAGTGGCCAGTAGAGATCTGCATGTGTGTGTGTGTATAGCTAGCTTGTACTTTTCAAAAAAACACATCTCTCACACCTAGTCTAACGCTTTTTGGATTAGTTACGAAACCCACGATTGAGGAACATAGTTCCTTCCTGAGTGTAATCACTTGAAGAAAAGGAATCAAAGGTTCAAACTCTTAGCATATCCTTCGCTAAAACCAAAGTTTGACAACAAAAAATTGGCACGCCCAGTGGGACAAACATAGGTAAAAAACCCTTAGGGTGTCATTCACATGGTCTAGATTATCACCACACTCTCTTTTGATCAACACTCAAAAGACAAGTGTTCACTGCCACAGCTTAGCCGAGCTGTATTCACCACTTAGAAAACTTTCTCCTAGTTTTCTAAAGGTTCCTTTTTCAAGTAGGTTCACCTACACCACTCACCTCACACTAGGTAGTTTGTAGAGAAACTAACACAATGATTCTTACAAGAAGGGGTTTGGGTTTGGGATGATTTAGGAGCTTGACTACAGATTAATACAATGTATTTTGTAGGGTAAACAAGCTAACACACACTCAACAAAGTATTCCCAAAAACTGAACGTGATGTTGCTTTGAGTGTGGACGAGAAGGTTGATTGCTTTTCAATTGCAATTAACTCTCATGATTTGAAACTTCAGAGATCTGTCTTTAAATAGGCTTGGCAAGGGAATAGAGCCATTGAGAAACTTGGAGATAGCCGTTGGGAGTGACCATTGGTCCATAAAGATGAATTGTTTGATGGACAAAAGACTTGGTTATCCGTTGAGGCTTCTCCAGCCTGTAAATCAGCTTTATACACTTTACTCAACCTTCTGGAGTTGACATTGTACTCTCTTCTGATTATCCTCTAAGCCTATGACTTGACATATCACTCTAGGCCTTGCTTTTCCAGCTTGCAATGAAGCTTCTTGAGTTTCATGGTATGAGACAAACACCTTTTGTTTCTCTTAGGAATAATCAAGCATTTCCTCTTTTGGTTTCAAACATTCTTCAACATATTTATTGCATGAGATATTCATTTAATGCACTGGAACGCATTAATTCAGGTGCCAAGATGTTTGAGTTCAAGATGCTTGACTTCTGGTCAACCTTCTTTTGACTCATGGTCAAACTATAGTTGACTTCTGGTCAACCTTCTTTAGTTCTGGTCAAACCTCCTGTTGACAATTTTTCAAGCTTCTGCAAGTTAACCTTCTTGAGACTTCTCTTACCATAGAAGTTTCTTTTCTTTTTGGTCTTAGATAGAGTCTCAGTTTGCTATGTAGTAACCTTGTTCTACATCACTTTAGCACACAAATTAGATCACACATATTTAGAAAACTAAAATCTTACTTAGTTTGTTTCATCAAAACCTAGAAAGAGATTCTTATTTCAACAATCTCCCCCTTTTTGGTGATGACAAACTTAGAGTAAGTTTTTGAGTTTTCTATCACTTAGAGATATACAATATATACGCAGAATGATCATATTTGAGCTATTGATAAATTTAAACAATTTAAAACTTTTAACATAGCAAAAAGATAATTATCATATATCATTTTAATCATGATGAGTACAAGATTTTGATAATTATCATTCAAGACATACTAACTAAAGTACTAACATAAAGTTCTGAAGCATAAGCATAGTAATGTGATGTGACATACATGTGCCACAAGTCACATATCAACCTATCCAAAAGAAGTTTTAAAATTGTCAAATTACAAACCCCAAATTCACTAATTACTAACTAAGTAGCTATGCAAAAACTTAATCTCCATTCTCCCCCTTTGTCAGAAACAAAAAGGAGGAAGAAGTAGAAATTATGTGGCTACTTGGTAGGAGAAGAGTCATCTGAGGAGTTGAAGAGGTTGCAGGCTGTGGAACATCTTCAACTGGAATAGGTGGACAGAAATCAGGAACAGCAAGATTTGGAAGGAGGAGTGGGACAACATTTTGCAACATCCATTGCTGGAATTCAAAGTTCCTTTGAGCTTCGACTCAAATCTCTCTTTGCAGAATACCAATGCATCTCAACAGATGGTTGTGTTGAGTCCTCATTTTCTTCATTTGCTTCTCATGATTGCCTTTCATTTTCCTCATAGCAGCCATAACACCTTGATTTTCTCCCAAAGAGACAGTTACAGTTTCTGAAGGTTTGCTACCAGAAACTTGACCATTTTTGCTTCCAGGAGCTTTGTCAAGGGATGCAACAAGGATTTGGACATTTTTGCAGAAGGATCCAATGGATCCAAACTTTGAAGGCATGTCAGATGGAAGCTTGGAGGGCAAATCAGAAGGCATCCTAGGGATAGATGAGTCATAGATTGGTGTTTGGGACACCAGAAACTTGTTAATTTCTTCTGAAGCAAAGGTGTTACCAGGAGAAACTTTGGGATTTTCTTGCCATTGTGAGAAAGGGATCACAAAGTGGCCAGTAGACCCTTGAACATCATCAGGAGCAAGAGTGGTTGTGGGAGTGGGTTTTGGAGTGTTTAGCATCTCAGTGAGTGCAAGTGAGGCAAGGAACTCGGGATTTTCTTTGGTGGAATTCACTGGTGTATCAGTAGATTCTTCTTCTTCCATTGCAGGAGGTTGATTCATATCTAGCTCCCCTAAGCTTGATCATTCTCTTCTTCTGATGTCTCTTGCTCCCCCTGAGAGAATCCATAGGGAACTAATGGACCATTTGGAGAGAGAGGGGATTCATTCACCTCATCAGAAGGTTCAGCAGCTGGAGCAGTGGTACCATCAGCAGCAATTGTAGAAGGTTCAATTGAAGGCTCAACCCGAGGTTCAAACAGAACTATGGCCATGCAGGGTTCTTCTTCTTGAGCAACTTCAGTTTGGGCTTGATCATACAGCATCTCAACATCTTCACACAAGTCTTCCCTGCCTTCATTCATCTCTTCACCTTGATTGGACAGCTTTTCAAAGATTTCCTTCCAACTTTCAGAAGGTTCAGTATCCATGAGTGAGTCAGAAATTGGTTGATTTGTTGGAGACCCTAGATTGGTTTCTTGATTGATAAAAGGAGGAGGAGAATTTATGATTGGTTCTATTTCTGAGAATGGTTCTGGACTTGGTTCTTTTGAGGAGGGCTTTGGAGAAGGTTGTGGTGATGGTTTTTGTGGAGAGTGTTGTGGTGATGATTGTGGAGAGGGTTCTTTGTGAGGGGACTCAACAACAGAAGGTTCTACAGAAGGTTCTTTTGAAGAAGATTCTTTTGGTGTGTCTTTTGGTGGTGATGGATTGGTGTCTTGGGTGTTGGTTTCATCTTTTTCTAATCTTTTTGGAGAAGGTTTCGAAACGACATTGACTTTCTTGCTAAATGGTTTCAACCTCATTTGGTTGGCACTCTTTGACCAAAAAATGGTAGTGTCTTGGGTACACATTTCCTCATCTAGGTCTATGTCTCTTAATCTAAAGAGTTTGGTCAAGAACATTCCATATGGTAGTGATGTGGATTGCCTAAAGGTTTTGACTATGTCAATCATGTAATTGAAAATGCTGTAGGGCAAGCCTATCACATACCTCTTGAACAGGTGATAGATTAACAGAAGGTCAGTGTCTTTAACCTTCTCAAAGCTTCCTGCTCTAGGCAATAGGAATGAGTCACCATATTGTGTAGAATTCTTGCTTGATCCTTGAGAGCAGTGGATACTAGATCATCTTTCGGATTCTTCATCAATTCCTTCAGCACTTGATTTTTAGACGACTTCAAACTTTCATATCAGTCATCTCCATAGAGAAATACCTTAGTGAGAGGGATTTCTAATGCTATAGGAAGCATTGTTGGATTGACTATCAACGTAGTTCCCTTTACTTGAGTAGTGAAATTTTTCCTTCCTTCATTCACATTCATGCTTCCATAAAATTCCTTCACAAGTTCTGGGTAACTTACTTCATCTTGTGAGAGGATTTTCTCCCAACCTTGCTCTTCAATGAGAGGAGATAAGTCCCAACCAGAGTTCTTCATCTCATCCAGTAGATAAATCCTTCCTGTCATGATTCCTCGTTTATCCCATTTTTCATGATCAAACACAGAAGTTTGAATTTTATCATCTTTCTTTAGTTGAGATTCTTCCTTGATCATCTTTCCTTTTCCCTTGTTTCCACTGTACTTAATGTTAATCTTTGGTTTCTTCGAGGGCGGAGGAATGGGAGCACCAGTGCTTCGTTTAGGAGTAGATGAGGGCTTTGGAGGTTCAACTTTCTCAGGGATGGTTGACTCAGAGTTATCATTGACCACTATTGGCTTGTTTATTTTTGAACCAGGCACTTCCATTTTCTTAATCGTGCTGGTTTTGATCCTTGAAGATCTTCTTGAGGGCGTAATGGATGATCTAGAAGAGTTGGTTTCCGATTGAACGGTGTTGGTGTTTGAAGATGGAGGAATGGGTGTTGATTGATAAGATGGAGTGGATGATGATGGAGAAACAACCTGAGTTTGTACTTTCTTCACACATGGAGTTTTTGAAGTCACCAATGTCACAAGGAAGGGGGGGTTGGAATTGTGACCCTTTTAAAATTCTCCTGAAATAAACGAACTTTGCTTCACAATATAAATTAGATTCAAGATAGTAAGTGATAAGTGTTAGATAGTGGAAGTAATAAAACAATCTTCTTTCCAAGAAGGGTGAGGTGAGAAGGGTGATTGAGCAGTCTTCTCAACTATAGTGAAGTTGAGAAGGGTCAGTCAGTTCTTCCTTCAATGCTTCTCACAGTTTATATCTATGATTGTTTTAAGTAGTTTCAAGCTATGGATTTCAAATATGTTTTTAAACCATTTTACTAAGAGTTTGAGTTCATGTTATGAGGGTGAGAAGGTTTGATAAGATTGAAAGAATAATTCTGTGTTGGTCAGAGAAGGATCAGAAATGACTCTTCTCAGTTTTCACAAACCTTCTCCCTAAGGAGAGTTTTTCTACAATAAGAAACCTATTCAATCTCTTCTGGGTTAAGTACAACTGAGTATGGAAGAGAAAGAACTGGAATGGGTGAGAAGGTTGATAGCTCTGAATTTTGATTCAATCTCTTAAGGAGCAATGGCGTCCAAGGCTGTTGTTTTATAGAGTTAATATTGTGTATTAACTGTTGGATCAAGAATTTTAGCCATTGGTTGAGAAACTAGTCGTTTATAGCCGTTGTAAATACGCTCCTCTGCAGCATACAGCTGTGTGTACTTTTCTGCAGAAGCCAGGCTGTTCATTGCTGTCATGACCCTTCTCACAGTGACCCTTCTCACTGTGATTCTTCTCATATGGTTTCTTTGTTGAAGATGATAGGATTTAAGTTGATTCTACTTCATGTTGATGCTTCTTAGGATGATGATTCTTCTATTCCATGACCCTTCTCAGGATCATGACTCTTCTCAACTTAACTTTTCTCCAGTAATGCTTCTCATCTTCATTGTCATGACTCCACTTGCCTTGATTCTTCTTATTCAACCTTCTTATATTGCCACAATGTATGACGATACTTCACAAACAGATTCTTCTCAAGATTACACTGTGGTTCTTGATCTCAATCTATGTTTTGGGAAGTTTCCTTTCTTTAGAATAATGTGGACAATTATTCTTCCAAGTTTTCTCTTTGATTGATGCTTTTCATAAGCAAATATCTTGTTGAGATTAATTGAAATATCTGTCCTTATGAAACACTCAACAAGAAGCATTAGTAATATACAAAATCAGAAATCTTAAGCTTCTCACCTTTGAGGTTTGTTGAACATCAAAACATAATTAGGGATTTTGCCTCAACAGTTTGGGTTCTCACCATTTTTCTGGATTGAAGGATTGTTTGAGAGAGAAAGAGAGAGTAAGTTCAGTTACAAAGAGAGATTGATTTGCGTGGATAAAGGAGAAAGAAGGACTATGATTTGACGGTTTTTAGGGAGTTAGGTGAAAAGGGAGGGTGAACTAGCCGTTAGGATAGAATGGTGTCAGTTATGATGGGACATAATGGAGTGATTGACAATTCCTCTTTTCCAAGAAAGTTTGAGGACGTGTTTTTGGTGACCGTTGTCAACCTTCTTCAATCATAGTAATTTAAGTTTCTGTAACTTAAGTTTCTGTAACTGAAGTTTCTGTAACTGAAGTTTCTGTAACTGAAGTTTCTGTAACTTATTTTTCTCACTATTTGAGAGAGATGTTACTTAGGTTTTCCACCTTCTTCAGATGTAGTTTCTCTTAGTGAACCTTTCTCATTATTTGAAAAGGTTTGGGATTTGACAATTGTAATTTTCGTAAGGACATTTTGTAATATGCAAAGCTTCTTTAAGAGAATTGTAGCTTTCTTCTAACAAGGGTTTTGTAAATATATCAACTAATTGATGCTTTGTATCAATGAAAATTAGTTCTACATGCTTTTTCTGGACATGATCACGAATAAAATGATGTTTGATGTCAATATGTTTAGACCTTGAATGCTGAATGGGATTTTTTGATAAATTGATTGCACTGGTATTATCACAATAAATAGGAGTGCATGTGTACCTTATTGAGTAATCCTCTAATTGATTTTTGATCCATAGAATTTGTGAGCAACAACCAGCAGCAGATACATACTCTGCTTCAGTAGTTGATAGAGCAATTGAGTTTTGTTTTCTACAGGACCATGAGATTAAGGATTCTCCAAATAGTTGACATGAGCCACTTGTGCTTTTTCTATCAACTCTATCACCAGCATAATCAGCATCACAGTACCCTACTAGGTCAAAATGAGTATTCTTTTTGTACCATAAACCAATATTTGTGGTTCCAACTAGGTATCTGAAGATTCTCTTCACAGTTGTAAGCTGAGATTCTTTTGGAGAAACTTGAAATCTAGCACACAAGCCAACTGAAAACACAATGTCAGGTCTACTAGCAGTTAAATAGAGTAGTGAACCTATCATACCTCTGTATTCTTTTTCAGATGTTGGCTTTCCTTCTTATCCTTCTCAATTTGCATGGAAGGATGCATAGGAGTTGCCATAGCTTTTGCCTCATTCATCTTATACTTCTTGAGAAGGTCTTTGATATATTTCTCTTGACTAATGAAAATACCTTTATCAAGTTGTTTTATTTGAAGACCTAAAAAGAATCTTAGTTCTCCCATCATACTCATTTCAAATTCACTTTTCATGAGATTTCCAAAGTCTTTGCAAAGTTTTTCATTTGTTGATCCAAAGATAATATCATCAACATAGATTTGGGCAATCAATAATTCTTTATCAAGAGATTTCTTAAAAAGTGTAGTATCAATGTTTCCTCTTGTAAAAAATTTTTTGATCAAGAAACTACTTAGCCTTTCATACCAAGCTCGAGGAGCTTGTTTAAGTCCATACAAGGCTTTAGTGAGTTTAAAAACATGATTTGGCTTCTTTTGATCAACAAAGCCAGGAGGTTGACTAACATAAACTTCTTCATTTAGAAGACCATTTAGAAAAGCACTTTTCACATCCATTTGAAATAATTTAAAGTTTTTGTGAGCAGCAAATGCAAGTAATATTCTAATGGCTTCTAACCTTGCTACTGGAGCAAAAGTTTCATCATAGTCAATACCTTCTTGTTGATTGTACCCTTGAGCAACAAGTCTTGCCTTGTTTCTCACCACCTTACCATTTTCATCAAGTTTGTTTCTGACACCCATTTGGTTCCAATTATTGATTTATGCTTAGGAGGTGCAACCAGATTCCATACCTCATTCTTTTCAAATTGAGAGAGTTCTTCAGTCATGGCTTCTATCCATGATTGATCCTGTATAGCTTCATTTATGGATTTTGGTTCTATTTCAGAGATGAGAGCCATTCCAGCTGTATTTTCTCAAAATGATGTTCTAGTTCTCACAGGGTTTGAGGTGCTACCAATAATTTGATCTTGTGGATGGTGAACAACAATTCTCCAACTCCTTGGTAGTTGAGAAGGTTGATCAGAACCTTGAGTAGCTTCATTTGATTTTTGAGAAGGTTGATCAGAAGCATCTTCTTCTTCCTTCTCAGGTCTGTTGACTTCATTTTGACCATCTTCATTCTCTTTGTTGATTTCATCAACATCAATCACTTCATTTGATTTGTTAGTTTCATTGAAAACAACATGCATGCTTTCTTCTACAGTTTGAGTTCTAAGGTTATAGACTCTATAAGCTTTAGATGATGTTGAATATCCAAGAAAAATTCTTTTGTCAGTTTTGGAATCAAACTTTCCTAAATTGTCTTTGTTATTCAAAATGAAACAAGTGCAGCCAAATACACTAAAATAAGCAATGGTAGTTTTTCTGTTTTTCCAGAGTTCATATGGGGTTTTCTCAATTATTTTTCTAATGGAAACTCTGTTTAAAATATAGTAAGCAGTGTTTACAGCCTCAGCCCAAAAGTATTTTTCAATTTTTGAATCTTCTAAAAGAGGTCTTGCCATTTCTTGCAAGGTTCTATTTTTCCTTTCTACAACTCCATTTTGTTGTGGAGTTCTAGGGCATGAGAAATTGTGAGTGATTCCATTTTCATCAAAAAAGTTTTGAAAAGACAAGTTTTCAAATTCTCCCCCATGATCACTTCTTACAGAAACTACCTTTGTTCCTTTTTCATTTTGAACTTTCTTCAAGAATACTTTGAATGCTTCAAAAGCTTCATCTTTGTTTTTCAAAAATAGTACCCAAGTGTATCTTGAAAAATCATCTACAATGACAAAACCATATCTTTTTCCATTTAGACTAGCAGTGTTTGTAGGTCCAAATAAGTCTATGTGAAGCAACTCAAGTGGCTTTTGAGATGTGATCATGTTCTTAGGTTTAAAACTTGATTTGGATTGTTTTCCATGAACACAAGCTTCACATATTTTGTCCTTTTCAAAATTGATTTTTGGAAACCCTCTGACTAATTCCTTTTTGGATAATTTTGAAATAGTTTGCATGTTTATATGGCCAGCTCTTCTATGCCAAATCCATTTGTCATTTTCAAAAGACATAAGGCAAGTTTCTTGAGATAGTTCATCAAGACATAGACTGTATAGATTCTTATTTCTAGATGCAGTAAACAGGACCTTACCAGATGAGATATCTTTAATAAAACATTTATCAGCTTTGAAAGAAACTTTATGACAACTATCACACAATTCACTAATGCTTAACAAGTTATGCTTTAAACCTTCTACCTACTGAACATTTTCAATTTTAGGAGAATTAGAATTACCTATAGTACCTATACCTTTGATGCAAGCTTTATCATCATTGCCAAAGATGACATAGCCTCCATCTATTCTCTCCATTGAGAGAAATTTATTCATTTCTCCTGTCATGTGTCTTGAGCATCCACTGTCCAAGAACCACAGCTTTTTCTTGGATGCTAAGAGGCATTCCTGTTTCAGATGTTAGTAAAGTCTTAGGTACCCAATGATTTTTGGGTCCTTCATGGTTAGCTTTCTTCGAATAAATACTTCCCTTTTTCTTTTTAAAACATACAGAAATATCATGACCAAAATGTTTGCAGTATGTGCATTTTACTCTAGACTTTTTGTTTTTTGAGACTTCCTTGAAGCTATGTCTAATGTGTTTCTTATCAGAGTTTTCACTCAACTGTTGTTCTGTGATAGTTCTTTCTTCAATCATAGCTAAGATGTTATATTTAAGAAGGTTGTTTTGTTCTTCAAGAATATGTTGTTCACTGATCCTACTGTATCTATATCTAAGCATGCCAATGGTTTGTGTCAAATGTTCATTTTTTCTTTGAAGTTCCTCATTTTCATTTTTCACATTGAAATATTGTTCTCTAAACATACTACATTTTTGGACTAAAGTATTTGAATCAGATAGCAGATTTTCAAAAGCATGTTCAAATTCTTTGCATGATGCACAAGATGGTTCAAGAATAATTACCTCTTCTAGATCAACATCTCCCCTGAGACAAGAGTTGATAGACTCCATACTTGAGGCAGGCAATTTTCGAGAAGGTTCATCAGAATTAACCATGAGACAGAAATGAGCAGCATCTTCTTCATTTTCTGGATCAGTTTCATCTGATTCATCTCATGTGGCAAGTAGAGCCTTTTTCTTTGGTGTGAACTTCTTGTTGCTTCCTTTTAACGTCGGAAATTCATTTTTAAAGTGTCCAAGTTTGTTGCATTCATAGCATACAGGTGTGGTTTTGCTGGTGCCTTCGCCTTTAGGTTGATCTTTCTTGAAGAAGGGTCTTTTATTTGTGTTTTTCTTAAAAGCCCACCTTCTCAACCTTCTTGTGATTAGAGCCATTTCATCATCATCATTAGTGTCATTTTCATCATCTTCACTTTCTTCTTGAGCATCTTCTTGAGCTTTGAGTCCCATAGCTTTAGAAGATTGTGGGATTTTTTGAGAAGCTTTAAGAGCAATGGTTTTAGCTTTCTTGGGATGTAGTTCATCCATGATCTCTTGATCACGAACTTTTAAGGATCCAAGTAGATCTTCTATCTTTAGTGTAGATAGATCTTTAGCTTCTGTTATAACTGTCACTTTGGGTCTCCATACCTTTGGTAGACATCTCAGAAGCTTTCTGACTTTTGCTTGATTTGTGTAGGTATTTCCCAGTGAGTTCAAATCATTTGTTATTGTTGTGAATCTGCCAAACATTTCAGAGATAGTTTCTTGTTCCTCCATTTTGAATGTTTCAAATTGGTGGATAAGAAGGTTGATCTTAGCTTCTTTGACCTGATGAGTTCCTTCATGTGCAGTTCTCAATGTATCCCAAATCTCTTTGGCAGTTTGTTTCCCAGCTACTTTGTCATATTCACTTCTACCTAAAGCACATGTTAGATAAAATTTAGATTTAGAGTTTAGGAGTACCATGCGTTTGTCTTCAGGTGTCCAAGTATTTCTGGGTTTGGGAAGAGTGCTTCCATCATCAAGAGTTGTTGTAGGTTCATAAGGACCATCTTCAACAATTCCCCAGAGATCAGTATCTTGAGATTCTAGAAACAATCTCATTTGATCTTTCCAGTAATAGTAGTGTTCACCAGTGAATCCTGGAGGTCTATTTGCTGAAGAACCTTCAGGAAGAAACATCACTGAGTTTGAATGAGTCATCACTTCTTCCAGGATCTTTCCTCTCACACTGTGAGGTGTGCTCAGCCCCTAGAGGTGAGCTCTGATACCAATTGAGGTGACTTAATTGCACAAGAAAGGGGGGGATTGAATTGTGCGTCCCTTTTTAAATTTTATCCTGCAACCTCCTCCAAATGATCTTAAGATAAACTTAGAGTAGAGAAAGTTAAAGTGTTAATTTAAAAAAACAGCAAGCAAGCAAATACGTACTGAAGATAATGTAACTTAGATGATTGAGTTGATGTTAAAAAGTTGTTTTCAGTATTAAGAGTAAGTATACCTTAAAGAAGGTTGTCTTAAGTTGAAAACTTATCTACAGTAGGTTGAAGTAACTAACCTTCTGTAGGATTTGAAAACAGTTAACAAGTGTATGAAAGATTAAACACGTAATAAGGAAAGCAAGTAACGACACAGTAGAGTTATAGAGGTTCACCCAACTATGGCTACTTCCTCTCCTCACTTCCAAGTGAGTATTTCCACTATTTTCCAAATAGATCTTACACTTGCTTTTGTTCACCAACAAAAGACTTTCACCACACTCTCTTTTGATCAACACTCAAAAGACAAGTGTTCACTGCCACAGCTTAGCCGAGCTGTATTCACCACTTAGAAAACTTTCTCCTAGTTTTCTAAAGGTTCCTTTTTCAAGTAGGTTCACCTACACCACTCACCTCACACTAGGTAGTTTGTAGAGAAACTAACACAATGATTCTTACAAGAAGGGGTTTGGGTTTGGGATGATTTAGGAGCTTGACTACAGATTAATACAATGTATTTTGTAGGGTAAACAAGCTAACACACACTCAACAAAGTATTCCCAAAAACTGAACGTGATGTTGCTTTGAGTGTGGACGAGAAGGTTGATTGCTTTTCAATTGCAATTAACTCTCATGATTTGAAACTTCAGAGATCTGTCTTTAAATAGGCTTGGCAAGGGAATAGAGCCGTTGAGAAACTTGGAGATAGCCGTTGGGAGTGACCATTGGTCCATAAAGATGAATTGTTTGATGGACAAAAGACTTGGTTATCTGTTGAGGCTTCTCCAGCCTGTAAATCAGCTTTATACACTTTACTCAACCTTCTGGAGTTGACATTGTACTCTCTTCTGATTATAGTCTAAGCCTATGACTTGACATATCACTCTAGGCCCTGCTTTTCCAGCTTGCAATGAAGCTTTTTGAGTTTCATGGTATGAGACAAACACCTTTTGTTTCTCTTAGGAATAATCAAGCATTTCCTCTTTTAGTTTCCAACATTATTCAACATATTTATTGCATGAGATCTTCATTTAATGCACTGGAACACATTAATTCAGGTGCCAAGATGTTTGAGTTCAAGATGCTTGAGAAAGCAACCTTCTCAACCAACCTTCTGCAGTTTTACTCTTCTTGACTTGAACTAAGCTTCTTTAATATGTTGATGAGGTCAACCTTCTTTTGACTCATGATCAGACTATAGTTGACTTCTGGTCAACCTTCTTTTGACTCATGGTCAAACTATAGTTGACTTCTGGTCAACCGTCTTTAGTTCTGGTCAAACCTTTTGTTGACAATTTTTCAAGCTTCTGCAAGTTAACCTTCTTGAGACTTCTCTTACCACAGAAGTTTCTTTTCTTTTTGGTCTTAGATAGAGTCTCAGTTTGCTATGTAGTAACCCTGTTCTACATCACTTAGTTTTTTGGTCTTGGCACACAAATTAGATCACACATATTTAGAATCTTACTTAGTTTGTTTCATCAAAACCTTGAAAGAGATTCTTATTTCAACATGGTGTTCCTCTGTTCCCACCGATCCAAGGCCATCAGGGTGCCAACTCCTAAACCCCAATGTCATTGCAGATACTATCAAGAAGTTTTTTGGTGTTCAACTGAAGCCACTTGATTGGCCAGTGTACAAAAAGCCTAACCGTGTGTGGGTTGACAGTTGGTGCCTCTTTAGAGGGGATTTAAGACTCTAGATTTTTCAACCATTTCTGGAGAAGATGGAAAATCTACTATGGAGCACGTAATTCACGGCTCAATGTGCGGAAGGAAAGTTGAATGAGTTTCACTAGTTGTAGTTGTTCCCTTAATCATTGACAAGAACAGCCTTCACATAGTATTCCTCCCTTCCACTAAACGCAATACAAACCTGGGCACACATGGAAAGGTTCTTCCATGATAGATTCTACTGGCCACAACCTGAAATTACAACAAGTGGCTGATTTGATAGAGTGAATCAGGAAGATTGATAGTAAGTGCTTAGTGCGGTTTCATGAGTCACAATACACCTTAATGGCCATCTTTCAATATGAAAGAATATCTAGGTTTATTCTCTGTAACAATATAGTTAGTATTATCTCTATGGTGTACTTCATAATCTAAGTGTTGTACTTGCTCCCCTTGTTTTTTTGGTCATAACTTGCTCCCCTTGTTGGCTTGCTTTAGTTAGGTAACACCAGACCCGTAATTTGTGTATTTGGGCTAAAAGTCTATGGGCTAAAGCCTTTCAATGTGGCCCATACATCGTACAACCCCCTACTTAGTGGATACCCCCAAATTTAGAATATTCTAAATTTGCCCTCACATGGGACAAGCGTGGACGTTGCTACAATGGAGGGTTCGGTGGATGGTCGGTCGAACCAGTTTGGTTGATCCAAACCCGAACCAGTTCAAACTGTCATATTCGTGTTGGGTTCGGACACTCTATAACCAAACCGATTCGGTCTACGGTGGTTTGAACCAGTCTGTTACTGGACAAAATCATGAAGTTTCTGGACAGAAACTTATTTTGCTACTAATAGCCCAAAATTAGTGTAATTCCACCTTAAAATTTAGATACTATCGATAAAATAACTACTTTAAGTGAACTTAAATTCATATAAGAGTATAAATGATAGTGTCTTAATACATAACCAATCTTAAAATTCACCAAAATATTAAAATAAACATCAATCCTTTGCTATTTCTTTCTTGAATTTTATCCAGTAGCTATTTGTTGGGGGCATTGGGGAACCTGTCTTCATAACCACGTGTATGAATGAAACCAAATATGTTTGACCTGGAGAAAAAGTAACTTCCAATCAAAAAAATTTTGAGGAAAAAAATTAGGAACTAACTCGCGGGCAGTGTATTAGAAATTAACTGGCGCGTCAAATAGCAACCCTTAACCCGATACTTCCCCTGTTATAGTTTTGTTATATGTAATGTAGCCCACCTTATAATGCTCCAAGAATATAAAACTTGCCAGTATTACTAGTTAGGGTTTCTCAGTGCGGCTGGCTAATAGTGAAGAACCTCTTCTGCAGCTGCGAAATTGGCCGGTAACTCCTTTTGAAAGAAAAGTTCCAACCATGGCTGAACAAGTTAGTTACTCTCACATCGATTATTCTTGTTTGTTGTTTTGATTCTTTGATTGACTAATTGTTTTTTAATTTTTTGTTTTGCAGACTGAGAAGGCTTTTTTGAAGCAACCCAGAGTGTTTATTTGGTAAGCTAAGCAACTAATTTTTTTCATTTACTCGTTCAAATTTGTATTATTTGTTTTTTCAATTTAGGGTTTGTTTACTTTTGCTGATTCTTATCTCTCTCGATGTTGTTGTTTTATATGAAGCTCAAAGAAATCCGGGAAGGGAAAGAGACCCGGAAAGGGTGGGAATCGCTTTTGGAAATCCGTTGGACTTGGATTTAAGACTCCCAGGGATGCTATTGAAGGTATATTCACTTTGATTTTATGTATCTGATGAACTATCTGTGCTGTGCTATTCTACTTCTTTTCAGTATCTTTCATGATATTGTTATGAATTCTGAATGTCGTTTAGTATATTCATAAAGAATATTAGTTTTTGTAATGCTAGTAAATCTATTTATAAAATATATTGTAAATTATGCGGGCAGATTGTTGTTGATCCTCTCTGTTGTTGTTTCCTATTTGTTTCCTTGAATGGCAGTGATTTCCGAAAATTCTGTTATGTTGTGTTGGTATAATTGTTGTTTATAGGGATTAGGGAAACATATTAATGTTAGTTTCTCTTGTTATATGGTATAGTACTCCATTCGTTAATATAGGCAGCTGAATTATGCAAAATTAGGTGGAAAATTGGCTTCAATTTTCTTTCTAGGAAAAATGTTTATTGGTGAGACACACTTTGTGAGGATAATGCATATCTTAATTTACTGATTTACTGAGAAAAATGGGAATTGATCCTTTCACGCGACATGAGAGTATAGTGAAATCTTCACCATCTATTCAAAGAGAGAGAACATGTGTTTACATCACCATAAATGAAAGAGAAGAGGTTTAAGGGTGAGATTGCTATCACATTATTTTCTCAGCTTTTTTTCTCAGTCTAGAGGATTCTTTCCCATGAGAAATTTACATTAATGCTTAATTGGTGATAACAAACATTCTGAGCAGATGTTAGACAGATGTGAAAAGTAACTAAAATATGTACTGTTTATCGGATTGACGAACCAATGGTTGGTTTGTCTATAAAAATTTGCACTGAAGAAAACATAAATACTCAAATGTTGTGTTGTTCAAGTGTTTTTAGTTACTCGTTAGTTGCCTGCTACACAGAATAGGATACTTAGATCTATTGAAATCCAAACTGTGATAATCCTTAGGATCTCTGTTGAAACTCAGCTTTGCTTTGAATCTAATGGTATTTTTTTATTTTGTTTGGAGTCTTTATTTCAATTTCAATGTACTTTTATATGGTCACTTCTGTTTGTAATCAAAAGCCCTTTTCTGGTTCTATATTAAATACAGGAACCTATATTGACAAGAAGTGCCCCTTCACTGGCAATGTATCCATTAGAGGTCGTATCATAGCTGGTACTTGTCATAGTGCTAAGATGAATCGGACCATTATTGTCAGAAGGAACTATCTTCATTTTATTAAGAAGTATCAGAGGTATTTACATTTCTTATCTGTGATGAGCAGTACTCATTGTACTTGTATGCAACAAATAACCATCTGCATTTACTTGCTCTTTTTAGGTATGAGAAGCGTCATTCAAATATCCCTGCACATGTATCCCCTTGTTTTCGAGTCAAAGAAGGAGATCATGTTATTATTGGCCAATGCAGGTAAGACTTGGAGGATTTTCAGGGGTTCTTGAAGTGATGAACTATTTTTTTGTCTATTGTATCCCACTGATTTCTTTTATTTCTGCCATATGCTTAGGCCACTTTCAAAGACGGTGAGGTTTAATGTCTTGAAAGTGATCCCTGCTGGATCTTCTAGTGGCGCAAAGAAGGCATTTACTGGAATGTGAGTATTTGAATCTTCAGTTCAGTCATCATCAAAGACTGGCGTACCTTGTTAGTTTCACAGTCATAATGATCTGAT
The DNA here is from genome assembly GCA_963573325.1 of Astragalus glycyphyllos. Classification (NCBI taxonomy): domain Eukaryota; kingdom Viridiplantae; phylum Streptophyta; class Magnoliopsida; order Fabales; family Fabaceae; genus Astragalus; species Astragalus glycyphyllos. Next base: position 58,794,737 of record OY754311.1, on the reverse strand, counting down.
CAATTTTTGGATGTTTTAAAGCTTTACTTTGATCTAAGTGAGTTATGTTAAAGATCTTGTTATATATTATGGTTTTTGAATATTAGGAGTTATTTTTGGCATTCTAGTAGTGTTTACTGTTTGCTTTGCATTCTTTATTGTCACTAATCTTCATTTCTCTGTCTGATTACTGGATTACATGTTTCAAATTGTGTTAGATATATTTGAACTGTGCATCAAAGCGGCTCACAATGAAGTTGGAATTTTTTTCTTCAAGTTTGAGCATAAATGGGTCCTCCCATTCTGATTTATCTATTTCCTCCAAACTAAAATTCTGAAAATATATAAATATGATAGTTTGACATTAAGTGGGGTTTCAGTATTCTTTACACATATTCCAAAACACCCCAAACTACAGCTGTTAGAACGACTATTCTTGTCTTTTAATGGATGTCAATGTAAAGGGGGAAAAGTGAAGCTTTACTTGCATGTGTTGTTTATACACATACACATTACTTTTGTTGCCAACACATCAGATTTCATAGGAAGCTGAATCTATCCTTTTTACTGTTGATGTTTGACTCTATTTCCCCCTATTAAGCTAGTTTTCATAGAGCATATACGTTGTGCCACTCGTTGCCATATATTTTTGTTAAACATTGAGAAGGACATGATACAAGACTATGCAGCATAAGTGGTATTTTGGTTGACATTTTTAGCAGCCAAATTGTTCATGCATGTTTCTGTTTCTAATTTCTACTTGGTTAATTATTTTTTTAGACACCAATTATGTGGTAGAAACTTATTTCCAGTTTAGACAAGTTACAAATAACGTGCTTTTTGAACAATCATTTCCAAAATGTATTTAATGATCAACTGTTACGAAAGAATTGACTGGTTTTTTGGGGTAGACAGAACAATTAACTGACTGATACCATTGCACAGCTGTTTGTAGAATATAATTTTTATTGATACTAATATTTAAATTTTCATGCAAAAAGGGACAGCAACTAAATTGTAATTTATCGAATTGTTTGGTTTTTAACGACTTAATCTGTTTTTCACTTTTGTTAGGTAAGATATCTCTTTCTTTGACAAACATCAAGTTGTCTCCCAAGTAAAAGGAGCTAGCATTTATTTTTTATGTTTGGTCAGCTAACCATAGCATTGCTACATTATTAACGTTGCCAATGCAAAAACAAGGGGATTAGAGAAAGATGAATCCCTAAAAAATGAGGGATATGGATCCGTATCCTCTTCTGCGTCTCTCCTCCCTCTCAATAGCCATTGATTTCACCCAACGACTCAAGATTTGGACAAAAACAATAAAAAAACTAATGAAAATTAAAGACCACATATATTTATTGTGGCATGCCCAAGAGTTTCCATCTTTGTTTCTGCTCTGTTTTGCTCGAGTTCCGTTTGGACAACTAGCCGCGGGCAGTTGTCCCCATAAGTTAAAATAGTTTTGTTTGAATATACTCTATTCTTTGCCAACCCATAAAAATTAAAGTATTTCCCCCATTAGCAAAACTTTTTCTTTTTTTGACAAAATTAGCAAAACTTTTTTAAAAATAGACAAAAGAAGTTATAAAATATTGGTGTTTTGGTGCCAAGTGATTGTGTATTTCGCATAAGTTAAAATAGTTTTTTTGGATAAAATTACAATAGATTTTATGCCCCCAGTAACTAAAATTTCGGACCAAAGGACCGAACGATGGAAAAGGTACGGGGGAAGGACACGACCACTCATTTATTATGTAAAAGGAGAGAGAAAATGTGTATATAAAATATTAAAAATGGAGAGAAAATAATCTAATGGTGGTGATTAAAAACATGACCCCCTCATGTTTTTTACCAACATGACCCCCTCAGGTACGGGGTAGAAAAACGGGTTTTGGTTTTTAGTATTGTTTTCCTTGAATCTCATGCCATTGGATTAAATCAATGGTTCTTATTTCGACCAAAAAAAAACCAATGGTTATTATTGTTAGGGTTAAATATGTTTTTAGTCCCTACAAAATTTCACTATTTTGTTTTTAGTCCCTATAAAAAATTTCATCAACTTTTAGTCCCTATAAAATTTCACAATTTTGTTTTAAGTCCCTATAAAATGTAAACTCGTGTATGCCTTTAGAATTTTGAATGATATTTTGCATACACGTTAAATATATTAAAAATATCTCCCTCACAAAAAATAAACTCCAAATTTGATTTCTAGGGTAGTATTTCCTTTAATTTGTTTATCGAATCTTTTGCACTTAAAAAATTTAGATTTAATTTATGCGTTGTTAAAAAATTCAAAATTTTTCTGGAAGAGATGTTTATAATGTCCTCAACATGTATACAAAACATCACTCAAATTCAATGGATATACACTAGTTGGCATTTATAGCGACTAGAAACAAAATTTTGAAATTTTATAGGGACTAAAAGTCGATGAAAAATTTCATAAGGACTAAAAACAAAATAGTGAAATTTTGTAGGGACTAAAAACATATTTAACCCTTATTATTATTATTATTATTTGAGAGATAGGAGGAGAGAAGCAAGTGAAAATCCGGTTCAAAAAGTGAGTTGATATATTTGTTTGTATCATAATATTTTAAGTTTGGTAGTACAAAAAAATATGACCCTAAAAAGGGGGTTGGGCACCAGGTGATTTTGGTGGGATTTATGCCCAAAATTTCCAATCCGACCAAAACCGAAGAAGCTACATTGTCACCAGTTTCAAGTCTTCATAGAGTCTTCTTGGGACTTGATATCACTTGTTATACTTCAATGACACTGATACAACATTCTTTGATATGATGAGAAGATAGATTCATGAATCTTCTTAACTCTATAAAAGTTTCTATCAGTCTTCTTGTCTTTGAGTCTTCTCAACATGAGTCTTCAGTTGTCCCTTCTTGTCTGGACCCTTCTTGTCTTGACCTTTCATGACATAACACTTCTGATCTAGAATTTTCTAAAGCTGACTCTTCTGAACTTGACCTTTCTTAACAATGACTATTCCCCCCGAGGTCGCATGCCACCACGTTGTCGTCAACCCTGAGGTGAAATGGGTCGCCCAGAAGAAACGTATCCAAAAAGAAGAAAAAGTTAAGGCCGCCACCAAAGCCGTCTCCGACCTCATATCAGTAGGTTTTATCAAAGAAGTCAAGTATACGATCTTGCTCTCCAATATCGTCTTCGTCAAAAAAGAGCAATGGTAAATGGCGAATGTGTGTAGATTACACAGACCTCAACAAGGCCTGCCTAAAGGACGCATTTCCGGTCCCCAAGTGTGGACAAATTGGTAGATAGCGCATCAGGATTCCGCCTCCTGTTTTTCCTCGATGCCTATTCTCGGTACAACTAGATACCAATGTATTCTCCTGATCAGGAGAAGATATCTTTCATGACGGATAGAGGCAATTACTGCTACCGAGTCATGTCGTTTGGATTAAAAAATGTCGGCGCTACCTACCACCGCATGATGAACAAGGTCTTCCAGAAACAAATAGGCTGAGTCTTAGAGTTCTATCTGGATGATATGATTGTAAAAAGCAAAACCGCTGAAGACCATCTGGCTAACTTAACATAAATCTTTGCTAAAGCAAGAAGAAACAACCTCAGGTTCAATCATGAAAAATGTACCTTTGGAGTCCAAGTTGGGAAATTCCTTAGCTTTTGCCTCACAGAGCGGGGAATTGACTGTGAGAAAGGGGTCGAGTTTCAATGGACCACTGATTGTGAGAGAGTTCTGACCGAGCTCAAGCAAATACTCATGGAACCACCCACCCTCACAACACCGGTTGATGGAGAACCACTCTACCTCTACTTGGCCGTGGCCGAGGAAACGCTCAATGTTGTATTAATCAGGGAAACCTAGCTCGGGCAGAGACCAATCTATTTCATCAGCAAAGTCTTGCAAGGACCAGACACGAGGTACCAAAAGATCGAAAAGGTGGCCTTAGCATTAGTCATGGCAGCTAGAAGGTTAAGACCTTACTTCGTCGCCCACCTAGTGGTAGTCAAAACCAACCAGCCTATCAGGCAGATCTTGCACAGACCCAACCTCGCAGGTTGGATAATAAAGTGGGCAGTAGAATTTTTTGAGTTTGGCATTAAGTATGTGTTAACACCACAAAATTAATAGGTCGTAGGCCGAGAGGAAAAAAGGGAGTCATGATGTGAAGGCAAGCCACACGGCAAGGGCAGAAAATGTATTTGCCAAAAAGAGTGAAGCCAAAAGGAGGTTCTCGGGGCACGCGGAGTGACACCTTACTCATAGCCTAAAGTGAGCCAGGACACCCGAGCCACCATACGGCCGAGGTAGGGGAGGCATTACTTGGTAGGCAAGACACGACACGAAGATAGAACGTGGGAACGGTTGAAGTTCAAGCGGGAGAGCGAGGCCGGAAAACGTGGAGCGACGAGCACTCACCCTACTAACCGTGCCCGTGGGATCGTTGGCAGTTACTTCGCTTCATTGAGGGCCTATGAAGCAATGAGAACTATTGATCTTAGATCAATCCAATGGCAGGCAAATGTTGGCTAACATAGTGACCGACGAGTGCTTGTGTATATATATAGCATTAGAGTGAAATGTAGACACACATCAATCAATCAAACTCTACGTTTTTTTCAATTTATCTTCCTTTATCGCATTTACTTTATTTTTTACTTTATGCATTAGCCGTAGTATAATCCAACACTCGCGTCCCATCTCACGTTGCCTGACCCTTTCTAGAGGAGTCAGGAAACCCATAGTTTAGGAGCAGAGTTCCCTCCTCGACGCAATTACTTGAAGAAAAGAGGAATCAAAGACTGTCCAAACCTCTGGCACGCCCATTGGGACAGGAAAAGGTGAGCAAACGCCCCCGTTTGATTCGCCTGGACTGAATTATAGTTGTCGTATGCAGTTACGCTACGGCAGAAACCTAAGTATGGAGCCAGCATTAGCATAAAAAAAGGTAACTGTTTCGAAAACGAGAAATACTGAGCCAATGAGTGTTTCAGAGACGACCCCCCTGGCGGTTAATGTTGAGTCTAACGACGGTTCCCCTCAGCACGAAGATGAACCTATGGTTATGACCACGTCGTTTATCCAGTAACAGATCGATATGGGGATTCACGACATCATGTATCAATTGTCCCACCAATTGGCTGACAGAGTCAAACCTATGGTGCACAATGAAGTGCAACAGGCCAAGGAAATGGAACAAAGACGCGCTCCGCAAGCCAGCAGCACCATGAACTGTGTTGTCTCCGGCCAATCACAGGGAGGACAACCTTCTTCTCTAAGAGGACCGCATCAGGCCCCGCCATACATCAACCCTGTTGGACCTCAACAGACATCCTCTTATAATGCTATGGGAGTCATGCATCAGTGTCCACCGAGTGGGAGCATGACTGGGACTCAGCAGGCGTACTCTCATCAGGTAAATCCTAATCCTGTAATTCCTCAGCCTGGTACTTTTGCCACTGCCAACACTGGGGGCAGTTTTTGGCGAATGTAACTAATACGACTTCTCTTCAGTAGGGACAAGTGCAACTGGCCAGGAGGCCGCCCGAGGCAGCAGACTTGGTGGGTCTGCCGCAAGGACCATCCTATGGGTCACTGCGGCTAACTACCAGGCTTACGCAGGTGGCAAGCCTTCGCCCCGGAATCAGGGAATGGCAGGAACAGTGGGTATTGCCTGAGTCAGCAGCCATGGGTCCAGAACCCACCTGGCTCGACATGCCTACCTCCTAGTCAGTCGTTCCCCGGTGCACTCAGTACCTACCCGGCGGGTTCCTATATACAGACACAGATGAATCTCGCATCGGTGGAGCAGCCATGGAATCAAGTTCCACCTCTCCAAAGCGCGCAGGCATCTGTACCAGGAACTGGCCTTGTTAACCTGGCCCAAGTAGTGCCTGGGCAGCCATGGACAGACGCTCCACCTCAGGCACCACCACAGCCAGGGGCGCAGGGTCCCCCAGATACACTGTGGCGACCAACCCCTCCGCCTGGATCATCGAGCCCCCAACTCCTGGACCCTAATCTCATTGTTGACACCATCAAGAAGTTCTTTGGTGTTTAGTTGAAACCGCTCGACCGTCCAGTGTCTAGGAAGCCTTACCTCGAATGGGTGGACCGTTTGGTGCCTCTGCCCAGAGGATTCAAAACCCCTAATTTTGCCTTGTTTTCCATGGACGATGGCAAGTCTACTATGGAGCACATTAGTCGATTCACGGCCCAATGTGGGGAAGGAAACCAGAACGAGTATCACAAGTTGCAGCTGTTCTCTTTGTCTTTGACAGGGACTGCCTTCTCGTGGTATTCCTCTCTCCCACCTGATTCTATACAGACCTGGGCAGACATGGAAAGGTGCTTCCTTGACAGATTCTACTGGCCACAGCCTGAAGTTACCGCAGTCGATCTCATGAACCTGCGGCAGAAGGTGGACGAGGCAGTGACCGATTTCATTGAGAGATTCAGAAAGATGGCCGAAAAGTGCTCAGTACCTTTCCCAGAATCCCAACTTACTTCGATGGCCATCTCTGGAATGCACCCTCAATTGAAGGAAAAGCTTGTGGGACAAGCTTGCAGCGACCTTAGTGGCTTGGCTTCCAGGGTAGTTCAAGTCTAACAGCAAATCCAGGAAAGAGAGTGGCATAATTCCTTCAATCACGCCACTTCCAATTGTATTATCTTTCGCCTAGCCATTCAAAAGGCCATCAGAAAGGGGAGATTCAAGATGGATGACAAAGGGGCAATGGAGATGATTGTCGACACTGATCCTTTTCCCAACATGAATGTCAAGATGGTATCCTTCTCAGGGAATGACGGCGGGAAAGGAAAGAAGAAGTATGTGTGGGTCCCGAAGGGAGAAATTTCCCCACGAAAAGAGACCTCTGTGTTCGACCGGTTAGGCTCGCCATCCGGGGGATCCACAGCAGCAGAACGGATGGCCCTGCTACAAGAAAAATTGGAGATGAGGGCACCGAGTCAGCCTTAGAGACCTCAGAAGAAACTTTCGAAGCCAGGGATGCTTGTCCACGAGCTCAGGGGGTTGCATTTGTCCAAACTCAATCCTGAGAGACATGTGCCCGCGACCAGGGATCTGAGGAGAGGACTCCAAACCATCCCACATGGGGGGCATGGTAGGCCTGCCGATGACTCCGTCGGTCAAGCCACCCTGCCAACCCCACACGGGGGAACCCACTCCAGAGAAGAAAGAAGAGTGGCTCAAGTCAGCGAAACCCAAAGCTCAACCTCGGTAGACATCACGGTTCTTAATGACCGAGAGCTAAGGGCCACCAGGACGGTCAAACCTCCAGCAGATGTACCACAGGACCAGTGGATGACTCTGGCGGCCGTGGAGATGCCAATCCCTAAAACAGCCTCCAAGTCTCGCTCGCAAAACGAGGAGGCAACAGAGGGCTAGAGCTTTCAATAGGATGAAGGAAACTCTCCAGATGCTCACCTCTGCTAGAGATGAGAATGCCCAGACCATCCCCGACGCATCCATTGCTACGGTGTTGGAACAGGCTTTCCCAAAACCAGCCGAGGATACAACTCGAGAGCGACTTCCCAAACCTGCGGCCCTCGAGCCACCTGCCGATCGCGAGGGAGGAGATCATGCAATGGTGGGCATGGTAGATGCACCTTATAGCTCGCTCACAAAGGCAGCGATTGAATGCCTTTACGGACCTCATAGTCCTGGACAGCCCCAACCCGTCAGTGAACCTCAGGATGGGGGGACGATGACAGAGCAAGAGTTACAAGAAGACGACCTCCTGGGAGAAGAAGGGGAACACTCCTTCGGTGCCCGAGATTTCGATGGGAATTCCACGACGTGGTCAATACTAGATGACTTGATGGATGAAGCCGACAGGGAGTTTTACGTGGACATAAAAATGGAGGGCCTCCTGCCACCGGAGTTTTGGAGGACCAGGGATTAGCCCAGGGCCCTCGAGGGAGATGTCTTCGCCGAGGAGGCCGAATGGGCTGCCTTGACGAAAGCCGAGGGACCAGTTACTGAAGGCATGTTGTTTGAAAAGCTAGCCGCAGATATGACCAAACACCTGAAGCCATTGTACATCAAAGCCCACCTCAATGGGAAGTTGTTCAATAGGGTCTTCGTGGATGGTGGTGCCGTGCTGAACATCATGCCATTGTCGACTATGAAGAAGCTGGGGAAGAATGTCGAGGACCTCATTTCAACCACCATGACCATGACCAGCTTCTTGGGCCACCCCTCTCACGCATTGGGAGAGTTGGTAGCCGACGTAACGGTTGGGTCAAGGTTGACTCGATCGACTCTCTTTGTCATTGAAGGAAAGCCCTCATACACTGTGATCCTAGGAAGAGATTGGATCCACACCAGTGAGTGCGTCCCCTCCACTCTGCACCAGAAGCTCATGCATGGTATGGGTAGGAGACAAGGTGGAAATAGTAGAGGCTGACCCTAATCCCTTCCCAGCAGAGATAAAAATGTTCGAGGCTGTGTTCTACTCTCCCTACCTGCGTCCTATTGCCATCCCAGGGAACTACAAAGAAGGAAGTATTGAGTCATGTGACTGGACCAAGAAGGGTTTTGAATTCAAAATGTTGGCGGACCCACTACCTAGCACTGTGAATAATGGTTAGTCTCCCTCCGAAGGTACAGAGCCTGCTAGATCGATTGCACCTATTTCAAATAGAGTCCAGCATTGAAGAGGCTATGTTTGGTGCTGTGTATGGAGAGGATGAAAGCTCATAAACTCCTCCAGAGGCTTCGGATGACCTTGGTGACAGGATGTCGGCCGAACCTCCCCACATAGAGCCCATTCAGAGGAAGATACCTACCTTTGAAGCTCAAGACCCCTTGGTCGAAATAAATCTAGGAACCGAGAGTGAACCCAGAATGACTAAAGTTAGCGGTAGACTTCGACCGCAGCAACGTGATCAGCTGGTAGCCGTAATACGGGATTACCGTGACTGCTTTGCATGGGACTACCATGAGAAGCCAGACCTTGATAGAGCCTGGGTGGAGCATAGGTTACCCATCAAGGAAGGTTGCAGGCCCCACATACAGCCACCGAGAAGGTTCAACCCACAACTAATGCCGCAGATCAAAGTTGAAGTGGAAAGACTCGTGAAGGCGGGGTTCATCAGAACTGCCAGGTACGTAGAATGGCTGTCCAATATAGTCCCCGTAATCAAAAAGAATGGCCAGGTCAGGCTCTGTATTGATTATAGGAACCTAAACTTGGCCACTCCAAAGGATGAGTACGGTATGCCTGTGGCCGATATGCTGGTCGACGCCGCGGCAAACAACGCCATCTTGACTTTTATGGACGGCTATTCTGGTTACAACCAGATTTATGTGGCAGAGGCCGACACCCATAAGACTGCCTTTAGGTGCCCAGGCGCTTTAGGCATCTATGAGTGGCTCGTGATGCCTTTTGGCCTTAAAAATGCAGGGGCAACGTACCAAAGGGCAATGAATGCCATCTTCTATGATCTCATTGGTAAAAACATGGTAGTGTACATTGACGACGTGGTAGTCAAATCCAGGAGCTTCGAAACCCATTTGATGGATCTCGAACAAGCTCTGAAACAGATGAGACTCCACAATCTCAAGATGAATCCTAATAAATGTGCCTTTGGCGTGTCTGCAGGTAACTTCCTAGGATTCCTGGTGCATAGCCAGGGCATTGAAGTGGACAAAAACAAAGCCCGAGCCATCCTAGAGGCAAGGCCCCCAAGAACGAAGAAAGAGCTGCAGAGTTTGCTAGGCAAAATCAACTTCCTAAGAAGATTCATCGCCAACTCGGCAGGAAAGCTTAAAGCCTTCTCGCCGTTGCTACGAATGAGGAATAAAGAGGAAATGATTTGGGGAGCCAAACAACAGGAGGCCTTCGACCAGGTCAAGGATGCCTTAACCAACCCCCCTGTCCTGGTGCCTTCGCAGCCTAGGAGACCTCTGAAGTTATACCTTGCAGCCGAGGACCAAGCCATCAGCTGCTTGTTAGCTCAGGATGATGATAATGGCAGTGAACGTGCTATATATTATCTCAGCAGAATCCTCAATGAGGCTGAGACTAGATACTCTCCTATTGAGAAACTTTGTTTATCCCTGTTCAAAACTTGAGTATTATCTGTTACCTAAGGAATTTTTGGTTGTATGTAAGGTTGACATCATTCGATATCTCCTTAATAGGCCCGTCTTACATGGAAGACTCGTTAAGTGGGCCATTAAGCTGAATGCGTTTGCTTTAACTTATGTACCTTTGAGAGCCGTTAAAGGCTAGGCCTTGACAGACTTCTTGGCTTAGCACCCGTGTGTAGAAGTGCGCAACGCTCAGGGCGAAGCTGTCAATTTCTTGGGCCTTAAGCCCTGGGTCCTCATGTTCGACGGGTCTAGCACCCAGACGAGGGCAGGGGTAGGGATAGTAATCACCAGCCCGTGCGGCCTGACGTGGAAGTTCATGTTCCAAATAGGGGACCAAGCCTCCAATAATCAGGCCAAGTACGAAGCCTTGATCATGGGACTTGACATCTTGGCCAGCATGAAGACTCACTACGTGGAGATAAGGGGTGACTCACAACTGGTGATCAAACAAATTACTGGGGAATACAAGTGCTACAATGCCAAACTCCAAGAGCTAAGGGCCTCGGCGCGCGACTTATCGAAGTTGTTTGCCGATGTTATCATCCTATATGTCCCCAAAAGTGAGAACCAGGAAGTAAACGACTTGGCCCAACAAGCCTCGGGATACAAGGAACGGGTGGTCGAGGTACTACAACAAGGTACCAGGGCCCTCGCCGAGGAGGATCCCGCCGATGCCTGGATCGAGGTATTAACGAGGCACCTCCGTAACCCAACGACAAACACTGACTTCAAGGTCAAACAAAGGTCATTGAAATATATCTTGATAGGGGACGACCTATACAAAAGAAGTGCCAACGGGGTACTGTTAAAGTGCCTCCACATGAAGTACGCTTATATGGTAATGGCACAGATCCATGCAGGAGTCTGTGGTGCCCACAGGTCTGGCCCCATCATGAAGTGGCTTATCTATCGACACAGATACTATTGGCCGACGATCACGGCCGATTGCTTCCAATTTGCCAAAGGATGTGAAGCTTGTCAGCTGCACGGGCTGATCCAAAGGGTGCCGACAGATGAGCTACACCCCATTGTCAAACCTTGGCCGTTTAGAGGGTGGGCCATGGACTTAATTGGCAAGATATACCCTCCAAGTTCGAAAGGGCACAACTTCATTATCGTTGCCACTGATTACTTCACCAAGTGGATGGAAGCTACGCCATTAAGAAACATTGATCAGGCTGCGGTGATCAGGTTCATCGAGAACCAAATCATTTTTAGGTGTGGAATCCCTGAGACCATCACGACCGATCAAGGTACAATGTTCACCTGGGAGCGAGTGGTAGCCTTTGCCCAGGAGTACGACATCAAGATGAGACATTCGTCTCCTTATTATGCCCAAGCCATCGGCCAAGCAGAGGCCACCAACAAGATCATCATCGAGCTCATCAAAAAGAACATAGAGGATAAGCCTCGGCGGTGGCACGAGATCCTTAATGAGGTCCTGTGGGCTATGAGAAATTCTAAGTCTACGGCCACGGGGGTGACTCCCTATTGTCTGGTCTACGGGCAGGATGTCGTGCTACCATTGGAGATCAGTGTAGCCTCGTTAAGAGTGGCACGACAGCACTCCCTTAGCATGGATGAGTACCAGCAAGCCATGTTGATGGAGCTGGACCTGGTGGACGATGATAGGCTGGCTGCCCTCAGCAAAATAGAGATGAACAAAGCTAAAATGGCCCGAGCCTACAACAAACAAGTTAGTCCAAAGAAGTTTGTTAAAGGTGACCTCGTATGGAAGGCCATTCTGCCTCTAGGGAGGAAAGACCCCCAGTTGGGCAAGTGGTCCCCAAATTGTTTGAAGGCAGCAAAACCATTAGAAACCTCAGAGGTGGTAGGCCGCACCGGGACGCCGCCTTGAACCACCATAAGGAGATCCTTCGGGGAATCCTTTGGAGGGAGGCTTGCCGAAGAAAGGGTAGAGGTCGACGAACTGGAGGACGAACAGGTCTGGCTGTCAGTGCCGCCATAGCTATGGTCTTGATTTTGAGAGTCAGAGTCAGAGGCCATGCTGAAAAGGAGAAAGGGACTTTCGTCACGCAGGGATGGTGACGAAACGTCTTGGAACAGCTGAGATAACGCAAGAAGGTTCGAAAAAAATGCGAGTAAGCACGCGGGGGTAATGATGAGGACTGTCGTAAGAAATCTCAACCGACGTCTCCTTGGGAACCGTCGCGCAGTCGTTTCGATTTGTACGAAGCGCCAAGTGTCACGAAGTAGAGGGTACATCCCCTCTAACCATCACCTCAAATCATCTCAAGTGTTTTCGTACCGTCAATGACGTCCTCAAGGCCGCACGACAACACAAGAAGGGGGGCAATTGTTAACACCCAAAAATTAATAGGTCGTAGGCCGAGGACCAAGAGAGAAAAAAAGGGAGTCATGATGTGAAGGCAAGCCACACGGCGAGGGCAGAAGAGGTATTTGTTAGAAAGAGTGAAGCCAAAAGGAGGTCCTCGGGGCACGCTGAGTGACACAACACCCTCCCCCCCCCGCCCGAGAGCCAATGAGCCAAGCCGAGGGGAAGTGATTGCCCCAACCTATAGAGTGCCAAGGCCTAGATGGCTCGGACACCTTCCTCATTGCCTAAGGTGAGCCAGGATACCCGAGCCACCATACCGACCGAGGTAGGGTAGGCATTACTTGGAAGGCAAGACACGGCACGGAGATAGAACGTGGGAATGGTTGAAGTTCAAGCGGGAGAGCGAGGCCGAAAAATGCGGAGCGACGAGCACTCAGCCCACTAACCGTGCCAGTGGGATCGTGGGTAGCTACTTCACTTCATTGAGGGTCTATGAAGCAATGAGAACAGTTGATCTTAGATCAATCCAACGGCAGGCAAATGTTGGCTAACATAGTGGCCGACGAGGGCCTGTGTATATATATATATATATATATATATATATATATATATATATATATATATATATATATAGCATTAGAGTGAAATGTAGACACACATCAATCAATTAAACTCTACGTTTATTTCAATTTATCTTCCTTTATCGCATTTACTTTATTTTTTACTTTATGCATTAGCCGTTGTATAATCCAACACTCGCGTCCCATCTCACCTTGCTTGACCCTTTCTAGAGGAGTCAGGAAACCCTTAGTTGAGAAGCAGAGTTCCCTCCTCGACGCAATTGCTTGAAGAAAAGAGGAATCAAAGACTGTCCAAACCTCTGGCCGACACCACGGCTAGGACCTAAGAGTTTGACGACAACAGTACCTGTCACTTATTTTTTATTGCTGACTTTGGCATCAGAGTTTCTGCAGGTACCAACCCCACCAAGTCTATCCTCGAGGGAAGATGACTCTGTGAAGCCTAACCTCGGAGGAATCCGACTTAAGGAACATCAAGCCGACCTCGACATAGGAAAGGACGATCTCAAGACTCAGCTTTCAAATTACTTTTCTCGGATCCAGATCCAAAGGCAAGGTACCGAACACCCACACACACATATGTATAATATTTATTTAAAGTTTAATATAGGCTAAATTACCTCAGAGGTCCTTTAAGTTATTTAATTGTACATGTTGGTCCTTTAAGTGTTTTTCATACCACTTAGGTCCTTTTTAATTGTAACAAATTTGTCCTTTAAGTTTTTTCGTACCACTTAGGTCCTCTAAGTTATTTAATTGTAACAATTTGGGGCTGAAAGATGTAAGTTATTCGGCCTTTAATATTTACAATTAAATACTTAAAGGACAACTTGTTATAATTAAATAACTTAAAGGACCTAAGTGGTACGAAAAAACTTAAAGGGTAAACTTGTTACAATGAAATAACTTAAGGGACCTCTGGTGTAATTTAGCCTTTAATATATTTATAAAAGATATTTTGATTTATTTTATATATGTTTAATATGTGTTTGTTTAGTTTTAAGCTTGTCAGATCATATAATAAAAAGAATACTTTAATATGTGCTTTCAAATATTCTAAACACCCATGCATCCGCAGGGCTGATTGCGTTGTGTGGCATGATTATACTCAAACAGAAATATAAAATTAAAATGTCATTCTTTTAAAATTCGTCGTACAATATAAAGATTGTAATAGTTTTTTGTTGTAAGGACAAATTGAGAAATTAAAACAAAACAAATAATTAAGCCGGAAATAAAATGATAAGTATGAAGATAAACATAAATATTATTTTTTTTTGACAAAAAAACATAAATATTCTTGGTAGTTTAATATATCAATTATTTTTCAATGATTTTCAAAATAAAAAGGGTTGTGGAATTTAACAATTTGGTAATGGGTTGTTTATGATGTTGTCATTTGACGCATTGGCGACTGTTGTGATTGATTGAAAAGGAGAAGTCGATTTCTTTAAAAGAATGAACGAAGCTTACTATGACATCTGACATGCACCCACGGTGGAAGAAGGTCTGCGTAAATAATTGCTACATCGGCTAAGGTGAGTGTTTCCTCGTTTGGGGCACCCTGTAACCTTGACCAGTGTTTATATGTTATTTGTTATGCGGAAGCATTGTATGAGCAATGATATATGATTGTGTTTTGTGATTTGAGTTATGATACGTGTTCATTGTAGGAGCATGAAGTAAATTGTTAATATGAGTATATGTGATTTGTCAATGTATTGTTGTTGTTGTTGTTGTTGTCGTTCGCCGTTGTTGTTGTTGTTGTTGTTGTTGTTGTTGTTCTAAACCGACCTGGAGATCGACCTGATCAGGTCACTAGGTCAATGGTGGGACTGAGGTGTTACTAATTACCCCACATGACCTATGACACTACTAAAAACTGATAAAAAAAGGCATACTGTGTATAATTTCACACATCACAGAGCTATGAATTTTTTCATACCTTAAAAATGCCCAAAAAATATTTTTTAACAACACTTAATAAAGGAAAGTGCTGGTAAAAATGACACGGAGGTCTTTTACAGCGCTTGTTTGTAAAAGCGCTGTCATAGGGGTCGCCATTTACAACACTTAATTAGAAAGGAGCGTTGTCCTAAGTTTTTGCGTAAGAGTGTTTCATTGGCTAACGTGGTTTACATCACTTAATTCTAAAAGTATTGTTGTACGTTCAGTTTTTTTAGACCCCTATTCTAAAGTAGGCTTCCATATTTTTTGACAAATAAAACTGGCTTTCATTGATCTAGTTTTAATTTTTTAAAAAATCAAAAAAATTCACAAGTTCAAAATTTACACAGTGAAGTAGTTTTCATTTAGTTGATGAACATAGTGTCCTAAACCCTCTTCCCATTACCAATTGTGCCTCCACCAACACGCTTCCATATTTCAAATCGTGAAGATTTTCCCCTGCTTCGTCATTCTCCCAAACTCCACCAAAACCGGTCCACATCCTAAATAAAAATTAGCCAATCACACGTCCATTGAAACCCCTCTCCATATCACAATTCGCGGTGTCTACCTTGGTCGTTCACTGAGTCTCTCCCTAGTTTTCCGTTTAGTAATCTCCTTCATTATCGGTTCGTCGTTCACCACTCTCCCCTCGTTCGCTGTTGATGTCGCACTTTCATAACCACATACGGTTGTTTTCACAACTGCTGCTCTCGACTAACCCTTACTTTAGTAACCCTTACTCTGGTGTGTGTTTGTGCTCGGCTACTACAAGCTCTGATGAGGACCAAGATTGGAGAATAAGCAGAAAAGCAAAGGCATTTTCAAGTCATGGATTATAGAAAAATATTAGTAGCTATTTTCATTTGTTTCATTAAAATGTATAAATTGTACTTTGGTGAGTTTTCCTTTTTAGAAATCTAAGCATAGGTTGTGTTTAGAAAATTAGCGGGTTTGCTTAGTAAAATCCCAAAAGTATAAATTGGCAAACTTGTCATTGTAAAGGAGATTTTGGATGAAATAGAAATTATGATTTTGAGGGCTTAGAGCTTTCTCTCCATTGGATCTTATCAATGGGCTATTGTTGTGCAAATAGGTGATGTGCAAGTATACATAGTCTTTAACAAGTAATATAGTAGAAAGATGAGATCGTACCCACAGGAATTGTAATTAATTCTCAAAGCTTAAAGTAATAGTTGGGTTAGTGATGTGTAACCAAGTAACAAACAATAATATTGGTGGAAAGCAGAAAGTAAACAAGCTATGTAAGTTGAGTTTGAAATCAAGTGAGAAAGATAGTTGGAATGCTCTTTACTGAGTAATTTACTTTTGACAGCATTGTGTTATATACGATGCTGGAGCAATAGATGTTGTACCAATTGATGCATGCCATTCTGTCACTATCGGTAGGGTTTCGTTACAAGTCTTATGTCTAAGCTTTATATACGTCAACCCTTGAATATTAAGTACCCCCAGTATCACCTTATGGACTATGCTATCCTATGTCTAGGTTTTAACATGGAATAGCAAAGTTTCCTTTATTAACACTTACCCATACTAGTTCTTGAGTTTTAGTCATAAATAAACCATGTCTGTATTTATGACTCTACCTATTCTAAGTGATCAGTCAAAATAAGTTTTAAAGAAGTATAACACAAGAACTAAGATGCAAACATCAATATATAACACAATAACTTAATCAAAGGATCATTACAAAAAAAAATACAAGCAGAATTGTATTAAAGATGTTTAGCTCATACCAGACATTACAAAGCATATACAAGCAGAATTAAACATGTTCATATAATTGATAACAAAAGGGAGAGAAATAAAGTAAGAAATACACAGTTGAAGTTCCATTGCATAAGTCTGCCAAGTAATGTTGTAGCTTCCACTTCACAACATTCAATCAACACTACGTGAGTGTGTGGAAGTAAAGAGAGAAGTTGTCAATTTCTTTGTTTCCTTATTACAAGTAATGTTAAAGTGATTCCAAATATCTATCTAGGTGTGTTTTTGAATGAGAAGTTGAAGGTGTTTATATAGGCTCCATGAGTGAAGTAGTCTTGGTCCCCAAGTTTACTTATGAAGTTAGGGTTTACTTTATTTTTTCTAGTATCCTAAAGTTGGTTTGCTCTTTCACCCACCAAAGAGTGGAGGTCCAATAGTTAACGGACAAGTGTCCCTAAAAAGGTTAAACTTGTAAGCTTTGATGTCTAAAGGTGATGTGATCCTAAGTTCACTAAGCATGTGGAAAGAAACTTATAAAGATACCACTATCTTATTGAGTACAAGACTTAATGGCTTATGCCATTTTGAATCCAAGTAGCAATCTTGAATTATATTGGCTGGAGAATTCCTATCAACTCATGCAACTAAGGTCTACACGTAGAAGTTGAAGGAAAATCTCATGAAGAGTAAATTAGTACAATATCATGAAGAATAAATTACTGCAATTTATTTCCATTTTTAGTAATTTATTTTAGGATTATATCCAAGGCTTTAATGTCATTTAATTGTCTTCTTTATTTTAGGATTGAATCAATGACTTTAATGCCAATTAGTTATTTCCCTTAAAATTAGGATTTGATATTTATTAGTATATTTTAATTTCTAGGGTTTTATTAAGTCAATTGGGCCTAAGGTTCTTTTGGGCCAATAGGGCCTGAGGTTCTCTATATATTGTAATTCATTTGATGAAATGAACAAATTTGATTTTTGAGTAAAAATTTAGAGACGTGTCTCTTTGGTTCTTCGTGAGTAATCCGAGCTTATCGGTTTGCCGTGGCGCTCATCCCGACTTATCAACCGGAACCTCCATATCCGGTTGTGGTGTCTTCCTGACTTATCGATCGGTCTTCCATCCCCGATTGTGGTGTCTCCATCACTCCCACCTACATGACTCCCGAAATAATCACCGACGGCTCCGAGGTTTCCATCAAAAGGTAGGCGCCGAAATCATCCACTTGCATTTTGCTTTTGACGCACCATGACATCATCATTTTATTGCTGTGGCATTTTAATTTTCAAAGAATGCTGGAGTATTTTGCTGCTGGAGCATTGTAGCCTGTCTTGAATGCTGGCGCATCGAATGTTGAGACATCTTATGCTCTAGCGATTGAACAAACACATCAAAATACCACAAGATATGCAAAACTGCCAAGTTGTTTGTAAAAACCTTTCTTCCCCTTGAATGTTGTTATCCTTTTGTATTTTCATATTTACTACACATTATCACTAAGAATTTTACAATT
Source organism: Astragalus glycyphyllos (assembly GCA_963573325.1). NCBI lineage: Eukaryota > Viridiplantae > Streptophyta > Magnoliopsida > Fabales > Fabaceae > Astragalus > Astragalus glycyphyllos. Next base: position 58,776,547 of record OY754311.1, on the reverse strand, counting down.
ATTTAGATTCAGATGCGTAAATAACTCTATATAAAATAGAGTTATCACACCCCAAACTTAAACCATTGCTTGTCCTCAAGTAATGACACTTGAATAAAACAAAAATTAAAAACACAAGGGTTGCGTGTTTTAGAAAAGCAGATCAGCTAAAATCTTTCAAAAAAGACTTTTCAAAAAGGGCACCTTAAGAACTTCAATTTTTAGAATTTCTATTTGATACCTCTTATTTATAAGAGTTATTTAGGTACCCTCAAGCTTAAATCTTTGCAAGTTCTCATTTAATTTAATGAAATATGTTGTAAATACTATGTTGTAGAAGAGTGTAGGGTGTATTCCTGAATTAGTGATATTTGGCACTTAGGTGCCTCGTTTGTGCTTTGATATGTGCATTTCATTGCTACAGCTATAGGTGCCACAATATTGCAGTTTTGTGTCAAATGAGAGAGAAAGCCAAGAGTCGCTGATTTTAGCGCATGATTGCTGTCAGACAAGGACACCTACCTGCCGTAAGGTGCCAGCGCATTTTGATGCGAATATTCTACCTTTTTGTTGGGCACATGTACTATTGGGCACACATAAGGACAAATGGCGCCTCCAATTTACGGTTTTCTTGGATCATGTACCCTAGCACTATTTAAGGCGGCCTTCACTATTCATTTATCATGTTTGGTAAGCAGGAGAAAGTATAGAAATAGCTTTCCTCCAGTTTTGTACCTAAGCTATCACAAATTACCAAATTAAGAACACTATTGCTGAGAGTATTGCTGCAACAACTACAGGAGCTAAATATACTTGAAGATTGCTATTTTGGATGTTGTTTCGTATCTCCGTGCTTCAAATCTTGAAGTTTACCTTCGGTTTCCTACTCTTAGTATAATTCCTCTCTTGTATCTTTTAGTTATGACTTTATCATTTATGTTTAAGTTGTATTTCTTGTATTGTTTGAACATAATGAGCTAATCACTTTTAGTTGGGATGCTAATACCATTGTAATGAAATTCTAGTGCATAAGGAAGTATGTTTGATGTTTACGCAATTTATCTTTTGCGAGTTAATGTTTCTGTCTTGGATTGGGAATGGCCAACTAATTTCGAGTGGCATTTATGAATTCTGAAAAGGTTTATGAATAGATCTCAAAAGATAATATGGATTGTCAGTATTAAAAGACATTTTAATGCTCCTTGCTTAAAGACTAGACATAGGAGGGAAAAATCCATAAGGTGAACCCTGTGGGTGCGTATATAGCCTAGGGTGAACTTATTTAGGGTTTAGACATAAGCTCTTGTAAGAAAACCCTAGTGTGAATTATTTGAAAGAATATAAACTGATGCGACAACTGTAACACCCCCTTTTCTAAACGTCCAAAGTAATATAAAAATCAGAGTTTTCAAAAACCTTTTCGATACACCCACAAGGGAGTGCTACATTTACACCATACAACAAATAACCATATTTAAAATTCATCAAAATAGAGAAATGTGATACATAGCACATCGATCGGGACGAACCCTCAAAACACCTATTCGACTACACCACAGTTATTATAATCACCATCGCAGCGGAATAAAGACAAGTCTCATAATATAATTCATACATCCCAAATAAATAGTTTGAAATCAACAGATAAAACAACAACAAAACTAATGATCGCCCCCCCGGGTGCTACGTATCAGAGCAAACGACACAGACCAGACTAAGGAAGGTAGAAGAACCTTCACTCGGGATCACCTGCACGTTGCCGACATAAGAAGCAACATATAAAGCGGAAGGGGTGAGTCTCTAACAAATATAATAGCATGTATGATAAGCAATATGTTAGAGTAAAGGCAACCATAAACACCGCCTCACAACACTACGAACATACAACATCATTATACAACATCAATTCATAAGCATCAAGGAACATCACCAATTGCATGAGTATGTGCATGAGGTGCAACCCACACCAACGGGCATATGCATGTGGTACCATCATCACCAATAATTGCCATTCGGGCATCATCACCTATAATTAATCATAAGGCCGAAGCCTACATCACCGGTAAATGCATATGAAGTATGCGACTCCATGAACAATGCACCAACAACAATCCACAATCATAGTATTATATGTATAATACAACATCACCAATAATCATTAGATTCATCACCGTCATTAAATTCACCATCACCATAAGTGGTCATAGACCCATCACCTGTCACCGTATTTAAATTCACTTGATACATCACCAATCATAGCTCTATGGCTAACACCAAACTCGCCGGACACACCAACACCAAAAATATAGACTACTTTATAAGTCCAAGACACGGGACAGCCACCGGAGTTGGCGCCCCGCAGCACACAGGCAACACTGGGCAACACTGCACACAGCACACAGGCAACACTGGGCAACACTGCACACAGCACACGGGCAACACTGGCAGCACACTGCGCCAGCACACAGGCAACACTAGCAGGCAGCACTGGCGCCACTGGGCAACACTGGGCAACACTGCGCCAGCACACAGGCAACACTGGCAGCACACTGCGCCAGCACACAAGCAACACTGGCAGCACACTGCGCCAGCACACAGGCAACACTGGCAGCACACTGCGCCAGCACAACACCGGCATAACACCGAGACACCCAACACTCCACCACCAAATTTCAACATCATTGTTCATGACTCTTTCAAGCATATCATCAAACACCATACAAGCACCATATATTTACATTCAAAATCATTGAATCATTTCATCAAACACCTTACAAGCAACATTGATTTCATCAATTATTCCAACAAAACACCAAGCATACCAAATTTCATCAAAATGAAATCAACCACATCATCACTCATTCCATCACCAAATCAATTAATTCACAACAACTTAAATCCTAAAACCCCACATAATAACCATCATACAACCCCATTATAAATGAAGAAAACCCACCCTTACCTTGAATTTTGGTGAAGACAAGCACTCTCCACAAAACCCCAAAGCAAAAGCAAGCAAGCAAGCTCCTCTTCCCTTCTCCTTGAAAATTGCGAGCTCTTCTTCTCCTCCTCTCCCTCTTTCTTCGCGTTTTCTCTCTCTCTCTCTCTCTCTCTCTCTCTCTCTCTCTCTATCTCACTTCTTTCTTTCTTTCTTTCTTTGATTTGTTTCAAATGAGCACCATCTCATAACCCCTAGACTAGATAATTAGACTCTTGGGCCTAGCTAATGGATCATGGGCCTCCTATTCCCACTCCATTAATTACTCATAACACCTCCTGAATAAATTAAAATATCGGATTATTAATTTAACTTAATAAATTATTGTAAGCCTTAAATAATTCAATTAAATAAATGATTAAATTATTTTAGGGCGTTACAACAACACCTAATGTTGTAGGATCAAGCATACCATTATTGCACTTTAATGGATTTACTTAGTAAAAGCATCCCAACTTGCTGTCAACTCTGATTTTCTACATCCCCTTACTTTTTAATTGTTAATGGTGGTCTCAAAAGCTTGTGTATTTACTTGTCTTTGCTTCCCAAATTTCTTAGCCAAATTAAGTACATATTAAGCTTCAATCCTCGTGGGAACGATCTCTATTTATCACTTACCATTTGTTGGACTGTGTATACTTGCACATTAAAATCCACAACACGTTTTTGGCGTCGTTGCCGTGGATTGAATAGTTTAATCGATTTTGTAATTAGTTAACAAGTTAGTGAGTTGCTATAGCATTTGGCGTCTTTGGTGTGTTGTTTTGGTTGTTACAGTATTGGTTGCTATAGCATCTGGTGCTGCAGCATATGGACAGACGTAGTTCACCAGAATTTCAATTGCATCCTGAGATAGAAAGACTTTTTAGAAGGTTGAGATGAGATCAGGGTAATTCAGGACTTATTGACTTTGGTAGAGCTGTTGTTATGGCATCTCCACAAGGATCCCAACATGGTGGAACCCAACCAGGATCTCCACACAATTCCCACAGAATTCTTAACAGAGTAATGTAACAATAGCATGTGCAGAACAACCACATGAGCCATTTCATAGGCAACAACTCATAAACCTAATAGTCATAGGCATGGCTAATGACAGGGACAGACCTATAATGGATTATGTTATTTTGACCCTCACACTATGCAAACTACCATAGTAAGTCCTGAACTTGCCACAACTCATTTTGAATTTAGGCCTATGATTTTTCAAATGCTTCAAACAATTTGACAATTTGGTGAAGGACCCACTGAGGACCAACATTTGCATTTAAAACAATTTGTAAAAGTTTGTAGTAATTTCATACTCCCTGGTGTGACTGATGATGCGTTTAAACTTAAACTTTTTCCATATTCCTTGAAGGATAGACCTAAGGTTTGGTTAAATTCCTTAGAACCTAACTCTATCACGACTTGGAATGAGATGGTAGAAAAATTCATGACTAAATATTTCCCACCAATAAAATATGCTAGGATGAGAACTGAAATTACCTCTTTTAGACAAACTAAATTTGAGACCTTGTTTGAAGCATGGGAATGATTTAAAGAGTTGCTTAGGAAATGCCCCCATAATGGTTTGCCTGTTGTTGTTCAAATGGAAACTTTTTACAATGGTTTGGAACCTCAGACTAGACTCATGCTTGATGCCTCATCTGGAGGAGTGTTGCTTAATGGTTCTTACCAAGATGCTTATGATCTCATTGAAACTATAGCTGCAAATAGCTACCAATGGCCAACAACCAGGGATAGTGCTCAGAAGAAAGTTGCTGGTATGCATGAAGTGAGTGAAGTCACAACCTTATCGGCTAAATGCTGCATCTCTCACTAACATGATCAAAAATATGAGTACACGCAGTGTTGCAGCAGCACTTGCTGGAGCAACAAAAGCAAAACCCGAAGCTACAACAACATCAATTGAGCAAGCTCCAGCTGGTTCTACCAGTTGTGTATATTGTGGAGGAGGTCACCTATATGAAGAATACCCTGCCAACCCATACAATAAAAATAATAACCCATAATCAAGTACCTACAATTCAGGGTGGAAGAATCACCCAAATTTCAAGTGGAGTAACAATGCAGCGCCTGCTGCAGCTCTAGCAACACCACTAGGATTCCCTTCTTAACCCAACCCTATAGCACCGGCAGTTGATAACTCTATGGAAGCTATACTTAAAGCTTTCATGAATGAAATAAAGACTCAATATCAAACTCAAGGGGCTACTATCAAGAACTTGGAGAATCAGAATGGACAAAGAGCTGCTGCTCTTACCCAAAGACCTTGTGGATATTTGCCATCCACTATTGAACCTTCATCTTCAAAAGGGAAAGAGACTTGCAAGGCTATATCTTTGAGGAGTGGGAAGGATATGAATGGGCCATCAACAGATGCAAGTGATGGTACTAAAATAAAATAAAAAAAATGAAAAAATGATAAAAAGAATGCAACAGATGTTATCGCAGCAGATGCTGCACCAGTACCATTACCTGTTATTGATCAAGTTGTTCCATCTCCTCCCTTTCCTCAAAGGTTGAAGAAGGCTCAGCAAGATAAGCAATTTGGCAAATTTTTAGAGGTGCTAAAGCAACTTCACATCAATGTTCCTTTGATTGAGGAATTTCAACAAATGCCCAATTATGCAAAGTTTATGAAAGACGTGCTCACCAAAAGGAGGAGGCTAGGAGAATTTCAAACAGTGGCATGACAGAGGAGTGTAGTATGATTATGCAAAGCAAGTTTCCAAGCAATTTGAAGGATCTTGGCAGTTTCGCTATTCCTTGTTCCATTGGGAATCCTATACTGGCAGACCTCTTTGTGATTTAGGTGCAAGCATCAATTTGATGCGTAAATCTGTTTTTACTCAGCTTATTATAGGGGTTGCTAGACCTACTACTGTCACTCTTTAGCTTGTAGATAGGTCCATTGCTTATCTTGAGGGGATCACTGAAGAAGTTCTAATAAAGGTAGACAAGTTTGTGTTTCCTGCTGACTTTGTAATTATTGACTTTGATGCAGACAAAGAGGTACCTATTACTTTTGGAAGACCTTTCTTAGCTATTGGCAAGACTCTAATTGATGTGAAGAAGGGAGAATTGACTATGAGAGTCAATGATCAAGAAATAAAATTTAATGTGATGAATGCTTTTAAGTTCCCTGATTAAGGAACTGAGGAACGCTCTTTTGTTGTCTCCCTTGATTTTGTTGGTCAAAAACACTTCCACAAGCAAAATGACCATTTGGTTAAGGCTCTTACTGAAGTTGATAAAGAAGAGCTTGTGGAAGAAGGTGTGCTACATGATGAGGTTGCTGTTAAGGAGATTTGGACTAGAATATATGAGTCACTAGAGCTGGAAGACTCAAGACTCAAAAGAAATGTTCCATTAATTGAGAAACCTCCTATTCTTGAGCTTAAGGAGCTGCCCAAGCACATTAAATATGCCTATTTAGGGAAAAATGATACATTGCCTGTGATCATTGCTTCTGACTTCTCTAAGAGTCAAGAACATTATCTCATTACTACCCTAAAGAGGCATAAGAAGACTATTGGGTGGAAAATGACTGATATCATGTCCCAAGCACCTTAAAGGCAGTTTTTATTTTCAAGAACATTGCCCAAGCACCTTAAAGGCAGTTTTTATTTTCAAGAAATTGATGAGGTGTCATGGTCTGGTTTTATCCTTTCCTTAACCGTCCCATCACGTCCCACCAATTAACGCGAACCACACAAGTAACCCTATGTCCAATGACTATCTCATTGAATTGTGCCAACCTCCCATAACCTTCCCAGTCACCCTATAACCACCAACTCCCATCATTTCTTACCACTCTCACCATCTCAAGCGCTTGTGCTCTGAAATCCCCAAACACAGTCACTGTTCAAGCAAAAGTTCGTCTTTCTCAATTCCATTTTCACCATCAATCAATCGTGGTAACCTCAATGGGGAGAACAAAGGTGAGCGCAACCAAAACTTGTGGAAGACGTCAATCCACCATTGGGAGAGGAGAATCTAGCCATGAAAGGCGCAAGGCTGTAAGACAATTTGATGATAAGGATGATGCTGCCAAATTTTAAAGCATGAATTTCTCGGTAGAGAGGGGATTTGTTCTTTAGAAAGCCCCTGATATGTTCACAACCATTGTGAAAGAATTGGGTTGGGAGCAACTGGTTCAGAACCCAACGTCATTCTTCTGTGTTGTCTTGAGGGAGTTTTATGATGGGATTCCCCTCCAAAAGAGGGAAAGCCATATGTCTTTGCTGAAGTCAAGGGAGTTCCTGTAAAGTTTGATTCAAGGGCTATTAATGAGTGCTATGGCGTGGATTACAATGGGCTCACATTCATCAAAAATGTCAACAACTTTGGGAAGAATGAAATGGATGCTGTGAAGAAGGCGATCACAGTGGCAGGAACCCCTTGGGAGAAGGCTGGAGGCAATGAATTCAAGGTGAGCATAGGGAGTCTGAACCATGATGCTATGGTGTGGTTCAACTTCATCAAACATTCTATCTTACCATCATTTCACACCACCAATGTCTTAAAGGAAAGAATGTCGCTCCTAGATGCTATTCTGGGAGGAAAAGAAGTGGATGTGGGGCACTTAATTTCAAGGGAGATTTTAGTTTGCAAAGCAAAGACTGCTGGTTACTTATTCTTTCCCTGCCTCATCACTGACCTTTGTGTCAAGGCAGGGGTGGAAATTCCAAGAGGAGAAGACAAAGGATACCCACTGGCTGCTTTTCCTACTGTTTTGAAGATGAATCCCAGAGTTGCTGCAGCATCTGGAGAAACATTTTATGCTGCAGCAACGAGTTGTCTAGGAATTCTAAAGAAGACAGTTTGAGTAGCAGAAGAGCTTTTTTGGTGCTTATCTCCAAGGAAAATCTACTGAGGAGCCTGCTGTCTTTCCTGACTGGGTACTAGAAGAAGAATTCTTGAATGAATAAGCTATCGAGGAAGAAGTAAATGTGGAAGAAGAAGTGCATGCCGTTGTTGAGAAGAAGGTAGCAAGGGTTGCTACAAAGAAGGGGAAGAAGAGGACCTGCATGTTACTGATGATGATGAATTCCTTAGTGAAGGGGAAAAACAAGAGAATAAGGAAATAATGGCTGAGCTAAACAAGGAAAGTGATGAAGAAGATAAAGACTCAACAGAGGAGGATGAAGGAAAGAAAAATGAATCTGATTGGGAGAACCACACAGATATTGAAATGGACCCACCATCGTCTCCAAAATCAACCAAACCTGACTCCAGAACCACCAATTCCACTCAACAAATTCTCACACCACCCACCCAAGCCACCCAAGCCATAAACACTCCACCAGATAAACCTACACCAGAAATACCACCACAAATCCTCACTCAACCTAAAACACAAGCCCCACCTTCACCACAACCTACCCCTAACCAACCTGACATTGAGACTGAGATACTGCCAACCAATGCTGCCACAATTGATGCTGCAACAACTATTGCGAAGAAGAGGAAATTGGCTGATGTGCCAGTAGAGGAAATGAGCTCAAATTATGTTGCGAAGACGAGGAGATTGGCTGATGTGCCAGTAGAGGAGAACTTGGAGGCTGAAGGAGTTACTGCTGAGGAAGATGAGCAACTAAAGCTTACTGTTGCTGCGGTTATGCATGAGGTGGAGAAGGCTGCAGCAACTGGAGAACAACAAAAAGCTGCTGCTGATCGTGCTGTAAAGGAGGCCCTAAAACTTGTCGCTGCAACAGTTGCCCACAAGAAGGCTTCTGTTTCTGTTACTGGGTCTGTTGTTGCAGATGAAGGTTCAGTGCTGCAAGAATCAAATGCTGCAGCAATAGAAGCAACTGATGATGTGAAGGAGTCAAAACAAAAGAAACAGAAGGTCTATATGCCAAGGCCAAAGAGAAAAGGTGCCATCAAAAAAAGCCCAAGGGCCAAGCCGGGAACCCCTGCACCCTAATCTTGTTTTTATGTTACTGTCTTTTGTTTTTAATGCTTTAAATAAAGTTGTTGGGTGCTTTTGTTGCGTGATAGCACCCAACAGTTGTGTTAGTCGAATTTCAGTTTATGGTTCTGGTTTTGCTTTTATTTCTGTTTGGTTCAGTTAGGCCTTCCCCAATAGAAATGTATGAGCAGTGGGGACACTTCTGAGTCCTAGGTAGGGGGAGGACGTAAGTCTTATGTATTGTGAAAACTTGTTTAGCTAGTTTCAGTTGAATAATAGTAAATTGATATCTTGTTGAGCTAAACTTAGTGATGATAATGGTGAGAAAGAGAGAATTGGGCACTGTTTAGGTAAGTGAACTAATTTGCTCTTGCTCCCACACTTTTACTCTAGGTTTTGGAAGGGACTTTAGTAAGTTAAAAAGGATCTGATGCTAGGATAGATGTTGGTAGACCATGGTATTTCCAAATTTCTACTAAAAACTTATGGTAGCAAAAACTTAGGGTGCCCATTCTCCAAATCATATAAAAAAAAAGAAAAAAAAAAGAGAAAAGTGTGCAAAATGCAAATAAAAAATAAGGGTACTGCAACATAGTAGCATTAAAGTTTGTGTCAAAAAGTAATTTTTTGTTACCAGTGCTGTAGCAACACATGCTGTAGCATTGATGCAGTTTTATTGTAATAAGTGCACTGGCCTAAAGTTAGAAATTGCTTACATGAAAGTCCATTGTCATGCTTATCCCCCCCCATTCTGTGTATGAATTGTTAGTCTACCACTCTTTTTGAATTTTTTTTTGGCATTACCAAAAGAAAGCCACGCTTTCTTTAGCTAGGTGAAGTTTTAAAGCTTGCTATGGTTTGAACTATAGTTAGTTGTCACAAACAAACTTTGAGCAGGATTAACTTTAGGGAACCTTTTGAACTTAAGGCTTGCAACTGAGTGAAAAATCTGAAAGTTAATGATCAACTTGCTTATTTTTGGAAAAATTTGTGGATCAACTGTTCTAGCTGAATCTTGTCTTCTTGTTTGTCTTTGTCAAGTGTCATTACTTGAGAGCAAGCAATAGTTCAAGTTTCAGGGTGTGATAACTCTTATTTATAAGAATTATTTAGGTACTCTCAAGCTTAAATCATTGCAAGTTTTCATTTAATTTAGTGAATTATGTTGTAAATACTATGTTGTAGAAGAGTGTAGAGTGTATTCTTGAATTAGTGTTATTTGGCACTTAGGTGGCTCATTTGTACTTTGATATGTGTATTTCATTGCTGCATCAATAGGTGACATAGCATTGCAGTTTTGCATCAGATGAGAGAGAAAGCCAAGAGAAGCTAATTTTAGCGCATGATTGCTTTCAGACAAGGACACCTGCATGCTGTAGGGTGCCAATGGACTATGATGCAAATACTCTACCTTTTTGTTGGGCACACATAAGGACAAATGGATCAGGTACACTAGCACTATTTAAGGCAGCCTTCCCTCTTCATTTATCATGCTTGGTCAGAAGGAGAAAGTTTGAAATAGCTTCCTCCATTTTTGTACCTAAGCTACCTCAACTTACCAAATCAAGAACACCATTGCTGAGAGTATTGCTACAGCAACTACAAAAGCTGAATAAGCATGAAGAATTGCTATTTTGGGAGTTGCTTCGTATCTCCATACTTCAAATCTTGGAGGTTACCATCGGTTTCCTACTCTTAGTATAATTCCTCTCTTGTATCTTTAATTATGACTTTAGTATTTATGTTTAAGTTGTATTTCTTGTATTGTTCGCTCATTATGAGCTAATCACTCTTAGTTGGGATGCTAATACCTATGTAATGACGTTTTAGTGCATTTAATGAAGTATGCTTGATGTTTACGCATTTTATCTTTTGTGTGTTAACGTTTCCATCTAGGATTTGGAATAGCCTACTAATTTCGAGTAGCTTTTATGAATTCTGAAAAGGTTTATGAATAGATCTCAAAAGATAATATGGATTGTGAGTATTAAAAGACATTTTAGTGCTTCTTGCTTAAACCCTAGACATTAGGGGGGAAAATCTATAAGGTGAACACTGTGGGTACGTAATTAGCCTAAGGTGTACTTATTTAGGGCTTAGACATAAGCTCTTGTAAGAAAACCCTAGTGTGAATTATTTGAAAGAATATTAACTGATGCGACATCACCTGATGCTGCAGCATCAAGCCTAGTATTATTGCACTTTAATGGAGTTACTTAGTAAAAGCATCCCAATTTGGTCTCATCTCTGATTTTCTATATCCCCTTACTTTTTAATTGTTAATGATGGTCTCAAAAACTTGTGCATTCACTTTTCTTTGCTTCACTAATTTCATAGCCAAATTGAGCACATATTAAGCTTCAATCCTCGTGGAAACAATCTCTATTTATCACTTACTACTTGTTGCACCGTGTATACTTGCACATTAAAATCCACAACACTATTCAGAATTTTCACACTATTGTTTCTTAAACATCCAAAGTTATTACTGCTCATTTATGTGAGTGTGTGCTTGCTGAGCTTAGAGTGGTTCCTAACCAATTTCCAAAATTTCACTTAGCTTAAGAAAGAAATAGTTTTCTTTAGATCAAGCTAAAGATTTTTCAAAAGGTGGAATAGACTGACAATTTCCTCAAGTAATTGGGAGGCTTCAAAGCACAACAAAGGGATTGGTTTATGTATTTCAAGTTTTTGGGTCAGTGTGCTTAGTTTTAATTTGGTGCTTTCTGGATGTTGGAGCACTGGTTGCTATAGCTTTTGATGCTCTAGCTTTGATAACATCAAAGGATATTTAGCTATATTGCTCTAATTGCTGACCCCCTTTTTGCATACGTTTTTCTTAGTCTTTTTATTTTTCTTTTGCTTTTTATCATGTATTTTTGGAACCGGCACAACATTTATTTCCGGCAAATATAGCTTTTGACATGACATTATTTTTGTAGAATTTTGTGAACCTATTGCACTGACTTTTCTATAATTATCATACTTAGCCTTAATATCAGCGATGCACCCCCAAACTTAATTTTCTTTGCTATTCTAGATTTTTAATAAAAATTTAGCATTGATCTTCGTTCATTGATATTTTCTTTTACATCAGATTGTTTTCTAATTAGCTAAGTTTCTTTCGAAGCTCAGTTTTTTTAAGTGTTGAAGCAGCAATAAGTTTAATCATTATTAAAACTTGGGCTACTTTTATATCCACTCTTTATCATCATTAAAAATCTATTTCAAAAAGGCACATATTTTGTTTGTAAAAAGCTTCAGCTGATCATGCTTCTAAAATACTTAACCAACATATTTAACTAACACAACATCATAATTCAAAACACACAAAATATACTTAAAACTTATAAACTTATAACACAAACACAAACTTCTATATAGCACATAACATATTTGAAGTTTTTCAAAACACATATATATAAGTCGTCCCCCCCCCACCCCCCAAACTTAAAATTGAGTAGTGTCTTCACAGCTCATTCATGAAAAAGATAGGGGAGAATAATTAGTTCTACAAAAGATAATAGTTCAAAACATTACTAGACATCTGCTGGATGCAATCACAGAAGCTACATGATCCAACAGGTTTATTTCCTAACAAAAAAAGTTTTTAACATTCAATATAACAAGCGAGGTTTTACTGCTTTTGAGACCCACTCTTGATTCTGTTGTTAGACCTGACTGCTGTGTGCTTCACTTTGCGCTTCTTCTTCTTTGGTTCTTCAGCCTTGGATGCTCCAGCTTAGGATGCGCCAGCAATGGTTGCTCCCTCAATTTCTTCAGCATTGGTTGCTTCGGCAACAATTGCTTTAGTTACCTCAGCATCAATATTGGCAGTACCTACAAATGGTTGTTGTTTTGCAGCAAGCTCTTCAGTCCTTTTTGTGGCTAAAGTCTACATGACTAGCTTTCTTGAGGCCTCTGCCTGAGCAGGATCTATTTGTTGAGGCACCTTGGATGCTGCTGCTTTAGTTGGTTTCTATAATGTTGCAGCATTGGTTGCTACAGCATCAAGCTCCTGTTGTTGTGTGGCATCTTCAATGGCTTTCTTTCCTTGGTCTTCTTCTTCAGATTCTTTCACTGGTTCTTTTTCTTCTTCTGGATCATCTTGTGCTTATTTCTTTTGCTCTTCGTGAATAGCCTGCAATGTTCTTTTTAAATTAACAATTTCAATGTTAGGTTAAATAACAGTTGGTGCATTGTTTGCAGATGGGGCTTTTTTTGTTTCTTGGGCAGGTTAAATGTGTGGGAGAGTTGTTTCTTTTGTAGTGACTCCTGTATCTTGGTCTTTGTGGATAGATTGAGGGGTTGGTGGTTGTTGAGTTGGTGATTTTCTTGGTGAATTGAGTTGTGGTGAGTGAGCGTGGATGGGTGAAGTAGGTTCTATTGTGGTGGATGGTGGTATAGTGACTTCAGGTGGTGTTGGAGGAATGGTTGTGGACTTGTATTTTTGCCTAGGTGGTTCCTCCCTTACTACATCTCCTAATTCTGTGTTTTCACTCTCTTCATCAGTTTCAGTTTCATCTTCATCCACATCCTTCTCTATTTCTTTCACTTGTTTCCTCCAAATCTTCTGAGCTCAAAAAGAAGATAAACTGATAAAAAATATAGTTGTTGTATTGATGTGTGTCTTTTTACAATTATCCTCTTCTTATTTATATACATAGGCCCTCGTCAGCCACTATTCGAGCCAACACTTGCCTACCGTTGGATCAATCAAAGATCAATGCCTATCATTGTTCCTAAGCCCTAAAGAGGCGGAGTAACAACCCACGATCCCACTAGCACGGTTAGTGGGGTATAACTCACTCGCTCCGCTATTTAAGGCCTCGCTCCTTCGCTTGATCTTCAACTGCTCCCACGTTCTATCCTCGTGCTTCCTCTCTTTTGCTTACAAGCAAGTCTGCCTTACCTCAGCCATTTAGTCATTAGATGACCTTTTCCCTCGGACATTAATTTAGGCATCCGAGCCACCCTGGCCGTGGCACTCAATAGGCTGAGACTTTACTCTCCCTTGGCCTTGCTCATTATCCCTCTGGCTTATCCCTACCTCGGGGAGTTTATCTTGTTATATGCCCCGAGGGCCCCTCTTGAGTTCATTTCTTCAGCAATTATCGCTTAGGACTTTGTCTAGTGGCCTGCATCAACATTCTTTCCCTCTTTTCCTCTCATCCCTCGGCCTACGACTTAATTAATTTTGGGTGTTAATAATTTCCCCCATTTTTGTGTTGTTGTATGGCTGCGAGAACATGACTGATGGTACAAAAACCCTTTGATATGACCTGATGTGACAGTTTGAAGAGACTTAACTGCAATCACTAGGCCACCGGTGTGTCGCGTACCACTTTGACAACTTCCTTTTAATTACGAATTCTCTTTTCCTTGCATACTTTCCCATAAAGTAGGATAATAAGCTTTGAGATATTTGTCGTTAATCTTTGTTTCGAACTCTTCTCTGTCTAATGTAATTAGGTGGTATGCCCCACCGTTGTACACCTCACTCACAATGTAGGGCCCATCCCAATTCGGGGACCACTGGCCAAACTAGGGGTCTTTCTTCCCAAGTGGCAAAATAGTCTTCCACATGAGTTCACCTTCAACAAACTTCTTTGGGTTGACGTGTTTGTTGTAGGGTCGGACCGTTTTGGCTTTGTTCATCTGAATCCTGCTGAGGGGCAACCAGCCTGTCATCATCCATCGAGTCCAACTCCATCAACATGGCCTGTTGGTACTCATCTATACTGAGGGAGTATTGCTGAGCCACTCTTAATGATGTTACACTGATCTCCAGTGTTAACACGAAATCCTTTCCATATACCAAACGATAGGGAGTCGCCCCCGTGGCCGTGGACTTTGAATTTCTCATAGCCCAAAGAACCTCATTGAGGGTCTCGTGCCACCGTCAAGGCTTATCTTCTATGTTTTTCTTGATGAGTTCGATGATGATCTTATTGGTAGTCTCGGCTTGCCCATTAGCTTGAGCATAATAAGGAGACGAGTGTCTCATCTTGATGCCATATTCTTGGGCGAAGGCCACCAGTTGTTACCCGGTGAACATTGTACCTTGATCGGCCCCGATTGTTTTAGGGATACCAAATCTGTGTATTATTTGGTTCTCGATGAATCTAATCACCACAGCCTGATTGACACTACCTAAAAGCACGACTTCCACCCATTTAGTGAAGTAATCGGTGGCTACAATAATGAAATTATGGCCCTTTGAGGTTGTAGGGTATGTCTTACCGATTAGATCCATGGCCCACCCTCTAAATAACCAAGGTTTAACGATGGGATGGAGCTCGTCCGTAGGCACTCTCTGGATTGGTCCATGCAACTGGAAAGCTTCACATCCCTTCGCAAATTGGAAGCAATCAGCCGTGAGCTTCGACCAATAGTATCCATGTCTGTAGATAAGCCACATTGTGATGGGGACAGACCTGTGTGCACCACAAATCCCTGCATGGATTTGTGCCATCACCATATAAGCATCCTTCCTCTTGAGGCATCGTAATACCACCCCATTAACGCTTCTCTTATAAAGATCATCCCCTATCAAGATGTACTTAAGTGCCCTCTGCTTGACCTTGAAGTCAGTGTTGGCCGTTGGGTTACGGAGGTACTCTGTCAATAATCTAATCCAGGTATTGGCAGACTCCTCCTCGGTCGGGACCAAGGCATCTTGTTGTATTTCCTCGACCACCGACTCCATATAGCTTGAGGCTTATTGGGCCAGGGCATTCGCCTTGTGATTCTCATTTCTGGGGACATACATGATAACAGCATCGGGAAACAACTTCAACAAGTTATGCGCCGAGGCTCGTAGTTGCTTGAGTTTCATTTTGTAGCACTTGTATTCTCCAGTGATTTGTTTAATCACTAGCTGTGAATCACCTTTTATCTCTACGTACTGGCCCTTCATGGCGGCGAAGATATCAAGTCTCGTGATCAAGGCATCGTATTCGGCCTGATTGTTGGAAGCCAGATCTCCTATCCTACACATGAATCTCCTAGATATCCATATCCCTGATTTCTCTCCTTCCAGTCTGTAACGGTCTGTTATCGTCAAACTCTTAGGTCCTAGCCGTGGGATCAACCAGAGGTTTGGACAGTATTTGATTTCTCTGTTCTTCAAGCCATTGCGCCGAGGAGGGAACTCTGGTCCTCGACTGTGGGTTTCCCGAACCTTCTAGAAACGGTCAGATTGGGTGAATGGGACGCGAGAGTTGAATTATTCTACTGGCCTAATGCAAAAAGATAAAATAAAGGTAAAGTGCGGTAAAAGAAGATAAATTGATAAAAAAAATAGAGTTGTTGTATTGATGTGTGTTTTTTTACAATTATCCTCTTCCTATTTATAACATAGGACCTCGTGGCCACTATTCGAGCTAACACTTGCCTACCATTGGATCAATCAAAGATCAACGCCTATCATTTTTCCTAAGCCTTAAAGAGGCGGAGTAACCACCCACGATCCCACAAGCACCCTTAGTGCAGTAAAACTCCATCGCTCCGCTTTTCAAAGCCTCGCTCCTTCGCTTGACATTCAACTGCTCCCACGTTCTATCCTCGTGCTTCCTCTCTCTTGCCTTCCAAGCAAACCTGCCTTACCTCGGTCATTCAGTTCCTCGACTTACCTTTACTCTCCCTCGGCCTTGCTCATTATCCCTCAGACTTACCCCTTCCTCGGGGAGTTTGTCTTGTGATTTGCCCCCGAGGGCCCCTCTTGAGTTCATTTCTTTAGCAATTATCTCTTAGGACTTTGTCTAGTGGCCTGCCTCAGCACTCTAATCATTTCTCTCTTTTCCTCTCAGCCCTCAGCCTACGACTTAATTAATTTTGGGTGTTAACACGGTCAGAATGGCTATAATGTGTAATAAATAGCATTAGCGACCAATTGTACTATAAATATAGCCCTTTGAGGCCTACGAAAGGATCCACAACGTTTCTCTCCTATTCTTTTACTCGTATTCCTCTATTATTTGTTCGGTCTGTTCCTCTTTTAGCTTTGCGTTTGTTTATAAAAAACTAAAAGTCGCCCATGATTTGATTGGCTAAATCCTTTGAAGTTTTAATAGAATACCAAATATATTTTTTTTGAACAGAATAAACTCATGCCATTTCATTAATCAAAATAGTTTCAATACAAGATGGAATAAAAGAGTGAACTTTGTGACTAGCAAAAGATTGTGCCACCCTCGCTAAGGTATGAGCAACACAATTGGCTTGTCGCCGAACAAAACTAAGATTACAGTTATATAAGCTTAAAAGAGAGTCCCGGCATGTAGAGATAAGTACTCTTAGCTCCGTATAAAGCCTAAGTGTTCCTTTGATTGCCTCCACCACTTGTTTGCAATCTAGCTCATTATCTACTTGGTATAAACCCAGTTGGGGTAACCAACGAAGAGCCTCCAATAATCCAAGAGCTTCCACCTCTGGAGGTGATAAAGAGCCTTCAGTCAACAAAGTTTGGGCAGCAACAAACGAACCCGTATGGTCTCTAACACACATACCAATCCCACACTGATTGTCACGCTCAAAAATTGCCCGGTCAATATTGCATTTCAGCCTACCAAGGTGCGGGTGCTGCCACTGGTGCACTGTAGCAACAGCGGCGCGCTGCTGTTGCTGTCTTTTCACGTGGAAATTCCTCCATTCCTCCACCCAAACGTGAACCTCATGAATGGATCCAAGCACCGGTTTGCGAACATTCTTCCACCCAACAAAGTTTCCGCCTCTTCCATAAGCACCATAACATTACAGCCATATCAATAGCTGCATCGGACTGAAGCTGTTTCAGCAGTAAAAACAGCAGCTGCATCGCATTTTCAGCAGCGTCAACCAGTGCAAAAAGTTGACTCCACCGACTAGCATGCTGCCAAACCTCGCGCGCAGATGGGCAGTTAAAAAATAGATGCATTTCGCTCTCCGGTTGCTCATTACACATTGGACAAATATCTTGGCATGGCACCCCTCTCCGACTTAACCGAGACCGAGTTGGGAGACACCCTCTAGCTATCCTCTAGACAAAGATTTTTAATTTATGAGGGATTTTTAAAGGCCAAATTAAATGCCATTCCCCTCAACTTTCAAGTGAGACAAACCTGCAAAATGTTCCATGGCATTATAGTAGGCCGATTTCACCGAGTAGCGACCATCACGGCTAAACTTCCAAATCATCTCGTCCTCATTGAGAGCTAAAGATCGTGGTATACTCAAAATACTCTTGGCATCAAAATTGTTAAAAGATGCATGGATAAGAGGGATATTCCACGCCTCATTTGTGTCATCAAGCAAATCCGAAACCAAAGATATATTAGTATTAAGTGGCTTAGGAGAGGTAACATACGCATTGGATGAATTCCGAAGCCAAGGGTCTTCCCAAATTCTAATCTTTGAACCATCACCAACTCTCCATCTTCCTTGACTAGTACCTGCGATGCATGGATGCTACGCCATATAAAACTTGGGTTATGGCCCAGAGAAGCCCCGAAAAACTCCCCTCTTGGGAAGTATTTAGCTTTGAAGACACGTGATATAATAGCATTGTGGTTGGTAAGGATCTTCCAACCCTGCTTCCCTAGCATAGCCAAATTAAAAGTGCTGAAATAAAGAAAACCCAAACCTCCATATTCTTTGCGCATTGCAAGCTTGTCCCATCTAAGCCAGTTTATTCCTCTTCCTTGACTTCTATTCGAGCCCCACCAAAAGGAATTTATCATGCGCTCCAATTCCTCCCCGAGAGATTTGGGGATAAGAAAAGTGCTCATGCAATAGGAGGGAATAGCTTGCCCAACCACCCTTGAATCTTACTCCACACCCTATCCCGCAGATAGTTGAAAATTGCTTTCTTCTTCCTCCCAATCATTGAAGGCAGGCCCAAATACTTACCCGTCCCCAGACTTTCTGGAGCACCCAAAAGATCAGATACCAAGGCCCGCATATCCTCCGAAGTGTTTTTGCTAACGAAACTTTCAGATTTCTGGAGGTTGATAGCTTGACCCGATGCCAATTCATATGTATGGAGTATGTCTTTCATGATTCTGCACTCATTTTCTGTGGCCCTGAAAAATAAAAAGCAATCATCAGCAAATAACAGGTGTGTAGGGACGGGGGCGCCCCTACACACTTTAATGCCGTGTAAATCTCCCCTTCCTTCCGCTTTTTTGATAAGTCTAGAAAGCCCTTCAGCACCAATAATAAATAAGTAGCGGGAGAGAGGATCCCCCTGTCTAAGACCCCTTCTAGGTCTCACCGGCCTCACTGACGCATCATTCACAAGAGTTTGATAATCAACGGTTTGAAGGCACAACATCAACCAATTCACCCAATTAAAATGAAAACCCATTTTAATCTTTACCGCTTTCAAGTAGTCCCAACTAACTCTGTCATAGGCCTTGCTAATATCAATCTTAAAGGCAACCTCCCCAACTTTACCCCCCTGCTTACATTTCATATGGTGAATAGTTTCAAAAGTTACCATTGCCTTCTCTAGAATAGAACGATTCTCCACAAAAGCGGATTGTTCTAGCGAAATAATTTTTGTAAGCCATGGTTTCAATCTATTAGCAAGAACTTTTGATAATATCTTATAAACAACGCTGCATGGGAGATGGGACGTAAATCGTTCATAGACACCGGATTAAGTTTCTTCGGAATCAAGACAATATTAGTATCATTTAAGTGAGTTGGAAAATACCCTTGATGTAGCCAAGATTGGCTAGCATGAAAGACCTCCTCGACGCAAAGATGCCAAAAACGCTTATAGAAACTCGGATTCAAGCCGTCGGGACCCGGAGCTTTATCTTTATGCATTTCGGATAGAGCCTTTGTGAATTCCTCCATAACAAAAGGCTGCACAAGTAACGCATTATCCTCTTCAGATATAAGTGTTGGGATGGCATCAACGACACTTTGATGGTTAATGGGAGCATGCTGAAACAAATTCACGAAGTACTCCCTTGCTGTGTCTTCAAGTTCGGCCTGAGTACTAACTTCAGCCCCATCTTCACGCGTCAGTTTTTTGATCTCATTATGGCGTCTTCTTGAAGTTGCTGCTGCGTGAAAAAATTTCGAGTTCGAATCTCCATCTTTCAACCACAAAACTTTGCTTCTTTGTCTCCAAAATGACTCTTCTTGGTGCAATAATTGAGTGAGTTTTGCTTGCATCTCTCTGTAACACATACATGCAACCTGTGAAGTGTCTTCACGCAAGATCTCCATCTCCTTACGGCATCTATCAATATCAGTTCTATACCGCATGCGAAGAGAATGGCCCCAAGCATTCATTTCCTCCGTACACGTCTTCAATCGATTCAACACATCCATCCCCTCACCTAGAGCCCAACCCTTTTCCACAATTGCTTCGAGTTGCTCCTCCTCAAGCCATGCATTCTCAAATTTAAATCCTCTTCCCCTCCTTCTACGCCCTTGCGCAAATAGATGGAGCACAATAGGGGTGTGATCCGATCTATCCACAACACTGTTACAAAGCCGGTGATTAGGGAAACTATCTTTCCAAGTTTGAGTCGCCATAGCCCTATCAAGCCTTTCTTCCTTAAAGTCATCGGTGCGTCTCCCCTTCATCCATGTTAATTGGTAACCCTCAATAGGAATATCAAGAAGGTGACTATCCATAACTGCTTCTCTAAAACCCCGAGTCTTCCAAAGAGGATGTTCAACTCTACCCCTCTTATCTTCATTTGATAATAAATCGTTAAAATTTCCTATAATGCACCACGGTCGTGAATTATCCATAACCAGGGTCCTCAAGATATTCCAAGAATCCCTCCTCCTACCACTATCAAGATAACCATATAAATAGGTAAGCCTCCAATCCGGTATATCAGGCTGGCAGACACGAAGATTAATAAAATTTTGGGAATAGCTGAGAAGATGACAATCAAATGGTTGCTTCCAAAAACCTGCCAGACCACCACTACGGCCAATACTACTAACTGCAAAAGAAGAATCAAAACCCAAACGAACACGAATCTCATCAATCCTACTAGCTTGTACCAAAGTCTCGCACAAAAAGAGTACGTCCGGTTGGTACGTCCGAATGAGGTCACGGAGGGACGGAACTGCATTCGGGTTACCCAGGCCCCAGTAGTTCCAACTGATGATACTCATTTCTCCTGGCAAGCCTGGTTGCCAGGACCTGCCCATAAAAAAGAAACCTTTGATGAAGGGGTTGAATTAACATCTGATGTTGGAGGGGTTGTAGTAGTGTTGCCTTCTATTGGAATATTACTGGTGCGCCTTCTTTTTTATCCTCTTCTGTTGCTTCACACACTGATGTTTCTTGCTCAGTCATAGCATGATCCGGCACCTCATTTGACAGCGTGGCATTCACTGACTCAGCAGAAGGAGACTTCTGTTTTTTTGAAAAAAGTTCTCCTGGATTTTTAAATGCAACAATAATTTGGGGAGTTACTGTGGCTGTCTCCATAATTGAAGTCGCGGCATCGGATGAATTTCCTGAATCCCAATTATGGCGCCTGGACTCACGCCCCTGACTTGCATCGCCGGCACCACCTTCGTCTCGCAACCATCTCGCACCGCCTGTACCAGTATTTGGCCGATCGTCAGCACGAATTTCAGGACCCCATCCTCGGTCTCCAGTATCAGCACCCATGGTCAATAACAGCCTACATGAGTCATCGTTGTGTCCCATTAATCCACACAAATAACAAAACGAGCCAAGCCTCTCATATTTCAGCATAAGTGTGACGGAGGCGCCACCTGCTTTTCTTATTTTCTTCGATCGGAGCAGCGGTTTGCACACGTCAAGCAAGACTCTCAACCGCATGAATGTTCTCCACAAACCAACAGAGTTCTTGGAGTCATATTCCAGAAGTTCCCCCATACAACTTGCGATGCTCTTGCCTACTGCTTCTGACATAAAGCCCGGTGGGAGGTTGTGGACTTGCACCCAAAACGGAATAGCAAATAGCGGCATCTGGTTCGGCATAACACCCTCCTGGATGGTGCTCAGTATGAGAAGATGTTTGTCGAACGACCAAGGACCTCCTTTAAGAACTTTTTGGATTTCAACATGATGATAAAACTGGAAAAGGAATAAGCCTGGAAAAGACCAATCAAGAAGATTCATTAGAAAACTAACGAAGCAGAAAGGTTAAAGATCTTTTCAAAACCATTTATTCTCATACATATTTTATCCTAGGGATTTTTCCTCAACAAGTTCTTCGTGTCAATTACTTTTTATAGAACTACGAACTCAAACTACTGCACTGCTTGAAGGACACATGTCCTTAATGAAAGCGAGTAAGGAAACAAACAAACCAATGAGTGTTGATGATTAATGCAACCTGTCTTCTAGCGTCTGGATGCTTCACACATGTCCTTGCATGTTGAATCTTCTCCGAGGCAACTGCCTTAGCTTCTCTTGTGTCTTCACGCATAGTACTTCGAATTTCGAAACTTCTATTTGAGTCCCCTTCGAAATCACATTGTGAACTTCCGAGTTGTCTTGCCTTTCAAGCGTTCCTTCCTTCGAGTAGTCTTCGGACCAATTCTGTAACTTTTGCTGACGTGTCCTTGCCGTGTTTGGTCTTGAGTGTGGAGAAAGGGTAAGCATTCTAATAAGTCCTTTTTACAATCCACTCGAATTGTCTTCTCTTCTAATTAATCAAATGGTCATTACTAGTCACCTTTATGTCATGGTTGGCGTTCCATAATTTTGCGCCTTTTTCCAAGAAAATGTCAATCATTCTTACCTGCTGTCATCAATGACTGTTAATAATTTCTTATCCACTTTCAGTTAATGATCACGAAACCCCACCTTCTCAGCACCATTTTCGAAAAACATGTTAACGGCCCTTAGACGTTTTCAATGCATTAGTAAATGGTTCAGCATCTTGCCCGTATAAATAGATAATCCCTTGGATGTTTTAGACACTTTTCCGAACAATCTCCCCTTTATTCACTCAAGAGAGTTGTTCTCAAAATATTTTCTTATAACAACAATGGCAAAAATGGATTTGGAAAGCCTTCTACTTCGATAGGTGTATGCACTCCGAAAAATCCGGTTTGGATCCTTCTTCGTACAACGGGAAAAACAATGAAGCCGCCACCAATATTTTAATTTAGGAAAAAACATTGGAAAAATCCTTTTAGGCGATTGGCCTTTTGAAAACGAGAGATATAGGTTCGGGGTCGGTTATGTGTGGGGAAGGTATTAGCACCCCACACATCCTTTCTACCGAAAGGGAACCTTTAATTTAGTGTGTGGTTTTTGACTGTTGATTTGAAACACTTTGTTCTACTTCTTTTCTTCTTTTTTTATTTAAGAAAATGTTTTTGAAAACTGGGGAAAGAAGAATCTTTTTGTTATTATTTTTTTAAAAGGGTGCTTGACAAGAGGTGAACCCGCTCCTACGTATCCTCCGGTGTGATGAGGAATTCAAAGCTACGTAGTTCTAGTCTTGTTTTGAAAAGGCTCTTTTGTTTTTAGCTTTTTAGTTTTTAGGTGTTTTTTTGAAATAAGACTCGAGTGGTCACTAATACCAAGCAAGCAATGGCTTCGAGTGGTTTTCATTACTAACTCGAAAGAAAATAAGTTGAAACCGATAATCAAACAAGCAATGGCTTCGAGTGATTATAAGTAACAACGTTTTTATTTTATCTTTTTTGCAAATGAGGCGAGCATCGGTGATAATCATCTAGCAAAGGCTTAGGACAATTACCACTAATGACTCGTGTTGTTTTTGGAATTGAATTGGGTTCGCATGTATTTAAGGTTTGGGAGCTTTCATGATAATCAAACAAGCAAAGGCTTCGAGTGACTACCACTAATAACTCCTCATTAGTGATCAAACAAGCAAAGGCTTCGAGTGGCCACTAATGATTTTGTTTATGAAAAACTTAGGGTTTAAGCTTGGAAAAGAAATTGGTCTTAATTTGTTAAAGACATAGTTTAGAAAAGAAGTTTGAAAGCAATTTGATTTTTGGAAAAGAGTTTTGGAAAACTAGTAGAACATTTTCAATCAAGTTCCAAGTCAATAACCAAAATGCAAATTGCTAAACTACAATTCATGCAATGATCTAAACTAGTAACCATTTTCATGTCAAGTTGTTTAGAAAAGAAAACAATGAATGCAAGAAAGTTCATAGATGCAAGCATAGCACATTCATTGAGATCATGTTATCAAGCAAGCAACAACATAGACACAATTTGCAACTTACCCTTTCATGTTGAAAACATCTCATTACAACATTTGAATACACAATGCATGAATAGGCAAAGATGAACCTAGACTACACATATCATGTCACAATACATAGATAGGCAAAGAATGAACCCAAGTTGAACATTTTGGCAAAAATGCATGAATAGGCAAGAGAATGAACCTAGATTGCACATCTTATTGAAGATGCTAGGCAAGATGAACCTAAATTGAACATTTTTGCAAAATGCATGAATAGGCAAGTGAATGAACCTAAATTGAACATCTTATTGAAGATGCATGAATAGGCAAGTGAATCAACCTAACTAGGCATTTATGACACAACATGTGAGTAGGCAAGGAAGTTACAAAGCACAAGTGAATTCAAACATTTAATGAATCACTTGCAAAAGCCTAGGGATTTCACATCAACATTTGACATAAGCAACAATGTGGTATCATTTTGATGGCATCAACATTTAGCATATTTCTACAATCAACCACATGAAAGGAATAAGTTGGAAAGGGCATTTGCCTCAAGTAAGATCATTAGCAAGCGATGAAAAATCAATTTGACATTTTATTTAGCAAGCATATGCAATTAAGGTGTTGAATCCCTTTAGGTAATCTTTAACACTTGGGATATGCACAAGTGCATAAGCGTCAAATCCTCTTACCAGATCATCAACACAAACATGATTTTCAAAGCAAGCAACAAAAACAAGCACAAACCCTAATTATCTCATGAAATGCGACACCAACATAGAGCTAAAACCTCATTTTATTCTTTGAAAGCAACAAAATCATGCAAGCAAATGACATAGATCAAACTTTTTGGCAAGGATTCACATGATTAAGCAAAGGAATGCACTAAAATCACACAAATTCTAATTTTTCTACAATATGCGAAATGAAACATAAGCCCAAATCACAATTTTATTCATGAAAATGCAAGCACAAAATGAAAATAGCACAAACACACAATTTATTCCAAGAGAGAGATGCATTTCAAGCATCCAAACCTCCCAAAGTGTTTGTCAAAATGCTTGAAACACATCTCTCATTCAACAACAACAATTATATCAACATTTCAACATAATAGAGCACTAAAATGCAAAGAAATGCTTGATATGCAAAAATAGATTGATGATCTACATTTTTGATGCTAAAATTTTGATGATGCTAAGATTGAGAGTATACCTCAACTCCAAGCTAGAATAGCGAAAGAAATAAGGTGAATGAACACTAAACCACTTGAATCAACCCTCTAATCTTCAATCTTGAGCTTGATTCTTGAGATTTGAAGATGGATCTTTGAAGAGAATGCAAGGATGATGAAGGATTTAGGACTAGAATGTTGATTTGAAGTGAAAAAGTGAAGAAATGAGGTGAGGGAATGAAGAGGGGTATTCGGCCAAGAAGGGAGAAGAGGAGAGGCTAGGTTTTTGAGTGTGAATTGTGAGCCAAAACCTTGTGAGAGGTGAGGATATGAGGGTATATATAATGTGCAATTAGGTTTAGGGGCATTTAGGTCATTGTGTACCTCATCTCATTCTAGGATTGCATTTTAATTTTGAATCAAGGGTGAGGATTGAAACACACTTTGATGAGGGGCAAAAAAATGCAAAATGAGAGGGAAATGAAGGGGGGGAATTCGACCAAGAAGGGAGAGTGATGCCCAAGTTTTGCAAGTTGGCAATTGTACTATTGTACTATCCATGAACCTTCCAACTATCCTCTCAATTTTGATTATTCCTTTCAAGATATTGTACATAAATCTAACCATTTTGAGCCATATACAAGGTATCTTGAAGAATATGCCATTTTTGAAAATGAGAGATGACCAAAATTGCCAACAAAAATCCTATCATATAATTTTTGGGAATATTCCTTGTACTATTTTTTTGAAATGCTTTCTTGAATTAATTTGAACTTGATTTTTTTACTACACATATAAAATATGCGCACAATTTGAAAAACGATTTTCTTTATTTTTTTATTTTTTTGTTCAAAATAATATAATTTCATTAAATAAATTCCCAAAAATTAATTAATTGGATTTTCAACTAGCAAAAATTTATTAAATTGAAATTGACCAAACAATGCCCCTTTTAAATGCCCCAAAATTCCTTAATTTCTCAAAAATGATTTTGAAAACCTTAGAATGCTTGGGTAAATACCCTAAACCCTTTCTCAAATAATGCATCACTCACAAAATTATTTATTTTTGCTGAAAATTAGGGTTTTGAAACTAGGCGGACAAAATTAGGGTATGACAATAGGCTCTAGAGGACTTGCAATCTCCATAACTGATAACCTAAGGAAAAATCTTGAACAAGACGGAAATGACATCTCTGAGGCCCTGACTTTCAAGATTTAAATGTTGAAATCTCTGGACGCCAAGAGGGTTCCCTCCAAGGTTCTAAAAAACGACCCATTACGCCGAAAAAGGACGCGACAAAACTATCTCGGTTGTAATCGTTACCGCGACAAACTGTCGCGACAAATAATTTTAATAAAACTTATGCAATATTGTGATTAGTTCACACCGTGACGACCGCGACTTGTAACGTAACAGCCGCACCGGCCGAAAATGCGAAAGCCTTAACGCGACTGTTACCATAACCGCGACCGCTATTTACAACCTTGGTTCCCTCTACCAGAATGATTGGAGTTTCAAAAACTTGCTCCAATTCTCTCTCCACTAATCAAGGTCCATATTGTCTTGGAAAACGATGGTGCTGAATTCGAGATTCTAGAATTTGAAGTTTTTCAATTGAATATGAAAATCCTATGAGTTAACAAGGAAAAGGATAGCACCAAGGAAGCTCTCCATTATGATCAAAATCAAATAGGTAAATCCAAATTTCAAATAGAGGCCCTCGACCACACGACCATTAGACTCCCAAACAAACACGAAATCCTCAATCTGCAAAAGAATATGGTCATTAGACTTCTTACGCAGATAAATCATATTTGCAACCAGATGTCACTTATTTTGGAGGCCAGATACCAAGCTTCTCGGCAATTTGAAGATCTCAAGCACTGTAAAGAGAGCCTATCTGCTTAGAGGATTTGGTTAGAAGCCGAAGAGTTTCTGAAGAATCTTTAGGCATTTTTATGACTCGTCAATCTTAGAACCTGAATGAATTGCTTTCCAACCGTTTCAAATTATGCAATTGCTATCAGTTTTTTTAGAGTTTGAAATATTTCTACTCTTTCAAATAGCGAATTACCAATACATTTTTGAGAATTTATAGAAAAGAAATAACCGTCTTTCGATTTAAATTACATTGATGACGCGAGTAATTTCCATCATTTGGCCACATCTACCAAATTTTCCGCACAATTCTCACGCTGTAATCCCATGTCTTTTCAATAGCTCTTATGTCACTCAACCATCGTTCGGTTTAAACATTTTCCTATAAAAGAAACCGAACAAGAGTTTAACTCCCACTCACTTTTTCATTTGAAGACATTTTACGCCAAAGCGAATGCTTCCTTATTTTCTCCATAAAATTCAAACTAATGTCTTCTTCTTAGGGTTTCGTAATTCCTCCTGCTTCGAAAACAATAACTACCATAAAAAATGATGGCAAAGAACTATCACCTGAGCCAACTGGAACCGAAGAGGACTAGGTTATCTGGCAATCTCTGGTTCTCGTCCTTTTCTGTAACTCTCAAAAGGTACATGCTTTCTTTAGTCCAATTTGTTCTCCTTCGTGTTGTCGAGAAAATCTCTCTTTTCATTTTTCATCCAATGAGAAAGCTGACATTGATTTTAAAAACCTAATCGACCTTAGCTTTCTACCTGATTTTTACTTCTTTGGAAAATAGAAGCGACTAGGTTGTACCCCACCAACGCGTGCTAGTGAGGTCGTGGAGGAATGTCTCTGAGTTTCTAGGGACTAGGGATATTTGTAGGAGTTGATCTTAGTTGATCCAATGCTAAGCAGTTGTGGGCTCGAGTTATGGCCAACAGAGGCTTATCAAATAACTGTACATTAAAAACACACATCAATCAAATCAAATCAAATCAAATCAACTATTTTTCGCAATGTTTTTTTATCTTTATTGCTTTTTTTATTTTTTTTCCCCTTAGATAATCCAACCACGCATCCCTCTCAACCTCTCCTAACACTTTTTGGAGGTGTTAGGGAACCTATAGTGGAGGAACAGAGTTCCGTCATCGACACGTGATGACTATCCAAATGAATAGTTTTTCATGTATGTGAATTCGGGTTGAATGACACAAGCAAACAGAATTGGAAAAGTAAAAGATAAGAACAAGAAAGAAGAAATGAGGAAAATATGGAGGAGATAAGAAATGGGATTGGCGCCACACTCTTAATTCATTGAGAGAAATAAGAAGTGAGAAGCCTAAGGGAATGATCGCCACAAGAAAACTTGGTTTCTTGATAAGATCTAAACAAGGTTCATTGAAGAACAAAAGAGAGACATACTCTCACAATACACAAAGTATTTCATAAAATTCTGAGTTGTTATTCTCATAGATTGCTCCCCCTATATATAGGAAAGGATAATGATGGGCTGATTCAATTCAAGGCAATACAAAGGCCACAAATAACTAACAATAATTCCTAGTGGCATTTCAATACACCTTAGTGGATGAATGGTTACAAAACAACCAAGAAGAGCAAGAATCATCTTCAGCAAGCAAGCAAAGAGTCATCCCTCCTTATTGTAACATGGCAATTTCGTTCACTTTGGTATATGGATCAGCCACACCTTCATTTTGTTTATTCACTCCTCATTGAAGCTTGTTCTGGACCCCTTTTGCATGGATATTTCAGCCCACTCTTATTTTAAACATAAACTCAAGTGTTTTAGAAGGCTTGGGCCATGTAATAACCCAATCTTCACTTAAAATTAAAATAACAAAATTTAAACTAAGTGTATGGGCTGAAACATAGTTTAGCAACCCAACACATTTTATTACAACTTCAAAAAGAAAAACAAGTGCAATTGTGGGCCTATTTCATGTGCCAATCTCCTCTTCATATGGACCCAAGCAATTGACCAATTTGGGCTCCATCCCTTCTAGTTTAGGCCTTGCTTCCATTAAAGTTGTAACTATTTGATGTAAGCCCTCCTTAGCTTTCTTAGCACGTGCCCGTGTCATTGGTCCTCGTAGCCCTTGAAGTGCTTCATTAGTGTCTTTGCTCATTATGTCCTCATCATCCCCTCCTTCTTTAAACGATTTCGACCTCGAAATAAAGTCTTCATCACCTGAATCAAAAAGAGACAAGTCAGCCACATTAAAGGTTGCACTAACACCATACTCACCGGGAAGTGCTATTTTGTAAGCATTGTCATTGATCCTGGATAGCACTTGGAAGGGACCATCCCCCCTTGGGTGAAGTTTAGATTTTCTTTGCAAAGGAAACCTTTCCTTTCTCATATGTACCCAAACCCAGTCTCCGGGTTCAAATACCATATTTTTCCGTCCTTTATTGGCATTATTAGCATAGCTCTCAATTTTTTTCTCAATTTGAAGTTTCACCAGCTCATGCAATTTCTTCACAAATTCAGCCTTAGCCTTTCCATCTTTATGCTTCAAAAAAGAACTGTTAGGCAATGGCAATAAATCAAGAGGGGTCAAAGGGTTAAAACCATAAACAATTTCAAATGGTGAATGTTGAGTAGTACTGTGGACAGTCCTATTATATGCAAACTCAACATGAGGCAAACACTCTTCCCACATTTTAAGATTCTTTTTAAGGACAACTCGAAGAAGAGTAGAAAGAGTCCTGTTTACTACTTCAGTTTGTCCGTCTGTTTGAGGATGACAAGTGGTGGAGAAAAGTAACTTTGTGCCCACCTTACCCCACAAGGTTCTCCAAAAGTGGCTTAAAAATTTTGTGTCACGGTCTGAGACTATTGTTCTTGGCAGCCCATGTAGGCGCACAACCTCTTTAAAGAATAAATCAGCAACATGACATGCATCATCCACTTTCTTGCAAGGTATAAAATGTGCCATTTTCGAAAATCTATCAACAACCACAAAAATTGAATCTTTTCCATTCTTTGTCCTAGGAAGCCCCAAAACAAAATCCATTGAAATATCTACCCAAGGAGAATCAGGAACAGGTAAAGGAGTATATAAGCCATGAGGCTTCACTTTAGATTTTGACTTTTTACACACAATACACCTGTCACAAAACTTTTGCACACTAATTTTCATATGAGGCCAATAAAAATGTTCTTGCAACATATCTAATGTCCTTGAAACCCAAAAATGCCCCATTAGTCCCCCCTCATGCGCCTCTTTCACAAGTAATTCCCTATTGGAACTTTTTGGCACACAAAGTCTTTTCTCTTTAAACAAATAGTCATTATGCCTAAAGTAACCATTTTGGGCAGCATGCTCACAAGAAGAATATTTAGAAGAAAAGTCAGGGTCACTTTCATACAATTCTTTAAGAACCTCAAGACCAAACAATTTTGTTTCAAGAGAAGTAAGTAAGACATACCTTCTTGAAAGTGCATCCGCAACCACATTGGCCTTACCTTTCTTGTGTTTTATCACATATGGAAATTGTTCAAGGAATTCTACCCATTTGGCATGTCTCTTGTTCAACTTACCTTGCCCTTTCAGATTCTTCAATGATTCATGGTCACTGTGAATGACAAATTCTTTGGGCAAAAGATAATGTTGCCAAGTTTGCAAAGCTCTTACCAAGGCATACAATTCCTTATCATAGGTAGAGTAGTTAAGAGCAGCATCCTTTAATTTCTCACTAAAATATGCAATTGGATGTCCTTCTTGCATTAACACAGCCCCAATTCCCACATTAGATGCATCACATTCAATTTCAAAAGATTTTGCAAAATTAGGCAATGCAAGAATGGGTGCATGAGTTAATTTTTCTTTTAGGGTAGCAAAAGCTTGTTCTTGTTTCTCACCCCATTTAAAACCTACATTCTTTTTAACAATTTCATTAAGGGGTGCAGCCAATGTACTAAAATCTTTTACAAACCTCCTATAGAAACTCGCTAAACCATGAAAACTTCTCACATCACTCACATTTTTAGGGGTTGGCCACTCTTGAATGGCTTTTATTTTTTCCTCATCCACATGCACGCCTTCAGAACTCACCACAAACCCCAAGAAAATTACATGATTTGTGCAAAAAATGCATTTTTCCAAATTAGCATACAATTTCTCCTTTCTAAGCATATGCAAAACAGTCTTCAAATGAATATAATGATCATCCAAGTTTTTGCTATATATCAAGATATCATCAAAATATACAACAACAAACTTACCCAAAAATTCTCTTAAGAGATGATTCATTAACCTCATGAAAGTACTTGGAGCATTAGTTAAGCCAAAAGGCATAACCATCCATTCAAACAAACCAAATTTAGTTTTGAAAGCTGTTTTCCACTCATCCCCTTCCCTTATCCTAATTTGATGATACCCACTTTTCAAATCAATTTTTGAAAACAAGCATGCACCAAATAACTCATCAAGTAAATCATCTAACCTGGGAATAGGATGCCGATACTTTACGGTGATGTTGTTGATGGCTCTACAATCAGTACACATCCTCCAACTACCATCCTTCTTGGGTACCAAAATCACGGGTACAGCACAGGGACTCAAGCTTTCCCTTACCCATCCTTTATGCATCAGTTCCTCCACTTGCTTCTGGATCTCTTGAGTTTGTTGAGGATTACTTCGGTAGGCTGGTCTATTGGGCAAAGATGCTCCAGGAATGAGATCAATATGGTGCTCTATCCCTCTTATAGGTGGTAAACCATTTGGTACCTCCTTTGGGAACACATCCTTAAATTCCTGCAAAAGAAACTCAATTCCACTTGGCAAAATATTTGTTTCAAGTTTGTTAGAGATTAAAGAAAGTTCCTTGGGACAAAGCAAGTATATAGGCTGGTGTGAGCAAATTGCCCTCTTTATCTCTCCTTTTGTGGCAAGAAAATTCTCTTTTCTCTCCTTTGCATCACTTTTTTTCTCACTATTTTTACTTTTTTTTGCCCTCTTCTTTCTTTTCTCTCTCTTTTTCTTCTTGGCTTATCTTTTCTCTCATTTTGATTTGGTCTTCTCTCACCTCTCTAGGAGTTAAGGGTACAAGAGTGATCTTCTGTCCATTATGTAAGAATGAGAACTTATTTGTGTGACCTTCATGTGTGGCCCTTTTGTCGAATTGCCACGGCCTCCCAAGTAACATGTGACTAGCTTCCATAGGTACAACATCACACAAAACAACGTCTTGATACTTCCCAATTGAGAAACAAACTTCAACCTGTTTGTCGACAGTCATCTCTACCGCATCGCTTAACCATTAAAGTTTATATGGTTTTGGGTGAGGTTTAGTTTCCAAATTTAGTTTTGAAACTAAACGTGTGCTGGCCACGTTAGTACAACTTCCTCCATCAATGATTAAGGAACATACCTTTTCTTGAATCATACACCTTGTATGGAAGATGTTTTCTCTCTGGTTGGTGTCCTCCCCTTTGACTTGGCTCCCTAACATTCTTCTCACCATGAGCAACTCTCCCTCCGGCGGCTCCTGCACTTCATCCTCCTTTTCAAATTCGGCTGAGGACTCGGAAGAGTAATCTCCATTGTCTTTCAAGATCATTGTCTTCTTGGTTGGACATTGGGATGATATGTGTCCTCGGCCTTGACACTTGAAACACTTAACATTACTGTTTTTAGCATCAGACGGGAAATTGTTAGAAGAAATACCTTTCCCCTTAGGGTCACCTGTGGCCTCTTTGGAAGACAAGGTTCCTTCTTTCTTTGGATTGTTCTTCCAACTTGAAGAGTTGAAATTTGAAGGATTTTTCTTTGCTGGCCCCTTCCTCTTGAGTTGTTGTTCCACCTTGATTGCTTGGTGTACCAGTTCTTCTAGTTCAACATAACGTTGCAGCTCCACCACGTCACTTATGTCACGATTTAGGCCATGGAGAAATCGTGCCATTGTTGCTTCTCTTTCTTCCACTATGTTGGCCCTTATCAAAGCCACCTCCATCTCTTTGTAGTATTCATCAACACTTTTAGACCCTTGGGTGAGTCTTTGGAGTTTATTATGCAATTCTCTATGGTAATAGGAAGGCACAAATCGTCTCCTCATAATTCTTTTCATCTCCTCCCATGTATCAATTGGTGGCTCTTCGTACCTCCTTCTATCCTTGATGGTTTGATTCCACCACACCAAGGCATAATCACTAAATTCAAGGGCAGCAACTTGAACCTTTTTAGCCTCCGAATAAGTATGACATTGAAAAATTTGTTCAACTTTTGTCTCCCACTCCCAATACACCTCCGCATTATTTTTCCCTTGAAAAGATGGTACTTTAATTTTTATTCCACTTAATTTTTCTTCCCTGTTTCTTCCCTCATTTTCTCTCCTTCTCCTCCTGTGCCTCCTATCATCAGAACCATCACTATTATCACGAGAAGATAGTGATCTTCGTTCTATCTCATCAAGCCTCTGGTGAATTTCGTCTGCTTGATTACGCATCAACCTCTCCAAATGCTCAGTTAAGGCTCTCGTTTCTATTGTTCTAATTTCTGTTCTAGGAGAAGGTGGATTTTCTTCAGCCATTGTGTAATAAGAATAAAAATGATGAATAGGACCTCACCACTCGCTCACGTGTTTCACTCAATAATTTTTATCACTCGTGTTTCTCTCGAAATGGCTTTTTTTTTTATATGCACTCTTGCCTTTTTCCACTCAAAATGCTCTCTTAAATTCTTTAGAGAACCAACTTTTTAGTCCACACAAGAAAACAAACTCTAATGGTAATCACACCCAAGACTTAAGGAAAGCAATAGGAAGTAAGAAAAGTAATACGAAACCAAAATGAAAGCAATAAGATTTTAGAAAGGAAGAAATAGGTAATTTGAGTATGGCAGCAAGAAAATAGTAGAGGAATATAAACACAATTGCTTCAACAAACCAGAATCTTTCTTTTTTTTTTTGTATTTTTTTTTTTTCAACTTTTTGTTTTTTTTTTTTTACATATTTTTTTTTTGACAAGTTTTTACATATTTTTTTAACAACTTGATAATAACACCTTTTTTTTTTCTGCAACACTTTTTTTTTTTCAAGATCAAAATAACATACTTACTATTTGGAAGGATATTGTACCAATCAAGATGAATATGAAGAAGGGAATAGATAACAAAGATAAAAACAGAAATAAAATTCAACCCAACAACCTTGCTCTGAATACCACTTGATGACTATCCAAATGAATAGTTTTTCATGTATGTGAATTCGAGTTGAATGACACAAGCAAACAGAATTGGAAAAGTAAAAGATAAGAACAAGAAAGAAGAAATGAGGAAAATATGGAGGAGATAAGAAATGGGATTGGCGCCACACTCTTAATTCATTGAGAGAAATAAGAAGTGATAACCCTAAGGGAATGATCGCCACAAGAAAACTTGGTTTCTTGATAAGATCTAAACAAGGTTCAATGAAGAACAAAAGAGAGACATACTCTCACAATACACAAAGTATTTCATAAAATTCTGAGTTGTTATTCTCATAGATTGCTCCCCCTATATATAGGAAAGGATAATGATGGGCTGATTCAATTCAAGGCAATACAAAGGCCACAAATAACTAACAATAATTCCTAGTGGCATTTCAATACACCTTAGTGGATGAATGGTTACAAAACAACCAAGAAGAGCAAGAATCATCTTCAGCAAGCAAGCAAAGAGTCATCCCTCCTTATTGTAACATGGCAATTTCGTTCACTTTGGTATATGGATCAGCCACACCTTCATTTTGTTTATTCACTCCTCATTGAAGCTTGTTCTGGACCCCTTTTGCATGGATATTTCAGCCCACTCTTATTTTAAACATAAACTCAAGTGTTTTAGAAGGCTTGGGCCATGTAATAACCCAATCTTCACTTAAAATTAAAATAACAAAATTTAAACTAAGTGTATGGGCTGAAACATAGTTTAGCAACCCAACACATTTTATTACAACTTCAAAAAGAAAAACAAGTGCAATTGTGGGCCTATTTCATGTGCCCATCTCCTCTTCATATGGACCCAAGCAATTGACCAATTTGGGCTCCATCCCTTCTAGTTTAGGCCTTGCTTCCATTAAAGTTGTAACTATTTGATGTAAGCCCTCCCTAGCTTTCTTAGCACTTGCCCGTGTCATTGGTCCTCCTAGCCCTTGAAGTGCTTCATTAGTGTCTTTGCTCATTATGTCCTCATCAACACGGTTGCTTAAAAAATAAAGGACTCATTGTTTCAAATCGCTGGCCGACGCCACGACTAGGAAAGAGTTTGAACGACTACAAAATTGACACACACGTTGGGACCAACGCAGGAAGAAAAACGTTTGTGTTTGATTCGCCTAGGCTAGATTTTCATTGGCGTATGTACCTAGGATCTAATCGAAACCTAAGCATGGAGCCAAATTCCACGTCCAAAAGGCTGGTTACTGCCAAGGCTAAGAATACGGAACAGACGGGTACTTTGGGGATTACGATGCATACCGTGGTCAATGAGCCCAATGATAATCCATAACCTATTGATGAGGGACCACTTGTGGTCATGACCACGTCATTCATTCGCCAGTAGACTAACATGGGCATTTATGACATCATATACTAAGTCTCCAAGCTATTTGCTGACATAGTGAAACCTATGGTGCACAACGAAGTGCAACGGGCCAACAAACAGGAGGAGAGGCGTGCCACAGAAGCTAGTAACGCGACGTGTCTTGGTGTACCCGGCCAACCAAGTCCACAGGGAAACGTACAACAGGTTCCACAATATATAATAATATGGAAGGACTATAGAAGGCACTTTCTCCTCAAGTAAACACTAACCCTATATTTTCTCATCCTTGTAACTTTGCCAATGCCAACACTAGGGGAAAGTTCATGATGATTGTTACTAACACAACTAATCTTCAACATGGATAGGTGCAGATGGCTAGAAGGCCTTTCGAGGCTACGAGATCGATAGGCTTACCGCAAGGATCGTCTTATGGACATCCTTTGACGGCTAACCATCAACCCTACGCAGGGGGCAAGCCTTTGGCCCAGAATTAGGGCGAGGCAGGTCAGGCGGATACTACCCAATCAACAGCCATGTGTTCCGAACTGACCTTGCTCGATTAGTCCAGCACCTAGTTAGGCTTATCCTGAAGTAATTGTGCCATTTCCAGTGGGTTCACATCCATAACCGCGTGTGGTGGCACTTGTGTCGAGCAGCCATATGGAACGAAATTCTATCTTGCTAGAATAGCCAGACAACTTTTCAAGGAACTGGCTTTGCAAACCTCAGTCAAGTGATGCCTGGGCAACCATTGGCCCATAGGCCACTTTAGGTACCACCGCAGCCAGGGATGCAGGGTCCTTTAAAACACTGCGGCTCCCTGAAGTCAATGAATGTCAACTAGAGTCACAAGAATGGGGGGTTTGAACGGTGATCCTTTTTGATCTTTTGACTTTGATCAACCAAAAAACTATATGAAGTATTCTTTATGATCCTTTTTAATCTTGTGAATATTTTCTTGTAAGTTCTATTCCTTAATGAAGAACATATCTTCTCATGTTGAGAAGCGTTTGATCTAACTGCATTCATGTATCTTCTATTGATCAACATTCATTACTTGTTTGGACACAAGTTGTGTTTTCTTGATCTATTCAGGCTATTTTTACCGAGGAGGGTCTTCTTTACTAGAGAAGCTATTGTAACTTCATTGTTGTCTACTTTAGTTCAATCCTCAAAGTCTTCTTCGATTATACTCGTCTAGCTTATTTCCTTCTTGAGATATGATTGAATGTTTTTTGCACTTTAGATCACTCAAGAAGATCCATTAGTTCCATAATGGATCAGATCACTACTAGAAAAATTGTTTTAAGAGATGGATTTTTAAGATGAATAATTATCCCAGGGATTTAGCTACGAAAATAAGTAGTCAGCACTAATTTACTTTTGTGAGGAATGTAGAGACGAAAAATATCCCTCTCTAAAAATCTGTCTCTAAATTTATCACAAAATAGAAAAAAGAAATTTAGAGCCAAATCTAAAGAAGGAAGGACTTCCCTCACTAATAGCAAGGAATCACGAATCATTCGCTGACCCAAAAATCTACTTAGCGCGCTCTCCAATTCGCTTCCCTCCCATCAGCGCTATTTTCAATTCCTTTCCCTCCCATTAACTCTCACTAATAATAATAATAATAATTATAACATTAATAATAGTTCCGGACTGGGCCAAAAGGCCCAATCCGCTTAATAAATGGCCCAATACACGACTGGATCCTGCCCAACGAACAAACCATCACGCGAACTCGAGATCAACGGTGCAGATTACTGCACCCCAGTCCAACGGCTCTGGATTAGGCAAGACCTGCGAAGCTCCCTAGCCCGCGTCTATAAATATGGCTCTACCCCCTCATACCAGGTAAGCTTCTCTCATTTGTACCTCTCACTGACTTCTGATCGCTGACTTTTGGCATCGCAGTGTCTGCAGGTACCCAACCCTTCCGAGTCCAACCTCGGCAGAAGGCGACACTGACAAACATTACCTAGCTCCAGCCCCAGCCCCAGCCCCAGCCAGAGCTCCCCTATGGTTCCTCGTCGTCTCATAGTCCGTCGCCTAGCCGAAAACGGTCTCCTTATAGGAAGGGCCATTTGCCTCGTCGAGGCCACTCTGAGTGCAAGGTACGAAGTCCCTGGAGAAGCCCCCACAGTTGTACATGTGCGATGGCACGGCGGACCCGGACGAACATGTGGACACTTTCAACCTTATGATGCAATACCGAAACGCAACAGATGACATCGAGTGTAAAATCTTCCCTATGTCCCGGGGATCAACTTGTCTGGGTGTTTTTGGCTCGCTTCACTGCTTCTAGGTTAAAACCAAAGTTGGTGGATGTGCTCAAGGCGGTGAGGCAAGGAGAGAATGAAACTTTACGTGACTACATCGAAAGGTTTAATAAAGAGGCAAACAACGTCAGACGTCTTGAAGATAAAATCAGACTATTGTTTTTGAGGGACGACATTGAAGACATGATCCAGAAAGGAAAGTTGAGAAAGTATGTCAAGAAATAGGGAGACGACAAGCAGGAACGATCCCGCTCACCCCAATTGCATCATCGGGAAGCCGACGCTGGGTAGTGGCTTCTACAGTCCAGCTAAAGATGAGGTTTTATTTAGCTGATGATGAAATCATCACTATCGCTACCGACCTAGAATCTGCAAAGAAATGTCACTACCTCTCAGTTAACACTGAACACAAGTCGAATAAAACCGAGAAGAAAAAAGAGCATGCATGTAAAAAGGTTGTATCTGAGGTCAATCTATTCGGCCTCGAGAATCATTGCGACTTGAAAAGCCCAATAGACGAGCAGAAAAGCGCCAAAGGGCGTATCATTGCCACCGAGCCCGAGCTCGGAAGCACAACGGCACCAACCGACCTATCTGAAAGATCCTCCATCACGGTGCCACAAAACTCCCTCAGCCTCAAAGAGACTCATCCCAAGGACTCCGAGACTCATCAAGCATACAACTATCCCCAACAAGCCACCTCTGACACTCACTAAAGACACAGGTAACCGAGTCAGCGATCCCGAGGCCAGAATCTCCGTCAAATCAACAAATCCACTGCTACACTTGCTCTCATTACTACTATTGTTACCCTCGTTTTCATAACACTTGTGAACAAAGTTAGATAAATTCGGACCTCTGAGTCTTTGTTACTAGTGATTGTATTACTGTTGGACCCAGGTCCCTATTAATAAAGTGATTTCTTTTCAGGAACTCGCCTGCTTCGCAAAGAACGCAGATCGAGGTCAAGGTTGAGCCCTTGCCCCGATCTCGAAAGAGCTTCTTCACTCTGTGTTCACTCCAAGCTTTGCACTTGGTGAACCGGACCGAATGAAGTCTCACCTGATCCCGCGTTCTCAGACTTACTTCCTTCTCTCGAAGGGTCGCTCCAACGTGCCTACAAATGACCTCTCATTCACGAGGTCGGGCCTAGCGTGACCCATTAACATCTGTCACGAGGTCAAGCCTATTGTGGCTCACCGACCTCTATCACGAGGTCGAGCCTAGCGTGGCTCACTAAGCATTCTGCCACAAGGACGAACCCGAAGCGTTCCGTCCTCTTCAGAGCTCGATCGGCTTCTTCACCAGCTCTGGAATTGTATCCTTTCTTAGATAGAGGGTCAAAATTTTGGGTCGTTCGCCCGATCCCCGTCCACTCAACTCACTCATCTTCGAAAAACATCGTGAATTCTAAAGTTTGTAAGCTCAACACTAAAGCGTGTCGACCGAGAGCCTTATTAATCTCACACAAGGTTAAACGTGGTAAATAACTCAAGGAGTAAAGACAAAAACAAAAGTACAGAGACAGAATAATTTATACATAAGCCAGAAGGGACGGTGCCACGAGTTTATATTACAAATGAAGGTGACCCGAGCATAACCGAGGCCACCGAAAGCAAAAAACAAAAGTTACAAAACAAGCCTACAGGCTAAGACTCTGGGGGATAAGTGAGCTCTGGCTCCTCTTGCTCAGCGTCAGACTCTCGTGGCCTGATTATCCTCCCTGCAGAAACTACGTGTTTAGGGTGCACCAAGGAAACATCATGTCGAGGGTGCAACACCCCGACCTGAGCCAAAGCATTGTTGAAGGAGGTAGCAACAGGAGCCTCCCTTGCGAACTTCTTACTAAAGAGAAAAGCTTTATCCCTTTTTCCCCTGATTTTCTACAGTTCATCCTCGTTGGAGGCCAGTTCTGACTCCAAGCTCTTGACATCGGTCTCAAGCTTTTGGGCCTTAGCCTTGAATGCCTTTACCTCCCCCTTCAGCCTCAGCACCTCCTCAGCAGGCTTAGCCTTCTTAGCGATTTCCGCCATCTCCTTCTTCAGCACCTCACCGTCGAACAACTTATCCAAACGAGCTTGGAGTTCTTCCTTCTCCCTTTGAAATCTCTCAGCTTCCTCGCAAGCCTCTGAAAGGAATTCCAAGCAAGTCGTTAACATGTCTGACTGGTCATGCAATTCACCATCGAGCCACAAGTTCTTAACCTCGGAGTATTTATTACCTTGCTCCTCAAGGGAAACCTCGGGGGTCCACCAATTAAGCTTCTGCTAGCCAAATTCGGTGACTTTGAGACAAGCTTCGAAGTCTACAGGGGAGAGTTCAATCTAAGCCTCGTAGGACTACGCTTTTTGGGCTTTCCCCCGGAAATCTGTGGAACAACCTCGGAATCCTACTGAACGGTAGGGGGCACGTTCTGTACGACTCCAACCTCAGGTCTTCTATCTGGTGAACCAATCTAAAACTTAAGAAAACTATCTCAGACCCTAAGTACGGGAATTCTCGTAAGCAAAACAAGTTTATAAGAAGAGCTAGACTTACCAAGGGCGACAGTCAGAGCCGCAAGAGAGTCGGCATTGGCCTCCAGGACTTTCCTACACTCAATCTTCTTGAGCTTCATGGTGAAAGACTCCACCCAGTCCGACAACAACTTTACAGAGCAGCCTCCTTGTAAGAGTAACCCTTTGTCTCTAACTCGAAGTGTTCTTGACCCCAAGATAGGGAAAAAGAATCCTCACGACCTACCTTGGTCGTTGAGCTTGGCGATCTCCTTATTCGCATCATCGTTCACCGGCACCACATTGAAGAAATGGTATTTTGAATCCTTCACCGAGTCCATGACAGGCTCGAAGAAGGAACACTTCTTGTGGAGACACAGCCCTATCTGACCTTGTCTCTCAGAGCCGACCTCAGGTTGGCAAAAACATCGAAAATATGGAAGAAC
The DNA here is from genome assembly GCA_963573325.1 of Astragalus glycyphyllos. Taxonomy (NCBI): domain Eukaryota; kingdom Viridiplantae; phylum Streptophyta; class Magnoliopsida; order Fabales; family Fabaceae; genus Astragalus; species Astragalus glycyphyllos. Next base: position 58,735,661 of record OY754311.1, on the reverse strand, counting down.
ACTTTCATCCGGCAGGAGAGACCCATCGCCCGCATCACGATCTCGAAGGTATTTATGAACCCCCAAGAGTTGGGCGTGAGCTGCGAATGGGGAACCTGAAGGAATCGTAGAATCCTCCTCAGGAACTCGGAGAAATTTATCTTCATCCTCATCTTCTCGAAGTAGGCAGCGTAAACAAAGAATCTCAACCCTGAAACCTCGGAGCAGACCGCGTCGTCCTCGAAGACGAGCTCGAATTCCCACTCTTGTCCTTTGGCACCTACAAACTGCTCAAATTTCAGGAGTGCACTGGGAGGGTTACGCCTGACTTGGTAGATGGACGACACCGTACGAATGTCGCTCCAAACCCAATCATATGGGTCTTCGGCCTCGTGCACTTTGACCTCCTCTACTTCGACCTCATCCGCAGCCGGTTCCGCTGGGTCCAAGCGTTGTGCAGGAAGATGGAAATTCCCTAGTGCATTGTCAAAGGTATCATTCTTTAGTCTCCGAAATCGGAGAATTTGCTGACGGAGGTGTTAAGGTTGAACCACTGGCCTGAGCCCTATCGAACACTCTCTCCGACGTCGACCTCTTCTCATCAACAATCGCATGACCATCATCGGACCTCTTCAAAGGCGGCTTGTCGGGACGAACCATGGATCGTCTCGGAGAAGTTCTGATGTTCACCATTTAGATTCAAGAGAGAAAAGCAAACTGGTCTCGGAAACCTGGGTTGAACTCGAAAGAAGACACTGGGAAAAGCCTCACCGGAGCCTCAACGTAGGAAGAATGAAGAACGGAACCACCGTGAAAATATTGATTTCTAAAGCTTGGGACTTAACGTAGGCTTGCCGGAGAATGATTTAGTCTAAAAATCACTAGACTCAGGAGAATTCAGAGGTGAAGAAGAGGAAATATACAAAGGGTTTGGCATGGAACATCTTTTCGTAGGGGTTTCGAACCCGACAGATGAAACGACACGACCCATCCCGAGGAAATTAATGATCAGGCGCTAGAATTTGATGCAATCATTTATGATAGGATTTTTTGTTTCGGTCAAACGTCACATCTTCCTAACACCGTGCCACATGGAACCCAAGGGTATCCGAGTCAAACTTTTGATCCTTCGATCTCGAAGACTACCTCCGATTCCGAAATCGTCACTTTGGCAGATACGCGTCACTCAAGCCGTTGCCGAACTCCCATGACCGACCTTGACTTGGGGGGCAGTTGTTTCGGACTGAGCCAAAATGCCCAATCTGCTTAATAAATGGCCTAATACGCGACTAGATCCGGCCCAATGAACGAACCATCACGCGAACTCGAGATCGCTGGTCCAGATTAATGTGCCAAGATCCAATGGCTCCGGACCGGGCAAGACTTGCAAAGCTGCATAACCCGCGTCTATAAATACTGCTCTACCCCCTCACACTAAGTACACTTCTCTCATTTGTACGTCTCACTAACTTCTAATCGCTGACTTTGGCATCGGAGTGTCTGCAGGTACTCTACCCTTCCGAGTCCAACCTCGGAAGAAGGCGACACTGACAAACATTACCTAAGAAGATTCTGGCTCGCGAAGCACTCATCCGACCTCGTGCTAGGGAAGGGCTGCATCGAGATACAATATACCAACCGCTGATTCCGGATCCCAAATCCCGAGGCAAGGTACACAACAACAATAACAATAACTATTTTATTAATAATAAAAATAATAATAATAATATTGAAAAACCATCGCTTTCACAAAACTAGAAAATTTACGCTTCCTCACCAAAAAAATCACACACACACTAAAAGAACCATCGCTCATCAAAACCTTTGCTCTCCTCGAAACCATCGCTTCTCAAAATCAGCGCCGCCACTCACCCACCACTCACCACAACCTTCACTTCCACCCCTCACCATTCACCAATACATTAACCATCACCACACACCAAAACCCTAACCACCACCGTACACAAAACCCTAACATTGTGGTTGTGAAATTCCTCCTTCTGGTCTTCTCCTCTTCTGCGCAGCACTCTAGCAAGGTAATATTTTCGCCCTCCCTCCCTTTTCACTCTCTCCATTTTCCATCTCCCCTGTTTGTAATTTAATTTGTTTTTTACTTTTCTTGTTTTTTCTCTTCTTTCAATCAGGACTTAGATAGGAAGATTTTGCTGGAGTGCTTTCAACCTTGCTGTTGTGAAAGGAAGATATAATGTTTTTTCATCTCTTCATAGCCATGGTAACACTTTTCCTCTTTCTCTAAGTTGTGATTAATGGATAGATTAGGGTTTCTGGTGTTAGGAAAAACTTTGATCTGATGGATGATGAATTCATGCATGTTTTGATTAATTAATTAGTTTTTGATGGACAAAAAATAAAGAGATTGTGCATAATGTGTTTGATAAATGTTATGTGTGAGAATAATTGTGAATTACTTATTTGAATTTATGCTTACATGTACAAGTATGGTTTAATGGCTTGACTTTGTAAATGATTTGGTAATAATGGAATCTAAAGTTAGATGAGTTACTAATAAATAGATGCATGGCAGAGCATTCCGTGAAATGTTCCAAAGTTAGTCATTGTATTGTCGCTATATAGAGAAGGAAACCAATAAGTTGTAATGCGGTGGGCTCTCCTTGGTCCGAGTTTGCTGCTGATCCCCTACTTCTGCCTGATTTGGTTCATGGTCTTTGTAGATATTTGCTTTCCAAGTTATGATGATCTTGCTGAATATGTAAAATTTGCTTCATGTTCCTGGTAAATAGGACAACTTATCTGAGTGCCATGTAGATTATGTCTCAACCAATTTTACCTATAATGGACATAATCCAGCTAAAATACTTGGAAAGTGATCCAAAGTGATCCAGACATGGTGATCTGGTTGTAATCCATGCGCTAATCGGTTGTACATAATTTTAAGATCTTTTTCTTATTCCTCGTTTCCTTTGTTTTTCTGATTCGTTAATTTGGTTGATTTATATCCAAAGTTTGAAGGTGTAAGTACACTTGGCCGTTAGCACATTCTTTTGTCCTAGTTTCATTTTGTTGTTGAACACGCTCCGCTATATTTTTTTATGTTTGGGTTAGATGAAAAATATTTAGATCAGTGCAGGAATACCAAGAAAAAATGGAGGTCAATTGATCAGTGCGGCAATGAAAGCACCTCATGTGATTCATAACATACTTAGTAAGGACCTCATGCTAAGTCTCTGATCATGATATCTTCTTTTTGGTCAAAGAAATTAGTTTTCTTGGTAGATTTTGGGAACATGAAAGCAAAAAAAAATGTGTCTTTGAAAATGTGTTATAGAAAAACATGTGATTCATAAAATTCCATATAAGTATCCTACAATGAAGATAGTACAAGACATTGTGAAGATGGGATTAAACACCAAATTTGTTTTCTTTTTATTAACTTGACAATGGTAAAAATTTGGTTAACCTGCACAATCAACTAAGTTAAGCAATTCCATTGAACTTTGAAAAACTTCAATTGTATATTGATAATAGCCATATAATATGTATGATTTAGTAGTTGTGTCTTTGCTAATTTGATCATGAAGTAGTAGCCATATATAATATATAAAATGACACTCCTTTCTTTTCATTGTTTCTTCATTTAGTTTTAAAGACTAATAACAATGGAAGTACCCGAAAACTGAAAGTCAATGGATAATAGACTGGATCGAGACAAAAATATCATAGAAGAATTTAGACAAGGATGTTCGGGATTTATCAACTTTGTCTTGAAAAAAACAAAGAAAAAGACGAAGAGAACATTGAAAGCAGGGAGATTAGATATCCTTGTAAGATTTGCAAGTGTTTGTGTCATCACCCACCATCCATGGTGATGGTGCATCTAGGTAGGACTGGAATTTGGCAACTATCTTGAGCGAGAAGGCCGTAATGAAGAAGACACAATGATAGAAGATCCTAATTTAGAAGCACAACAATTCTTTGAATTGTTGAAGGCAACACAATCTCCTTTATGGGATGGTTGTGACAGACATTCTGTGTTGTCGGCTTCTTTAGCGTCATTAAGTTTGAAAGAAGACTATGGATCATCTGAGGGATGCTTTAATGGTTGGGTGTAGTTAATGGGATACACAATGCCTGATGATAATAAAATGCCTAAAAAATTTTGCCAGCCAAAGAAGTCACTTGCTGAATTAGGGTTAGCAAGTATGCAAATTGAATGTTTCCCGAATGAATGTATGTTGTATTATAAAGAAGATGACGTGCTTCAAAACTGTAAACAATGTGGAGAGCAGCGATATAGACATATTACTAGACAGGGTAAATTGAAATTGCTACCATTGACAAGCATGTGGCACAGCGGTTGTATTCCTCAATGCAAACAACTCGTGAAATGAGATGGGATCGTGAAAATTAAAGGGAGAAAGGTTCTTTATCTCATCTGTCAGATACAAAAGCTTGGAAGCGCTTTGATGAAGCACGGCCTGCATTTTCTCTAGATCCTCAAAATGTTAGATTAGGCTTGTGCTTCGATGGTTTTGCTCCATTTCACCAAACGGGTAGGAATTATTCTTGTTGGCCTGTGGTAGTTACTCCTTATAATTTTCCACAATGGATGTGTATGAGAAGAGAGTTTATGTTCTTAGCATTTATAATTCCTTGTCCCTTCAACCTTAAGAAGAAATTTGATATGTACTTGCTCCCCTTAATAGATGAATTGAAAATTTTATGGGAAAGTGGAGTTATGACATATGATGTGTCCTTGAAGCAAAATTTGTTGATGAAGGCGGCGCTAATGTGTACTATCAATGACTTTCCGGCATATGGGATGTTAAGTGGTTGGATGACAATGGGCAAACTAGGTTGCCTAATTTCTATGGAGCATTCCAAGGCATTTAGCCTCACATATAGTCGAAAGACCTCATGGTTTGATTGTCATCGTCAATTCTTACCACAACATCGTCCATACTAGAGGAATAAGGTTGCATTTACAAAAGGTAGAGTTGAGATGGCAACTCCTCCACAAAGGTTAAGTGGTGAAGAAGTCTGGGAAAGGGTAAAACATTACCCAAGTGTGGAGAAATGTCCATAACCAAATATCCCAGGCTATGGGATAGAGAACCATTGGACAAAGCGGAGTATATTTTGGGAATTGCCATATTGGAAAACTCGTCTTCTTGCACATAATATTGACGTGATGTACATGGAAAGAAATTTTTCTCTCAATATTTTGTTCACAATTATGGACACCAAAGGAAAGATGAAGGATACTTGCAAATCAAGGAAGGACTTGGAAGTACATTGTAAGCGCAGTGGACTGGAACTACAAGCTAGTACTTATGGAAACTTTGTACAACCAAAGGCACAATTTACACTTACCAAACTGCAAAGGATTGTTGTTGTTTGCGAATGGGCTAAAAATTTCAAACTTCCAGATGGTTATGTTTCTAATACGAGTAGATGTGTTGCCTTGAGAGAAGCAATGTTGGTTAACATTAAGAGTCATGATTGCCATGTGTTCATGCAACGCTTTCTTCCAATAGCGTTCAAAGCTTTTGCCCAAACCTATGTTGAACACACTTACAGAATTTAGAGAAAAATATCCCAATCATTATGTGCAAATTGGAACAAATATTTTCCCCAAGCTTTTTTGACTCAATGGAACATCTTCCAATTCATTTAGCATATGAAGCAAGAGTTGGCAATCCTGTTCAATATAGATGGATGTATCCATTTGAAAGGTTTGTTCTTCATCATATAAAAAATCTGCCATGTTTCCTTATTTCTCTTCCTTTTTCTTTAAGCTTAATCCTGATTTACTCAATAAGATCATACGATCTTTAAAACAAAAGGTAAAAAACCTAGCATATTTACTGGAGGAGACAGCTACATTTGCTTCATATTATTATCCTCCAACTATTTTATCAAGGAGAACAAGAGTGCCACGAAATGATGATGGAGGCCGCCCTATTGGAAATGGTGTCACTTCTACCTTGGAGGATAGAGAATTGAAAGCTGCACCTTTGTATATCTTTTAAATTGTTCTGAAGTGGTTCCTTATTTAAAGTAAGTACCTCTAGTTGACCATATGGTATTTATCTTATCTAAGGTCATGTTACGATAACAAAACCCTGATTTGTTAATACTTATGTTAATACGTATGATATTTATCTTATCCAAGAATATGATATTTATCTTTTAAATTATCCTGAAGTGGTTCCTTATTTGAAGTAAGTACCTTCATTGTATGTGTAGCATGTACTTAGATTTGTTACGAAAACAAAACTCTGATGTAAACGAAGTCAACCTCGACAGAGAAATATCCTCAAGTTATTTGAAGAAGAAGAAGAATAAGAAGAAGAATAATTTGTCACTTGAGTACTGGGTTGTCACTTGGAATTTTTCTCAATATAGGGGACCTACCAAATGCAGTCCTCCCAACACTGCAAGGTACAGAACACATGTCATAAACACGACTTACAATAATGTATGTAGAAAAGCACAATTGATCAATATTAATTATTTATACTGTCAAGAGATTGGTGCACTAATGGAGGTGCTACTTCAAGACAAACTTTGTCCGATAGAACTATGATTGATAGTTGTTGAACATTAGTCTATAGTTTGGTTATGTAAATCTTAGTCTGAATCTACATGTCTGATGGTTAATTACGGAATATTATCTTGAATAGTATTTGGTTATTTTTTGGAATTTTTTGAAATGCTCATGTTTGATTATTATTTTTTTCCAGAATGAGTATGAAAGTCGTTTGTATATATTATGCTTATACGCTTTATTAGTAATAGAAAATGTTTGTATATTTTTTAAAAAAAATTGTAGCCTATGTTTTAAAGAACCATTCCTTTGAGATCAAACGTTTCTTATAATTATAGGTGGAAGTGGCTAAACTAAAATAATTGATATTGAAATCTCTCACTAATAGGGAGGAATAGTTCCCCTCACTATTAGAGAGGAAATTGTTCCCTCGCAGTTAGTAACGAAGCATGTCCCTTGCTTATAGCGACGGAAGGTATCCCTCTCTATTAGCGACGAATTGTAACCCTCTCCATTAGCGACGGAAATTCGACTATTTTTCCTGATTTATTCTTGCTATTTTGCCACAGGTTTAGGTATCCCTCGCAAATATTTTAGTGACGCCAAATTTGGTTACGAATTTTGGTTAATCAAAAATTCTGTCGCTAAAAAGATTAGCGACGGATTTTCCTTGTTTAGCGACGAATTAGTGCCCTCTTTAATTTTCGTTTTCCTAGCTATTGATAACTTAAACACTGATCCAAAGAATTTTTCCCCAACGAACTTCCCCCTTTTGATGATGACTATCATTTTGTGAAGATTTTAAGTTGTCTGATATAACAGTTGTTTTTACCAATGTTTTAGATATATGCTCCCCTTGAGAGTATGCATATGCTCACCCTGAGGCTATGCATATTTTGATGTGGCATAGATAATTGCATAACAAACAAACTTTCGATTGTTTTGACAGTTTTAAAATATTTGGTTTAGAGGCATATATAAACTTGTAACAAACAAAATCTTGTTTGGTCAGACATATTATTTTAATAGTTATTGAGTGAAAAGGTGATGTGCAAGTATACATAGTCGCAACTAGTAATCATGAGTATGCTAATGAATAAAACAAAATTTAACAAGTTGTAGAACCCAATTTCATCATAAACAATAATAAAAGAAAGGATAGTAAGAAATTCAGGATGAGAACAAGTTGCAATGTCTTTCACAATGCAACTTCTTAAGAATGGTTTAATGTTTATTTAGATGCTGCAACATTTGGGTGATGTAGCAACTGTTTTCTGCTTTTTAGTCACTTTTCTCCCTGGCATCATTAAAAGAACTTATGTTTAACTTCTAATTAAGTTCACCCATGGCTATTAAACACCCACAGTTCACCCTATGAATTTTGTTCTCCAATGTCTAGGTTTATACAAGAATTATTGAAGTGTCCTTTAATAATTACTATTCATATTAGTCTTTGAAGTAAGTTTACAAACTCTTTAAATATCCATAAACAAGTATTTATTTTAGTTGGCAATGCCTTAAATAAATTTGGAAATATTAACACACAAGGATTAAAGATAGTAAAACACCAACTTCACATTAAAATGAATAGGAATCCATTACATAGCTAATAGCTTTCCAACTACAAAGGGTTTAGCTTAAAGTGAGCAACAAATACATGAACGAACGCATAGATGTTATATCTAATGCCATAACACTGAAATTATAAAAGAGTAGAATAGCCAAAAGAGAAATATAATGTCCTAGCTCTAAATGCAACAACACAAGATGAGAAAAAACCTCCCTTAGCGCAGAAAACTCAAAGAAATGATTGCTTCAGTAGTGTTGTAGCAATGTTCCCAACATTGTTGTGCAGAAATTCCTTTTTAGTGTATAAGCTTGCTGGAAAACAAAAATGGCAGCAAGAAAGTTATATCTAACTTTCCTCTCTTCAGCCCAGCCTCCATAAAGAAGAAATACATCTCCTTAAATATTCCTACGGTTGTGGGAACCAAGAAAAACCCTAAAAGTATAATTTCTTGTCCCTAGTGTGCCCAAAAGGACATGTGTCCTTAATAAATGGAACATACACACAAAGTTAGGTGGTCCCGTCATAGACATGCCCTGACACATGGGTGACACACTGCTATTAGCGGTGAATCCCCTTTTCAGCATTTGTCTCTCTCATCTAGTGTAAGAATCTGACCTGATGCTATACCACTTGAAAGCTGCACCACACTAAAACACACATTAAAGCACAAAAATAGAGTACCAAAGTGCCCATTGAGATTGAACCAAAATTTTCCATTACTAAACTCCAATCATTTACTCTAATTAATTAATTAAAATAATTACTCTTGAAAAAACAATAATTTAAGCCATTAAGGTATAAATAACTCTTATAATTAAGAGTTATCAGTAGCATACACAAAAGCGTGTTTGGCCAGACATATGCTCTTAATAGTATAGATATATCATATTAAGGCACAATAAAAAAAATCTACATATAGCACAAATATAGACATTTAAAACTCAAATATCATATTGTTGTCGTCAAGCAATTACGCCGAGGAGGGAACTCTGCTCCTCGACTGTGGGTATCCTGACTCCTCTAGAAAGGGCCACGTTGGGTGAATGGGACGTGAGGGTTGGATTATTCTACTGACCTAATGCATAAAGTAAAGATAAATTGCGGTAAAAGAAGATAAATTGAAATGAACGTAGAGTTTTGATTTATTGATGTGTGTCTTTTTACATTTACTCTGTGCTATATATATATATATATATATATATATATATATATATATATATATATACACACACACATAGGCCCTCGTCAGCCACTATTCAAGCCAATACTTACCTACCGTTGGATCAATCTCAAATCAACGCCTATCATTGCTCCTTCGCTTGATCTTCAACTGCTCCCACGTTCTGTCTCCGTGCCTCCTCTTCCTTGCCTTCCAAGCAAGCCTTCCTTACCTCGGCCACTTGGTCACTCAGTTGACCTTTGTTCTTGGACAGTAACTTAGGCACCCGAGTTGCCTTGGTCGTGGAACTCTATATGTTGAGGCTTTACTCTCCCTCGGGCTTACCCCTTCGTCGGGGAGTTTCTCTTGTAGTATGCCCCCAAGGGCCTATCTTGGGATTTAGTCTGATGGCTTGGCTCAACACTCCAATCTTTTTTTCTTTTCCCTCAGTCCTCGGCCTACGACATAATTATTTTTGGGTGTTAACACATATGTAACAGAAGATATTGATTTGGAAGACATGGTTACATATGATTGTTTTTTCTTTCTTACTCTCTAAGAACTCTTTATTCTACCCTAGTCATTTTCCTTCTCTATCTCTCCTTCTGTTTCTGATACTAGCTTAATCTTTTTCAAACTACTTTCTCCCCCTTTGTCATCACTCAAAAGAGGGAGGCCTAACAAAGTCAGATGATGAGGAACTAAATACAGACTCAGGAGATGATTCCAGAGTTCGTATCCAATGCTATAGATTGTTTATTTTAGGCGTTTGGACATTTTTGCAATTGAAGATTTGATTCTGATTGAGCATAGTTTGGTGTAGGAGAGACTTGGTCTTTTTCATTTGTATTTCAAGTTTGGAGATCTTAGATGTGAATATCCGAACAACTTGAAGAACATTGGGTCTTCAAAAACTGCGTTTGGTGGATAAGGAGAGGAACTGAAAAGATAGTTGATAAATTTTAGTCTTTCTAGGTTAAGAGGAGGACTGGTTTCCTTTGAAGATGTTTCTTTTTCTTCCTTGATGACCTTGTGTCTTCTAGCTACTCAGATGCCTTTCGTGCTCTTCAGGGATTCTTCCTTTTCCCTTGAAGTCTTTGCAGATCCTGTCATGTTCTAAGTTTCTAGTTTTGGGGTACGGTAGCAGGAGTTTTTGTGTTGAAGGCTTTACAGAAGTATCTTTTGGGAAAGTTCTAAGTTGAGAAGTTGCTCCTAAGAACATATGTTCTTTTCCTTCCATGAACTAGTTCTTTTGGTACTTCATGATCTTTCTCTCTAAAGATGTAACTAATATCACCAAATTTGGCTTCTAGATCTTTTCTCAACTTTGTCTCATATTCCAACTTTCTTCTTGCTCTTTCACTCTTTTCATCTCTTCATCATCATTTTGGTTAAACTGCTTTAAATTGTTGGATGTAAATCTATCCCTAATGGCATCAAGTTTTGAGAGCCAAATAATGCAATGTCATCATAATAGGGTAGAAATGATAAGTAATTTCCGGCAAACCTAAACACTTTGGTGAGAGCCATACCATAGGGCAATCATATGTTCTTTCTGAAAGGTTGCAGGATGTGATTAAGAATCAAATAAGGAATACTTCTTCATGGTATGCACTTCTTGGAACTAGATTGTGTACACACAGTTTGTGCAGTATTTGGATGTGGTAAAAAAGATTTGAAGCAGTCAATCTAGACGAATTATCTTTAAGAATAGATGAATGTGGGGGAGAGAATTCAAACCAATCAGCCTCAAAGATTTTTCTATTTTCAATAGAAATTTCAAAAGCTTCGTGATCAGCGGTCGTACACGGGTCAAAATAAATAGAAAGTATTAAAATGTAGTATCAAGATGAGTTAACATTGGTCGTCTCACAAGGACATCTAAGATTAAGACTACCAACAACAAGAACGAAATTAACAATAAAAAGGGGGTCTTGATTTGGAAAACTTTATGTTTGATAGGAGCAATGGGTGAGAGACAATCAATTCACTGGTTTCAGGGTGTGCTTCTCGGATTTATCATAAGTTCTAAAATAATAACGTCTCTAAGGATTTCCAATTCCAGATTGATATAAACTAACTAGAACAAACGTTAATTAGTTTATATGCATTCACATTGTTTCAGGCAAGTGCCAGAACAGTGGGTTCAATTGGTCACGAACACTACAAGAATTTTCGTTTGTAGCGTGGGCCAAAGGCCGACGCTAGGGTAGAGTTTAGCGTCGACCATGCGACTGCTCGTGCAAACAGCTAAAACCCTCGTCGCAATGTTTAGCGTGGGTGGTTAATATGGCTGACGCTACTCCAAAGCAAAGAAAATAGCCAACGCTAATGTTAGCGTCGCCCAGGCCGACGCTACCTAGCGTCCAGTTCGTTTTTAGAGTTGATTTGGCCCACACAAAATATAAACCTGGATATATATACATATATATATATATAAGTATACCAAAAACGTAGATATATAAAGAGTGCTTTCGCTTTGTAAAATTAAAAAAAATACTAATGATAGAAATATATTTAAACTAACAACAATTAGGATAAACAAATTTCAACGCCATATCATTAGAATAAACAACATTCAAGGGGATAAACAATCGTTCAATAGAGTAAACAACATTCAAGGGTACACATGTCATGATACTAGCACAGAATTATATAGTAACGCAAAAAGTTAAAGAACATTCGAAGTGGATTGGAAATCAATCAACAATCATCATCATTCATCGATTGATCATCAAGATCATCATCATCATCATAATGAGATTGGTGAGGAGCCTGACTAGTGCTACTTGAAGCTCCACCTGATTGACGCTCTAATGCTGCCATACGCTCCATCATAGAATTATAATTAGCTTCCAAATCACAATACCTTTCCTCAGCTCTTGAAGTTGTTTCCTCAGCTCTAGCCACTCAATCAAGGAGTGCAGCATTTGCAACTCCATCATTACCAAAAGTTGTTTGAGACTCCTGAAGCAACGATCTACTACCACGTGTGACATTTGAAGACATGTCTCCAGTTCCAAAGCACCGACCTCGACTCTTACCCCCAACAACCTCCTTCCACACATTCAGTTTTCTCGACCCATCTACTTGTGTCCCAGTTGGGGTAGTGTCGCCAATCTCAGTTTGATCTAACGCAAACGTTCACGATACAACTCCTAGGCACAGCAAAACACAACATAACCACATTATATATATATATATATATATATAAAGAGATATTTTTCTTTGACAAACACATACTTGATAAAGTGTATTACTAGTAACTTACATATGATCTTTTATAATGACTATCAACCCATTTGCCAGACCTTTTTCTATGGGTAACTAAGAAAAGTTCAACAACATCGACAGACCCCCCAAGTTCTATGGCCTACCAAAAAGTCAATGCATATTTATAAATATCAAATATTCCAGATAATAAACAAGACAAGTGTTGAGTGAATACATGCCAGATCTAGTGCCACCTCATGATGAGATCTACGACCAGTAGTATGGATTGACCCCCTTTCGAAGAAGCCCGATTAGATTTATTTTGATTAGATATATTCTTGAAATTCGGACTCCTCCAATAGGTAAGAAGACCTTTATATGCCTCATCCCCTATCCAACCAGGTTTTTTGCCTTTTTTTCTCACCTTTGTGAGCATGTCAGAAAGCCGTTTTGCAGCTCTCTGCTCAAGTAGGTGCTTAATAGTATCATGATGATGAGGATCCCATGAAACTTGTTTCTACAAAAAAAAATTAATCAAAATGACAGATCAAGATAGTTATAATTTAAGAAAAGAAAATGTTAAAAACTAGGCAATTAAAAGAAAATTAATCAGATGACAGATCAAGATAGTTATAATTGACAGATCAATACCGGGCAATTAATTCTTTGGCAGTAGTTCACTTGACCACTCAGATGCAATACCGGGTAATTGCTAAACATATATGCAATACTGGGCAATAACTAAACATATATATGCAATACTAGGCAATTACTAATGCAATTACTTCTTTTGCAGGATAATACCAGAATTTTGAGCACCCGTTAGATGCATCCTAGGCTCACTTTCTCAACACCAATAAACATAGTAGAAGCCAGCATCAAGAATGAAGCAACATATAACTAATAGAAACTGGTTCCAAAAATATTGTAAGGAAAAATAAATAATTACCTTGAATTCTGTCCACCAATATTCCCTCACATCATCAAGGGTCTTAGTCCAACAATGGTAAGGACCACGAAACAATGATTGGATAACAAGCCTAATTGCATTAGTTGCCACCGAGCTAGGGGTAAACCTACAAAATATATACACAATCAACGTAAAACATCAAGTTAAATCGAATTAAATGTATATATAAAACTAATTGCTTAAAAATTCATAAGAAAACCATACAATAAGGACTTATGATATACTTCCCTTCAACATCCCTTGGGTGCTGTCTCAAAATAAGACGTCGAGGCTCATGCTCCTCAGCCCTAGCTTCCCCATCCTCTTCCTCCCCGTGATCTACATCCTCCTCCTCTCTCTCTCCCTCAACATCTTGAGGAGGCTGCTCCTGTGTGTGGAATGAAGATGTCCCTGACTCATAATGCCGAGGAGGAATATATCCTGGATTAGGTATCATCGTGAACGTTTCAGAGATAGGCAGGTAATGTGGTAGAGTGGGATGAACTGATGGTGTGGTGGGCTGGGAAGGTGGCAGGGTGGCCTGAACTAGTGGTATGGTGGGCTTGGAAGGTGGCAGGGTGGGCCGAAAAGGTGATGTGGTGGGCTGAACTGGTGGTATGGTGGGCTAGGAAGGTGGCGGGGTGGGGCCGGAAAGGTGATGGGGTGGGCTGAACTGCTGGTATGGTGTGTTGGGAAGAAGGTGGAGTGGGATGAACAGGTGGAATGGTTTGTTGGGAATGTGGTCGAGTGGGTTGGGAAAGTCGTTGTGAAAGTTGTGTCTGGCGACGCCTACGATCAGTCTCCACACCAAGAACACCAGGTCGTAAAAGTTTTGGTTTAGGTGATGTGGTGGGCTGAACTGGTGGTATGGTGGGCTAGGAAGGTGGCGGGGTGGGCCGGAAAGGTGATGGGGTGGGCTGAACTGCTGGTATGGTGTGTTGGGAAGAAGGTGGAGTGGGATGAACGGTGGTATGGTTTGTTGGGAAGGTGGTCGAGTGGGTTGGGAAAGTCGTTGTGAAAGTTGTGTCTGGCGACGCCTACGATCAGTCTCCACACCAAGAACACCAGGTCGTAAAAGTTTTGGTTTACCTTATGTCACAGACATCTTCCCCTTAATGTCACGACCTCGTCCTGACATTTTTTGCATTACAAAAGACAACATAACATATACACATAAACCAAGGTGATTGTACATATACTATATAGACGTGACAATCATAATTATATTTGGAGAAAAAACGTGAAACTAACCATTTTGTAATACAAAGCATGTTTCAAATATATAATTCAAAGCATGTTTCACATATAAAATTTAAAGCATTCAAAGCAATGTAAATGTATTTCAAAAATTTACAACCGTGTAATTCATTCACCCTCATCCTTTTCCTCCCCATCATCCCCTTCCTCCTCTTCTACCTCATCCTCCTCTTCTTCGTCCTCCCAACATTCTTCATTGTTTTCTGTCGAAGAATCTCCAGTATCTACTGTTTGAGCTTCTTGATCCATTGGATCATCATTATAAGAATCAAATACCTTCATTATAAGAATCAACTACCTGCTCGAACTCATTTGTTGTGTCACTAAGTAAGTCGCGTACTAGCTCATCTTCAGTAATTGGTAAAACGGGGGGCATCTCATTAGCTTGATAAGGATATTCATCCTCTATGCCATCGACTTCCACATGACCCCTTGGTTTAGTGGTAATTGATGCATACCAACCACGCATGTCTTTACACATTTCTGGATAAGGTACATAGTATACCTGTCTTGCTTTTTGTGCATGGATGAATGGATCATATCGATCATCTCGCCTACTCATCTTAATATCAACAATATTATACTGCGGATGAGCCCGTGTGCCTCTACTCCTTTTAGGTTCAAACCGATCACAATAAAATAAGGTTATCTTATTACTCAAACTGCTATATTCTAATTCAAAGATATGTTGGAGGATGCCATAAAAATTGTCTTCCCCTCCTTCAGTAATAACTTTAACATGCACCCCACAATTTATGGTTTTTTTTACCATCACTCCATGACTTAGTATGAAACATGTATCCATTAACAAAGTACTTGTGCCATGATTTGCCTTTGATTTAGGACCCCATGATAATGCCCTTATGTCTGTGTTTGTCACCATGTTCTTCTCATCATGTACCTATATAGAAAATACATAATCTTAGAGTGTTCTTATTAATTGTTCGATGAATTATATTTGTTGCACTTACATAAGCCTTTAGCCACAACGGAAATTCTGTATGTATTAGAGCGAAAGTGTCCTGACCATTGTGGGAGTGGTATTGTGAAAATAAACTGTCATCAATCGCACAATTTATAAGTAAAGCAATATGATGCATTACATCAAAATCATAATTGATATGTTTAGAGCGTTACTTACTCAAGATATGGTTTAACCTCATTGCAATTGATCAAGACATGTACATGAGCAGATTTCCACTCGTCGTCTGTCAGCCAATGAGTTTGGGGTTTCCCACTAGGACGACCAGGTTTGTCCAATACTGACAACATTGGTTGGATTCCCTCATGTTCTGAACAAGGATCGTTTCTAAAACTTGTTGTTGACAACAAGCTAGAGGTCTTGAAATAGTTGGAGTAGAAATAGTTTGTCTCACGATGTAAATAGGAGGCACATATGGAAGCTTGTACCCTAGCTTTATTTTTTACTGACCGCTTGGAATCTCCCATAAATCTACATGAAAAATGTCGTGAAATTGTAGTGTCACATAAAAACCAAAAGAAAATGGATATAAACAAAAATAAGCTAATTACCTTTCAAATGCATACATCCATCGATATTAAACCGGACCACCAAGGATCACTTCATTAGGTAAGTGCATCGAAAGATGGTCCATCGAATCAAAAAAACCTGGTGGAAAAATACTTTCCAACTTGCATATGATGATGGGAATATTTTGCTCCAATTTAACCAAGTCATCCATTCTCAAAGTATTGCAACATATATCTTTAAAGAATCGACTAACTTCGGATAGTGGCTTCCATACAAATTCTGGCAAGGAGCGAAAGGCAATTGGGTGTAAACATTCCATGAACACATGGCAGACATGACTTTTCATCCCATGCATCCTACCCATGGTGACATCGACACACCTAGCAAGATTTGATGCATAACCATCCGGCACTTTTAGTTCCTTAATCCATTTATAAACTAACTTTGCATCTTCTGCGGTCAAAACATATTTTGCTTTTGGCTTTCCCATCTTACCGTTAGGTAAGGGTTGCATCTCTAAATCCCCACGTGCACAAAAAAGAGCCATATCTAGTCTCGCCTTCACATTGTCCTTTGTTTTACTTGTATTCATGACTGTATTAAACACATAATCAAAGAAATTCTTCTCAATATGCATCACATCAAGGTTGTGTCTTAACAAGTTATCCTTCCAATATGGAAGATCCCAAAATATACTTCGTTTAGTCCAATTACGTGACCTACCATACCCATCTAGTTTATCCTAATCAACATCTGTAACTTTTGGAAAATCACGAACAAATTCCCAAACATGTTTCCTCGTGAACATATAAGGCGGCCTTCTTTCTCATCTTTGTTTCTTGTAAAGCTTCTTTTACTTCTTCTAAATGAAGTTAATCATGTTTTTGTTTACAAGAGTTATTTTATTATTGGTGAAAGTACTACTCACAAAGACTCCCCGTGAATCTAAGAATGGCTTTCAATGATCTCTTTTTGTTTCTAACAGTCACTGCATGCTTTCTCGACATAACGTCTTGATAATTTTTCAAGAAATAAAATAAGAAATAAGATGTAGCTATAAATGAACAATTTGAAATTGAGAAGTATTGTCTCTTAATTACATTACAAAAAGATATAGATCTTTGACACATCGAATAACATAGTTCTTGAATCCATTAGGTAGACTAAAAGTAGCTAGCCAATTTGAATTTTGAGGAGAAGTTAGATGGCTTGTTGAAGAGAGCACCAGCTAGTCGCCTTTCTATTCCCCCTCAATGATGATGATATCTCCATGCCACCATCACCAGAATGGTTGATCCTTCTGCAAAAGAGAAAGCACTAATTCCCCAAATTAAATAGCCAAGGGAGAAGACAAAAAAATTTCAAAATCTTCGACATATTTGGGAAAGAAACATCAAATTGATTGACATAATAACATTCCTAATGTGTCTATGTATTACATATTTGTTTAATGGTGTATTTATATAATAATTTTGATTTGAAAATAATTCCACCAACATTCATTATTTGTTTAGGTACAATCTGGTCAACAAAACAGAAATCATACTAATAATTGTTATCTAAAAAAGGGAACCGATTAATGCAATTTAAAATAATCTTTGAATTTGAATTTTGAATTAGTAAAGTAGGACATAACTACTGCCAAGTGAACTACTGCCAGAATTATATAGTAACGCAAAAAGTTAAAGAACATTCGAAGTGGATTGGAAAGCAATCAACAATCATCATCATCCATCTATTGATCATCAAGATCATCATCATCACCATAATGAGATTGGTGAGGAGCCTGACTAGTGCTACTTGAAGCTCCACCTAATTGACGCTCTAATGCTGCCATACGCTCCATCATAGCATTATATTTAGCTTCCAAATCACAATACCTTTCCTCAGCTCTTGAAGTCGTTTCAGCAGCTCTAGCCACTCGATCAAGGAGTCCAGCAGTTGCAACTCCATCATTACCAAAAGTTGTTTGAGACTCCTGAAGCAACGATCTACTACCACGTGTGACATTTGAAGACATGCCTCCAGTTCCAAAGTACTGACCTCGACTCTTACTCTCAACAACCTCCTTCCACACATTCAGTTTTCTCGACCCATCTACTTGTGTCCCAGTTGGGGTAGTGTCGCCAATCTCAGTTTGTATCTAACGCAAACTTTCACGATACAACTCCTAGGCACAGCAAAACACAACATAACCACATTATATATATATATATATATATATATATATATATATATATATATAAAGGGATATTTTTCTTTGACAAACACATACTTGATAAAGTGTATGACCAAACTTTAATTTAGTCTTCCAATCATTCAACCTTTTTGTTCTTTATGTTTTTCTTAAATTTAAATTCTTGCATGACCAAACAAGAGTTAATTTAGGAAAAAGAATATTAATCGCGAATAACCAAACAGATTAGTAGCTTTAGTAAAGGGATTGGTAATAAAATAAAACAAAGGAATTCAGGTAGAATTAGACATAGGGGAATCGAAGCTTGCAAAAGAAACCGTGACCCTAGACCTCTCTCCAATTTGATTAAATATTTTCATTTTAATTCTTGTTATTTATTTATTTTTATTTTTTTTCCTTCTCATAAAACTATTGGTTTGTCTAAATAATATATAATCTTGATTAGTTTAGTCAATATATCCTAACTCTATATATTTATATATAATATAATATATAATAAATATTATATACATATATATATATATATTATATATATATATATAATATAATATATAAATATATATATTTATATATTATTTCCAATTTTATCTTTCCTGCAAAAAGAGCAAATTAAGTTAATAATTTATATAATTAGTATATAATTGCTCCAAAAGTGAATCACAAATATCTCTGAAAAATGCATTAACTTGGAGTATATCTCATACAATATGGACATGCGAATTTACCCTGTGTTCCCCATCCAGATAACATATCGTAGGCCGGAAAATCATTGATTGTCCACATTAGGCATGCTCTCATGAGAAAATTTTGTTTGATGGATACATCATAAATCAAAGCGCCGTGGTTCCCTAACAATTGCAGATCATCAATCAAAGGCTGCAAGTAGACATCTATTTTTGCTTTCGGGTTATATGGTCCAGGTATGAGACATGTTAGAAACATGTATGGCTTGGTCATGCATAGTTCACGGGGAAGATTGTAAGGTGTTACTACTACAGGCCAACATGAGTAAGGAGAAGAAGACGCTTATGTGTATGGTGTAAACCCATCAGCACATAAACCCAATCTTACATTTCTTGGCTCACCTGCAAAATCTGGATACATATCATCAAAGTGTTTCCATGCCTTACCATCAGATGGATGGCGCAAAATGTTTGAATTATTTTTGTTTTCATGATGCCATCTCATTTGAGCCGCAGACTCCATTGATACATAAAATCTTTGTAACCTAGGAATAATTGGGAAATAGAACATTCTCTTCATCGGAAAATCTTTGTATTTTCCCGTTCCAGTTCTTGGAGGAACGTACCTTGGACATCTACAGATTTTGCACTCAGATAAGTTGTTATCTTCTTTGTAATACAACATGCACCCCGCTTCACAGCAATCTATTTTCTCAGCCTTCAACCCTAACGTAGACACCAATTTCTCTGCTTGGTAGTAGCTCTAAGGCAAGCATTGTTTTGTTGGACATACATCAATCAACATTTGTGCAAAAAAGTTAATACACTTCTGAGGAACATGCCACGAGGATGTAGCTTCCAAAAGCTTAACAGATATTGACAACTTAGATTCAGTAGCTCCCTCGTAGAGGGGCTTGCTTGCGGAGCGCAGCGCATCATAAAATCTTTGAGCGACTTCATTGGGCAACTCGTCCTCCCTTAATGTCTCATCTGGAGAGTCAATATTTACATGAGGGACATCGCCAAATTGTCTAAATTAAAGCATCATATGCCATTTGATCCGTTGCTGCAAATTGATTTTCATTATCCACATACCCACTACTACTTGAATGGTCCCCTATGTTAGTATTTGCTGTCACTTCTCCATGGCCCCCTATGTTAGTATTTGGTGCCACTTCTCCATGTTCAGTCCATATCAAATAGTTTGGCTTAAGCCCAAGCCAGTACAAATGATATTTCACCTAACTTGGAGTTTACAAATTGGTGCACTTACATTTTTCACAAGGACACCTGACCCCTCCCTCGGACTCAAAACACGGTTGTTGCATAGCCTTGTTGACAAATTCCTTAACTCCCTCAACAAACTTTGGTTTCAAGTCGTGCTTATTAGGATATAGTCTATTGTACATCCAACTACGATCCATTTACTACACAAAAAACATGCCATATATTCAAATATAAAAGAAATAAAATCATATGGATGTGGTGTACCCTATCCCAACAGCACTTTACCTTCTCAATAAATTGATTTTTGTGTTAAAGGTAAAAAGGAATCAAGACAAGAAATATAAAAGGAAACATAAGTCAAAAGACATCTTTAAAAACAAAACATCATATCATCAGTTTTACTGCCATTCCAAATCTAATATCTCACCCTTAACGAAAAACAAAGTCCATGCCCCTACTAATATATTTTTGCCATTCAAAAGAAAAACAATCCTAACTAACTTGATGGCATATTATAATACAAAAAAAACATGAAGTGGACACTAGAAATAGAAACAAAACCTTTTTTAGAGCAGATTCAGCACAACACAACTCAAGAGAAAGAGAAAAAGTGTGTTACCTTGGCTATGAAGTTAGAAGATCTCGCGGCTAACACAACCTTTCCTTCTATTAGTCTCTTCTTCCGTGAATCCTGACAGTTACAAAGAATGAGCATAACATACTCATATTAAAGTAATTAAAAGCATTTTAAGTGACTACAACATAAACAATTCAAAGCTCACACAACGAGAATATATATATATATATATATATATATATATATATATATATATATTTCTGCTATAGTGCTCTAGCCTTCTTATATTGATTCTTGAAACAAGTAATCACTACAAAAATCACTCATTTTAACTTTGATGACATTACGTACACCATTGTTCAGATTTTTGGATCCTATACCATTCATGTATATTGACTCTCAAAACACATACACGACAGTAATATATAAGTTTGAAAGTTTTCAAACCTGACACAACAACTTCCATGAGCTTGAAAACTGGCAGCTATAATGAAGTTTTTGTGACTATATATATATGGGGTCAGGGGCAGTCTATATCATTACTGTATGGTCGATAGGTTTACAGCTTTAGATCCGATCTCTTCTGCTACTTTAGAGGAAAAAAATATCACAAAGTTTCTGTGTTGAAAATCCAATTCATTTTTAGAGGAAAAAAAACAGGTGGCGGATCACCTACACAAAGAGGAACCTTGTGTAAAATACACAAGACCTTCTATAATAAGTTTGGAGGTCTTTTAAATATTTATATTTATTACCCCTAATATTTTATTAATTCGTTTTTTTGCCAACGTAAATATTAGTCTTATTTTTTACACCTAATTCAATGCCCTTGTCATTATTTCGATCAATTCACTAGTAGTAGGAGTTAAGACACAGCTCGTGAATCTCTCCTCTTAACATTGCTCCTTCATTTTCAAAGCCTTAGATCCACTATTTCTAAACAAGATTTCAGCAACTTTCATCTTCCCTCCATGATTTAAGCTGATTAAGGAAACACCCATTAGATCCACTATTTCGAAGGAGATTTGGATTTTAGGGATTGAGATATTCTGGGTTCAGTTCTTTTTCACATTTCAATTTTAATGATTAAATTTTCAGCTTCCCTCCTTAATCTTTTTTCTTTTTGAAGTTGAAGGGTTGATGAGGTTGTCAGCAATGAAACGAAAGATGCCCATAAACCCAGAAAAGCTAAAGATAGCAAGAACAACGAAGAAGACATGTTTCTAAGATCCATTGAGGTGGAAAAACCGTGTATGGTGATAAAGTTTGATCTTCAAAAATGGGGTTTTGAGTTTTGACTCTTTTGTAGCTAAATGGATTAATGGGGTGTGAATTGTGAAGAAAAGAAAGCCAGACAATTTGTGTGTTGAACTTAAATTTTAATTTTAATAGTGACATGGCATGCTAAATCACTTTGGAAAAAATAAGTTGCAATCCTACATCATTAAAAAAAAGTTTTTTTTGACCAAAATCATTAAAAAAATTTAACAACAGTTAAAGTTAAGTAATAACTTAACTAGAGTAAAAAGATGTTACTAATATTCAAAACTAAATTAGGATGTGCGTAACTTATAAATTCGGAAAATTTATGCAAACCCATTTTTGCAATTATGAAAACATATGGTAATGACCACCTTAATAGGTTTCCATTATAAATCTCAACCACATATTTTTGAGAACACTAAATCAATGGTTGCAACTAGGGGTGGACAAATAATTTAAACCGACCGAAAATCCGAATTACCCGAAGTGTACAGGTCTGTACGGTCGGTTTAAGATGGACATCGGGTAGCATATCAACAAATCTGGTTAATAATGGTCGGGATTGGTTGCCAAAAGTTGAACCCAGTACAAACCGAACCCACCCGTAACAAAATTTACAATATAATATTTATATTACACCATAACATTTGTGGGGGGGATTATCGAGAAGTCAGAGGATAAGGGAACTTTTTGGTTTATTTCAACGTTAACTATTGTTCTGGACTGGGCCAGTCGTCAGGCACAATCCAGTAGCAACGATCCAACCCAGCAAGGGAAGGGCCAGCTTCGCTGGGCATGATCCAACAGCTAATCGACCAGCCCAATAACGAAGTGGTCAGCTCCACTGATACTTGGGCCCCCATCGCAAATGGGCTACCCGACGCCAACGATCCAGACTATTCACTATAAATACCTCCAGTCACCAGATGTCAGGTACGCAATTCATTCACTAGATATTACTGTAGCTCGATATAGCTGACTTGGGCGTCGGAGTTTTCTTGCAGGTACACCCCCCCCCCGGGCGTTCAGGTCCTCCTCAGCCTACAGTATCAGGCGATCTGTCCCTTGACCGTCTCCGCAGATCATCCGTCTCCGCAGATTCACCAAGGTACGGTTCATTGGCGACCTCAGTGGGAGAGCCTACTATCCCACCAACATTTCAAATGCCTCCAAAGGAAAAAGCAACTCGTGGCAGACCACAGTCGACGGTGGCCTCGATACCAATCCATCCACCCCTCGCACTGGGAGGAACGATGACCAACGCTGAGGTCGTCGCCCCTGGTTCCCATCCAGGCACGACCCAGCAGGTCAATGTCACCCTTCCGGCAGACTTGGTTCAGGAGCTCAGGAAACAACTTCGAAACCAAGACCGGCAGATCGCCCGACAAAACGACCTCATCACTCAGATGGAAGATCAGGTGACATCCAGACGGGCGAATACTGCACCCGAACTTCATCGTCGGGACGACCTGTTTAGGAGACACCGCTCGCCTCCTAGAAGACACCTGGTCCACAAATCTCCACCCCGCCGAAGGGGACGAGGAGGAGGACTAACCCCGCCGATCATCACACCCTCCGCTTCAGATTACACTTACTGGCCGGAGGAATCTTCGCAACAGGAATCCTCGTATGATTCATCCGGATCACGCGGCTCACCCACTCGATCACACAACCAATCCTATGAAATGCCTCCACGCCGCCATCGATCGCGCAGTCGTTCTTACGAAGCGCATCCGCGCAACCGTCCAAGAAACGATTCGGAAGGAGGAAGACCTCGTAGGGGTACAACGAACGCAAGTCTGGGTCCTTTCACCAGACGGATAGACGAGTACCGTATCCCACACTCGTTACGAAAACCCCCTTCCGGACTGAAAATGTACAACGGCGTGCAAGATCCTGACGCCCATCTGAAACACTTCGACGTTATGATGCAATATAGGGGGCATCCGGGCCTGTCAAATGCAAGATCTTCCCCTTAACCTTGGAAGGATCAGCCTTGGAGTGGTTCACCGAGCTATGCCCAAACACTATCTCTTCGTGGGAGCAGATGGCCAGAGTGTTTCTTGCACGTTTCACAACGTCAAGAATAAAGCCTAAATCTCAAGATGTCTTGATTGCGATCCGGCAAGGACCCCATGAATCCCTTCGAAGCTATGTGGAGCGGTTCAATCGGGAGGCAGACCAGGTGAGGAACCTGGATGATAATCAAAGGTTGTATTTCTTGAGGACAGGACTCCTTCGAGGAAGTAGATTTGAGGTCGAAGTTGGTCTACACTTACCAAGAGATTTAGAAACCTTCCTCCGAAAGGTCTCAAAGGTTTATGAACTACGAAGAAAAGACAATGGCCATCGAAGCTGCTGAAGCAGGGATGAATAGACAACCTTGCGAAGAACGCGACCAGAGACTACGAAAGGAGCAGGGTGGAGCGCCTAGAGACTCTAAGACCAGGAAGTTCGCAGACCGAACGAAACTGAATACTTCGTACGCACAGATCCTGTCAGAATGTGCAAACGCAGAGTTTAGAGAGATGAGAAGACCAGACCCTGTCGTCCTGAAGGAAGGGCAGCGCCCATCTAAGAAATACTGTCGGTACCACAAGAGCAACGGGCATGATACTAACAATTGCATGGCCCTCAAAGACGACATAGAAGAGTTGATCAGAATGGGGAAGCTCTCCCAGTATGTAAAGAAAGAGCAAGCTGACAGGAGGGATGACTAGAAGCTGGTGCGATCACCTAGAAAGGGAAAGGCACCAGCTGACGAGGCAGCTGAAGTGAGAGAGGAGGAGGAGGACGATGATGCCCCGGATACCAGAAGATCAAGGGGAAGGCAAGTTGCCTTGTGAGAACTGATTGTATGTCATGAAATAAAAGACGGGCAGAACACTCTTTTTCCTGCAGGGTTTTTTATCGAGGTCTGCCCGACCGTTAAATAAAACAAGACATTTACTTTTATATCTGTGTGTTCATAAGTCTCTTTAATTACGAACGGTCAATCGAGAGCGAATTTAGGCACAATCGAAGCAACCTAAGATTGGTCGCACCCTTGAGGACGAGTTAAATCCAAGTCGAACCTTGGTAAACTGTCCAAAGGAACTTAAATGAATTTAATTACAAACGAAGCGACCTGAGATTGGCCGCACCCCTGAGGACGAGTTAAATCCAAGTCGAACCTTGGTAAACTATCCAAAGGAACTTAAACGAATTTAATTACAAACGAAGCGACCTGAGATTGGCCGCACCCCTGAGGACGAGTTAAATCCAAGTCGAACCTTGGTAAACTATCCAAAGGAACTTAAACGAATTTAATTACAAACGAAGCGACCTGAGATTGGCCGCACCCCCAAGGACGAGTTAAATCCAAGTCGAACCTTGGTAAACTGTCCAAAGGAACTTAAACGAATTTAATTACAAACGAAGTGACCTGAGATTGGCCGCACCCCCAAGGACGAGTTAAATCCAAGTCGAACCTTGGTAAACTGTCCAAAGGAACTTAAACGAATTTAAGTACAAACGAAGCGACCTGAGGTTGGTCGCACTCCCAAGGACGAGTTAAATCTGGGTGGGAGCCTGGTAAACTGTCCGCGGGCGACGATTGATCCCACTCGAACCAAACGGATGGAAAGTATAAGATAACACGCAAAATCGACGAGCCAAACGCAAAAGGCTGTCAAATAACGAGATAAACTAAACGAACTTAGCGGTTTACGCGATAATATAAACAGAGTAAACAAATTATTCAGCAGAAAGGACGATCATGCCTTTCAAGGACGATCGTGCCTTTCAAGGACGATCCGGCCAGGCATGGACGATCCGGCCAGGCATGGACAATCTGGCCATGCATATCCAGGACGATCTGGCCAGGCATGGACGAGCTGGCCAGGCCTGGACGATCTGGCCAGGCATATCCGATGTTTATCCGATGGGGGCGTGTGAGCATGCGCTGGAAAGCTAAGAAGCATGCCTACAACTTTGATGTTGGACTCAAAGTCTAATTCGAAGGTTCTCGTCCCCTTCAGGTCGTCCAAGATTGGGACGACCACTTCTTGATCGCCCGCGCGCGACCTTGGAAGATGGTCTGGTCTGAAGACCATAACATCGTCCATGTTTATCCGATGGGGGCGTGTGAGCATGCGTTGGAAAGATAAGAAGCATGCCTACAACTTTGATGTTGGACTGAAAGTCTAATTCGAAGGTTCTCGTCCCCTTCAGGTCGTCCAAGATTGGGACGACCACTTCTTGATCGCCCGCACGCGACCTTGGAAGATGGTCTGGTCTGAAGACCATAACATCGTCCATGTTTATCTGATGGGGGCGCGGGAGTATGCGTTGTAAAGATTAGAAGCGGAGCTACAATTCATATGTTGAGCTTAAAATCTAATTACTCAACCCCCTCTGGCAGTCTAAGATTGGGGCGCCTAAAACACAAAAATGGGCAATCGACACCATGGAGGGCTGTCTAGTTTGACAACCTTGGAGGCATGGACAACCCAAAGATACTGAGCATCGATCGTGCAAAGATGAACGTGCAAATGCACTTAATACTTAGGCGAAATAAATCGTGCAACAAAATGTCGGAGTATGAACACATCGAGTATGGGTTACAACGAAATCAGATAAACTCCAAAGCTAGAAAGTTAAAGCGTAAGTCAGGGTAAAGTAATATTAGAACTACAAAAGGATGGGTAAGAAAGACCCAACCACCCTCACGCCGCTGATAGATGACCAGGTTGGTCCCATCAGGCCTGCCGGTGGGCTTCACAATCTAGTCACCTAGGACGACATGATTGGGATAAAAAACAGTCGTGTCAACCACCACATCGGGATAACGAAGCTGGACTTGCTTCAGAGCATTAGCAAACTGCTCCTTTACGATCTCAACGGCATCACGGGTAACCCTGTCACCCCAATCTTTAGCCTCCTCCAGTGCCTTCTCATTCTCATCTCTCTCTTTCTTCAATGCTTCGACCTCATCCTTGAGCGCGCGAAACCGACTTCTCAAACTCTTCCCTCATCTTGGCCTCAGAAGCCTCCTTGGCCAACTTCAGCTCTTGCAGCTCTTCCTTCATCTTAGCTTCAGAAACCTCTTTGGCGGACTTCAACTTTTGCAGCTCTTCCTTCGACATGCTAGCCTTCCTCTCAGATCCCTCCAGGGCATCTTTGGCTTTCTTTGCTTGATCCAAAGCCTTGTCCCTCTTCGCGGTCAACTCTACAAAAAGAAAGAAGTAAGGTAAGGAAATCCGAAAGCAAGATATGTTGACCGGTCAAGCTAAGCCAAAATAATTTACCTGCAAACCGCTCATCCTCCTCATTCTGAGTCATCTTCAGCTGCTAGGAAGCAGCCTTCAAAACGTCAATAGCAGTGTCGATAGGGTCTTCCACGAAGCGGTCCCGGTAAGCAGCACCCAGCTGGTCCAACATCACCCTAGGAGACTTGCCACGACCGTGCTTTTTCTTCCCAGGTTGATCAGGTACGCCCGCGGAATGGTGGACCGCTCCATCAGACACAACATCATCAGCCCGCCTCCTCTTTGTTTTCTGAGGACCTTCAGGGTCGCCCCCAGGATGTGAATCCACCGGAGGAGTCTGTGGATGCGCCTCGGGATGTGGTGGGGAAGGAATAGGGGTAGAACCCTCAGCACGAACCGATGTTCTACGCTTCGGAGGCCCCTGTCTGGCACCAGCTGTAACGCCCTAAAATTTAATCAAATTATTTCGAAGTTGGATTGCCGTAGGATAATTGTAAGAATTGAAATTATGGGCGTAGTAGCTATGTTGAAAACGAGTTAGATGATAATCACGTGTTGTGGGCTAGTTAAAAATAGCATTGGGCCCCCTTCCTATGTGGATAAAGTCCCAAATAATTTAGCCCATTATGTTTCTCACTTATTATAAGTGGAGAGGATTAATTTAGGGTTGAGAGAGAGAGGAATTTCGGATTAGAGCAGCCACCAAAGAGAGAGAAAAGAAGAGAGAACACAATTCCCGTTTTTCTCAAACCTGTCACCGTAAAATTGCGATTCCGGTTTCGTTAACCGTTGGATCGTCTTCGTTTTTGGGCAGCAGGTTCGTGAGATATAGTTCTACACTTTCACCGTTCGGATCTTCAAAATGAGTTCTGAGGAGAGAGATATTGGCTTCGCACTGAAGCTGCAGTTTGGGGGAGTCGCCGTATTCGGAGATTGAGGAATGAGACTAGGAGGGAGTTTGCGCCACCATAGTTGAGGTAAGGGTGGGCTTAACCTTGATAATGGGTTGATGATAATTATGTGTGGGTAGTCTAGGGTTTTGTTGAATTGTTCGTGTCGTTGCATATCGTGTTTTCGTTGAGATTGGTGCTTTGATGATTATTGCACGTTATTGTGATTTGTTTCATTATTTGTTGTTGCGTGATTGTTGTATCACGATGATGGTGTTGTTATTGTTCGTGTTTTTGTTGTTGCTGTGCGTGGTTGATTGTTGTTGTCGCGTTGTCGAATTGTCGTTTTTGTTGTGGTGGTTGCGGTGTCGTTGCCGTTAGGGTTTGGTGTTTGGCAATTTAGCGATTCTGGACACAGGTTCGGTTTTTCTAAAACTGGCGCTGTTTGGTTGATCCAAAAATTATGAGGTTGATTGTTTTTGAAAATAGACTTAACGCCGGTCGTTTTGGCACTGGTTTCGTCAAATTCGGAGTTGTATAGCTCGAGTTATAGGTGATACAAGTTAGGTTAAAATTCTGGAAACGATTTGGGTATAGATTCGGTATTTCGGTGACTGGGAACGTTGTATTGACCGAAAAATTATGTGGTTTATTTTTCTAGAAAATAGACTTAATGCTTGTTCATTTGGCACTGGTTTGGTTGCGTTTAGAGTTGTGTAGCTCGAGATATGAATTCCACAAGTTAGAGTAAGATTCTGGAAACAATCTGGACACAGGGTCAGTGTTTTGGTTACCACGTTTTCAAAAGAACTCCTTTTCGAACGAATCCAATTTCTTTGAAAACTAGACAAAATTTGCCCCAGTTTATGCACAAGTTTCATGCAATTTGATTGAGTTTTGGTCACTTTGGAATTGCTTGAATTTGAAGGACAGAAACTGTCCTCTTTTGCAACTAGCCTGTGTGCTTTTCGAAAACTGTACCTATTGGACACTCTCCTTCAAAAACTGAACTTAGGGATGATAACCAGACCCATAGGGCTTTCCAACAAGTATTTATTTGTTGAAATCCGATGTCGTTTGCTATTTTAATTAATTCGCTGAAGTAGGTGCGATGTGCCTAGGCGCTGTGCGCCAGTCTTGTGCGTGCGTTATGTCCGCGTTGTGGAGCCGTCTGGTGTTAATATTTCAGGTGCGGTGCTGGTATGCTCAGGAGAGTTTAGTGGTAGCTGTGATGCTACAACTTGGTGCTATTTTTGGTGAAATCATTTGTTTTGATTCTGGTGATATAGTATTTATTTTAAATACTTGTTATGGTGAGTTGGTGCATAATCATGGTGTCGCATTGTCATATGCATGTTTTGGTGATATAGGCTCTGCCTCTGGTGTTTATTGGTGATATGCCCGTCGTGGCTCATTTTGGTGATCGGTACCGCATGCATATGCCCACTGGAGGGGTTGCATATCATCCCATTGTCTATGAATGTTATAATTTTGGTGGTTCACTGTCAAATGGATTTTTCCTTTGGTATCTGGTGCTGTGATATGGTGTAATTGTATTGTGTTGCTGTAGTTACCTGATGCTAGCATATTTTTATCATCTGCTTATTACCTCTGTTAGACTCACCCCTTCTGCTTGGAATGTTGCTCTCATGCGGCAACGCTGCAGGTGATCGCTAGTGCCCGTGGAGGAATTGCTAGGTTTTGCTTCCTCTCTCGTTTGGGTCTGTGTCAGCTCGGATATGTAGCACCGGGGAGTCGTTAGTTATCGTTTTGAACTATTATTTTAGTTATTGGAAATTGTTTTAATTAATTTTGGAGATGTCTTTAATTGTTAATTCTGGAGATGTTTAAACTGGTTAATATTTCCGCTGCTTGGTGATTTCTTTTATATAAATCATTTTGGAGATTTTTTAAAATGGTGAAAAATGTAGCGCCCTTCGAGGTGACTCTGATAATTGTCTATTTAGTTGTAATAGTAAAAGGGGGGTGTTACATTAGTGGTATCAGAGCAGTTTGGTCTGTCCGGCCAAGTTGTCGAGTCGTCGAGTCGAGTAACACTTGAGTAATTGTTACTCGTTTCTGGTTATAGTTTCTGTTGCAGTGTTAGGTTGAGATGGCAGGACGGAACGATGCTGCACTCGCTGCTGCTTTGCAGGCTGTGGCTCAAGCTGTGGAGAATAACCCATGTGCTGCTGGTGATGCTGGGTCGCGCAGTTTGGCTACGTTTCAGAGGGAGAATCCTCCTACCTTTAAGGGCAAGTATAACCCTGATGGTGCTTTGGCGTGGCTGAAAGAGATGGAGAGAATCTTTCGTGTTATAGATTGCTCTGAGGCACAGAAAGTCAGGTATGGTACTCATATGCTGGCAGAGGAGGCTGATGACTGGTGGTTGGAGGTGAGGCAGAGGTTGGCGACTGTGAATGAAGAGGTCACTTGGGCTGCGTTCAGCAGAGAATTTCTGAGAAAGTATTATCCTGAAGATGTCTGTGGGAAGAAAGAGATTGAGTTTCTGGAGCTGAAGCAGGGTAATATGTCGGTGACTGAGTATGCTGCCAAGTTCATTGAATTGGCGAAGTTCTATCCACATTATGGTGAGGCTGGTGCTGAATTCTCCAAATGCATCAAGTTTGAAAATGGGTTGCGGGCCGTATAGAATGTCTGCATCTGAATTGTCAGAACTGAAGAAGCAACTCGAGGATCTGCTTGAAAAGAAATTTGTGAGGCCAAGTGTGTCGCCGTGGGGAGCTCCAGTGTTGTTGGTGAAAAAGAAAGATGGTAGTATGAGGTTGTGCGTAGACTATCGGCAGCTGAATAAGGTGACTATTAAGAACAAGTATCCGCTTCCGAGGATTGATGACTTAATGGATCAGTTGGTGGGTGCTCAGGTGTTCAGTAAAATAGATTTGAGATCGGGTTATCATCAGATCAAGGTGAAAGACGAAGACATTCAGAAGACAGCTTTCAGAACCCGTTATGGGCATTATGAGTATTCCGTGATGCCTTTCGGTGTGACTAATGCGCCGGGAGTGTTCATGGAGTACATGAATCGTATCTTTCGTGAGTATCTGGATCGGTTTGTGGTGGTATTCATTGACGACATCCTAATTTATTCTAAGTCAGAAGAGGAGCATGCAGAACATCTGAGATTGGTATTGGAAATTCTGAGGGACAGGAAATTATATGCGAAGCTGTCTAAGTGTGAGTTTTGGTTGAAAGAGGTTAGCTTTCTGGGTCATGTTATTTCGGGGAATGGAATTGCCGTGGATCCGTCTAAGGTTGATGCCGTGTTACAATGGGAGTCTCCGAAGTCAGTTACTGAGATTAGAAGTTTTCTGGGTCTGGCAGGTTACTATAGGAGGTTTATAGAAGGATTTTCGAAGTTGGCACTTCCGTTGACTCAGTTGACTTGCAAGGGTAAAGCTTTCATCTGGGATGACTGTTGTGAAGAGAGCTTCAAAGAATTGAAGAAGAGGTTGACGACGTCTCCTGTTCTGACGTTGCCTAATCCGGAAGAGTCGTTTGTGGTGTATTGTGATGCTTCCAAGATGGGGTTGGGAGGTGTGCTTATGCAGAATGGTAAGGTAGTTGCCTATGCGTCGAGACAGTTGAGGACTCATGAGAAGAACTACCCTACCCATGATTTAGAACTTGCTGCAGTTGTGTTCGCGTTGAAAATTTGGAGACATTATCTGTATGGTTCGAGGTTTGAGGTGTTCAGTGATCATAAGGGTTTGCAGTATCTGTTTGATCATAAAGAGTTGAATATGAGACAGCGCAGATGGTTGGAGTTGCTGAAAGACTATGACTTTAGCTTGAACTATCATCCGGGAAAGGCTAATGTGGTAGCTGACGCTTTAAGTCGAAAGACGTTGCATATGTCAGCAATGATGGTTAGAGAACTCGAATTAATTGAGCAGTTCAGGGATATGAGTTTGGTTTGTGAAGTGACGCCTCAGAGTGTCAGATTGGGGATGTTGAAGATTGATAATGAATTCATGGCTAGCATTCGAGAAGCTCAGAAGTTAGATGTTAAATTAGTTGACCTGATGGTTGGGATTGATCAATCCGAGAATAAAGACTTTGAGTTGGATGCGCAGAATGTATTGAAGTACCGTGGGAGAATCTGCATTCCTGATGATGAGGAGATGAAAAGAGCAATTTTAGAAGAAGGTCATAGGAGTAAGTTGAGTATCCATCCGGGAGCTACAAAGATGTATCAGGATCTGAAGAAGATGTTTTGGTGGCCTGGTATGAAGCGTGATGTGGCGCAGTTTGTGTATTCCTGCTTGACTTGTCAGAAATCGAAGGTTGAGCATCAGAAGCCTGCTGGGTTGATGCAACCGTTGGAGATTCCGGAATGGAAGTGGGATAGTATTTCTATGGATTTCGTGATAGGGTTACCTAATACTGTGAGGGGGCACGATTCGATTTGGGTGATTGTGGATAGATTGACGAAGTCTGCTCATTTTATTCCTATCAATATCACGTATCCGGTGTCGAGATTGGCAGAGATTTATATTCAGGTGATTGTGAAGTTGCATGGTGTTCCTTTGTGCATTGTGTCTGACAGAGATCCTAGGTTCACTTCTGATTTCTGGAAGAGTTTGCAAGAAGCGTTGGGTTCTAAATTGAGGTTGAGTTCAGCTTATCATCCTCAAACTGATGGGCAGACAGAGAGGACCATTCAGTCGTTGGAAGACTTGTTGAGATCTTGTGTTCTTGAGCAGGGAGGTGCGTGGGATACTCACCTTCCGTTGATCGAGTTTACTTACAACAATAGTTACCATTCTAGCATCGGGATGGCACCGTTCGAGGCATTGTATGGTCGGAGATGTAGGACTCCGTTGTGTTGGCATGAATCTGGGGAGAGTATTGTTCTTGGACCCGAGGTTGTTCGAGAGACTACTGAAAAGGTGAAATTGATCCGTGAGAAAATGAAAGCGTCGCAGAGTAGACAGAAGAGCTATCATGATAAGAGAAGGAAGGATTTAGAATTCCAAGCTGGTGATCATGTGTTTTTGAGAGTCACGCCTATGGCTGGTGTTGGGCGTGCATTGAAGACAAAGAAGTTGACTCCTCGTTTCATTGGACCGTATCAGATCACTGAGAGAATTGGTAATGTTGCTTATAGGGTGGCCTTGCCGCCTAATCTTTCGAATTTGCACGATGTATTTCATGTGTCGCAACTTCGGAAGTATATTTCGGATCCGTCCCATGTGATTCCGATGGATGATGTGCATGTGCGGGATAATCTCACTGTGGAGACAATGCCTGTGCGAATTGAAGATCGTGAAGTGAAGACTTTACGTGGCAAAGAGATAAACCTGGTAAAAGTGGTCTGGTTAGGAGCTGTTGGTGAAAGCATGACATGGGAGTTGGAGAGCAAGATGCGAGAGTCCTATCCGGAGCTGTTTGAATCAGGTATGTTTTCGAGGACGAAAATATTCTAAGTGGGGGAGAGTTGTAACGCCCTAAAATTTAATCAAATTATTTCGAAGTTGGATTGCCGTAGGATAATTGTAAGAATTGAAATTATGGGCGTAGTAGCTATGTTGAAAACGAGTTAGATGATAATCACGTGTTGTGGGCTAGTTAAAAATAGCATTGGGCCCCCTTCCTATGTGGATAAAGTCCCAAATAATTTAGCCCATTATGGTTCTCACTTATTATAAGTGGAGAGGATTAATTTAGGGTTGAGAGAGAGAGGAATTTCGGATTAGAGCAGCCACCAAAGAGAGAGAAAAGAAGAGAGAAAACAATTCCCGTTTTTCTCAAACCTGTCACCGTAAAATTGCGATTCCGGTTTCGTTAACCGTTGGATCGTCTTCGTTTTTGGGCAGCAGGTTCGTGAGATATAGTTCTACACTTTCACCGTTCGGATCTTCAAAATGAGTTCTGAGGAGAGAGATATTGGCTTCGCACTGAAGCTGCAGTTTGGGGGAGTCGCCGTATTCGGAGGTCGAGGAACGAGACTAGGAGGGAGTTTGCGCCACCATAGTTGAGGTAAGGGTGGGCTTAACCTTGATAATGGGTTGATGATAATTATGTGTGGGTAGTCTAGGGTTTTGTTGAATTGTTCGTGTCGTTGCATATCGTGTTTTCGTTGAGATTGGTGCTTTGATGATTATTGCACGTTATTGTGATTTGTTTCATTATTTGTTGTTGCGTGATTGTTGTATCACGATGATGGTGTTGTTATTGTTCGTGTTTTTGTTGTTGCTGTGCGTGGTTGATTGTTGTTGTCGCGTTGTCGAATTGTCGTTTTTGTTGTGGTGGTTGCGGTGTCGTTGCCGTTAGGGTTTGGTGTTTGGCAATTTAGCGATTCTGGACACAGGTTCGGTTTTTCTAAAACTGGCGCTGTTTGGTTGATCCAAAAATTATGAGGTTGATTGTTTTTGAAAATAGACTTAACGCCGGTCGTTTTGGCACTGGTTTCGTCAAATTCGAAGTTGTATAGCTCGAGTTATAGGTGATACAAGTTAGGTTAAAATTCTGGAAACGATTTGGGTATAGATTCGGTATTTCGGTGACTGGGAACGTTGTATTGACCGAAAAATAATGTGGTTTATTTTTCTGGAAAATAGACTTAATGCTTGTTCATTTGGCACTGGTTTGGTTGCGTTTAGAGTTGTGTAGCTCTAGATATGAATTCCACAAGTTAGAGTAAGATTCTGGAAACAATCTGGACACAGGGTCAGTGTTTTGGTTACCACGTTTTCAAAAGAACTCCTTTTCGAACGAATCCAATTTCTTTGAAAACTAGACAAAATTTGCCCCAGTTTATGCACAAGTTTCATGCAATTTGATTGAGTTTTGGTCACTTTGGAATTGCTTGAATTTGAAGGACAGAAACTGTCCTCTTTTGCAACTAGCCTGTGTGCTTTTCGAAAACTGTACCTATTGGACACTCTCCTTCAAAAACTGAAC
Source organism: Astragalus glycyphyllos (assembly GCA_963573325.1). Taxonomy (NCBI): domain Eukaryota; kingdom Viridiplantae; phylum Streptophyta; class Magnoliopsida; order Fabales; family Fabaceae; genus Astragalus; species Astragalus glycyphyllos. The sequence goes on along the minus strand of OY754311.1, from coordinate 58,700,500 downwards.
TTAGGGATGATAACCAGACCCATAGGGCTTTCCAACAAGTATTTATTTGTTGAAATCCGATGTCGTTTGCTATTTTAATTAATTCGCTGAAGTAGGTGCGATGTGCCTAGGCGCTGTGCGCCAGTCTTGTGCGTGCGTTATGTCCGCGTTGTGGAGCCGTCTGGTGTTAATATTTCAGGTGCGGTGCTGGTATGCTCGGGAGAGTTTAGTGGTAGCTGTGATGCTACAACTTGGTGCTATTTTTGGTGAAATCATTTGTTTTGATTCTGGTGATATAGTATTTATTTTAAATACTTGTTATGGTGAGTTGGTGCATAATCATGGTGTCGCATTGTCATATGCATGTTTTGGTGATATAGGCTCTGCCTCTGGTGTTTATTGGTGATATGCCCGTCGTGGCTCATTTTGGTGATCGGTACCGCATGCATATGCCCACTGAAGGGGTTGCATATCATCCCATTGTCTATGAATGTTATAATTTTGGTGGTTCACTGTCAAATGGATTTTTCCTTTGGTATCTGGTGCTGTGATATGGTGTAATTGTATTGTGTTGCTGTAGTTACCTGATGCTAGCATATTTTTATCATCTGCTTATTACCTCTGTTAGACTCACCCCTTCTGCTTGGAATGTTGCTCTCATGCGGCAACGCTGCAGGTGATCGCTAGTGCCCGTGGAGGAATTGCTAGGTTTTGCTTCCTCTCTCGTTTGGGTCTGTGTCAGCTCGGATATGTAGCACCGGGGAGTCGTTAGTTATCGTTTTGAACTATTATTTTAGTTATTGGAAATTGTTTTAATTAATTTTGGAGATGTCTTTAATTGTTAATTCTGGAGATGTTTAAACTGGTTAATATTTCCGCTGCTTGGTGATTTCTTTTATATAAATCATTTTGGAGATTTTTTAAAATGGTGAAAAATGTAGCGCCCTTCGAGGTGACTCTGATAATTGTCTATTTAGTTGTAATAGTAAAAGGGGGGTGTTACACCAGCAACTAGCTCAGCAAAAGTCAACTGTCCACCTGCCATCTCGTCTGCAAGAATACAAACATAGTTGTTAGAAAACAAGCAAGGCGACAAACAAGTGATAAGGTAAGTAAAAGAAAACAAACGAGACCATTCCACATGGATAAAAACTAATACACACGAATAAGAAAGCCAGCCGACCTAAGGCTACAGCCAACTTGTCAGGGGAGTCGGACAGAACAAGTGGCTTGCAGGGAATCAGCTTCTCTTCAGAGGGTAAATGGGAGGCCAAATTCCTGAGTAATCTCAAGGTCTCTCTATCAGTAGCACCCAGCTGCTTTAAGGTGAACCGGTAAGTATGTGGCTCCCGAAGGTAGTGTCGCGGTGACCAAGAAATAGGAAACACGAAATCGATGGCCTCCCCGTAGTCGTTTAGATATCCCACCAAGTCTTGATCGCCACGGGTGGTCGGGGCAACCCAAAGAAACTTGCTCTTCCACTTCTTCACAAAATCCATATAAGGTACAAAAAGCTTGAAACCCGTAACAGCCTTCAAACTGAGAAACTCCCACCTAGTTTTGTGACTATGCTTCTCTCCACGCCGGTTAGTATCAAAGATAGTGAAGAAGAGCTTATGAGAAACCGGCCTCTTCAGCGCGCATAACAGAACCTCAAATGCCTTGACGAAGCCCCAAGAGTTGGGATGAAGTTGTGATGGGGCGACATCCATGAAACGAAGGACCCCACGCTCAAAGGGAGTAAAGGGTGGTCGTATCTTCATGATGTTGAGAACCCTCATGTACATAGTGAACTTCAGCTCCGTTGGGAAGGTAGCAATGTGCTCACCAATTCCCATGCTCTCGACCTGCCACTCCTAGTCGTCATTGCCCACGCACTGGGCCGCCAAATCCAACTCCATTTTTGTCACTTTCGATACTTCATTCAGAATGGTGGAAGAAACCCAAGAATGATCAACGTCCGTTTGACCCCCGAAAGACGACCTGAGCTTGGCTGGTTTAGACGACTCAGCACTCTGGGAAGAAGAGCCGCACGACCTATCCCCTATAGAACGGGCATGAGACTCGGAAGAACGGCTAGACTCAGAAGAGCTCGTATCCCCCTCACCATCTGCCATCTCGGGAGATCTCCCCTTTTTCGAGGTATCAACTCGAGCAACGTGAGGATCGGAAGATGGAGACTTGCGTCGAGTTTGCTTGGTCCTCGCCACGATGTAAACCTGTAGGAAGGGGCGATCACTCGTTAAACGAGCACTTAGGCTTGCGAATGAGGGGCGATTGTCTCATCCCAAGCCTGATCGCCCCTCCCCGCCAAATCAAAAACAAACAAGAATAATAAATACAAAAGAAAGGGAGAATACCTTTGGATTAAGATTTGCCGATAAAGAAGACCGAGTCACCACCTAGGATGATCAAAACAACGCACTGGATATAAAAATAAAAAGATCGATCAGACTCAAAGACAAAAAGTGAAATCAAATTGATGCGTCAAAAAGAGCATAAGCAATCCGGGCGAAAGCAAATTGGTGCGTTGAAAGGAGCAATAGGGAGGTCGTCTAAGTGATCGGATCGGACGCGACGAGCAGTTGAGGGGCGGTGAGGTGCGATCGGGTCGCCCCATTTTCGGGTCGCCCCGTTTCTTCACCACGCGTGTCACTCTCGGGTCGCCCCCTTCCTTCGCAACCACCTCACTCTCGGGTCGCCCCTTTCTTACGCGCCATCTCCCTCTCTCAATTCGCCCTTTTCTTTCACACCGCCTTCTCTCGGGTCGCCCCTTTTTCACGCTGCTTTAGGGGAAGTAGTACTTACACGAAGAAGAGATCAACCGAAGTACAGCTCGCTCCAAGGCAGCTGCAGATCGCCCCTTTGCGTGGAGGAGGTCGCCCCTTTTTTGACAACACGGGTCGCCCCCTTTTTTCACAATCGGGTTGCCCCCTTTCTTCTCTTCAGGTCGTGCCGTCGTAACCACCCAGCAACGTCGGAAGGTCACCGGGAGCGTCTCGGGCAAAGAGGAGCAGGTCGCCCCTTTTTTTTGTTGTTGTTTTTGTTCGCGCAAAGGAGGGCAGGTCGCCCCTTTTGTTGGCACCAAGGAGGGGAGCGGATCGCCCCTTTTGGTTGGGAAGAGGATATTGAAATTCGGATTTGGTGAATGAGTGGTGAGAATGAAAGAAAGAAGAGACCCTCACACTAACATATATATAAGCCCACGAAAATAGGCCCAACAAAGAATAAAATTCTTTTTTTTTATTTGTTTATCTAAAACACTTTTTATATTCGAAATATTCACCGGAATTGGACAACCAGGAGAGTGACTATCAATTTTCAATCGATCCGATACGATATCGACCGCCGAAAATTCACAAGTCATGAACTGGGGGCAAGACCTATCAAACTACCGATCGAGCACGACTAGCATGGCTGCGCATCAAGCCTACGCCCGCTCAGCGATCGACCTTGGCTTGGGGGGCAACTGTTCTGGACTGGGCCAGTCGTCAGGCCCAATCCAGTAGCAACGATCCAACCCAGCAAGGGAAGGGCCAGCTTCGCTGGGCATGATCAAACAGCTAATCGACCAGCCCAATAACGAAGTGGTCAGCTCCACTGATACTTGGGCCCCCATCGCAAATGGGCTATCCGACACAAACGATCCAGACTATTCACTATAAATACCTCCAGTCACCAGATGTCAGGTACGCAATTCATTCACTAGATATTACTGTAGCTCGATATAGCTGACTTGGGCGTCGGAGTGTTCTTGCAGGTACACCCCCCCGCGCGTTCAGGTCCTCCTCAGCCTACAGTATCAGGCGATCCGTCCCTTGACCGTCTCCGCAGATCATCCGTCTCCGCAGATTCACCAAGGTACGGTTCAGCTATATTGCTAGTCTAGTAGTTTGTCACGTCTTATTCACTGTCACAACCAACAGGTTTAGTATTTTTCTTATAGGTTTTAATAAATATATAATATTATGATTAGTTTTATTGAATTGCCTTTTCTTCAACCAAACTCCTTTCTCTTTCTTCTCTATGAGCTCCTTCTTTCTTCACTTTTACAAAACACTGCAATATTTTTACAGAGGAAGAGAAACGCCCGAGCAGAAATATGGAGAAGATCAGTCACCATACAGAGAGAAACAGAAAACCGAACCTACCCACCCGTTAGAACCGATATCCGCCGAAACCGCACCCGTCGGAACCGCAACTCTAAATGGTCGGAGGTGGAAGTCTTTTCTGCTTCTCGATCGGTTTTACTTCGGACGGGAACTTTCCAAACCGAATCCGAACTACCCGACCGTTTGTCCAGCCCTAGTTGCAACCCTCACTTTTGCATAATGCACAAGTTTGTACCTTGTGCATGTGATCCGCCAAAAAAAACATAATGTCTCACGCCATAAACCTTAAAATGAACAATCTCTGTGTTGAAGATCGAATTCATGACATAAACCTTAAAATGAAATACAAAACAAAACAAAGTTTCTGTCACACGCCAGCCAAACTTTACCAACCCAAATCAATGTCTCAAGTTTCAGCACACACTAACAACAATTAATGAAAAACCTTGATTCCAAAATTCCACTTTTTAAGCCTTCACATGCAATCTATGAAGATTGTAGTGTAGTGTTAATTGTCCTATTTTGCTGATACACAGAGTGTTTCAGAATCAAAGACTATACATCCCCCGGGAGTCTCCAGCTCAGCGATGCCACGGTGCCTCCCGCCAAAACGCCCCGGCTTCCCTCCATTTTTCCGGCCATTAGCTCGCTGCCATGTGTTCATTGTCTGCCCCGTAGGCTCCAAGCTGGCTGGTTGTGCCAAGTCAGTTCAAGTCAAGCATTGAAAATGCTGTGAAATGATGTTCTTTGAGTTGCTTCACTCAAAGATTTGCATCAGAATGCATCAGAGAAGAAGAGTGCTGCTAGAGATTTGTTTTCAGGTATGTTTCGCCACCTATGTTGCATTGTTTGGCTCTCTCTGCTGGGTTTTTGTGTTTCTTACCAATTCTATTCAATTCTTCCCTCTTTGTTCTACACGTGGCTCACTTCTTCATTTCTTCAATGTGCACTCTTCCTTCATTTGCATTGTACTTCCACTTCCCAATGCTGTCAGCTTTCTTTCAACAACCTACCTTTCATAAATAATCACACCCCAACAATCCTACTCATCACTCATCGCTTCTTTACACAACTTTCTCAGGTTCCTCTCTAAATTTTAATGTCTCTCTCTTCTTGATTTGTTCTTCATTGTTTACATTGTTTTTCCTTTGAACTTCAGGTTATTTGATCCTTGCTGCTCTTCGGTTTTTGCATTCAAAGGTAATATGATTCCTTCTCTCTTTCGTTTTGCTTATCTAATGTGGTCGTTTTTTGTTGCTGTCCTAAGCTATTGCCTGTTTTTCATTGATTTGAGCCTGGCGATGTTGTTTATTTGCTTGCCCATATTTCCATTGCTCTGTTAATCTTTGTTGGTGAATTGCTTAATTTGATTTTTACTCAATGTATATTTATTCATGTTTTGACCAACTAAACACACTTCATCTTTCTTCCTAAATCAGTTAATTTGGTTCTTTGTTAATCAATGTTCTTCTCTTTGGTTAATCAATATTTGTATGTATTTGTATGTATTTTAGGACATATTCAATAGTTTCCCTTTTATACCCAATATTTGTTTCTCTTAATTTTGCTAAACTTCCAAATGATTGTATAATGCTGAGTCCTTGGGTTTGACAACCTTTGAATTCTAGAGCTAGGTGGAGACAAAGCATGTATAATTATGGAATCATGCATAAACATGGCAAAAAAAAAATTGTTTATCACTTAAAAAAGTCAATGATACTTGCCTTTTGGTTAATCAATATTTGTATGTGTTTTAGGACACAATCAATAGTTTCCCTTTTATAGGCAATATCTGTTTGTGTTGATCTTCCTAAAGTGCCAAATGATTGTATAATGTTAAGTCATTGAGTTTGACGATCTTTGAATTCTAGAGGCAGGTGCAAAACAACCATCTTTAGTTATTGAATGATACATAAATTATTGTTTTGGCTTTTAGTTTATGGTATTTGGCTCAGGTTTTAATTGTTTCATAATATCATTTTTTACCTTGGCTAGATGGATTCGCTTGATATTGTTGGTAAAGAGAAGGAGGTAATCCCATATTCAGATCATCTAATCCAATTTCATTCATTTATGTGCTCAATGTAGATTGTTTTGTTTTGTTTTTCAGTTTATTTGGGGTCTATGATGACTGCTCATCATGTTTAATTTCCTTTATTTTGTCTTTGTTAAGATGCCTCTGGTGTGTTTCTTCATGTTCAGTTGAATTTTCATTTGTCTCATGCAATGATCATTTGACTTATAGAATATTCCCAACTTCAGTAATGTTAATGCCCATTTGCCTGATATCATTTGATTAAGTAATCTTAAGGCCCATTTGGCTTGTGTCATTTAAATTTTTGTTTGCTATTGCAATAGGTTTTACGTTTTCCTTTTGAATCCCAATGATACTCCCATTGCTCATTCACATTGGCCTCTTTCCATTTGTTGGTCATGGATTTGTAACTTTATTCTCATGAAACTGATAGGTCTTTAGTCTTGTGGGCTTAGGTGTTTCTCACTGATGATATAAGGTTGTGTTTGGTTTGGGTACATGCATTAGGTCCTACTTGCTTTTGATGGAGATGTTGGTGTCCTTTACCTATGGATTTTAAATTAGTCACCTATTAAACTGTGACAAAACAGTTTGGATTCACTATTTTTTCTGTGGTTTTTCATTTCAATTGACATCTCAGTTATGGATTTGAATTTTTTCCTTCTTTGGTGTCTTGCTTGCTGATTATGAGAATAATGCCCTCTTATATGCCAATTGACCTCATAAATTGGTTGTTTTTAACTTGTGTTCATGTCTTGGTCCATATCTCTGGAAGTGACTGTATGTTTTCTGTACTTGCTCCTGGTTTTTCCCCACTTGCCCTAAGCTATTGTTATGTATTGATTGTCTTGCCCTTCCTTTGCTTAGGCTGGTGGCAGCCCCTCTTCTCCAGACTCCCTTACGAAATACCACACTTATGAATTTGATTTTGTTCCTGGCTTTGTAAGTTCCCCTGTCTCTCCATTTAAGTGCCTGATTATGTTCTTTTTTGTTTTCCTGATTGTCTGTCTTTTTGTCCAGTCTATATAGCCACTGCCAGTTCTTTTTTTGGCTGACTTTTATAATGATATGCCAACTATTGTTCGCCTCATGGATCCTTTGGGGAATGTTTTTGTCATCTCTATCAAGCATCGTCCAAGCAGAGCTTACTTGAATCATGGATCTGCTCAGATTGGGGAAGTTTACAATCTGTTTAATGGTGGTTGGATTTCCCTTAAGTTCCTGCAGGATATCACCTTTGAAATATCTGTCATGAATAGGATGTGGGAGCAAGTTTCCTACCCATTTCCTCCTAAGACATTTGGTCTTGGAGAACCTCAGCTCCCAATGAGTGTTGTTGATGAGGAGAACGATGAGTTCCTTTTCGTTGATACCATCCATTTTTATCACTCCTTGATGAAGGATCTGTCTGTTGAGGAAACTAGGACCCCATTTCTGGTGTGTGTGAATTTCCATACTCATTTCCCTTTTGTGGTTTTGTTTACTTCATTTCCTCTGTTAAGGAAAGCAGCCCCCTCATACCTCATGTTTTGGCAACTGTTACTCTTTGAGTTTTGGTCTATTTGCTTACTGTTTTCTGTTTTTCCTTGATTCTCTTTGCAGTTCCTTCACATTGGTTTTTGCCAACTTGCCTTCTCTCCTGTAGCTACCTCCATCACTTTGGTTAATTTTCGGGGGAGGAAATGTTCCTGCAAGTTTCAGTGGAGCAGTTCAAAGCCTAACTACTGCTGTGTTTTTGATGGGTGGGCTACCTTTCGTGGGTTGAATGGGCTTCTTCCAGGGACCTCTCTCAAGCTGGGTGTAGCTAAGAAGAATAGGAAATATCTGTTTGTCAAAGTTGTTGAAGACTAGGGGATATGTGTTTTATTAGGGTTGCTTGGATAACTTTGTGCTTCTGTTTCACCACAACTTCCCTAGAGTATTTTGTTGTGTATCTGGGCCTTTTAACTTTATACTTCTTTAGGCTATTTTATCTTAGTTTGTTGAAATGCTTTGTTCCATCATTGACAGCTTTTTTGTAATGCATGACTTCTATCTATCCAATGTTGTTGTTTGGGCTGTCACCAACCAAGACTTCACATGTTGAACAAACATTGACTAGATCATGGTTCCATTCTGTATGTATGAAACTTTTTTGCAAAGTATTCTATCTATTGGATATGGTTGTTTGGTCTCTTGCAAAGAAAACTTTAACATGTTGAGCCAACATCTGCTAAATCGTTGTTGCATGCTGTGTCTATCAAGTTTGTTACGTTTTTAGTTGGGCCTTGTGCTTTTCATCATTTTCAATAAAAAAAACAATTCTATTATGGGATGGTCTAAATATCTCCTGTTTTTTACAAATTTGTTTAAGCAAAAAAGTAACAGTCCTGTTATGTGTTCCTGTTATGTCTTTGATACTTTGTTTGTGTTTCTGAAAGCAAATTAGTAGTTGTTCCAACTCTAGGCATTATTAACCGTTGGTAAATTATCAGACATTCATACTATAGGTATTATGGATAATTTACATTTAATCATTTACATTATTATTAACATTTTAATCATTTACATTTTAATGTCTTTATCCTTTCTTTTAAATTATTATTAACACCTGCTAGGAAACTTAGAGAATTCAGAAGCAAAATTCTTCTTCTGTTGAAATTCATTGTTTCTGAGTATGAGGTTCTAAGTATCTTTCGGTTTTTGTATTGAAGTATTCTACTTCCTACAACTAGGATCCCCCACCTCCTCTATAGTCAACACTGGTTCTTCTTTAGGCTGCTTTAACTTGGTTTGTTCAAACACTTTGTTGCAGAGAAAACTATCTATGTTGTGATAATAGCATTTGCAATGGATAGTTCAATAGAATACGATGCTGTAAATATAAAGGCAAGCTAATTAAGGGTCATGCCCTCCTCTATAGTTAATACTGGTCACTGTGTTACAGACTTTTATATCAGCAGGAACATGCTTTCTTTTGTATCTTATTACAGGATTCCAACACCTTAAACCATGCTTAAAAAACTCTAACCCACATATCTGTCCTTATCTTGCTTCTTTACCTTAGATTGATCTCCCTCTCTGAATATGTAAACAGCTACTAAAGATAATCATGATCCAACCCTATGACTTGAGAGAGAGAGAGCAGAAGCATGCAATATTGTAAGAACTCCAATTGGTTAGTTCTGATAAAATCTTTGCTTGACATGACATGAGAGAGGTCAGCATATTTCTTATTGCTTTGGCTAAAAAACTGGCCCCTTGATGTCTTCACGTGTCATCGATTTGACATTTCAGTTAGACCTATTGATTATATCTTTATCTCTTAAGATCTCTTTTGTCCCTCTATTACTCTCATCTCTTCCAAGCATTGAAACACACTATCCTTGCCGCAGTACATTTTTTCCTGTGTTTCCTTGCTTTGTATATAATAATCTTATCGTATTTGTATAGAGTGCATGGTATAAGTTCTTTTCCAATGTGTTCCTTATCTTTGATAATGTGCCTTGCCTTTTTCCCATGTTTCCTTCCTTTGTATCTAACAGTATTGTTTACATGTAGCGCCTCTAGTTATGGATTCTCTTAGACTTCTCTATCTCTATTTTTGTTGCCTATCTTCCTTTTTGTGTGTATTTTGGTTGCATATGTTTCACTTAATATCTTAATGTTTTTCTGAAATGATTGTGTTGTTTCTTGATGGCCTGGTTTTCAAGTAAATCATGTCTTCTGGCTTTATTGGTGTACTTAGTTATTACATTCATCTAGGATGCCTCAAATAACATGGTTTCCTATGGGTTCCTTACCAGTTTTCTTGGCTGCACTAAAATTCTCAATGGCCTTTCTTAATGCTTAATAGGTGTAAATCTTAACATCATGGATGCCTGAAATATCTGTCCAAATTGCATTTGATTAAAATCTAACACTAAAGCTAGGTTTGTCAATGTAAAAAAGGAAACACATCATGATTGAAGGATATATCAGCAGTGGATCTCTAATTAGGAATCTATACATCGACAATGACTATTGTCATGTTTGTTATACATTTCTTTAAAAATGAGTTATCCTATTTGGAATTGAGTCAACTTATTGATTTCTCATACTTGGTTTGTCATGAGAATCTATTTTTTTCAGATGCCTGTTACTCATGTTGACCAAAAGGATGATAGCACCTACGATATGGTTATCAAGTTCGAAAGATATTACTTGGAGTTTCTGGCTGAAAATGTGGGTGTTAACTTGTGCTTTACCATTGTCTTATGTTTATTTTCACCATTTAATTGTGTCCTATTTATCATTTGTATGTTCTCTTATTTTTGTTGGGTGTTCTGTTCTATAGTTATCTGTTCAGCTGCCTGAGTTGTTTACCAAACAACATGGAAATGATGTGTCCTTCTTGGTTATCCTCTGTGATCCTGCTGGGAATGAGCACCAAGTCATAGTTAAGAAGGTTGATGCTCGTGTATATTTTTCCAGTGGTTGGCATGAAATGGGTTCTCTCCATCTTCAAAATGGTCGGGGGATAGTTAGGTTGGTTTACATTAGGCCAAACAAGTTTTTCATGAAAGTTAAGGATAGGTTTAGTAAAGAGGTTAAGTATCCTACTCCCCCACGCGTTTTTAAGCTTGGAAAAGACCCAGTTCCACATGCAACTATTGATGCTGGGGACAGATACCTTAGCACCATCTCTAAGGTTACAACTATTTACCATACATTGGGCAAGCATTTGACTGCAGCTGATGCTCAAACTGGAAAACTGGTGTGTTTTTTTCCCTTTATTATTTTAGTCTTACTTGCTGTTAGTGACATTGTTTTGCCTTCCTGTTTTGCTGACTTTCTTGCATTATTGTGTGCAGTCAATCCCTGCTGATTTCTTCCATATGATCATGCCAACTAGTGTTCATCAAGTCAAGTTGATTGATTCCTATGGCTATGGCTGGACTTGTGAGGCAAGGAATGATCAAGAGGATGTGTCTCTCTGTGGTTTGTATACTGGTTGGAGTGTTTTTCGCCACACCAAGTTGCTGTTTGAGGGTACTTACATTACCCTTGGTGTTACATCTGCAGAGCCAACAGTCATTCTCTTTGAGTTCAAGAGGCGTATATGAATGGATTGTTAAGCTGTTGTTGTTTGTTCATACTTTTGATTATCGTATTTAAAGTCTCATTAAGTAGTTTAAATCTTATTAGGTAGTTTGTTAGGGTGCTTTTGTTTGTTCCTGCTGTTGATGGTGCTCTTTTAGCAGTTTGCTTTGTCTAATCAAGAAGTCTGGATCTAATTGCGTGGTGTCGTTTGTCTAATTAAGTTGTGTCTATGACTAATGTGGTATGTATCCATTAAGTGTCATGTCTGTTGTTTGTCATAGAGGTTATGTGCCTTCTTTCTTCCATTATATATAATATTAAGTTTGTATTCTGTTAAGTGATTTTCAATTCTAATCTAACATGCTCATCAAAACATTAAGGTGTGATTTAATATAACAGATATTGATAACAGATATTGATAAATGAATAGAATAAACCAAACATGAGAGTGGAGAAAGCCATGTGTACTCAATGTCATATTCCCCAGAAAGCAAACCCACAAATGGGTAGATGGGTATAATTTCACCACTCTTCAGCTTCAAACATCAATAAAGGGGTTGATTTTTGGACACACCCTTTATAGTTCTGATGAATAACCAGATGCACCTTCAATTGATGAACAACAAATTTAAATTAATTAAGCCAATTGAATATAAATTGTTAATTATATTAACTACAGCTACTAATTAGTGGAATCAGCAACAGTATGGACCACCAATGATGCTGATTAAGAAATCATCTAATTATTCTCTAAAGTATTGTAGACTGCAAGGGACTAATGTGATAGATTTCACAAAACTTTAAAAGAGAGAATGTTAGTCTAAGGACTAAATTGAGGATTTACTTCCACTTTCTTAACATTAACAAATGTCATTACGAATCCACACTATTTTTACTTCACATGTGATTATGATTTTCTCCTTCAAAAAACTGTAGCATATGGCATTCTCTGGTTTTCAGTCAAATTGCTGTAGCCCTGCCTTTGACATATCTTATGCAATTCAGGGGTATTTCTCATGACATCATTCCTTGCATGATAATATTTATTCTTCCCAGTAACGTTGCCTGCATTCTGAGGCTTATTTGGAACCTCCAAAACATATGCTAAATCTTCATTAGAATAGTTCAAGTGTTCTGGATGTTGTCTTCCCAATAACATGACATGAGATATGTGCTGCTTTGATTTTACTCAACAATGCATGACATCAATGCTCCGTATCTTATTGATTTCCATATCTAATGCACTCTTGAGATTTTTCTTCCAACCATACAGCACTTGACTAAACCAGTTATGACACGTCAATGACTTCACTTGAGTGAGAGACGTTTCCTTCTATTCTCAGGTTAACTTCTACTCGTGGCCCAGTCTCTCTTCCTTTCTTCAATTCGCACTCTTCTTTCTTTTATCCTCTTTCATAAACTGACAAAATTTTACTTTCCCTTGCATAGCAATGTATGACATCAAACCTTCATGTGATCTACCTTTGCATATCTCAAACACTGTACCATTTTGTATCACAAAGATACTTACCTGATTTGGTATGATCAGCAACTCCATCACGTGTTCTTCCTATCCGTTGAGTCACGAAATTGACAATTTCTCCCCATCATGCCCCTGTGGCATTTCTATTTAAACCATTCTTCACACCTTCTCCATCACCCAACTCTCAAACTTCTTACCTTCACCTCCTTCTCCCTGCTTTTCTTTACTCTTAACAAGTATGTTTTACTTATGTTAGCCATCCAATTTTTTCTTTGTCTTTTTTCCTAAGCTTAATATGTTAACCCTCCTTTACTTCTGTTCAAATTTGGCTTAACACATCATTCAGTTAATTTTGCACATCCTTTGTTCTTATGGTTTCAACTCCTTATACTTCCTTCAAACCTGTTTTATATCTGTCTATTTCCTAACCTTGCATTACTTTGTTTTTTGTTTCCTTTTCCCCCCTTTTGTTTCATTGCAGGAAAACCGTGGCATCCCGTGTTAACTTCATTTCTGAGATTGTCCCTGGGAAGGTTAAGTGGAGACTTCAAGTTCGTGTCATAAGGCTTTGGACACTCCCTGAGTTTAAGAATCCTCTTAACATTAACAGTGTTGAAATGATTTTGTTGGATGAGAAGGTACGTTGTCTACATTTTTTTGAACATTATGTCCTTTTAACTTGGTCTGTATCATTTGTTTTGAAATTTTTCCCTATCTCAGCTTGATAGGATCCATTGTACTGTCAAGAATTCTCTCTTGCACCTCTACAAATCTGTCTTGAAGGAGGGTAACTGTTATCTAATTGGTAACCTCAATGTTGGCCTCAATGATACAAAGTTTCCCACCACAAACAACAAGTACAAGGTTGCTTTTATGCCTATCACAAGCTGTTGTACCTTGAAGAGCAGGAAGATACCTTTGCATCATTTTGTGTTCACTCCTTTTGCTGATATCTTGGCCTCCCCAAAAGATGATATGATTATTGGTTTGTGCCTGTTTCCCATTTTACGTTTTTCCAGATCATTGTCTTCATTTTTCAGAAGCTTGCTAATCTCTTATTTTCAACAGATGTTATAGGCCATGTTGTTGAGAAGAGTAAATTGAAACAACAACGGACAGAGAATAGCTTTTATAAGCTAATCAATTTGGTCCTTGAGGATTTAGAGTTGGTTTCTTTCTATGCTGTTCCATCTTATCTGCTATGGCACATTAGCTTATATTTAACATGCTTAATTTTCCCAATATCCACCTTCAGGTTCAACAGGATTAATTGCACTCTCTGGAGTGACTTTGCTGAGCAAGTTGTTGCTAATATCAACGACACCTCTTCCTCATCAGCTCCAATCATTGTTCTTCAACTTTGCAAACTAAAAAAATACCAAGGTACATTTTACACTCTCAATTATCTGTTACCCAATTACATGTTCGTTAAAATTTTGATCTTTCTTTGTTGTCTCTTTCCTCAAACAGGCATAATGGGAATATCCGATGCTTATCATGGAACCAGAATTTTCATCAATGCTGATCTGCCAGATATCATGGACTACAAATCCAAGTAGACTTTGCCTATTAATTTTAATTCAATTAGTTTAACCTATTAGTACATTTGTTTCTCCCAATTAGGTTTGGTGTTGTTTCACCTAATATGCTTTTAACTTTATCTTAGGATGCAAGCTTCTGAGCTGTCTTTGACACAATCAATCAGCCAACTTGCAACTCCTCCTGTTGTAACTGCTTATAATGATTTCATGCAAACCCCCTACAAAACTATTGCTGAGGTGTTGGAAGCTACCAATGTAAGAGTTTTTCCTTTCCACTATAATAGCTTTTCCCTAAACTTGTGTCAATGTTCTTCTTCATGCTTATCATTCAACAAATACAGGTGGGTTCTGCTGTTGTTCTTGCCCAAGTGATTGATATTGAATCTGGGCGTGGGTGGTTTTACACTTCATGTCAAAAGTGCTATCGCAAAGTTGTTCAGGTTGGCACTAAATTTTTCTGCAACGAGTGCAAAAAGAATGTCACTGGAGTCCCAAGGTATCATTTCCATATATTTGGCTAACAAGTTCCTATTTCAATTTACATGTATTCTCTTGATATACTATACTTATCTTCTTCATCATTGCTCTTGTTTTATATGAGTAGGTACAAAATTGAACTCAATGTTATTGATGGCACTGCTTCCACAAGTTTTATGGTTTTCGATCGCGTGGTTAATAGCTTCCTTGGAATGTCAGCACAAGACTTAATTGGTCCTCCTGATGAGCCTGTTAATACCAGCAGAATTCCTACTGAGTTCCGCTCTTTTTATGAAAAAAATCTGCTTTTTACGATTGAAATTAGGGATTCAAACATTGCTCAAGGCTGGAATAACTATACTGTTAGAAGGTTGACTGCTGATCCTCATATCATCAAGGAATTCATAGAACTGCATTCAATTCAAGTTGATTGTCCTCATTTTTAATTTTCCTAACAAGATGTAGTCTTCCATTTTCTCATACTTCCTTGAGCCTCATATTTGTTTCTTCTACTTTGCAGAGTTTTAGTCTTGAAGAGAACCTTCATTCCAACGATGACCCTGAGCATGCTATTCACAATCCTTTGGTATATAAGTTTTTCCAAAACAAGTGCATTTAACCCTAACCAAATCATGTATGTTTATTGGCTTATATTTGTTTTTGTGTTTTTTCATAGCCTAATCTGGACAATGTTGCTTCCAACCATTTAACTGAACCTACTGCCTTGGAAGTTTCTACCACTCCATCCAGCAAACTGAAGGCATTGCCCCTTGATAGTCAAGATAATTCTGCTAGTGTATTGAATGATATTAAAATTGATGATGTTGAGACTTCTACTCCTCCACGTGGTGCCAACCTATCTGCAGCCACAACTGAGCATCCCTCAGGAACTGAAATGGATTCTCCTCGGACTTCAACTACTGGAGAGCTTAAGCTGAAGAACATCAAGACAGAGGCAAGCAACTGATTTGGTCCACAGCCTTCTGGAATTCTGTTGTTACTATCCTTAGCTACTACCTAAGTGTCTCTCCACTATATAGTTAATGGTGTAGTAAATAAAAGTAATTAGGAAGCTGTTTCCCTGTTCTATTGAGTCTTTGTTTACTGTTCTAAGAAAATGGATTGCTTCTTTGGGTCCTTTTCTTAGTGTCATTATGTACTAGCTATGTGTTTCTCCACTTTGTTGTTAATAGTGGAGTAATTAAGCCTAATTAGTGTTTGCTTTTGTATTCTGTTCTAATTTGGGATGTTCTTCCAAGAGTCTTCATATAATGTCTTTTGATTTAAAGTAATGGAATGAAATATTAAGTGTTTTGGTTTCTTCCTCTTACATGTGATGTGTTTTATTTTTCTACAATATGTTTTATCTAATTTTTACTTGAGAGATAACTGATGTCACCATATCAAAGAGTGATGTAGAGAAGATTTTTTCCCTCATAAAATGTCCATGTGGTAACAACAATGATGATGATACGTTTGCTTTTCAGCTGGTAGTCCCATCCAAATTTACACACATTTTCAATACTAAACCTACAAGATCCAGCAATAGTGCCACTTTCCATCTCATGATCTCATCCAACATATGTCACTATTGTGGTTTCTCCCTTCACTCTCTTCATTGTTTTAACACCTCTTCTCTTCCTACATGTGTTCATTTTCTTCTCTTTTAAGTAATGTTATTTTCTGTCTTTTGTGATCTCTTTACATTAAACTATCTTGACATGTTTCCATAGATCCCATATTCACTCCTCACTTTTTCCTTATTGTTTTTGAACACTCTTCTCTACTTTGTAACAATTACTGTCCCATTGCTCATGTAAATTTCTGACCTTCAATGCACCAAAATGAAAAACTCTGGTAACAAAAAAACCAGCAGCCACAGAATCTGGTCCCCTCATCTTTCTCCCAGTGTCAATTGTAAGCATCTTTCTTAGCTTTCCTTTCGTGTTGATTTCATGTACACAATCCATTATTTTTAATTTACTTCCCTTTTACTTACTAATTTCTTTGATGTTCTGATATATCTTGCAGCTTCAGAGTCATCTCACACTTCTATGAGACCTCCTTTGGCACCTCTAACGCCAGGGAAGTTCATTCTTAGGCCAATCAATGTTCCTCAACAAACTAGCCCTGCAAATCTAAACCACACAGGTATCTTTTTATTTGTTCCCAAACTTTTTAGCCCATTTTAACATATTGTATCCAAACTACTAATCATTTTTTAAATGAGTTATAGATATGTCTCCACATGCAACTTTTATGAGACCTTCCTCGCAAAGAATTGGACCAGGAAGATTTGTTCGTAGACCAACAGAAAAAAAAACATTATATTACTTGAAACTGTTAAACTTTAGTTTTTCCAGCATTCACATTACTGATACATATTTCCATGTGCTATATAGGGAGGCCACATCTTAATTTTGCTCCACTTAATACCAGCACTTCACAATTTGCAATACCTCAAGATAATCAACCTGCTGAAGCTACATTAATTCAACATGGGGTTGCACTTAATCCCATCACTCTTGATATTCCAACATCTCAACCTATATCAGTTGGTGAAGTTCCTGATAAATGCAGACCTTCTGACACAATACTGCCACCAATTTCTTCTTCAGTTCCAACAGCCACTGATATTCACCAACTGTGTTTCATTGCCATTCATGTCGTCTATAGTTAATTATTTTTATTCTCTTATGGTGCCTTCATTGACGATCGTTCTTTTAAACTCTATAAGTTCTACATTATCCTTAAGTACTTCAAACTCTATCCCTATTTCTTCCCTCTTATGTTGTGTGTGGTTAACTATTTATTCCCTCCTATGGTATCCTGATTAGTAATCATTCTCCCATATTTTATAGGAACATCCCATGCTAATTTTCCTTTGCTTAATCCCACTGGATCACAAGCTACAATGCAGCAGCGTGATGAACCTCCTCGAGTTACAGTCCTTGAAGATACGCTTCCATTTAATTCAATCATTCCTGAAATACCAATATTGTCTCCAAATTCTTCTTCGATTCCATCAGCGACTGGTATTCCCTCACTATGTCTCATTTTTATTTATCTATAACCCTCAGAAATTTAATCTATAACAAAAAATTTTACTGCCAATAATTTTCCTGTTTATTTCATATGTAGTTGTTGAGGTTTCCTACTGGGATATTGGAGATGCCAAATACAAATGCCAATTTTGTGGTGCATTCATGTGGTTTGAGGAGAGGGTGCAAAAGAAATTGAAAGCACGTTTCCCAAGATTTTCTTTGTGTTGTAGGCAAGGGAGAATAACTTTGCCTGTCTATAAACCTCCTCCTCAAGTATTATATGATCTGTTTCATAAACATGATAGGAGAGGGAAGTTTTTTTGGCTAACATTCGATCCTTCAATAGTATGTTGGCCTTTACTTCTCTAGGAGGAATGATTGATAAGAAGATAAATGATGGTGGTGGGCCTCCAATTTTTTGTGTTAAATGGAGAAAACTATCACCAAATTGGTAACTTGCTCTCCCTTCCTGATAAAGAACCAAAATTCGCCCAACATTATATACATGACACAGAAAATGAAGTATCCAACTGTATGTCAGTTGTTAGGTATCCTTCCATCAGCCCATTCTTTTCTCATCCGCATGCTTATCTATTATTACTCACTAATTTATTCATTTATTGTAGGATGGAGGATGAGGATCTGAATTTCAGAGCACAAATTGTCACAGACATTAAAGAATGTCTTGATTCATGTAACCCTCTTGTTCAGACATACAGAATGGCAAGAGATATACTGTCACAAAATTCTACACCAACAATTAAACTTCGCATTTTGGGAAAGAGACATCGAGATGCTAGGCAATGCAACTTACCAACTGCTAGAAAAGAATCTATTCTAAGAGGTGAGAGGAATACATCAACAACTGCTAGAAGAATTATTTCGCCCTCTACTTTTGTAGGAGGACCCCGTTATATGATTCAAAATTATCAAGATGCGATGACGATTTGCAATTGGGCGGGGTACCCTGAATTATTCATAACATGCTGTAACCATAAATGGTCAGAATTATCGAGATATTTTGGAAAATACAATTTTAAGTCTGAAGATCGCGCCGATGTGGTGTGTCGAGTTTTCAAAATAAAACTTGATTAATTGATTAAAGATATAAAAAAGGGAGATCTATTTGGTCGTGTTGTAGCAGGTATCTTTTATCTACATCTTATGTGTTTTTTAGATATAGTTTATTGTGCTCTAAATAAACACTAACTTATTCATTGTTCTACAGTTGTTTACCCAATTGAATTTCAGAAACGTGGTCTGCCCCATGCTCACATCTTGGTCTTTCTTCACTCATCTTCTAAGTTCAAGACTATCAAATTGACAACGTTATATGTGCTGCAATTCCTAACAAAGAAGCTGATCCACGACTATTTGAAATTGTATCTACATCTATGCTTCATGGGCCTTGTGGAGTTCAAAATCCAAAATCTTCTTGCACTGAGAATAGGAAGTGTACCAAGCATTTTCCAAAAAAGTTCAGTGATACGACTATCATTCATTCAGATGGTTATCCTATTTATAAAAGAAGAGACAATGGAGTTTTTGTTCGAAAAGATGAATCCTTTTTAGATAATAGATTTGTTGTGCCCTACAACAGAACTTTGCTCCTCAAGTTCAATGCTCATATAAATGTTGAGTATTGTAACCAATCTAGATCAATCAAATACCTCTTCAAGTATGTTAGCAAAGGACATGATAGGGTTACAACAACTTTCTTCAGTGGTGGAGATTCAGACTCTAATAATGATGTTGTTGAAGAAATCAAGTTGTATTAAGATTGTAGGTATTTGGCCTCATCTGAAGCTGCATGGAGAATATTTTCTTTCGACATTCATTATAGAGAACCCTCGGTAGAAAGGCTGCAATTTCATCTACTAGGAGAACAGTTGCTTATTTACAGAGATAATCGACCTATTCAATCTGTTCTTTCTAAACCAACAATTGGTAGTTCAAAATTTTTGGCATGGATGGATGCAAACAAAAGATATCCACATGGAAGGGAACTAACTTATGCTGAGTTTCCAACAAAGTTTTTTTGGAATGATGAAAAGAGGGAATGGTTTCCACGTAAATCTGGATTTACCATTGGGAGACTCCATTATGTCCCTTCTGGAACTGGGGAGCTCTATTATTTACGAAGATTGCTCAATCATGTTAAGGGACCTCAGTGTTTTGAGCACATAAGAAAAGTTGAAAATTTTGTTCACCCAAATTTCAAAGATGCTTGCTATGCATTAGGTTTATTAGAAGATGACAAAGAATATATAGATGCTATTAAAGAGGCAAGTCAATGGGGTACTGGATTCTTTTTGCGCAAATTGTTTGTCGTATTGTTGGTGTCTAGCCAAATTTCAAGACCTGAAGTTGTTTGGGATGCTACATGGTTCCATTTAGGTGATGATATTTTGCATAGACAACGATCAATTCTACAATTTCCAGGTTTTCTTCTCAAACTTTTCTAACTTATCTTTTCCTATTTTTTTGCATGTTCCAACAATAATATTTGGTTTCACATATTGTTTCAGAATTGCAATTGTTTGCTGATGAATTGAAGACCTTTACTTTAGTTGAAATTCATAAGCTCTTGCAAAGCAATAGTATGAGTCTATCGGATTTTCCTACTTTGCCTCAACCTGATGAAGAATTCCTAGCAAGAAGTCAAAATAGGCTCATATTTGGAAATAAACTCCAACTTGAGAATGAGTAATTAGTGGCATCAATGACAGATGAGCAACAAAACATCTATGAAAAAATTATGTCACGGGTTAATGAGAACAAACCTGGTTTCTTTTTCTTGAGTGGGTATGGTGGATCAGGCAAGACTTATGTGTGGAGAGGATTGACAACTAGTTTGAGATTACAAGGCAAAATTGTTTTAGCTGTTGCTTCAAGTGGTATTGCTTCTCTTTTAATTCCTGGAGGTAGGACAGCTCACTCTCGATCTGTCAGTCACGTTAGTCCTGCCGTGACTCACATAGTTAACTCCGTCAGCTAATGATTATGTGGCACGTTTAAAGCCACGTGTAATGCCACGTAATGAGGGACTAAAGTGACATTAAACATTTTTTTATTAAAATAATTGTTTTTTAAATTAAAAAACAACAAAAGTGCCACGTTTAAAGGTTTTTTAAAACCTTAATTTTCAACTCTCTCAGATCAAAACATTTTCACTCTCTTCTCTCAGGGACCACAAGTTTTTCAACACTCTTCTCTCACCTTTTCAACTCTCACCTTCGTCAACCTCCCACACTCCAGCAACGTCATCAACAATCGTCATCAACCATCGTCATCGCCGTTACCTTCATGAACCTTCGTTTCGTCGCGCGAAGAAGAAGAGTTGCAGCAGAGGTGAAGAAGAAGAAGAACACTGTTAAGGTACTCTACGCAAAACCCTCTCAAATATGGCAAAAAATTCATAGTTTTTAACTTCAATGGTAACATATAAGTTTGTTTTGTGACATTTAAGGGAACCTTAGTGTAAACCCTAAGTTTTGTACTACTGTTTTTCTGATTCTAGGGTTAATGAAAATCACATTTGAACTATAGCTAATATTCCGATTCTACTGTTATTTTCGTTAGTTTTAGCACTGATAATGGAGCTTTATTACTTGGTTAGATTCTGTTTATGTTTCAGCACTGATCCTACATTTAGGGAAAATTTGGGGCTTATTTTTGTTGATTCTGTTGCCTTATTTTCGTTGATTCTACTGTTAATGGAGCTTTATTTTAGTTGATCCTGGGAATGAGCTTTTTATGTTATAATTTGGTTTGGTAATGAGCTTTATTTTATAATTTGGTTTGGTAATGAGCTTTTTTTGTTATTGTAGAATGGTTGATGCTGAAATTCCAACACAATCACAAGCTGAAGGGATACAAGCTGATAGTGAGGGTGAGGCTGAAACATACTTAAGTGAGGATGATGAAACATACTTGGATGATGAGACACTACAATCGTTTATGGTTAAAAAAAGATTCATGGCACTCAGAGGAGTTGAAGAAGCTGAATATGATGAGCAGTCAGACAATGATTCATGGCACTCAGAGGAGTTGAAGAGCCCAATTAGTACAGATGATGAGGATGATGGGAAGGCTGTTTTCCCAATATTTAATCAAAATTCAACCTTTGGTCAAGTTCACCTAGAGTTGGGGATGGAATTTGAAAACCTTGACTTGTTTAAGGATGCGGTAAGAGACTACACAATTCACTTAGGAAGGGAAATTAAATGGGTGAAGAATGATTCTGAAAGGGCTAGAGCCACGTGTAAAGAAAAAGAGTGTGAATGGGAGATTTTTTGCTCTTGGAGCAAAAAATATAAATGTTTCCAACTCAAAACTTTTGTTAGTGAACACTCATGCTCTAGAGTGTTCAAAAACAGTCAAGCAAAGAGAAGTGGGTCTCTAAGAAGCTTGAGGCAAAGATTAGGGAGCAGCCAACAATCACTTATGTACAAGCCTTTGATTACTTAAAGGCTGAATTTGGAGTGCAAATTGACGATACCAAGCTATTTAGATCATTGAAAGATGCAGGACAGTTGGTGGAAGGTGATGTTAAGCAACAATACGCAAAGATTTGGGACTATGCTCATGAGTTACTTAGGAGTAACTCGGGATCAACAATTAAGATTGATTGTATTCCTATTCCGAATGCTCCACCTCAATTTCAACGTTTCTATGTATGTCTAGAAGCTTGTAAGTTAGGTTTCAAGGCTGGGTGTAGACCATTCATTGGTCTAGATGGTTGTTTTTTAAAGGGTTATTATGGGGGACAACTTCTAACTACTGTTGGACAAGATGCAAACAACCATAATTACTGTATTGCTTATGCAATTGTGGATGCTGAGAATAAAGACAACCGGAAATGGTTTCTCACACTACTGCGGCAAGATTTGGGAGATTGTAGGCAGAATGGGCGGAATTTTATGAGTGACATGCAGAAGGTACGTGTTTTAATTAATGTACTATTATGATTTTTTATATATTCTTTGAAGGACCAAACTGACAGTAAGTGAAATCTTTCAGGGACTAATTGCTGCTGTTCATGAAGTATTCCCAACTACACCTCATAGATACTGTGCTATGCATTTGTGGAGGAATTTCATTAAGCAACACAAAGACTTGGAATTGAGAGGTGTAGTGTGGACATGTGCAAGGGCAACAACACCTGCTCAATTTAATGCTGTGATGGAAAAGTTGAAAGTGAAAAATGAGAAGGTTTGGCGTTATTTAGATAAATGGCCTAAGGAGGCTTGGACCAAAGCATATTTCAGCACTGAGTACAAGATAGACAACATTACGAACAATGTGTGTGAAGGATTTAATGCAAGTATCTTAAAGTATAGGGCGAAGCCCATTTTGTCATTGGCAGACGAGATTAGATGTTACATCATGAGGACAATGTTCAGTATCAAACTGAAGTTGTTGAATAGACGCGGTCCACTTTGCCCATCCCAACACTCTAGGGTTGGAAAAGTTGAAGAATGAAAGTAACAAATGGACACCACAATGGACTGGAGATGGGAAATATGAAGTATATAGCTACTGGAGGTCGCATGTACATGTTGACGTGGAGGCACAAACATGCACCTGTAGATTTTGGCAGCTTACAGGTATTTGTCAATTCATAAATTTAATCTGACTGAACTCAATTGAATTGACCATAGCTTTATTAGCTTACTGTTAGTATATAGAATAAACGTATATAGTTAGTATAGCTTCTGGATTATATAGTTTACTGTTAGTATATATGTTAGTATAGCTTCTGGATTATATAGTTAGTATAGCTTCTGGATTATATAGTTTACTATTAGTATATATGTTCCTTTATAGTTTATTAAATGTAGTTAGTATATAATTACATATAGTTAGCTTCTGGATTTTAGGTATGCCATGTGAACATGCCATTGCATGCATTGCACACCAGGTAAGAAAGCCTGAGGATTTTTGGCATGGGTGGCTGACATTGGGATCATACAATACCACATATGAGCATTTCATCAAGCCAACACAAGGGGAGGAATATTGGGAACCAACTTCATATGATAGGCCAAAACCTGCACCACTTAAGAGGCGCCTAGGGAGACCTAAGAAACTGAGAAGCAAGGACACTACTGAGAACCCTTCACAGACAACAAAGTTAAAGAGATCATACTCAATCATAACTTGCCAGAGATGTGGTCATCAGGGTCACAACACAAATGGATGTTGCTATCCAGGTGTTCCACGCAGACCACCAAATTGGATTCCACCACCAGATGAAGTTGAAGCAACCACTATTGAAGTTGAAACTGCACCTTCTCTTGAAACTGTAAGTCAATTTTAATTTCTATATCATTATTCATTTGTGTGAAATGATCCACCTAATAATTGCTCGTGTTTTTTCAATACAGATGCATGCAACCATTTGGATTTGGTCAAGGAACATTTTCTACTACACCAATGTCAATTGGAGTTAGGCCACCACCTATTAGAGGAACAAGTCCAAGACCATTTATGGTTCCATGTCCTATGCCAAGTAGTCGGCCTGCGATGATGGCATTCATGCCAACTCCTAGACTTCCCCCAAGCGGACTTGGTCAGAATCAAGATTGAAGGAATTTGAAGAAATTATGAAGTTGTAATAGTATTATTAGGATATCTTTTGGACCACTTATGCAATTATGCATTTATGCATATGTTTTGAAAAAATTATGAAGTTGTAATAGCATTATTAGGATATATTTTGAACCACTTATGCAATTATGCATTATTAGGATATATTTTGAACAAATTATGTATTGAAATATTCTGGTTAAGTTTGTGGTTTGAATTTCTGGTTTAAGTTTGTGGTTAAGTTTCTGGTAAAATTCTGGTTAAGTTTCTGGTAAAATTCTGGTTGTGCAGGGACTAAAATGATATATACGTATATGTTTCAGGGACTAAATTGACAGTAAGTGACATCTTTCAGGGACTAAAATGATATAAACGTATATGTTTCAGGGACTAAAACGACAGTTACGCAGTCATTTTCTGGAACCAATTATGCAGTTATGCAGCAGTGTTTTTTGACAGATTATGCAATTATGCAGCAGTGAATTTTTTGTTTTTTGCAACAAAATGAACATACTAAGACAACAAAATAACATTCCATATATAGATTAACATTACATCACATTGATTAAAAGAATTCAATATACAACAAAATGAACATACTAAGACTCAAATTACATCATTAGACCCAATTTATATTCCTAATACTTGTGAATACATACAAACAACACCATTGACAACAATTGGATTAAGAACATTCCATAGACAATTGTTCTAAACATCTTCATTTCAATCCCCATACAATCAAGCATTGAGTTAACTTGAGCCTTCCACAATATCTTCTCTTCCTCTCTTCCATCTTCTCTTCCAAATTGTCTTCCTTGTTCCATGGAAAATGTCTCAAGTGAATCGTCAGCTGCAAGTGCTTCAATCAATTGATCAACCCAAATAAAGTACCCACAATATCCAAGTTCATCCTGAAAAGCCCCAAATAGAATCCCTAAATCAGCAAATCAAAACCCCCAATGTGAAATCAAAACCCTAAATCAACAAATGTGAAATAGAAATACCTTATTAATTGAACAAGTGTAAAACGCCCTTCCTCAGTTAATATTTGTTCCAGCAACACGCCTAACAGCCCTTCTACCACAACCACAAAAGAGAACAACTTGTGATGAAGCTCTTGTTCGAGATGATGATGCATTGCTCCTCTGCGACATTGTCGATAGTAAGAGAGAACGAAATGGTGCGATTTTGGAGGCACAAACGAGATGATTAGAAGTGCAAAGATGGAGGAGGAAGAGAAGAGGGCAAGGGTTCTGTTTGCTTCTGTTTTAGGGATTTTTTAAAGAACAAGAAGAAGAAGAGGATATATGAGGGTGTGTTACTTTCATTTTCGTCCCTCACAACAATAAAAAAAATTCAATTAACAATAAAAAAGGCCAAATAAGCAGATCCATGTGGTACTAAACGTGTCACATCAGCGACAACAGACGGAGTTAACTATGTGACTAACGGCAGGGACTAACGTGACTGACAGATTACACTTTCAGGTACTACTTTGCAATTTTGATACATTCAGGGACCAAATTGATAGCGAGTTACAATTTTGATTGTAATATTCATACCACTGTGATTTCTAACAATCTATGACACACTAAATAAATAAACAATGAGAAAATACCTATATATGAACAAATGTAAAATGAATAGTTCTTATATATAACCTAAAGACAAAAAGCATCAATGTTCCAGTAGAACAAGACAAGTCTATTTACCCAGTCCATACAAATCCACCTCATAATTTGAATGTCAATTCATTTACTCAATTCATTCAAAATTTAATCAAACACATACGAAGCAGAACTTCTAACCTTCACATTCTTATACTAACATAGCAAACATCCCAATTTCAGAAACAAGAACACAGCCACACATTCATGTCAAGAAAATTAAGTGAAAAAAGAGTCACACAATCCAAAATCATGCATGTTAGAAGGAAGGCACAATACAAGTGGTGACACAAATAGTACAACGAGAGGATCACAATCACAATCAAGAAGATCACAATCAAGAAGATCAAAGCTACACAACAAGAAGAAATCGAAACCAAAGAAACAGGGGAATCGTACCAGAAGCAGGATTTTGGTGAACGAAGCGGCAAGTTGAAGAAGCGGTGAACGAAGTTGGCGGTGAAGAAGCGGCGAACTGGCGGTGAACGAAGCGGCAAACTAGCGACGAAGCTGAGAGTGAAGCCAGAACAAAACAAGAAGGCCCTGTTAGTTTTCCTTTTTCTTAATTTTCAATCATTGAAAAAGAAATTAGAAAAAAAAATGCTTTACTATCATCATTTCAATTAATATGCTTCCATTGACACATTTCGAACAATGAAGAATGCAATTGAGGGAATTTGTTTTTACTTAATAACTAATAACAAATAACAAATCAACAAAATACGACTGGCCATATGTTAAAAGGCAAAGTTTTTACCAAAAAAAGGAGACAAAGTTGAGAGTGAAGCGGTCAAAACAAGACGAACAACGAGTTCAAAACGAATTCATACACAGGGTTTACGGACAAGTTCAAAACGAGTTCAAAATGAAAACGAGTTCAAAACGATTCAAAACAAAAACGAGTTCAAAACGAAATTGCAAGCATAAACTAAACTTCACATTCATGTCAGCATCTTAATCCTCCCATTGCAATGGTTTCGTTTTCTCTATTCGAAATTGCAACAAAGTGGGAAGAGAGGGCGACGAAGCTGGGATCGTTTTCTTTGTTCGAAGATAGGGTTTCGTTTTCTGATCAGGTTGAGTATTTTGGTGGTGGGAAGAGAGGGCGCAATTTGCAATTGCAACAAAGTGGGAAGAGAGGGCGAAGAAGCTGGGTCGTGTTAGGGTTTTTAGGTTTTTGGCCGACGCTCACTCTTTTTTTTTAAAACAATTAAAAAGGAAATCCGATCTATTGTGTGGGCCAAGTGACAGCCAAGACTAGCGTGGGTGTCGCGGCCCAGGCTACCTTTTTGGCAGCTAAAACTTGATTTTCTTGTAGTGGAAAGCAGACAAGCGTTGTTCAAAGCATAACCAATATCATAAATTAAAGGTTATGAAACAAGATTGTATACAAGCAAGCGCGTACACAATTGAATCGCGTTTTGCTAAAACAGAATTCGAATGATTCAAGCGAAATAAGAATAACTGAAACAACCGAACTTCAAAATCTGTACAGCGACACCCGTTCACCAATGATTTGACTTTGGGTTTTAGGTTTCCCTAGAGGTTAGAGCTCAAAGACGTAAAATTGAAAAGTAGGAATGCGTAAGAGAAAAGAAGGACGGCTGCTGAACTCTATATAGGTTCCACTCAACCAAAAAACCTAAATCCCTATGCAGGTTCTATGATAAAAGCGCGATAACAAATAGTAGTTGACTCATAATCCCGTAATTGACTAAATTGTTTTGATAATTCGCAGTTTTGACCTTCCATACTTTAGAATTGGGTTTCGAGCTCAATAGAAGAATTGTAGCTCTTCTCCTTAGCTTTCGAACGCATGCTCACACACATCAATTGGATAACCACGGCCAAAATTATGGCCTACAGTGTAAATAGGGGTCAATATGCAATAAAAACAAGAATTAATCAAGAAACTGCTGCACTACTCAAATAAGACCCAAAGTCTAGAAACGTGCTAAGGACCTTTAAGTTATTTATTTGTAACAAGTTGGCCCTTTAAATTTTTTTTATAACAAATAGGACCTTTTAGTGATTACTCTAGCTTATGTATTTCGATGTAATGCTACTTTATATATTGTGACTACTCTAGCTTATGTATTTTGATGCAACCAAACATATTTTGGTGTATTTTGATGTAATCAACAATATGGTATTTTACTAAAAGGGCCAACGGTGTCAATGTTAGGTAACTTAAAGGGTCTATTTGTTACAAAAAAAACTTAAAGGGTCTATTTGTAACACGTAATAGGTATTGGTATTTATCCAGATTTCATTTTCTCATTCTCGGTTGAGAAAGTTGAAGCTATTCTATCTAATTTTTGATAGATAGTTTTCTTGAATAAATGAATAAAACAAAACCAATATTAGGTACAAAACACAATTAAAAACACCATGTGAAAAGCTATTAAGAATGCATTAAAATGCACTGATCACTTCGGCAAAGAAATCTTCTGCGAGATGGATTTCTTTGTCACCAGCCTAGGTAACAATTTCTGTTTTGAAGTCAATCTAGTTGGGCATTGTGGTAGAAGAAGTGCCTGACTAATAAAGGGTATACTCTCTCTTTGATTTGAACAAAGTTTTTCCATCTTTGTCTTGCTAAATATGTAAAAACGTCATGACCTTGGTTCCTTAGATCTTCTAAATAAAAGACTTTCCTTGTTTTATGCTTCTTTTGGTCCAAAAGATTTCAGCAAACAATTCATAATATATTTGGCGTTGAAAGGTGTTCTGTACCGTACTTCTGACCTTGGAGGTCGGTCCGAGGTAGTTGATAGATGTGGTCCTTGATGACGAACGTTCCGGTCGAGGTTGAGGTGTTGGTCCTGTAATGACACTCCGACGATCAAGTCAGTGAGGTAGTCAAACAGAATATTTTTATGAGTTAAATCACTTGCCTTTAATGAGCATTGAATGTGGTATTTATAGGTTTTGAACGGTGTTGACCTAATGATTAGGGACCGTTGGATGTGTTGGCTGCATCTGAAGCGTTGAATTATGGGCTCACCTAAGAGGATGGGTCAGTGATAAAATGGGTCTCTGGGGACTGCAAATAGTAACAGACCAATTACCAGAACAAAAGGATAGGAGAAATTTATGATTAGATGACAGAAGCTTAGAGGATGTTTCGTAAGGCATTTTGATTTTCTTGGAGAGGAGAAAATTTTAGTGAGTTTAACAGATATTAGATGATCGGTGATGGAGGAAAATAAGCGAGCACAAGTGCTGCTTTTATAGAGAAGGAATACCTACACATCATGAAGTAGCCGTTGGGTATGTATGGATTAGACCGACTGATTAGACATGTAATCGTTGGGAGATTTCAACGGACATTTTATCTATTTGAGATTAGTTTTTAACTATTAAACTATGAACGATAAAAGGGAACTAAATATTATATTCTTAGACAAAATTTTTGAAAGAGAGGAATTTAGGATTATGAACAGTACATGCCTACAGAACTCTTCTGCGGAAGCATACAGCTAAGCAAGTGTATTTTCTTTCGGTAATGACTCTTCTCTGATCATTTTCTTCAGGTTTTGAGTTTTTGTTTTGTTATATAATTTTGATTATCTTAGAGGCACCTTATTTGTTACTGTGATTGCTACACACTTTTAGAAGTTTAACCTCTATAATGTCTTTGAATGGTTTCTTTCAGCATTTCCTCTGAGAATATTAGAATGATGTCAGAAAGATAGAAGTTCTTGTTGAATTTGCTTGACATTGGATTGATGCATCTTTCCTGATGAGAACAGAGGAGAGATCGTGTTGAATTGGAGGTTTAGAGAAGGATATTGATGCCACACTCAAGAAATGGATGAGAAAGTGAGTGATAAGTCATGTATTTTGATCGCCACAAGTTGCCTTGATAAGATCGGGTTTGGTTCTTTTACCCAAGAACACAAGGGAAGCTCTCACAAATGGAGGAAACTCAATTTTCATACATAATTCAGATCTGATCCTTACATTCTAGATAGGTACATATATATAGCCTTTTTGGGCAGCAATGGAGATGCAAACAAAATGTCACTTCTAAGTGACATTATTCCTAATGATAGTCATAACTATCTTTACTTAGTTGATTTTTAATACCTTAACTAAGTGACTAATCAAAAAGCACTTCTAAGTAGATATTCAGAAAGCACTAAAACTATCTAAAGAGTCACCAAGGCATGCAAGCCAAAGGTTTCCTCTTTTTATTACATAAATTAAAATAAAAATATTAAAATCTTCACCAAAATTCGTCCTTGACATCCAGCCTGTTTTTTACCATATTGGTAACCGAATCTGATATAATGTATTGAATAAAAGATGTAGGAATCTCTCTTATCTTTCCAACGTATCAAGAAAAGCGCCAATCGGACTTCTAGATCTTGAGATATTACCAAAACAAGACAGATGTGTTATTTTCAACAATGCCCACTTTTCCATCCTTAGGCTTGATTTTATTTATTTTAAGGGAATCCATCCTAAGTTGTCATCATTTCTTGAGAGTTTCCTGTAGATCATGATCATCTTGTGGAATTGATCACTAATCTTCTTAGTAGAAGACTAAAGTCAAAAGCTATGAAGGAGGCTTGAACATGAGATAATTGATTTGCTGCAGGATGGTGATTGCAGACTTGCATCCTCAGCTAGTTCACTCTGATCAACAAATATTTTTTGAGTGGGATTTGTTGCAATAAAGAAAGATTAGAAGAGCAGTTGGAGGATTGAAGGGGTAAGAGGTAGAGCCTTCCTCCTCTTGGAATCCACTTCAAGGAAAGAAGAGGCATAAGCCTTTACCGTTTGAAGACTGAACATTTGGTCCAACGATTGTTGAGCGGAGCCATGCGTGTGCTTGGCCTTCACAAAGAGGTGGGAGATGTCTTCAAGTTGAAAGGCTATCTGTTGAATTGAATAGGAACTCCACCTTACTTAACTCTTTCGAGGGCATACGAATTGCTCCGGGTAGGTCTTGTATGGCAAATACCGAGAAGCCTCTTCAACAGAAAATACCGAGAAGCCTCTTCTACAGAAACAAGGGAGAGTACTTCTTGAACTGGCATGGGCAGCAAAGGATCGGTGGTTGGTCTCTGGTTGGATTTTCAAGAACTTCTTGAATCAGCTATATGAGAAAAGCAAAGGTAAACCTCAGTTAAAGAATTGGGCGAACTACTGCAACTGAAAAGAAATGAGCTTACCGAGTTTGTTGGATGAGGAGAGTGCCTTAAGGGATTGGAAGAGCCACCTTCAGCTTCTTGGTAGGTTTTCTGCGGCCATAGGAAGACAAATTATTAAGCAATGGGTGGCATGAAGAATTAAATATAGGAGTACAAGAAATGTATAATACCTTTTGCTTCTTGAAACGGCAAGTGGTCTTTTCCTCAGCTATGGTAGACTTCCCCTTCGTGACAGTAAGCGGCATATGAACTTCCTCGGTAATGGTTCTTGGCCTCTTAAAGATAAGGTCTTCTTCCTCTTCTTTATCACAAACATCTACAACGCTCCCAGTTGGCACTGCAGGAGAGGAAGACCGGTAAGTATAGGGATATGCTGAACGATAAAAGAATAACATGAATGTTTGGAAAACTTACCAGGGGAGAGACGCTCTGCAATTGGCTCTTAACCGACCCGATGATCTCTAGCCAGTGCGGTTAGTATATTGCTGAGAGAACCTCCTGGTGGCCGAGGCGACTATGTCAGTAGTGTCCGCTGCGAGAGGTTAAGCAGGAATGACCATTTGATACAGGTGGCCATTGTACTGGGAAATAATGGTGTCTAATGGTTGGCAGAAGATGAGTCCCATTACTCCAAGCCACCAATTGCGTAGCAATCATTCACAATAAGGCCTACTTCTCTGTTTGTCACACCTTCTCTTTACAGGGAAACCCAACGTGCTTGGTAAGGCATGGGAACGTGCTGAATAAGGCCTAATTTCCTGGCCACGTAGTTGGCAAAATAGTACTCAACGAACATCTTGGTGTATTGGGTTGACCCTTGGTAGTGGATGACTAGTTGACACCAATTGTCCATTACAATGTTTCTGTCCTTGGGGGAAAGGCTAGCATTAGGTAAAAAGGCATCAGTAATCCATTTGGGAGTAACACCTCTCTCTAGCACGGGGTATCAATCTTATGCCGAGGAGGTTTAATGACATAGTGCCCTGACAACCTCAAGCCTTGATAAGGACCGGATTACAGTGGTTGGCAATTAGAACCCTAAAGTTTTGGCAGCCGAAAGAGGGGTGACCAGGGAGTGGGGAGAAAGAAATTCCTGAAATATTGCTGGGACTCTCATATGTAGAACTTTTAGTTAGTTGAGTAGTTGTTTTTGCTTAAGCCAACAGGCTAGAAGATTAGGAGGGAGTGATCACCCTAACTACTTTTTGTCGGTAATTGAGCATTGATGATTACGTAGGACAGGTAGTTTTTGCATTTGTGATTGTAGAGTAAGTGGGACATACTGTTAGTATGAATTTACCTATAGGTACACTCCGATAACCCGTAGACATAAGTGGGTGAGTATACCTATAGGTACACTCCGATAACCCGTAGACATAAGTGGGTGAGTAACTATAATAGAACCCAAGGGGTAAAACACTAGAATGTCGGTGAGATACCGCTAAAATACGTTTGAGATGATGTCGTATTCCTAGTTCCTCCTTATGGATACTAAATCTTTCTAGAGAGGTTTAGTTTGAACATTTTAGGATGAGAAATCTACTTAAGGGGTACCTAAGTAAAGGGTGGACTTGCTTATTATCGAATTCACAAATCACTGCCCTTACAACTTGTTGTCGTCAAACGCTTGTCTCCCAGCCTTGGAATCGCCTAGAGGATTTGACAATCTGCGATTCCTCTTTATTCAAGCTATTGCATCGAGGATTGAACTCTGTTCCTCGACTTTGGGTTCCCTAACTCCTCCAAAGAGTTGCTAGGTTAGGTGTGAGAGGGAGTGCGGCTTGGATTATCTACAAAAACTAAGAAAGCATAAAGAAAAGCGATAAAGAAAATATATATATATATATATATATACACACACACACATGAGCCTTCGTTGGCCACTACTGTTGGATTAATCATGATCAACGGTTCTAATTACGCCTAGCGCCTAGAAACTCGGAGTCCACTCCTCCACTACCTCACTAGCACGATTACTTGGGTAAAACTTCCGTCACTCCAGTTTCCACGAGGTCTTCTGTCCCTCGACCTTAAATGCTCCAACGTATTATGTCCATGTGCATTGAATAATTGTGTTCCAAGAAAGTATTCCTCGCCTTAGCCAAAGCCTTCCTCGACCACGCTCTACTCACGACCTTCGGTCGTTGGTTCCTCCAACGAGTCACTCCATGGTCGAGGCACCCTGCAACCAACCTCTGTAGTTCCTCGATACCCTATCTTCATTCCTTCGGGTTCTCATATATCATATCTCTGCCTGCTCAGCCGGAATATGCCATGGAAAGTACTGCCCTATTACTCTTACGGTTGCCGCGGCACCTATTTTTGCCTTTTTTCCCTCGACCAATTACTTTATTTCGGGTGTTAACACAACAGTTATGGGCCTTTCCTTTTACCAAGATGACATCTTCACCATCCCTCTATATTTTCAACTCTTTTGAGTGCTTGCCCTATTATTATTATTATTATTATTATTATTATTATTATTATTATTGTTATTATTATTATTATTATTACTATTATTTTTATTTTTATTTTTATTATTATTGTCCTTGATGATGTGCGAATTTCGACGAATTTTTTTTAAGGCGGTTGAATTGTAACATCCCAATTTTTTTGCGTGGCATTTCTTCTGACATGTGTTTTCTTTGTGTTTTCATGATTTCAAAATATAGTGATTTAAGGAATTATGCATATTTATTTTTTTGAATAGGGAATTATGTATATTAAATTATTTAGATATGTGAATAGTTATTTAATTGTATATTTATACAATATTGAAAATACCTTGTTATTATCTAATTATTTGATTTAGAGAATATATTCATTTTTATTTTCAAATATTATCATTTTTTATGATTATTTTATTTTATAAACTATTAGTATTCGGAATATTATTTATTTTGGTTTATGAAAGTGTTAGGATATTATGTGTATTTAAAAAGAGGCTTTAAAATTGGATTAAAATGAGTATTCAGATGTTTTTACTTATACAACGACACGTTTTTGTGGCTTGCACCTACCTTACTAAACAAGACCCAGTTTCTGTTCAAGCAAACCAGTGTGCGACCCAGTTACTTTAGCCCATGACCCACTCGCATTGACCTTCCTCAAGGAAAAGGTTGTGCGACCCAGTCCCTTGTGCAACTTCATTCTCTCTCTCTCATGTTCTCGCCCTCAGGACCGCAGCCAAGTCCTAAAACTCATCGACTGAGTAGAAATTGGCCGCTTGTTTAAATTCTAGCCTTGGGTACATTTTGATAGGTACTTTTTTTGAAACACAATTAATTCATTTATCGAGCGATTATTTATAATTAATATTTTTAGTGTAGGACTTTGGACTGTCGTTGTTGTTGTTACATTGTTGTACGCGTTCGAGTCAAACATTGTTCTAATGGAATTAAATCACGCTCGGAAGCTCGTGCTTTGTCTTGATATCAGGTATGGGGGAAATGTTTTTATTCTACATGAGAAATAGGCGATGGGACTCTAATTGCATTGGTTAATGCTATTCCTTTTTTTGAATGTTTTTATTTTTCTATTATTTATTTATTCTTATTGCGTATTCAATTTGAATGATTGTAAATATTATGGATGATTATAAATATTATGGATGACTGTAAATATTTATGATGACTATAATGATTTGAAATGTCTATAAAAATGATTTGAATACCTGAAAAAAATATTTTTAATGAATGATTGTAATGAGAGTAGTCAATAATATGTTGATTGATGTCCCTTGAATTGCAAGTGATGAACAAAAGACTCATGAGTGTAAAACTCATATGTATTATGTTACTAACATGTAATTTGAGTTGATTGTGAAGGTGAAGTCTAGAACTAATTTTGGCGCAAACAATTTATCAATAAATAAGAGCAAATGGTGAACTAAGACTAAGACTAATGAAGAGCTTCTGGGACACGATAAATTAGTTAGTAATTACGTTATAGCAATAGAAAAATAAATATTGATATTGAGAATATTTCAATAGATTATCGAAGCTAATTAATTTATGAACAATTGGTAATGAGCCTCAGACATAGTTAAGTAGATATAACATGAGAGTTTCTCACAATTAATTATTATAACTTAAATGAGAATGAAGAGTTAGTTATAAAAGTTAAAGGATGAGTTAGTGTCTTATTTGCTAATGGATTGTAAAGATAGGTAAGTCAAAATAATACGAAGTTAATATTGTTTGATATATATTTGGACTGATATCTCAGCATCGATTAATGTAGAGAATATCGACAAGGAATCTTAGAATTATTAAGAGATTTGACGTTCATGCTTTTGTTGCAATATGGATGAGTTGTATCTGGAGGAACCTTGTCACAGCATGAGCAAGGACTCATCGAAGAATGGGTGAGCTATACCTTAAAAGTTGAAAATTCAAAGGGGAACCTTGTCGCAGTATGGGCAAGGACTAGCCGCAGTATGGGCGAGTCATACCTCAATAGTTAAAATTTGTAGGAGGAACCTTGTAGAAGTATGGGCAAGGACGCGTTGCAGTATAGGCGAGCCGCATCTCAAAGGATGGTGAGAATGTTAGTGGCGTAGTAAGTGAAGGATTAAGAGAGTAGTATTACAGACAGCCACGACCCGACCTTGCGGGAAGGCCCAATAGGGCGATCTTAAGTGAGGAACCTCTAGGGAGTGCTACAAAACACTAAGGAACTCTAGTTAGACTCTATCTATTTCCCAGGATATGAGGGCACTCACATCCGCTTAACCAGAGTTGGATGGAGCCGGATTTATCGTTGGAGTAGTGGGTAGGATTGCCTCGATGTTATAGTCCTAGGACCGTACGCTATATTGAGGATCATGATCTCGGTTGATGATTGATAGTGTATGCTAGTTCTGTTCGCCGCATCCATCGTTGTGATGTTTGTTGTTTGAAGTCCTCCATGGCTTCATTCAGTGACATGTTGCATTAAGGACATGTTGTGTTTGTCTTTCCTTAGGGATTGACTGTTTGACTTTGATTTGATGGATTATGCTAGTTTGTGCTATTTTGGTTTCAGTGTTATGTTCCTTATATGGTTTGAACGTTCTTTCTCACCCGTGCACAAATTTTTTAGATTTAGTTCTAGGTGTTGTTGGAGTAGTCTTCTACGATCGTGCAGTGGTGGTGACGTGGTCACTAGGGATCACCTAGTAACTTACAAAATTATACTACCCATTGATTTCACTCTCTTTTAGTTATTGGATTAAAGTCTAAATGCTCTGATCATGTGACATCGGGATTTGGTTTGTACTTTTAATATCATATTTAAGGTCATTCTTGTTACTGTATCGAAAGAAGGGTTTTATAGCTTGTCTTTAATATTATTATAAATTATGTTTATATGACTTAAGGAAATTGACGACGTCTTTTACTTGCGAAAAATATTTCAGCAAATAAATTGCAAATTTTATTTGAAAAATAAATTTATTCTTTTTTCGTACTGTTTCATCTATAATTTATTTCGGGGTATAGGGTATCACGGTTGTTCCCCATCAACAGGCTGCATCTGATCATTGTGATCACTGGTTACTGTTTGCAAATTTGCCCCGACGTACCTTGTGGCTCTGTGTTCTTAAGCTTAGTAGTAGCTCCATTCTTGGAAGCTGAAGCTGGCTCCATGCTTAGGTTTCGACCAAAGCGTAGGTCCATACGCCACTGATAAACAAACCCAGGTGAATCAAACTCAAAAGTCTGTCTACCTGCGTAGGTCCCTTAGGGTGTGCAAATTTTGTTGTTGTCAAACTCTTTTCCTAGCCGCGGTATCGGGAAGGGGTTTGAAATTTAGTGGTTCCTCTGTTCTTCAAGCAACTTCATCGAGAACGAAACTCTGTTCCTGGACCTCGGGATTCCCTAAATCCTCCAAAGAGTGTTAGGATAGGTGAGAAGGACGCATGGTTGGACTATCTACGGACGAAAAACATAAAGAAATGTGATGTAAATATAGAAATTAAAGACTATGCGAGTCAAAAGTAGATTGATTGATTGAATGTGTGTCCTTCCAAATTGTACAGTCTACCTATATATATATATATATATATAAACACTTGTTAAACTCTCGAGTTAACTCTAAAAGTCTTACAAGTTTACGATTTTAGATCACAAAAACGAGTCAACTAGCAGACAAATTCTCTTTTCCATAAACTCGTACAAGTAAACTCTTATAAAATCGGTAAACTCTCGATGTTACTGCGAGTTTACGAGTTTAAAATGTAAATTAATGGGCAATGTTGGTTGCTACTTAATTTGAATTATCTATTTCCTGCAATATATACTGGAATCATAAAGTTAATTTTACGTTATGAATATTATTGTTTGGTTTTATATGTAATAAAGTGTTTAACTAAAAATTATGAGTGATATGTCAAATTAGCTCTTATTTTAAAAACATTTTATGAATTTATTTATATCTTAGCCATTAATACAGTATGATGCTGTCTAGTAATAATGTATTAATACACTTTAATATCATGGTTTTCTACTTTACTTTATTGTGGAGTTGGAACATTGACTTACTGTTGTGTTAACCTATATTATATTATGTACAAATGTCATTTATAGGTGTACTAATTGGTAGTATGTAAACTCTACGAGTCGAGTCTACATATGCTCCACGAGTTTACGTAGAGTCTCGAGTTTGACAACTGTATATATATATATATATATATATATATATATATATATATATATATATATATATATATATATAGACACACACACACACACACACACTACTACACACACATGAGCCTTTGTCAGTCACTACTATGAGGCTACAACTGCTCACTATTGAATCAACAAAGATCAACGCATCAAACTAATTGTAAGACCTAAAAGGTCGGAGACATACTCCATGAACTCACTAGCACGCGTTAGTGGGGCAAAATTTCTTCGCTCCTGTTTCCACCGCGTTCTTATGTTGTTGACCTGAGCCGCTCCAACACTTGACCTAGTTCACGTGCATTGAATATTTGTGCTCCAAGCACGCTTCCTCGCCTCGGCCAAAATCTTCCTAGCCATGTCACTTACTCTACCCTCGGCCATTAGTTCCTTAGCGGAGTTATCTTCTAGCCGATCTGCCTTTCAACCGATTTGCCTCTCCTCAAGAAGAATCATCACGAGAAGAGTCTTCATGAGAAGAGTCAACAATAAAAGAGTCATGAGAAGAGTCAACATGAAAAGATTCACAATCAAGTTGAGAAGCATCATGACAAAAAGGGTCAAGATCAGGGTTGTTATAAGAAGAGTCAAGTTGAGAAGCATCATCTTGAGAAGCATCAACTTGAGAAGGCTCAATGTTGAGAAGATTCAAAGAAGAGAAGAGTCATGACAGTTGTAGTGTGCTGTCTTCTACAGAAAAGTGGTGCATAAATTGCAGAGCAGCCCGTCTTCTGCAGCAAGTGCTGCAGAAAGTGCAGAAACAGCTGTCCACCTTTCTCAACGGCTATATTTACTTGGGAAACCACTCCAACGACTCTAAATGATTAACCAATTGTTAATACACATTTATTTCGACTCAATGGCTATAAATACCACCATGGATCATTGTTGAAGTTCTTTGCGAGAGAGAAATCTAATTCTTCCCATCCTTCTCAAGTAGAAAGTCTTCTCTCACCCATACTCAAGTCATGCTTTAATCTAGGGATTCTATTTTGAGTATGTATTTCAGCTTGTTGTTTAGGATTCGTTTGAATCTATCTTGTTTAAACCAAACTCTTGTAATCCCACAAAAAACCCCGAGACCGTACAATGTAAAACTTGTTAGAAATCTTCTCAAGTAGCATGTGTTGCTATAGGGTTTGAGAAGTGTGTTAGAATCCACCTAATAAATCAGGAGGATTGTATTAGGTGTGAGACCAGTAGGTCGAGCTGCGTGAAGATAACTACCACAAGAAACAGTAGGTAGAGCTGTGTTAAGAAAACTACCATGAGAACTTTAAGCCTAGGTTGGTTGTAAAGTTGTAACTATTTGGAAAATAGTGGAAATACTCACGGGGTGTGAGGAGTGGATGTAGCCCAGGGTTTTGGGTGAACCACTATACATCATTGTGTTATTTATTGCTTTTCTAAGTTGTTTTACACTACGCTTAAAACTCTCCATCTAGAGAGGGTTTTTGGAAAACTAAGAAAACATCTTTTGCTGACCCTTCTCAACTACACACAGTTTTTCTAAAAACACTGTTTTTACAACCCTTCTTAGAGTTTTCAAAGTGGTAAACTTAAAGCACTATTCTTAAGCACTTCACACTTAAGATAAGATTTTCAAACACTCTTACCTTAGAATAGCTATTTTGAAAATCATCTCGTTCTCTCTGCTGATAGTTGTTTTGAGAAGAAAGAACTAACTGACCCTTCTCAACTCAGAAACATAGTTGAGAATATAGTTTCATCTCACTCTTCTCTACTCACTCACAATTGAGAAGACTGCTTCAACAGACCCTTTCTCAACTCAGAAACATAGTTGAGAAGACAGATTCATCTCACCATTCTCTACTCACTATCTCTTACCTTGGAATAGCCTATTTTGGCTGTCAAAATAAATACAATCAGGAATTTTGATAATATAATGAGAAGGGATATATTGAAGTTTCTCATGTCTGTGTTGAGTTTTAGCTAATGAGTGTGATTTAAACTTTGCAGGGGTGCAGGAAGTAATATGAGGCCCACTTGAACACAAGCAAAGTTTGCAAAACAACTTGTGATCCACTTGAACGCCAAAAAAGGTCGTGCAGGGCCGAAACCCGTATTTTTCCGAATAAACACGAGGGTTGCAGTTTACCTGAATGCCTTGTACAAAAAGGGGAAACCCTTGTTCATTTCGTCGTTTTCCTCTCTCTCTCTCTCTCGGTCTTTTTTATTCTCTCTCTCTCTCAATTTGTTCTTTCAAAGCTCTGCTAGGGTTTGCGAAATCAAAACAAACTTTGTTGATTTTGTTACAGTAAAGGAAGATTTAATATCACAAAGACTGTCAGAAGCCAAATCGAAGCTAAGAGCCTACTCTTATTTGATCTTTCTTCTTTGTTTCACCATTTGATGTTTTCCAGAAACCCTATCGTAGGGTTTGTTGATTCTCAAGTACGAAGATGAGGGGTTTTGGTGAAAGTGCACAGACGAAGGTATGAATAGCATAACTTTGGTATTTTACTTTCGTTTTACCATTAATCTCTAAAAACCCTAATTTCCTCTTTGTGTTTCTGTTTGTATGCATTCAAACGAGCCTCTGAACGCACTCAGAGATTTCACCACTTGCTAAATCACACCCATAAACTGTGATTAAAGGTAATACTCCCTTTTTCTCTTTTTCCTTTTTGTATCTCTCTTTTCTGTTACTGCATATAAACAAACTCTAACCTGTTTGTTCTTTTCTTGCAAGGTACTCTCTACAGACAACAAGACTATACATATGAAGGACTTAGAGAAAGAATTCTTGCACAAGATAACAACATGGAAGTAAAATTGTAGAATATGTACTTTAAAACTTGTACAATCTATTCACTGCAATAGAAAACGTATGTACTGTATACTGGTTATTTTAGCTGTTAAAGGTTTGTTAGATAACAATTTTTTGTTTCTAACAAACAATTAGTTAGTAGCTAATTTTCCCAACAAACTGTACTAGACATTTTAACTCCAAGACTATATTTTTAAAGAGCCGTTATTATCTAACGATAGTTTAGGATTTTGATTAAAACCAAAAATCCTCCCATAATCCAAAAGCTTAAACCTAGATAGACACTTAAGTAAATACAGGACAAGCCCCTGTTTTAGCCTTAGTAATAATATTGATCTGGGACAAGCCCCCAAATAGTAGCTTTAAGTCACTGCCTCTAGGTAAAAATGCAATGAAACCTATTTGTCTTCTTGAATTTTTGAAAATCTCCCCTTTAAGTGTCTCAGTGAAGATATCAGCAATTTGGGTTTTTGTAGAGTGGTATTCCACAATTAGGTGTCCCTTAGAAACTCTGTCACTTAAGTAGTGAAACATTGTTTCTATATGCTTCGTCCTACCATGTGATATAGGGTTTTTAGCTAGATTAAGCGCTGACTTGTTGTCCATTAATAGCTTGGTAGCTTCTGTTAGGTCCACACTTAGCTCCTTTAGGAGTGTTTTAAGCCATGCTTCTTGGGTAGCAACATTACGAGCAGAAACATACTCTGCCTCACCTAGGGACAGAGCTACAATAGCCAGTTTCTTAGAGCTCCAAGAGATGGAAGCTCCTTGAAACAAACACATATTCTGAAGTGCTCCATCTGTCCACTTTATCTGCACACCAGTCAGAATAACAATATCCCAGTAGAACCTTTTTCTCTACATTAAAATTGTTAGGAAAAAATATACCAAAGTTTACGGTACCTTTAACATACCTTAGGATCCTCTTTGCTGCATTAAGATGGATCTGCATAGGGTTGTTCTTGAACCTTCTAGCTTTAATGACTCTAATTCTGTCGAAGCTACTCTCATCACACCCTTGGTGTTTGAGATAGACTGATTTCCAGTCTTTTCCTAATTCTCCTTATGCTTAGCCGTCTGTTCAAGAGTTGGGTTCTCAACCAGTGCTGGAACCCCTTCCATAACAATTTTTAGGACATCATGTAATCCAAATATGGCTTCCATTTGTAAACTCCAACAATCCTGGTTCTTCCCTGTAAGTTTAGGAATCTAAGTGGTCAGGCTTGCATTAGCCATAGTGTTCTGAAACCGAGGTTAGCACCTCCTAACTTCATGTTTCATGAAATACAAAAGATTGTCAAAAACACACACACCTACACAGTCACTCATTGTGTAGGAAAAACAGAACTAAAGAATTTAAAGAAAGATACAAGAATAGTTAAAGAACTATAGAGATAGGTTTAGAAACGAGTAAAAGGCCCCTAGGATATTAAGCTCAATAATAACATGCTGCATTTCAGCTAATGAGTGAGATTTACACTTTGCAGGCGTACAGGAAGTAGTATGATGCCAACTTGAACACAAGCCCAGTTTGCAAAAATAACTTGTGATCCACTTGACCACCAAAAAGGATAGTGCAGGGCCCAAAACCGTGTTTTTCTAGATAAACTCGCGGGTTGCAGTTTACCCGAATCCCTGAACAAAAAGGGAAACCCTAGTTCACTTCGTCGTTTTCCTCTCTCTCTTGATCTTGATCTTCTTTCTTCTCTCTCTCTCTCTCTCTCTCTCTCTCTCTCCCTCTCCCTCTCTCTTTGTTCTTTCAACGCTCTCCTAGGGTTTCCGAAATCAACACAAACATTGTTGATTTTGTTACTGTAAACGAAGATTCAGTATGGCAAACACTGTTAGAAGCCCAATCGAAGCTAAGAGCCTTCTCTTATTTCGTCTTTCTTCTTTGTTTCAACGTTTGATGTTTTCGACAAACACTAACTTAGGTTTTCTTTTTTTTTTCCAGGTACGAAGATGAGGGTTTTGGTGTTAGTGCACAAATGAAGGTATGAATAGCACAACTTTGGTATTTTACTTTCGTTTTACACTTAATCTCTCAAAACCCTAATTTCCTCTGTGTTTTTGTTTGTATGCACTCAAACGAGCCTTTGAACAAACTGTGATTAAAGGTAATACTTCCTCTTTCTCTTTTGCCTTTTTATTTCTCTCTTTTCTGTTACTGTATATGAACAAACTCTAACCTATTTGTTCTTTTCTTGCGAGGTACTCGCTACACACAACAAGACTATACATATGAAGAACTTAGAGAAAGAATTATTGCACTAGAGAACAACACAGAAGTAAAATTCTAGAATAGGTATTTTAAAATCTACTCATTGCCTTAGAAAAAGTATGTACATAGGACTTCTATTTATACAGACGGTGTACTGGTTGTTTTAGCTGTAAGGTGTTTGCTAGATAACAGATTTGTTTGTTTCTTACAAACCATTAGTTAGTAACTAATTTCCCAACAAACTCTGCCGGACATTGGACCCAACAGCCTGGTCTCAGATCTGTAAATGCATCGTCCAACTTTGATTTCTGAGTTGCACTAATTATGCCAATTCCTTTCAGCAATTTGTTCTCCCTTTGATGTTTGAACTGAGTTATCATAATTTTTTATGGGTTCTAAGAGCACCACTTGGATTCAGTTTTTGCTTTGCAGTCACAGCTAGTCACTTTGGATATTCTTGGTACCATAGGTGCTTTGTATATATTTTTCAGCCTTCAATGAGATCATCGTGATTTGGCATTTTATTTTACATTTTACTTTAGTTGGTTTTATGTTCAACAATGCACTCATTATTTTGTAATGTCGTAAATTGCATGATATTCTATGTACCGTATGCAAGACAATTCTGCATTTTGTGCTGAAAGTTTGAATTACTTTTTCTATATTACATCCTTATATTAGTGATTCCATGGTAACTATTGTAAAATTCTTTTCTTACAATGTTCATGTTCAAAGTTCATGTTCTGATTCTTGATGCTAACATGTCTTTGATTTTTTATTTATTTTCTTAGATGAAATTGAACTGAACCCCTTCAGAGCATATAGATTTGTTTCGTCGCACAAATGAGCAAAGTAACAAGATGATAAATCAATTCATGAAAATGATGAAGTTTCAACAACCTTCATTTAATGAATAACACGATGAAGAGTCCGATGCAGAGGGACAAAGTGATGAATAAAGTTAAACATTGGATATCTTATGACTTAAAAAATAATTACTATATTTTGTAGGATTTAGGCTAAATGACAGTTATGTCTTTTTGGCAAGTATATTAAATTTTTAACGTAATGAAGTGAGTGGTTTTATTGTGCAAAGGAATTAGAGTGAATCAATCAGGTTTAAAAAAAAAATAACCATCTACA
This sequence comes from Astragalus glycyphyllos, assembly GCA_963573325.1. Lineage (NCBI taxonomy): Eukaryota > Viridiplantae > Streptophyta > Magnoliopsida > Fabales > Fabaceae > Astragalus > Astragalus glycyphyllos. Next base: position 58,656,525 of record OY754311.1, on the reverse strand, counting down.
TGTGAGTTATTTAATTATTAAATAACAAAGCTTACAAGTTAATAATTTTGTTCACTAAATTGATATAAAAATTGCATTAGCAAAACTCATTGCTATATTCGAACAGAAAATCAGTTACTATATCGGTCACTAAAATTTGTCATAAAATAGTCAAAAAATTAGTTGCTAAACCTGTGTTAGCCTGTAATTTCGACAGGCCTCATTGAAAATGGTCAACAAGGATTGACTTATATTTCGACAAAGACCAAAGTATTTCGACAGAGAAAATGGTCATGCGCAGGGTAAATTCGACAAGCTTCCGGGGAAGCAAAAAAGCAAGAAAGAGGAAAACGGACACAAGCTTTCGACAAACAGAAAACAGAGCAGTTATGCGCTGAAGAACTAGCAGTTGGTCGAAGCGTGATGAAGCGGTTCTTGTCGAAAGTAGGAGTAGCAGTTATTAGTTTTCGAATTTCTAGGCAGTTACTTAGTTTAGTTTCTCCCCCTCTTTTCTTAGTATAAATAGTAGTTTCTGAGAAGAAACAAGGGTCACAATTTCATATTGCAATTCTCACGCTCTAACTTCCGCATTCAAGAGAAAAACGAGTCAGAGAACAACGTATGATCTTGTGTACCATTCTCTTTCATTTTAATGCAATTTACTTCTGTTTTCTCTTTACCTTTATCTGTTTTACAATTCAAGTCCTTCTTCCCTGAAATATCTTGATTGCTTCGCGCGTAGGGAATCAGTTATTTCTTCTTCTTTTCTGTTTAAAACGCAAAAAATTGAAGAACATCACATCAAACTAAAAACTCTTAACACAAATGGTCTTAGGATTCACTGGTTGATCCTGCAAGTTAACCAAATTGGAGACCAGCGGTATTTACCAAAATCCACGGTAAACAAATTGGCACGCCCAGTGGGACATTTGTGTCGAAATATAAGAGTGTTAGTTAACAGAATCTTGGAATATAATTGTTTATGCGCCTGAGGAGTGGTAAATCTTTGTCAAAGATGTAACGTTCTGGCGCAAGTTCTTCGAATGCACAGAGTGGCCCTGAGAATGCATCAGTCAATGACGCTAATCCAGTAACCGCTATGGGAATAACTGCTCCAATGCCTTCGACAGGCATGATCCCAGTTACATCTCCTGTGCTTAATCCTTTACCAACAATGGCCACCACGGTGACCACACAGCCTAATGAAATAGTTTCTATGCCACAAACAATGGGAACGTCTAACCCATATATGACTAGCGGTCATATTCCATTTAGCATGCCTATAGTTGGTCGACATCTCCCTTATGGTATGCCAACTGGCATGATGGTAGGCTTGCAAACCAATTCATCAACTTGTGCAGATAACATAATGAATGGTGGTTTCTCCCCTATGCATGCCTCTCAAGAGGGCATTTATGGTCGAAATGCCCAGCCCACATTAACTACAGCGTCTGTGTTGGCATTGAGACAACAAATAGATGAGGTCAATCATGATATGGTTAACATGTTAACCCAACAAATTGGTACAGTATTCAACCCTTTGATACATGAGACCAATAACAGTTACCAAGCATTGGCAACTCAAATGGGTCGAATTGCAGATTTCTTTGGCACTCCAAGAATGCAGAATCAGCCAATACCCCAAGTACAACCTTTGAGGCCTGTAGAAATCCCTTTAGAAAGGCCTAACATTGAATTGCCTAGAAATCAGGCACAAGCACAAGTTGTCGAACAACCCTTGCAGGGGATGGTTGAAAACGAGCCTGATATAGTGTTAGTAAATAGAAATCAAAATGCTGATGAAGTAGTCAGGCAAGTGCAACAAAACAATTTTGGAGCACAGAACAATATTGCTAATCTTGTCGAAACAATTTTAGCCCAAAATGGCCTTAATATAGGAATGCACAGGCCAAATTTCGTGTCGCCATTATCAGAATATATTTTGCAAAGTGAATTGCCAAGGGGTTGGAAAGTCCCTAAATTCACTAAATTTGGTGGAGAAACTAGTGAATCCACCGTCGAACACATTGCTCGTTATTTAACTGAGGCTGGGGATTTAGCCCAAAATGAGAATTTAAGAATGAAAATTTTCCCTAATTCTCTAACAAAAAATGCTTTTACTTGGTTTACTACACTACCCCCTCACTCTATGTTTAATTGGAACCAGTTAGAAAAAGCTTTTCACGAGCAATTCTATATAGGACACTCCAAAATTAGTCTCAAAGAATTGGCTAGTGTTCGACGTAAAACGGCAGAGACTGTTGATGACTATCTCAACAGATTTAGACTTCTCAAAGCAAGGTGCTTTACCCAAGTGCCTGAACATGAGTTAGTCGAAATGGCTGCTGGTGGTCTAGATTATTCTATTAGGAAAAAACTAGACACTCAACATTTAAGAGATATGGCCCAATTGGCCGATAGAGTAAGGCAAGTCGAAAGGCTAAAAGCTGAGAAATCTAGAACTAGCAGGTTTCATAACAACAAAAAAGACAAAATTGCCTATGTTGAAATTCAAAATGAGGAACAAGAATTCGACATCGCCTATGAGGAGGTCGAAGAAGAGGTCAATGTTGCTGAGTTAAAACCTGGACATCCATATACTTGTACATTGCTAAAACCTTCAAATGGTAAAAATCCTGTCGAACCTAAAAACGACAAATTCGTTGCAAAAACTTATACATTTGATGTTTCTAAATGTGACGAAATATTTGACTTGTTAGTTAAGGACGGTCAAATTCTGGTTCCTAAAGGGCTAAAAACACCACCATTAGAACAAAGACAGAAAAGAGGCTTTTGCAAATACCATAATTTTCTGGGTCATAATACCTCTCATTGTGTTCTTTTCAGGGATTTGGTGCAAAAAGCGCTAAATGAAGGAAGGCTCAAATTTGGTGAAAAACCAAAAGCGCCAATGAAGATTGATGCTGATCCCTTGCCTGAAGTCGAGGCATTATACACTAAAATTAGCATCAATATGGTCGAAGCTTCTGGAACCGGGCCTAGTAAGGCTCACATTAGGAGAACTTCACCAATTTCAGAGATGGATGTCGAAATGGCTGCAGAAGGCCAAGGAGACGACAAGGCCAAACCAGTGTACCCAAAAGCTGAAGAGGAATTGGTTGATTTCCTCAATCGTTGCAAGCTAAGCAACTCAGAAGTGATGCTGTGCCCAAGGTGCAGTGCTGTTTTTGACAAGCAGGCTGCTAAAGAACTTGAAGAGTTCAAGCCTCAAATGAAGCGCAAAGGTAAATGGGTGGATAAAAGGCCCAAGTTTGATTTTGCGGATAGGGGAATTCCCTACATGGTTACTTCGACCAAAAATCCTGGAAGAGGAAAGCTGAGTACTTATGTTCCTCCTTCTGGTACTCCTGTCGAAAAGTGGGTACATTCTGGTGGAAGAGGCAAAGCCATATACCACACTGGGGGCAATGCTATCCATCGAATTAGGCCACCTAAACTGGTCGAAGGTAACACAAGTGATGTTAACCAAAGCAAGGCAACTGGAAATAAGAAGTATGCCTACAACAACAACTACAAGGGAAAGAATCCTATGACAAGGACTCAATGGCGAAGATTTCAACGCCAAAAGAAAGTTGATGCTGTTGCTACAGGCAAAGTAGCAATTCCCAAGAACGAGAAAGGTAAGGAAAGAGTTTTACCTTCAGCTGAAGTGGCTAGGAAACCAGCCACTGAAAGAATCTTCCCTTCTTTGGCTGAGATAAAGAAAGGCTTCAAAGAAGAAGATCTCAAGTTGGAAGAGGAATTGAACTCTTCTTTTGCTAATTCTGAGCATGACTTCGACGTGCTATGTGGTGTCGTTTCAATTTTACCAATTGAATATGATGTAGTGTCTGAAGTCAATGAGGTCGAAGAAGAATTCGACAAAGGTATGGCTTACAAGCCAATATGCTACTATGTGTTGAAGGATGGCTGCGTCGACGAGCAACATGCTGTCTTTGAAAGGCCAGATTGTGGCATGATGAATCACCTCAAGCCACTGTTCATTCAAGCCAAGGTCAACAATGTAGGAATCAACAAGGTCCTTGTTGATGGTGGTGCTGCTGTGAATTTGATGCCTCAACAGTTGCTAAGAAGAATTGGCAAATGTGACACTGATTTGAGGCCACATAATGTGGTTCTCACTAACTATGAAGGCAAAACTGGCCATTCACTTGGGGCCATTGAAGTCGAATTAGCAGTAGGTAGCATCAAAAGGCCAACTTTGTTTTTGGTAATACCCTCCAAGGCAAACTACAACTTGCTGCTTGGAAGAGAATGGATACACGGAGTGGGGGCAATCCCTTCGACTGTGCACCAAAGGCTCATAATCTGGAGAGAAGATGGATTGGTCGAAAATATTGAAGGAGATCAAAATTACTTCAAGGCTGAAGTAAATACAGTAACCAAGCAGACCTTCGACAAGCAACTGGCAAATATCTCTCCATGTTCTTCTTCCAATGCTGGGTTCATAGAGCAAGACAATGTCTTCTCCTCTGTCAGCCTTCACCCAAATTATGGTTTCATTTGGGAAAGGGAAATCATTGATGAGGAGAATAGACCAAGAGGCTTTGACAAGCCTTCTGGTTGGGATGATTAATGATGATAAAACCCAGTACATGGGAAAGAATTACGGCCTATGTGGCCGAAAATAAAGAAAAAGCAATTCTCGAAGCTGAGTTGCATCACATGGTTGCTTTAACCACAAATGATAGTAACAAAGAAATTATTGTCGAATCACCTAGACTAGACGGTGTATATGATGATGAACCATTAGGATTTGAGAAAGATCCAATGGGTTCGACCAAGAAGATACAAGCACAAGATCCCTTAGAAGAAATAGATTTGGGAGATGGAAGTGTAAGAAGACCAACATATATCAGTGCAAAAGTCAATAAAGATTTCAAGGTGCAGATAGTCGAATTGCTGAAAGAGTACAAAGACTATTTTGCTTGAGACTACAATGACATGCCAGGTTTAAAAAGAGAAGTGGTTGAGTTGAAGCTGCCTATTCGACCAGATAAAAAGCCTGTGAAGCAAACCCCAAGGAGATTTGCACCAAAAATCATGTCGAAGATCAAAACAGAGATCGAAAGGTTACTAAAGAGCAAGTTCATCAGAACTGCCAGGTATGTTGATTGGCTTGCTAATATAGTTCCTGTAATTAAGAAAAATGGTACACTTAGAGTTTGCATAGATTTTAGGGATCTAAATAATGCTACTCCCAAAGATCAATATCCAATGCCAGTGGCAGAAATGTTAGTTGATTCCGCAGCAGGTTACCAATATTTTAGTATGCTTGATGGATATTCAGGCTACAACCAAATCTTTATTGCTAAGGAAGATGTTTCAAAGACTGCATTTCGATGCCCGGGGGCGTTAGGTGTTTATGAATGGGTAGTGATGCCATTTGGTTTAAAAAATGCTGGTGCTACGTACCAAAGAGCTATGAATACTATGTTCCATGATTTTATAGAAAATTTTATGCAAGTATACATAGATGACATAGTAGTTAAGTCAGCATCAGAAAGTGGTCATCTAGACCACCTTCGACAATCATTTGAAAGGATGAGAAAATATGGATTGAAAATGAATCCACTAAAATGTGCCTTTTGTGTAAGTGCAGGTGACTTCTTAGGCTTTGTCGTGCACAAAAAAGGCATTGAGATAAATCAAAATAAGACGAAGGCTATCATGGAAACACAACCTCCTTCGACAAAGAAAGAATTGCATTCTTTACTAGGAAAGATCAATTTCCTGAGAAGATTTATATCAAATCTAAGTGGCAAGACTCAAGTATTTTCGCCATTACTTCGACTGAAGAAGGAAGATGTTTTCAAGTGGGAGCCATGCCACCAACAAGCTTTCGACGAAATCAAAGCCTACCTGATGAAGCCACCAATTTTATCGTCTCCAATTAGAAATAGAACAATGAAATTGTATATAGCTGCATCAGAAATGTCAATAGGCAGTATGTTAGCACAAGAGGATGAAAATGGAGTCGAAAGAGCCATATATTACCTCAGTAGGGTTTTGAATGATGCTGAAACCAGATATCATCCTATTGAAAAATTGTGTTTGTGTTTGTATTTCTCATGTACAAAGTTAAAGCAATATATAAAGCCTGTTGATGTTTATGTTTATTCTCATTTTGATATAATTAAACATATGTTATTGAAACCAATTTTGCATAGCAGAATAGGTAAATGGGCATTAGCTTTATCCGAATATTCATTGACATTTCAACCACTAAAGGCTATTAAAAGCCAGATAGTAGCAGATTTTATTGCAGACCATTCAGTGGTTGAATTAGCAATTGATTGTGTTCACCTTCGACCTTGGAGGCTATATTTCGATGGCTCAAACCACAAACATGGTACAGGTGTAGGAATGTTAATCATTTCACCAACAGAAACACCAACCAAATACAAGTATAAAATCGAAGAAAGTTGCTCCAACAATGAGGCGGAATACGAAGCCTTAATAGCAGGACTCGAAATTCTGTTAAACTTGGGGGCAAAGCAGGTCGAAATAAGAGGTGATTCTGAATTAGTAATCAAGCAATTAACGAAAGAATACAAGTGCATCAAGGAAAATTTGATTACTTACTTTATTGCTGCCAATGCATTATTGAAACGTTTTGATCACGTTAAAATCGAGCATGTGCCTCGTATTGCAAATCAAAAGGCGAATGATTTGGCACAGCTAGCTTCAGGTTATAAAGTTTCGAAAGAAAACTTAACGGAGCTAATCGAAATTAAAAACAAATTAATTTCGACGAACATGTCACTAGAAACTTTGTCAAGGCAAAAACTTGAGGGGGCAGAGGCCGATTCTTTAGCCTTAAGTCCTAAGCCAAATGAAATTTTTAATGAAAATGAAACTTTTGAAGTTTTTGACAAAGGGTATTGTGACAACGTGTTCGAAGTTTTTGCCATCAACAATTTGTCAAATGATGATTGGCGAAGACAAATTGTTAATTACTTGGAGAATCCCACAGGGATGACAGATAGAAAGATCAAGTATAGAGCCTTAAGTTATGTGATTATGGGAAATGAGTTGTTTAAGAAAACCCCTGAGGGAGTTTTACTCAAATGTCTTAGCGAAAATGAGGCGTACTTGGCAATATCCAATGTTCACAGTGGAACGTGTGGGGCCCACCAAGTAGGCCATAAGATGAAATGGCTTCTTTTTCGACAAGGTGTTGATTGGCCAACCATGTTAAAAGATTGCATAGAGTTTGCCAAAGGATGCCAAGAATGTCAAAAGCATGCAGGGATACAACATGTGCCTGCAAATGAATTACATTCTATCGTGAAACCTTGGCCATTTAGAGGATGGGCTTTGGACATAATTGGCGAAATTAAGCCAAACTCGTCGAAAGGCCATCGTTTCATATTAGTAGGGATAGATTATTTCACTAAGTGGGTGGAAGCTATTCCTTTAAATAATGTTAATCAAGAGGCAGTAATTAGTTTTATTCAAGACCATATATTGTATAGATTCGGTGTGCCTAAAACTATCACCACAGACCAAGGTTCGGTTTTTATTGGTCAGAAAATGGTCGAATTCGCTGCTGAAAATGGTTATAAATTGTTGAGTTCAACGCCATACTACGCTCAAGCAAATGGTCAAGTTGATGCAGCCAATAAAATTATCATTAGTTTGATTAAAAAACATGTTGGGCAAAAACCCAAGAATTGGCATAAGACACTTAACCAAATTTTATGGGCATGTCGAACATCTCCCAAAGAGTCAATCAATAGTACTCCTTTTAAACTTGTTTTTGGGCATGATGCAGTATTACCAGCAGAAATTTGTTTTCAATCAATTAGGATTCAAAGACAATTTGAAATCCCATCTGATCATTATTGGAGTATGATGCTAGATGAATTAGTTGATTTAGATGAGGACAGGTTAAATGCATTAGATGTGCTCACAAGACAAAAGGAAAGAGTAGCTAAGGTGTACAATAAGAAAGTCAAATTGAAGACTTTCGACGTGGGAGACTTAGTTTGGAAAGTCATTTTACCTATGGATCGAAAAGATAGAGTCCTTGGTAAATGGTCCCCAAGTTGGGAAGGACCATTCAAAATTTTACAAGTCTATTCAAACGGCGCATATGAAGTCGAAGAGATTGGCGCCGATGAAAGAATTTACGTATAAATGGCAAATACTTGAAAAAGTATAAGCCAACATTGCAGGAAGTTAAAATAACGCTGGAATAAAGATAAAGAAAGCGTAAGTACGTGGCTTTCAAAGGAAGTTGTGATTGCCATATGAGCATTGTCAGAATTATAAGCAGAACGTTGAAGGCCATGTGGTACACCAAGATAGGAGTAACGTCAACAACACTTAACAGTGGCGACATCAGGTATACAGTTATTCTACTCAAGTGCAAAGTCTATTTCGATGGTGAATTCAAAAATGTTCTTTCTCTCCTTCCACCTCAAGCTCAGTCGAAAAAGACATTTTTGGGGGGCAATTTGTTTGCCTGTAATTTCGACAGGCCTCATTGAAAATGGTCAACAAGGATTGACTTATATTTCGACAAAGACCAAAGTATTTCGACAGAGAAAATGGTCATGCGCAGGGTAAATTCGACAAGCTTCCGGGGAAGCAAAAAAGCAAGAAAGAGGAAAACGGACACAAGCTTTCGACAGACAGAAAACAGAGCAGTTATGCGCTGAAGAACTAGCAGTTGGTCGAAGAGTGATGAAGCGGTTCTTGTCGAAAGTAGGAGTAGCAGTTATTAGTTTTCGAATTTCTAGGCAGTTACTTAGTTTAGTTTTTCCCCCTCTTTTCTTAGTATAAATAGTAGTTTCTGAGAAGAAACAAGGGTCACAATTTCATATTGCAATTCTCACGCTCTAACTTCCGCATTCAAGAGAAAAACGAGTCAGAGAACAACGTATGATCTTGTGTACCATTCTCTTTCATTTTAATGCAATTTACTTCTGTTTTCTCTTTACCTTTATCTGTTTTACAATTCAAGTCCTTCTTCCCTGAAATATCTTGATTGCTTCGCGCGTAAGGAATCCGTTATTTCTTCTTCTTTTTTGTTTAAAACGCAAAAAACTGAAGAACATCACATCAAACTAAAAACTCTTAACACAAATGGTCTTAGGATTCACTGGTTGATCCTGCAAGTTAACCAAATTGGAGACCAGCGGTGTTTACCAAAATCCACGGTAAACAACCTGTCACTAAATTAGTCACCAATTTCAGTCACCAAATCACGTCGCTAAATTCAGTCACAAAAATAGTCGCTAAATCGGTCACTAAAGTGGTCGCTAATAATAGTCACAAAACAATTTTCTAAATTCTGTCTGTAAATCGGTCGCTATAGCAGTTGCTAAATCAGTCTCTATAGAACCAGTCACTTAATCAGTCGCTATAGGTAAGCGACCAGTGATATTGCAACCGGTATTTTATAGTCACAAATTCGATAGCATTTAGTTTTAATTAGAGATTAGAGAGTTTCTATTCTTTTATTTTTTAGAGTTACAACAATTGACATGGTGACTGTTGTGTAATGATATCACCCAATATTTGTAATGATATTTTTTTGTCGATCCTTTTTTTATATTGTATCTTAATTTTAAAAATATTAAAATTTGATGTCTATTTTTTGTTAGCGATGAATAATTGCGATGTGGTTATCAAAATATTGCCATAAATAATTGACAACATTTGAATAAAAACAACTTAGAGGCAACATTTACGATGGTATGTCTAAATTTTGTAAACGTTGCACATACAACAAGTTGCCACAACTGAAAATGTGTTGCTTAAAGTAGAAAATAACAGTTTTGTAATTGTGGTCTAAATTTATAGGCCACACTTATTTATGAGTGGTCAATCGAAAATTGTGGCCAGAAACTAGTCTAAGATACCATGGCCTGTTTTTATAACTCAAGCAACGGTTTTGGTATTTTGTCGCCTAATGTGAAAAAATTGTGGCTTGAAAGAATAGGTAACAGCCACCTACCTCACGCTTCGAAAACTGTGGCCAAACTATGGCTTAAAGTGTTACTTGCTTCTGTTGAGGCAAAATCCCTAATTAGTTTTGATGATTAACAAACTTCAAACGTGAGAAGCTTAAGTTATCTGATTTAATAAGCTACTAATGCTTCTTCTTGAGTGAACAATAAGTACCAGAGGTTATTACACATAATTTTAGCTATAAACAGCTATATTACCTCGCCAACAACTTTTTTCTATGGACCAGAGGTTATTACACATAATTTCAGCTATAAATAAATGCTCATGGCCATCGTTGATCCGTGTGAGAGTACATTGAGCTCAAATCTTCCAACCTTCTCAAGTGTCAAGTCTTCTCTCATCCATACTCAGCTGCTACACAATTGAGGGATTCATTCTATCTCTGAGAATCTATTAATGCTTATGTTGTTGTATCTGTTGAATACTCCATTTGTATCAACCAAGTCCTAGAAATCCCACAAACCCAAACACTTAATAGAAAACCTGTAAGAAACATTCTCGAGTAGCATGTGTTGTTGTAGGGCTTGAGAAGTGAGTGCTTATGTAATATAAGCTATCTAATAGATCAGAAGGATTCTATTAGAAGTGTAAACAGTAGGTGAGCTGTGTGAAGAAAACTACCAAAAGTACTTTTAGCCTAGGGAGGTGTAAACGTTGTAAACTATTTGGAAAATAGTGGAAATACTCACAGGGAGTGAGGAGTGGATGTGGCCCAGGGTTTTGGGTGAACCACTATACGTCATTGTGTTATTTACTGCTTTCTCTAAGTTGTTTACTCTTTGAGACAAAACTCTCCTCTTGGAGAAGCTTTATGAAAACTGAGAGGACAGCTTGCTGACCCTTCTCTGCTAAGAAATGTTTTAAACTAAAACACAGTTTCAACCATTCTCACATCTCTCCTTCACTAATAGTCACTTAGGAAGTCTCTTGATATTTTGAACATAACTGTATTACTGCAGATCACATATGCTTACACTACTTAAATGATTAAGAAGCCAAGTACTTGACAGTAAGTATTGGAGACGGAACTTACTGAACCTTCTCAACTCTGCTACATAGTTGAGAGGACAGTTCATTCTAAACCTTCTCTACTCATTATCAAAGTTAAGAAAATAGTTTTCACTCACCCTTCTTAACTTAAAGCACTCACTATTTTAATATCTAATCATACTTGTGAAGATAGTTGTATTGTTTTAGGTGAATTTTAAAATGGTCACAATTCCAACCCCCTTCCTTGTGACATTTATTGACTTCAGCTTCCGACCACAGTTTTTATAATTTAGGGATTAAATTGGTTCAGGATTTTAAAAGATTTTTTTTTAGGTAAAAATATCTATTGGTATTCAATCAAGACTTTTTGTCAGTTAAAAACAATCCATTGATATTCAATCAAGATTTTTGACTTTTTTAAAGAGTTATCAAAATCCGCTGGTATTCATTAGAAACTTTTTATCACTTTAAAACTATCCACTTGTATTAAAAACCGTAAGGATTTTAAAGAATACTTTTATTAGAAGGATTTTGATGGACTTTTCAGTGTTATCTATCCACACCAATTCCATCAAACAATCTAATCCAAATTGGAAGGACTTTTCAAAGAGACTTTTCAAGTGCCTGAGATTTTCGTTGCAGATTTATCACGTTAGCTTTTTCTTCAACATACTCACTGTACTTTGATGTTGTCAACAACGTCTCTACCAGATGAACGAAATCCCTGTACTTTCAAAGAGACTTATAAACATGAAATCCTTAAAAAGACTTTTTTTGATGAATGAAATCTCTATTTGATTTATTTGATTTATTAGTGAACGAAATCACTGTAATTTCAAAAAGACTTTTTTTGATTACAATTTCAAAGAGACTTTATTAACATGAAAAAAATTAATAAAATAGAGAAGAAGAAGAAGAAGACCTGCAGACCGCCCCTTTTTTTGGTTACAGAATCTTTGTTTTTTTATCACTATTAATGTCATTTTAGGTATTATTACTTTCTTTTTCTGCTTTACGGGGATTAGTTTGCAGGTATCCTCTGTTATTTTTTATAATCTCGTTTTTGTATAACTACAAAATGCTTTATTGATTTAAGCAGTAACAGACCCAAAAAAAAAATTATTAGTGGGGCAAAAAAAATTGGCCCATAATATCTTATATATGAAAATTGCTATATAAATTTTAACAAAATATCTAATTTTGTGATAGAAAAAATTAAATCTCAAAATCCTCTAATTAATATAACCTGTATCTGTCCTGTGTTTAGGTAGCTATTAGTTTGTAGGTATGTTTTATTTTTATTGTAGCTATTAGTTTGTAGGTATGTTTTATTTTTATTGTAGCTATGAGTTATTTGATGTGTTATGATATAATCAATTGGTTTTGTTGAACTTGTCAGAAAAATGGTTTTTTTTGACAATAAATAAATAAATAAATGGTTTTTTTTTGACAATAAATAAATGGTTTTGTTGAATTATATTGTTTTGGTCAGTCGTTCATGATTGAACTATTTTAGCTTATTTCATTTTCTTTATTTTATTAGTTATTTAAGAGGACAAGAAATTATGGTGAATTAACTAATAATTGTCTTGATTTTATTTTTCTTTATTGTTTTTGGCTATTTTTGTCTTTGACTCTTGTTAGAAATTACAGGATCACAGAGATGAAGTTTCTCCTCATATTTGAAATATGCTAAAGAGTTTGATTGAGAGAAATTTTCAAATGGAATCATATTGATTAAAAAAGATGTTGAAATGATTGCAATGTGCTCTATATATAGAGCTCTAGTAGATACTAACTAACAAACTAATTATCACTAAATTAATTTTTATCTAGTTTTACATCTTTAATAGCCTCCCTCAAGCTGATAGTGGGATCACTACAATAGCTTGAAATACAAGAATTATTCCAAACACTAGAATAAGGGAAAAAATAATGGAAACATACAATAAAAAAAATCTTTTTTTTTTGGTCAAAAGTTATATGATTCTATTGATGAGGTGGGCAAGGCCCAAACCATATAACCCAAAGGTTCAACACTACTATAGCAAAAAACAGAGCGCCCCAACGGGCCAGAGTTTAAAGAGGCAACCCAGATCCACGCAGGGACCCGGTAGCTGCACAATAATTGCTGCAATAATACAATTAGCTAAAAACAGGTAGAAAACAGTAAAATCACTAAATACGCCAGGTCCCTAATTCGGAAAGAACCCTAGCCGCAAAATACGCATCTCACACCATCCAACTTCTCTTCAATTAGCTCACAAATCTTCTTCCAACAACGATCAGTCTTTATCAAACAACGTTCACTCTCAACAATTCTGCACACACGATGATCATCTCCAAAGCTTGAAGGAAAAACAGAGAAGCCAGCAAGAAAACACTGTAACCATCTCACATCAACAATCATCTCCATAGAGCTTGAGCATCCAACACCAATGCTTTGCGAAGTTTATCCGGAGGCCGCGTGATCCACGAACTTGAGAGACCACCATCACGAGCAAGATTTGCGATTGTATGAGCACATTGGTTTCCATCTCTTTTGACCCAGGTAATTCCAGAGTTCTGAATCTTAGTTCTTAGTTCATTAATGTCTTCCACTAAACCCTTGATTTCTCCTCTAACTATGTTCTCTTTACATGCTTTTACATGCTTCCACTGAAGGTTGAGATTGCAAGCCAGTGATGCAGCGTCTCGCAAGCTAATGGCCTCAGCAATAGGAGGAGAACACGCAAAAAACTGTCTTGAAGATGCTGTAAGTACTGTTCCTTGATCATCTCTGCAAATTATGCCTATGAAACCCCTCCCTGATGCTGCATCACAATTTATTTTTGTGAAGGACGTTTGAGGTGGTCTCCAGGACACTGGAGGCGCCTGTACTTGAGAAACCTGATCAGATCTTGAAATATTTGCTCCATTAGGGTTTGAAATAGGAATAGATAGGAACTCAATGCATTGAGGTTTAATACTATGTAGAGTATTTAGTGGGTTTGGAATCCTGTTATTAAACATCATGTCATTCCTTGCTTTCCAAATGTTCCACATTGAGAAGAAAATCCAAGATGACAACTGATTTAGGTTAGCCATTGGAGAGTCCAGGAAGTCCAAGATCCACTTTTGAATTGTAGAAAGCCCAATAGGAGATGGAGTGCTGATGATCTGGAGACCAAACCAGAGAGGTTTGGTCCAAGGGCAAATTAAGAAGATGTGTTCTGTAGTTTCTATGCTGTTGGAACAAACTGCGCAGAGCTGAGAAATAGGAATTCTCTTCTTGTATAAGTTCTCTCTTGTAGGCAAAATATTTAGGCAGGCCTTCCAAATAAAGTGTTTAATCTTGTTGGGCACTTTAGCAGCCCAGATATGCTCCCAAAGAATCTCTGGAGACTGATTAGAACTAGTAGGACCAGATGCCAATGGAAGGGAATCATCAAGAAGAACCTTGTAGCCAGATTTAATAGAGTTATCAAACATGAAAACAATTTTAGCCTAATCCAAATAGCCAATATCTCAAATGAATGGCCCACTAACATTTTCGCTGGTCAGACTTGGCCCATTAGATCTAGGGGTTTGCGTTTTTCTTAATTTTCCTTATTTGCCCTCATTTGCTTCTAGAACCTTCACACTAGTCTCATCAATTACGGCCAGTCACAACAACACACACCACCAAAGGCAACAGAAAAATGCGAACGTCTTGGATCCCAAACGAAACGGAAACGGATTATGAACCACGATTATCTGAACACAACCAACACACAAGTGCAACTACCAAAACGATGTCGTCGACTCCGTATTTGAACAAGTCGTTCAGCAACCTTCTCCACCGTAACAACAAAACGACGTCATTCTCTTCTAAAAGCATCTCACTCAATCTTCCACTATTGAAAGACTCTCACTCCGACTCTGAGGCCCTACTGCCTTTCTATCAAACATCAAAGAAGCATTACTGAAAACAGAGAACGTGAACACCACGACGACGGAGTTGTCGATGGCGCGACCTCCGTCGGGATCGAAAACAAGTATCAGATCTTCCACGAGTTTCGGAGAGATCAGATCAGCAAAAAACAACTCATCTTCCTCCTTCATCGCAACATGCAACAGATGTTGTATAACGGTGAAGTCGACGGCGAGACTCCCACCGGGATTGAAAATGAGAATCGGCTTCGCAAATGTCCGATCGACGCACTTCACTGTAAGATCGGTGCTCAACAGAATCAAAGTATCGTACTTCAGATCCAAGACGAAATCAGAGCATCGTACGACGGTGTAACCAACGTCTTTCGAAGCTCCGCCTGGATCGAATGAGAAGGATGAGAATCTTTAAGGTGTTGCGAAAACAATCGTCTCCGGTGACGACACTACTGTTGGCGATGGAAGGTTCCCAAACTCCAAGCGAAGATGACGTAACAGATCAGATGTGAAGGCGAACTCTGTGTGCGAAGTGCAAACGGAATCTGGTGAAGCAAGAAGAATCTTCTTGAAAAACAGAAAATAGATTTCAGATTTGGAATTGAAGACTTTACTTTCGATCTTCTGAAATTTCTCTTCGTCTTTAACTTCTGGTTTGATTGTAATTTTTGGATCCATAGAAACTGTATCTGAATCTTGATTGAAAACTGTATCTGAATCTTAATTGAAACTGTTTTCCACCGTGTCAGAAACTGAATCGTGCTCCATTTTGTTAGGATCTGAATATTCTTCTTCAGCTTTTGATTCATATGCTAAATTTGTATCGTCTTCTTCATCTTCAAGATCGCTGTAAATCGCGCAACGGTATCGCTCTGATACCATGTTAGAAATTACAGGATCATAGAGATGAAGTTTCTCCTCATATTTGAAATATGCTAAAGAGTTTGATTGAGAGAAATTCTCAAATGGAATCATATTGATTGAAAAAAGATGCTGAAACAATGATTACAATATGCTCTATATATAGAGCTCTAGTAGATACTAACTAACTAACAAATCCCAAACAAACTAATTATCACTAAACTAATTTTTTTCTAATTTTACATCTCTAATAACTCTCTTTTGAATTTTGAGTGTATGCAAAAAATTAATTAAGTTTAATCAAATCTCACAATTCCAACAAGTCTTGCAGAATCCACAAAGTCCTACAGAGTCCTTATGATACAATACATTAAAATCCTGATTTAAGAGTTTTGAAAGTCATGCATAGTACTAAAAGTTATAAAAATTCTGCAAACTCTTTTAAAATCTGTGGAACTTTTTTTCAAGCTAAAAAAAGTTCTTTAAAATCTTAAACCAATACACCCCTAAATAATTATTTACTAACCGATGAGCCTTAAGATACAAAAAGGTGAGAGTGAATATGAGGGTGAGGAGGATTAGGTTTCTCGAAAATGATTGTGGAAATATTCCTTTTTTTTTATTTTGGAAAATGACAGGTGTGCGTCTTACGTTTTTAATTAAATGCACCCTTGGAGAGAAAAAACGCCAAGTTTTTAATTGGGCCCACCATAATTAAATTAAGCAATTGGAGTCAAATTTCATGGTTGGATATGCCCAAATAGTCTTACTATGTTTATACCGTTCCAATATTTTCGGTCAAAGTAGTGGAAAAAAGACAAGTAAACACCCTGAGAAGGTATTGCTTTAATTACTTAATGGGACCTGTGTGGAAAAAACACCATCTTTAATTGGTTATTTTCTCATGTAAACGAAGACTTAAAGATGGTCGATCGAAGTAAGAAAATTCCTGCAATGAATTGTGTTCCGAATTAGCAAAGCCCACATATTCAACGGACGGTAGAGATGCCCTATCATGAATGGCTTAGGCACATATGCCAAGCGCTTATCATGACAAGCCACGTGTAGGCACCGATCCCTATAAAAGTACTGTCATATAACTGTTATAGGTACGCATTTAATACATCACAATCACCTATTCTCCATGCTAATTTAGGCATCAAAGTGTGTGCAGGTGTCACCCCTCTTGTCAGATCAGTGTGAGCCTAAACACCTCAGAAATCAATCTATCACCTCAACAGCTACATCGCGTGAGTAACTCGGAGTGGACTAGCTACTCAGCTTGGTGAGAACCTCGGTCTCAACTCGGCCGAAGCTTGTAGCTTGAACAGATCATTGGCGACCACAGTGGGAGCACCTCCCAAACACTTTCTAATTCACTACATTGGCGATGCCTTCAAAGCGTCAGACTCACCCTCATGGGGACTCGGTCAGAGCAACCCCTCGTGTCCGCTCTCAAGTTACCACCCCGCCTCCAAGGGAACAAACACCCAAAGGCTTCGTCCAAGCCCTACCGGTGGATGGCCATCGTTGTCACGAGATCTAACATCTCACAGCCTAGGGCTCCGTGCAAGGCGAAGCACCCCCTCTAACAGCACCTCTAGGAGAGCCATTGGTTCCCCTTCCGGCCCAAGCCATATAGAACATTATCACCTTACTCAGCAATCAAGCCAGAAGTCTTGCCGATCAAAACCCCAAAAGGACCACTATTGCCCCCAACCTCGACCCCCACCTCTAAAAACGGTGATCGAGACGCCATCGTTCACCCAGACCAAGGCATCGATCTCGACGACATTACTACAAGACACTCCAGATCCCCACCAAGCTCTCCACTGATAACGCCCGAACCTTCACGACAAAGGAGGGACTTGTCCGACCGATCTTCTTCCTTGGGATCCTCATCTCCCCGACAACGGGAGTCTAGACGGTAGTTACCACTTAGGAAATTCCCCTAATAGCGTAAACAGACAGTGTCGAGAGAATTATCTAGGGATATTGCAACGGGAGTCTAGAGATCTTGAAGATCATGTCGACTATTTCGAGCTGATGCTGCGATACCGGAATGCCGAGGATGAAGTCAAATGCAAGATTTTTCCCTTACATTCACCAAAGCAGTCCTGACCTGGTACAAAACTCTCGCTACGAATTCAATAACAAGTTGGTATCAGTTCAATGAACTCTTCAAAGAAAATTTCACTGTGTCATGGGTAAAACCAAAATCGAAAAAGACACTTAAAGCAATACGACAATGTGAAGGAGAAAAGATCAGGGAATATATCGAAAGATTCAACGCCGAAGCCCTGAACGACCATGGACTCAAAGACAACAAGAGGCTAATCACATCGGAAATCAATCTATCACCGAAACAACTACATCGCGCGAGTAACTCGGAATGGACTAGCTACTCAACTTGGGGAGCACCTCGGTCTCAACTCGGCCAAAGCCTTCCACCGGAACAGATCATATTGCTTTAAATGTTTCTGAAGAAATCGTGTTGGTCGAACACACAATATCATAAGTTAAAATGAAGCGAAATGGAATAACACCGAACAATATTTTTGGTCTCGGACTTTGTCAAATAACCTGTCTTCTAAGAACCACTAGACCATTACCCGTGCGATGCGCGGGGAAAAGATATTGAAGACAATAAGTTTGATTTTTGATGGAAAAAAGTTTTTTTTTTTGAAAAGTATAGAAAAATTGATTCTCCTCATAAACATTTCATATCCTTCTTTTTTTTACTAAAAAGGATATTCTTTGTGCACCATTTCAATATCATAATAATAATAGTAACTAAAAAGCATGCTCCTTGATATCACCTAGACCTTGGAAACAAAATTGCAAATATTGCAGTGAAAACTACAAATTAATTGAACTGTAATAATAAATAGATTAACAACTACCTATATTACAATAAATGATGTCTAGTTTCAATGAATAGAAACAAAATGCCATTAATTTTGATATTCAAATTTCAAATATTTATTACGATGACAAATTTACCCTTTAGTTTAGGTGGACTTTTTCCGACTAAACACCAAACTTTTTATCCTACTTTTATATACAAAATATGTTTATTTAGTTGTTTTTTTTAGAATGGTTGCTGACATTTACCTATCAAAAGACTATTCTTGCCTGTTATTTAATTCAATATTTTTTCGTTCTTTGAAAAATTATTTAATTAATGTTCATTGGGAAATGGATTTCAAAAGACTTGTTGAAGTATTCATCTTCTTCATTCGATATTTCCTCTCCCTTCGTGATTTAATAAATAAAAATTCCGTGTTCACAAATTCCGATTGGTTTGCTTTTGAATGAACGATGCTTTGGGATTTGGGTTCGCAAAGGGAGAGGAAGTATCGAATGAATAAGAAGATTGAATTTTTATTTATAAAATATAATAAGTAAAAAACAATTTTTGTAATAAAAATCATACTTTTTATGTTTAAATTCTAACAGGACAAGTCAGGTGTCAGCCACGTAGGATAAGTGAAGTGACTAACAACTCAGCGCCAATTTTGACCAAATTATAGGGGCAGGGGGACTTTGATTTTACAAATTCGGAAAATAGGGGGACTAAATTCGTCAAAAAAATTCTTAGGGGACTAAAATCGTGAGTTTATGAAAATAGGGGGACTAATTTCGTGAAAAAAATTCTTGGGGTACTAAAATCGTGAGTTGATAAAAATAGGGGACCAAAACTGTAATTAAGCCTAACATTAATGACCCAAAATTGAATTTCCTAAAATACCCTCAATTTTGGTGGACTTTTTCCCGCCTAAATGCTTCTTCCGTATCCTAGTTTTATATATAAAAGAAAAGATTTTGGGGGACTTTTTCCCGCCTAAATATTCCTTCCGTATCCTACTTTTATATATAAAAGAAAAGATAATTTACGAAAGCTACCTTATCATGGTACAAAAACTACCTCCACTCTCATGCTTCTAGAGTATAAAGTGATGAAAGTAAAATCTATATATTAAGTTATTTGTGTCATGCTTCTCATCACAAATAAAAAGATCGGAAAGATGTCTTACTTATTTGTGCAACTTGTACTCCTTGTAGTTATCATCTTCACCAGTGTGGGGAATTCCGAGTCTAGAAGAGTACAAGAGTCTGCGACACCCAATAAACAGATTAGTTACGAGCCACCAGCAAGTGATCCATCAACACCCAATAAATTGATTACTTACGAGCCATCATCAAACGAGCCACCACCAAGTGATCCACCACCACCAAATAAACAGATTAGTTACGAGCCACCACCAAACCAGCCACCACCAAGTGATCCACCACCACCCAATAAACTCATTAGTTACGAGCCACCGCCAAACGAGCCACCACCAAACGAACTACCACCAAGTGATTCTCCACCACACAGTCTTGGCCGACGTCAACCTCCACCTATTTTCGTCCCAGAAGTACCACACGTACCATATCCCAAGCAAGGAAGGCGAGCTATTTGGCCCCCTCCTAAGATATAATATATATATATATATATATATATATATATATATATATTACAATAAATTCAAGTAGTTCCTTGAATATCTAAGAAGTATGTTACCAGCTATTCTTTTCTTTATCATTAAGATATTCTATTATTGGACCCCAAGAAAACTGTAGGGAATGAATAAAACAACAGCTATGTTGCAGCTATGGTTCAAAATTAAAAAGCTAAGAAATGTTAGTTGATTGGCAAATTCATATAAAGGCAATCTGATGGAAGTCAGCAAAATTTTCTGAGCAATACTGCCTCAACATTTTCTTTATTACTAAGTTTGATGTTTATTAGTATTTTATTCTGTGATAGTGCCTTTATAACGGCACATGTTGTGTTGAATATACAAGGGAATGAAAATTGAGTGAAATAGTTCAATTCTTCCTCTCCATTCTATCGCTTTAGAGTCTGTGTGTTGGTTCTTATTTAATTTGTTCAAGGCTATTTGATATCATCCAAGCACCATGTGACCTTCATCCATGCTCCATGTGGGCTCACATCATCCTCTCCGTCTTGAATTTCACTTGTCTTTAAGTGAACTCCCCCTCTTCGAAACTTACACCACGCATGGACAAAATTACTTATGTTGAAAAACATAAACATGTACACAAATGCATTAATTGCATAGGCTCCACCTGAATCAAAATGAAATAATAGCCTAAGTATGTAAAATCCCAACACAAATTTTAGCAAAATGCAAAATATGGTAAACTTCGAAGTTAAAGAAAAAGGCATAGGGGAAGGGATGGAGATAAGAGGTAGAAGATGATACCTTTACAACTTCATAATATGAGACACATTCTCCATTACCTTGGCCTTACAATTTAATCTTTTGCCGTTGTAAGTACCACCAAAGTGCTTGTCATTCCCACAAGAAAGTGACTTAGGTAACAAGTTCATAGGTGTCCTAAACAATGAATGAACAAAACTACGTGCAAGGAAATAGTTAGTGATATTTTTATATGATGTTTCATGCAAAGGTTTTCTAAAATATGGTGTTTTAAATCTTTGTGAGTGTCATGATAAAGATTAGGGGTGCCTACCACAACTAAACTTTGGCCTTCCAAAATGAGTTTGGCATTTGTTTCTTTTTCCTCCTCAATTTATTTTTCAAAATGATTTGGTCTTTCAAAACATCTTGAGGACTAAGGGGAGAAAGAACAACTTTCAAATTTTTATGCATAAATGATTATTTGTTAGTAAATCCATCATAGATGCCTTTTGTATTGATTTACCATGGCCTTCCTAAGATTAGGTGGCCGGCCTTCATAGGGACAACATCACATAAGACATTGTCTTTTACCATTTCTTGTGGCTTATTAAGCCATTGAATTTTGTATGGGTTTGGATGATTGATGGTCGAAGATTGAGCTTTGTATCTAACTGAGTGCTAGCCCAATTAACACAACTTACAACATCAAGTTGCAAACAACATAATCTAGTTGACACCAGACATCAAGGTAGAAGGACTTGTAGGAGTAGAGAAAATTCCCATATTCTTTGGCACTATGGCCGAAACTTTATCTTTTACTGTTTTAGCTGTATAGGGTTCCTCCCTCTTTGAAATGTCCTTCCAAGTATTGGTGTGGGTATACTTTGGAAGAGTTTTCTTCTTTGATGTCCCTCATTCTATGGCTCCTTTGATCCTCCTCAACAACGTTAATATTTCTAGGCCTCCGATTTCTTTTGTCATAATATTCACAAGGAGAGTCATATCTAATAGGGGAATGATATCTTATGAGGGAATGATTCCTTCTTGGGGAGTGATACATTCTTGGGGAATGACAACTCCTCGGCGAATTGTATACCTCATCGGGGAGTCATACCTCAATGATGAATCACACCTCCTATCAAATATGGACTTCATCATGCAGTAATTTCTGTGTACCTACAGAGAATGTTAATCTAAAAATAGACATCAATAAGTCGTCACCAAAGTGTTTACCTCACTAAATATTGAAGTCAAATATAAGTCACAAGAAAGGGGGTTTGAATTGTGTTTCTGTACCTTACCTCTGTAGCGATCGAAAAATCCGAAGGAGGGATCCTTCGAGGTGTCAGATGAAGCCTCCATCAAAGTTTAGGATTAAGGGGGAAAACGTTGATAAATCCCCTATAAAGGTCTATACGAACCAAATTAGAGTTCGGGAGTCGGTTATGCGCGGGGAAGGTGTTAGCACCCTACGACATCCTTCCTAAGGAAGGTTACCTTCAATTAAATGTGCAAACAAATGTTAATTTAAAATATGATTATTTTTACCCTTTATTTACAAATTAGAATTAAATGAAAGACTTGGTAAATAGTTATTTCTTTTTTGTTCTTTTTGAGAGATAGGAAAGAAATAATTAAAAAGAAGACTAAAAAAAGTTTTTATTAGTGTAATTGACAGAGGTCGGCCGCCCTCTGCTCCTACGTATCTCCTGGTAGAGAATCAAATCACACGTAGTTCTTGGTAGAAAAAATTTGTGTGTTTGGTGTTTTTTAATTGATATTTTTGATAAAAAATGATTTTGATGATTTGTGAAAATAAATAAGGGAAATAATTAAAAGAAATAGAGCAGGTTGCAAAATAGTGATAAAAGGGTGCAACTAATAACAGAGGGGCTGTATTATTAAACAGGGGTGTGACTAACAAACAGCCCACAGTACTTGGTGTATTTTGTCTAACCCACAGATTGGGCCTTTACGCAGGGGATTGCATGAAGTAATCTGTGGTGGTGCAATTATCAATTTTAAAATTAAAAATTAAAAAAGAAATGAAGTAGAACCATCTGACTATATATAACAACTAACAAAATGGTACCCTAATTTTAGCACATCAGCGCCGTTTCATTCAAGAGGGGAGAGAGAGAGGACGAAAATTTTGGGTGGAGAGAGAAAGTGAGATTTTCGGAGAGAGAGAAAGAGAGAGAAGAATAGAGAGAAGATGAGGTGGAGAGAGAGTTACGGTGGAGATCCCACCGGAGGGAGAACGGCCGCAGGGGGGTGCTGCGGTGTCGCCGGCGAGTAGAGAGAGGCTTATGACGGAGATAGAGAGGGACGGCGACGGTGGAGCCCACCCGAGGTTTCACGGTGGTGGTTTGCGGCGGCGGCGACGTTTAATGGAGTGGTTTTCGCCCGAAGTTTGTCAACGGTGGTGATGGCGTGGGGAGATGGTGACGTTTCCGCGATTGTGGGACAAAGGGATAGCGTTCGCGGCGGCGTTTTGGTGAACGGCCACCGTCTGTGGTGGCCGAAACCCGTGGGGTCGCGTGTGGGTCGCGTGTACGACTTTCTGAAGCGCCCTTCCTTCTTATTTGTATTCAGTCATTCCCTCTTGGTGGTATATCCAGCTACCATAACCAAAAATCATTCTTGTTTTTCGTTTCTGCTTCAGACTTGTGCTTCTTCAGCGTTTGATCGTGAAGCTTCGTTATTTGGTTCAAGGTGCACCTTCTATTTCCCTTCCCCTTTTCTTTTGTTTCTTTTCTTCTTCGCTTTATTCGCTTGTACGATGGTCAAAATTTGGGAGTTCGATGAAAGTGGAGAGGAAGTGTCTGAGGTTCCCTATTCTCGTGTCCTCACTCTTAGAGAGGCCAACTCTAGGCTAAAGAAAGCCCTTGCCGAGATAGGCAGCTCGGATTCTTCCGATGATGATTCGGATAATGATCCCCTTCCGTTTTATTCTCCAGAATCTAGCTTTGCTGTAGGGTCTGTCGTTCCTCGTTGTGCCGTAAGGGTTATAATGGCGTCTGAAGTAGTTATCGAAAGCTCTGTTAATTTCGAAGCTTTGGAGTATTCGTCGGCCTTTCAAACCGAGGAGAGTATTGCCGAGTTCCGGGCTAGTAATAAGATGTCGTCTATGGGGATAGAGGAGGATTTGATTGTAGAACCATGCAGAAGTGGGGAGCCTGTCTGCATAACTAGGCCAAAAGGGGTGAAGGATGAGTGTACTTATATGTACGCTTGCCTTTTAAGCGATCTGAAAGTGAAAATTCCTTTTACTCGTTTTGAGAACATGGTTTTGAGAGCTCTAAATGTTGCCCCTAGCCAGCTTCATCCTAACAATTGGGCCTTTATGCGAGCCTTTGAGATAGTTTGCCGGGCTCTAAATATTACGCCTCGAGTGGGGATTTTCTTTTCTTTTTATAGAACCAAAGGTGTTGACAACGGTAGGTGGATCTCGTTTACTAGCCATGCTGAGAGGCCCCTTTTGATTCCATTTACGCAGTCTTACAAATCTTTCAAGTCTCGCGTTTTCCGCGTACGAGGAAGTCCCTCTTGTCCGAAGATGTTTGTTGGGGTTGGAGGTGCTTATCATTACCCTTCATATTGGAGGAGTGATGTTTTTCAAGTTTCTGGAGTAAAACAAGAGTTACTGCTACCTGAGCATCGTGAAGCTATTGGCTTTTTGAGTTCCTTTGCTCCCATGTGTTGCAAGCAGATTATTGGCTTGGAAGGGAAGAACGAAGAGTTACTTCAATTCCTTGGTAAGCCGAGTTGTAGTGGCTTCTTCTGATTTGTAGTTTTGTAAAAATCTAACTTTATTACCTTGATTGTCTTTCAGGGAGGATGTCTTCATTGAAGGACAAAGACATGAAAGACTACCTTAAAAAGGCTGCGGAGAAAAGAGTTGCTAAAAGGAAAGCTGCGCAATCTGCTGTTGCTGACATTGAGGCCGATTTATTGAAGGAGCCCAAGACAATTGTACATAAGACGGTGCTTGAAAGTGATGGGCCTATTCCTGCCCAACCTTTGAATGCTTTTGGGGGTGTCCAAGGCTCTGTAGCTGAAACTTCCCAAAAACCAGCGAAGACTAGGAAGCAGCGGCAAGCCCTGCTAGAGGCATCCGCTGCTGCAAAGAATCCAAGGCTTGATGAAGGTGTGGTTTCCTAGTCTGACACTCTATCCGAGTTCCACGGGGAGGAGGGCGGTGTTAAATCTTTGTGGGACAAGCGTTTCCCAGTTTCTCAATTTGTTCAAGATGAGTTGGTGACCGAAGATGATGTTGGGCGAGTTGAAGCTATTGGCCCTGATCAGGCTGCTGTGGCCGTTCAATCTTATGGCTTGAAAATAGCTTCCATAAGTCGCATTTTCGCTGAAGAGTTTAATAAGTTGCGAGTTCAGGAGCAAACTAACAGGAAGGCCCTTGATGTAGCCAAAAGGACTTTGGCCGAACAGCCTGATTTAGCCAAAGAAGTTGAACGTTTGAAGAAAGTGGTGTTGGATCTTGAGACTGCTAAATGGGAGGAAAAGTTGGCTAAGGTTCGTCAAGAGTTAACTGCTAAGTCTGATAGTCTCAAGCAAAAAGATGCGGAGATCGAGGATCTCACAGTCGGAGCCGCCGAGTACATGCTGACGGGCTTTGATAAGGCAAAGGCTCGAGTGGAAGCTCTTTATCCTGATTTGGATCTTTCCGAGCTCAGTGCATTCAAATCTGTGGTGAGTGGCAAGCTCGTGGACGAGCGACTTCAAGTGATGGAGAAGATATGGTTGATGCCGAGAAGCATCAGGAGGGGGCGGCTTCTGAAGTTTAGGCGTTTATCCTTTTGTTTTTTATTTCTGCTCTCCCTTTTTGTTTGTAATGCCTTTGGGCTTCTCCTTGTAATGCCTTCAGGCTTCTCCTAGTGCCTTCGGGCTTTTTGTAATGCCTTTGGGCCTTTTTAATGAAGTCTTAAATTTTCCTTGTTTGAGCTTTGTGTTTATTCTTATTTCATTATCTTCCATTGCAGCGGGTTTCCTTTAACGCAGGTTTCCTCTGTTTCTTTAAGATTCTGCATTATCGTGTTTGTGTTTTACTATCTTCATTTGCTGCAGAAGATAGTGGGAGTTTTCCTTTATAATAGGTGGAACCTTTGTCCCTTGGGGACTTCTTTTGATTTTAACTATCCTCAATTGCAGTAGAGGGTAGAGGGAGTTTTCCTTTAAGGCAGGTAGAACCCTTGTCCCTTGGGGACTTTGTTTTCGTTTTACTATCCTCAATTGCAGTAGAGGGTAGTGGGAGTTTTCCTTTAAGATAGGTGGAACCCTTGTCCCTTGGAGATTTGATTTGATTTTACTTTCCTCAATTGCAGTAGAGGCTAGTGGGAGTTTTCCTTGAAGGCAGGTGGAACCCTTGTCCCTTGGGGACTTAATTTGATTTTATTATCCTCAATTGCAGTAGAGAATAGTGGGAGTTTTCCTTTAAGGCAGGTAGAACCCTTGTCCCTTAGGGACTTTGTTTACGTTTTACTATCCTCAATTGTAGTAGAGGGGTAGTGAGATTGATCCTCTCGTAGAAAGATGGATCCCTGTTTTGTGGAGTAATAGTATTACTTGCTGGAAATAGATTTCTTGACACATGGACATTTTCAACTGGCAAGCCTCGCTAAAAACTCCCTGTGGGAGAAAAGAGTACTTGCCAGGTTTATTCATTAATATGCCTTGATTGTACACATGTCAGATGGAGTACATTAGGAATTGAAAACAACGTAAACATTTAATAGTAACTACTACTGAATCTAAAACAACATGTAAATGCTTCCAACGAACACCTTATAGATGAGTTGAGAACTCAACTGTAGTAGAAACGAAGGTTGTCCGAGTTCCAGGCTCTTGGAATAGGTGTCCCTGATAAGGTTTCCGGTTTGTAGGCTCCTGGGTAGAGTTCGGCTAGAATTCTGTGAGGTCCCTCCCAATTTGGGGAGAGCTTTCCTGCGCCGTCTGACTTGGCAGTTCTTCTTAAGACGAGGTCTCCCTGTTTCATTTCTCTAGGGATCACCTTGGTGTTGTACCTTCGAGCTGCACGTTGCTTTGCTGCATATTCTCGTAAGTGAGCTATGTCTCTGGTTTCATCCAGCAAGTCTAGATTAGCCTTCAGGTTAACCGAGTTGGTCTCTTCATATGTGTTAGTTCTTCTGAAACTGGGTTCTCCGAGTTCAACGGGTATCATGGCGTCGGCCCCAAATGCGAGTTTGAAAGGAGTCTCCCCAGCTGTTGAGTGTGGAGTTGTAGGATATGACCAGAGTACCTGACATAGTTGTTGTGCGCATTTGGTTTTGACGTCGTCAAGCTTTCTTTTGAGGCCGTTGAGTATCATCTTGTTTGCTGCTTCGACCTGACCATTGGCATGTGGATGCTCTACTGATGTGAATTTGTTGCGAATGCCGAGTTCTTTGCAGAAGTCAGTCACTAGTGAGCTTGCAAATTGTGTGTCGTTGTCAGATATAATCTCGGCGGGGAGGCCGAAACGGTAAATGATATTTTTCCAGTAATTTTTTTTGATTCTTGCTGCGGTGATCTTTGCAACGGGCTCTTCTTCCACCCACTTGGTGAAGTATTCAATGGCGACAATCAAATACGTAACTTGTCCTGGGCCTGTTGGGAAAGGTCCTAGGATGTCATCTCCCCACTTGTAGAAAGGCCAGGGGGAAGGGATAGATTGGAGGGTTGTTGCCGGTGCATGACCCAGGTCGGCATGCTTTTGACATTTGTCATAGGCTCTGCTGAAATTTGTACAATCTTTGTTGAGGCGAGGCCAGTAATATCCAGCTCTGACAACTTTGTTTGCCAAGGCTCTCCCACCAATATGACTTCCGCAAATTCCTTGATGGATTTCTCTCATCACATAGTCTGCTTCCTCAGGTTGCAAGCATTGTAGCAATGGGATTGAGAAGCCTCTTTTGTAGAGTTTCCCTGCTACTATGGTATATTTGGCGGCCTCTTTGCGGAGTCGCTTTGCTTCAGTCTCATCAACGGGGAGCTCATCGTTTTCCAAGTATGACAAGATCGGAGCAATCCAGTCTGTCTTCTCTACTGCATGAATGTTTGTCTTGTACGCCAGATGGATATGGGTCCAGTTTGTTGTTGCTAAGGAGTAGCTGGGTTTTGTCTCTGGGTCTATGCTGAGAACAAGTAGAGTTTCTTGGATCACTGTATGATTGTTTCCTAGTTTTTTGGTACTCGCCAATTTGGACAGGACATCAGCTCGGATATTTTGTTCCCTTGGAACGTACAGCAATTCAAATGAGATGAACGAGTTGACTAGTTCCTTCACTTTGTGGAGGTATCGACCGAGTTGAGCGTCCCTAGTTTGAAATTCTCCTGAGACTTGGCTCGTGACGAGTTGGGAATCACTTTTGATTTTTAGGTGTTGGACCCCTACTTATTTAGCTAACTTCATTCCTGCTATTAGCGCTTCATATTCTGCCTGGTTGTTGCTTGTTTGAAAATTGAATCTGAGAGATTGTTCTATAAGGAGGCCATCTGGGCTTTCCAACGTAATTCCTGCACCACTGCCTTTGAGATTTGACGCCCCATCAACAGATAGAGTCCATGAAGTTAATGACGAACTCGGATCCTCTGGTGCGAGCTCTACCATGAAGTCGGCAAGTATTTGCGCCTTTATGTTTCCTATGGGGAGAAAACAAATATCGTATTTTGAGAGCTCTATTGACCATGCGACCATTCTGCCTACGAGGTCCGGCTTCCTCAGAACTTGTTTGATTGGATGATCAGTTCTGACAAGGATTTTATGATTTTGGAAGTATGGTCGTAATCTCCGGGCTGTTGTTATGAGAGCCAGTGCTAGTTTTTCTATTTTTTGGTATCTGAGTTCCGCTCCTTTCAAGACTTTGCTGCAGAAGTAAACCGGGCGTTGCTGTTTGCTTTCTTCTCGGACAAGAACCGAGCTTAAAGCTTTTTCTGATACGGCCATGTATAGAAGCAATGGTTCGCCTGTCTTTGGCTTGACCAGGATTGGTGGTGAGGAGAGGAACTGCTTTATGTTCTCGAACGCAGCCTGACATTCCTCAGTCCATTCGAACTGCCTTTTCTTTTTTAGGGAAGAGAAGAAGTGAAAGGCTTTGTCACCTGCACATAAAAACAACGAAAGAAAAAGTTTGGCCGGGGTGACCTATTAGTTTTCTGGCGTTTTTGGTGTTAGAGAGTTTCTTTGATCAATTGATATCTTAATCACCAGCACATGACAAAAATCTAGAGAGAGCTGCTAGGCGACCTGTTAATTGTTGCACCTCTTTGGGATTCGATGGACTTTGCATTTCGAGAATTGCCTTACACTTGTCTGGGTTGGCTTCAACGCCTCTGCTTGTCAGCATGAACCCGAGAAACTTGCCTGCCTGAATACCAAAAGTGCACTTGGAAGGATTTAGGCGCATCTGGTGCTTCCGGATTGATGAAAAAATTTCCTCCAAGTCGTTAACACGTGGCCTGCCTTTTTCTGTTTTTACAACCATGTCATCTACGTAGGCTTGCAGATTCTTTCCGATTTGTGTTTTGAAGACTCGGTCCATTAGTCGCTGGTATGTTGCTCCAGCGTTCTTGAGACCGAACAGCATTACCGTGTAATGGTAATTGCAAGTATCTGTCATGAAGGCTGTTTTATCTGCATCTTCAGGGTCCATCTTGATCTTGTTGTAGCCTGAGTAGGCATCCATGAAGCTAAGAACACGGTAACCAGAGGCCCCATCTATCAGTGCGTCAATGCTTGGTAAGGGATAGGGGTCTTTTGGATATGCTGCGTTCAGGTCTGTGAAATCGACACACATGCGCCACTTTTCGATGGGCTTTTTTACAAGAACCACATTAGATAGCCAACTAGGATATTGATTTTCCTTGATAAAAGAGGCGTCCAGAAGCTTTTTGGTTTCCTCTGCAACTGCTTCTTTTCTTTCAATCCCTAGCTTCTGCTTTCTTTGGACAACCGGTTTAGCTGATGGACGTGTTGAAAGCTTGTGCGATATGAATGCTAGATCAATGCCCGGCATATCCGCCGGGGCCCATGCAAAGAGATCAATGTTCTTTCTTAGGAGAGCTATGATTGTTTCGGCTTCTTCTGGATCAAGATTGGCTCCTATGCTGGTGACTTGATCTGGTGTTGCTCCTATTTCAACTTGTTTCAAGTCATCAATTGGCTTCAACCTTTGATCACTGAAATCCTCTCTAGGATCCAAGTCAGCAAAGTTGATATTGTGGGAACTGGCCTTTGGGGTAATTTCAGCATTCTTCCTTCTGGTTTTTAGGCTATCCAGGTAGCACTGCCGGGCAGCTTCTTGGTCTGCTTTCAGTATACCAACGCTCCCGTTATCGAGAGGGTATTTGAGCGTTAAGTAGCGTGTTGAGAGTGCAGCTCCCAGGACATTCAAGGCGGGTCTTCCCAGAATGATGTTATATGAGGACTGTGCATCCACCACCAAGTAGCGGACTTTTATTGTTCGAGCCTGATTTCCCGTGCCGAAGGTAGTCTTAAGGGTGATGTAGCCCTTGACTTGTACCTGTTCACCTGAGAATCCAACCAGTGTAGCATGGTAAGATTGTAAATATTCATGGGATAGTTGCATACCTTGAAATGCTTCCCAATAAATTATTTCTGCCGAGCTTCTGGGATCAACCAACACACGACGGACATTGAAATTAAGAATCTGGACAATGATCACCAGGGGGTCATCTTCATGAGGTGCTATGCCTTCTAGATCTTTTAGGGAAAAATTCAAGTCAGGCTCGATTTTAGGGGTTGCTCGTGTAGAGTCTGCTTCTGCCACGTGCATCACTTGCCGGGCATATCTTCGCCGGGCTGAACTTGTTTCTCCTCCTCCTGCAAATCCTCCTGAGATAGTGTTCAATGTGTGAGCCACTGGAGGGAGTTATTCCTCCTCTTCTGAATTGTCTAGTTTGACAATCTACGATTGTAGTTTGGGCCGCGGCTCTTCTGGAGCCCGGCTTGATGATGCTCCTGTATCTGTCTTTACATAATTTTTCAGCATTCCATTCTTGATCAGTTTCTCAATTTCGTTCTTTAGGGCATAACCATAGATGTGAATCCCTCCCAAGGGTCCTTCTGGCTGGAGTTAACTCCGGGATGAGTTTAGTATGCGAGATGTCTTTCAAAATAACCTCTCGTTTCTGGTTTAGTGGCGTTAGTCCTCCCATTTGGGGGCCTGGCTCTTCGCATAGGCTCTCTGCGCTGGGATGTGTTTCTTTGGAACTCTTCTGGTTGATGCCGGCGGTCATGGACCCTCTCTTTAACGTCTCTGTTACGTTTTTTTGCGTTGCTTTCTTCTCCTTTCATGTATGCTTCTGCTCTGGCGACGACTTCTTGCATGTTGGAGGCCAGTCTGTATGCTAATGACTCATTGAATTGTCCTCCTCTAAGGCCGTTGGCGAAAGCATCTGCGAACTGTCTTTGGTTGGGGTGTTCTACATCGACAGTTATTTCTCCAAACCGTCCTATGTATGCCAGAAGTGATTCATTGGGTCCTTGTCTGGTGTTAAACAAGGTGGCTGTTGTTGTCTTTCGGTGTTTGCGGTCTGAGAAATGTCTGATGAACTTCTTGATGAAGTCGGCATAATTTGTGACTGATTTTCGTGGGAGGCTCATATACCATCGCAGGGCTGATCCTTTCATGGTTCCAGAGAAAAGTTTGCATTTGAGTGTGTCATGTGCCCCTATTATGGCCATTTGAGTGTCAAAGGTTGTAACGTGTTCCTGGGGGTCTCTTTTCCCATCGTAGTTTTCCAGTGGTGGGGGTTTGAAGTTCTGTGGTACGACGTCGGTCATTATG
Source organism: Astragalus glycyphyllos (assembly GCA_963573325.1). Lineage (NCBI taxonomy): Eukaryota > Viridiplantae > Streptophyta > Magnoliopsida > Fabales > Fabaceae > Astragalus > Astragalus glycyphyllos. Next base: position 58,624,748 of record OY754311.1, on the reverse strand, counting down.
GCGTCTGTGAGCGGTTGGGGCTTTTCTATTTGGACATTGTCCATGCTGTTTGGGTCTCTTTCTTGTTGTAGTTGGTCCATTCTTCTTTGTAGGGCTTGGTTTTCTTTTCGCAGGTCATCGATGACAGCGTTGACGCCGGCTATGAGGGTTTAGTCCTCGGTTCTTGGTTGAATTGAGATCGGTGATTGTCAGCGGGTTGTTTCTGTGGTGGTTGGTGTTGTTGTTTGTTGTGTGCGGGAACGCCCTTGTGATCGGGGTTCATTTTTGGATGTTGTGGCTCGTGTTGAGGCCGGTGATCTTTGTTGCCGGTTTCGGCGTGTTGTTACCATTGTTGGTTGTTGTGTGGCCGGGATATTTTTACCGGGCCCCACGGTGGGCGCCAATGTACTTGAATAATTTGTTGGAGATCGTAATAGGTTACAAGAGGTCGGATAGCTTTTTGCCTATCACGGTTGAGAAGTAATACAATGGTTATCGAACTCCCTAGGTTCTATGTCTGGACTTGTATTTATAGTTGAGGTCTGCCATAACCGACGAGGTGATTGCATGCCGGGCTCCTCTGTCCTTCTTACACCTATCTAGGGAGTTACTCTGCATCCTTATCCGGTCTTTTGGTCCTCAGGTTGGTTACATGTGGGCGTTTGTATGGCTGCCACCTGTCATATCCTTGTTGGTGCGATGCTGCCGTGCTGGCTTGCAGAGATCCTATAGGATTATGTCGTCTTGGACGGTCCAGAAAATAACACCATCTGTTTGTTTTATCGTGAGGTTCAGAAATGTTATTAACAAAGCAACAAGTTATATACAAATTTAGTGTATATAAAAAAAACTGGAAAAAAATTAGTAGTAGTGTGTGAAATACCAACCTGGTTTCCAAGCCTTTTTGAGGATTAAAACTGGTATTGTTTCTGCTGATAAATCTTTACGCTGCTGCTACTATTTTCTGTCTCTTCCTAATTTTGTCTTCATAGTCAGTGTTTTTGGTTGATTAGGGTTCTGGTTTTGAACCACTAATGGTATTCTATTTTCTGAATTTCCTCCGTCCTAAACTGTGAATTTTGACCTCTTTTTATAGGTGAAAAATGCAATCAAAAATTTATGATTGATGATCTTTTGTTTCCATTTTCAGGATTAGGGTTAGGAGAAGACTTGCTCTCCAAGGAGCATCGGAGTATATGCGCAGCCCTGCTGCTGTTTGTGATTTTTTGCTTTTTGTGTAATTTATTTTTATCTTTAGGATTCTTGTAATTTTGGTTATTTTTTGTAAATTATATTATATTTGTATTTTTGGACTATGTACAGATTTTGTATAAATATTGGGCCAAATCCCATGAATTAAGATTTTACCCAATCAATCGAATTATTAAACATAAGCCCACTATAGTAGCATAAGTCCAAACTGCATAAACATAGACCCAAATGAATAAATTACTAGATTTAGGCCCAATTAGACAAAATAGCACCTATAACCAATCTCGCGATAATTGGACTCGAAACACACGAGTTAGTAAAACAAAAACGATTCTGGACATAAAAGAGAGCGGACAAAATTGGGGTATAACAACCTCGGATCCGAGATCCTAGATCGGTATTTGGTATTCTGTCTCTACAGTCTTCTCCTTAGCTCGAGGTCGAAAGAATGCCTCGCAAGTCAGAATCTTCCAAGGTATCTATGGCATATTATATATTGTTAGAAAAATACGCAGCTCCCAGTAATGACAGATGCAAACATACACGAAGAGAGGTGTTATTCATATAAGCCAAATGTTCTTTACCTTACCTCAGATCTGGGATCTTGGATCGGTGGTTGGTATTCTGTCTCCGTAGTCTTCTCCTAAGCACGAGGTAGTCTTCATCAGCATCGCCTTCTTCCGAGGTTGGACTCGGAAGGGTTGGGTACCTACAGATACTCCAACGCCAAAGTCAGCAATCAGAAGTTAGTGAGAGGTACAAATGAGAGAAGCGTACCTAGTATGATAGGGTAGAGTCGTATTTATAGACATAGGCCAGGGAACTTCATGGCTCTTACTCGGACTAGAGCTGTTGGATCCGGGAGCGGTGATCCGAACCGTTGATTTTGATTATGAAGCGGATCTCCTTTTTTCGGCCGGATCCAGTGTTGCTTATGGGCTAGCTCTTTGCGCGAATTAGGCCTTATGGCCCAGTCCTGAATAGTTTCCCCCCAAGTCGAGGTCGTTCACGAAAGTGCGGCCTCGTCTTGATCTCGATCTTCAGATATTGGAAGTTCTCTTCTCCGAGTGGCCCGAGTCGGACCCAGATAACACGCATTGAATCGCTAATAGTGGCGTGGAAGTTCTCTGCGTTTTGTCATTATGACCGTGTCGGTTTTTCGCGCCCATTCATCATTTATTACCTTTTGGCGGGAGACGCGTCGTTTCTCCTGCTTTGCCTTGTACGCCTATAAATAGGCCTGAGGGTAAACACACGTTTCCACTTTTTGAGTTCTGATTCTTCTGACTTTGCAAGTGATTCTTACGAGGCTAAGAACTGGGCGTGAGTCGAGACTCGAGGCGTTCGAGGTTGGAACTCCGGTGACCATTCTCTAGATTTGCAGCACTGAGGCCCATGTTTTCAAGCAAGGCTTTGAGTTTAGTCCTTTAACTTCTTGTTCCGTATTTTTTTGTTGTACTTGTGCCTAGCGGGTTGCCGAGATCGGCGTCGAGCTCGTTTCCCTTGTGGCTCACTTTGAGAAGGAAGCTGGTCATCGCCCGACCCTAGTCTCCCCGGGGTCGTACTTCGCTGTTCGAACACCACTTCGGACCTTAGCTTCCTCCTCTGCAGGTAAGAATGGTGAGAACAAAAGATTTCGAGAGGTCGCACAGCGTTCCCCCAGGGAAACCACTCTTGAAGAAGTCGGCGGATGGGCTCCCGATTCCCGCGGATCCAGCTGATGAACAGATGTCTTCTTCCATTAGACCTGTCGTGGTCGAAGCTGCATGCTCTGTGTCGCACTCTGTTACTAAAGTCCTGCCCCCAAGGGTGAGTCTGTCTGTCAATCTTAGCCAGAAGAGGATGACGACGACGGCGACGACACCAATGCAGGTGATCTCTATCATTGGATTTTTCTAGACGTTCGAATGCAAGGATTCAGTGTACCGACTCGGTCACAGCGAGCTGAAAGATTTTAAGATGTTTGAGAGATTCCTCTACGGCGAAGGGCAGAAGTGGAGGTTCGAACCCGTTTCCAACTCAAATGTCGTATTCCAGGGGGTTACTGGGTTGCGATTCTTTGTGTACTTGGCTCTTTTCTAGAAGATGAAGATGCAGATTCTGTTCTCAGCGTTCCAAAAGCGGATTCTGCGCTTCCTAAGAGTCGCACCGTCGCAACTTACCCCCAATGCTTGGGGATTTATTTGGACCTTCAAAATAGTGATGGTTGCTCTAAAACGAGCCTGCCAAGACAAGGTGTTCTTTGCTTTATTAGAAGTCGTTCGTCAAGTGTAGATCGGATCCGGACGGGAGAGGCAGGGCCACGTCTGTCTTCGATGCAATTGGAAGTGTAGCTTGTTTGTCCCGATCACGGACTACGTGAAGGATTTTAAGTACAAGTTTTTCTACGTAAGTCCTGTGAACGAGGCGGCGAGAAGGGAGGTCGCCGAGCTGGACGAGAGGGGGAAGGTCATCAAATATCTTTTTTCCCTATCTTAGAGCGAGAAACATTTTGAGTGGGAGACTGTTGAGTATGCTTACCCGACTTCTGCGCTGTCGGGGGATGAAGCCAAGACTTTCAACTTGTTGCTTTGATGGGTAGATAAATTTCCCTTGAAGTGTAAGAAGATCGATTGTAAGAAGGTTTTGAACGCTGAGGCCGAGTCGTCCGAGGCCCTCAAGATTGCTCTTGGTAGAGCTTATTTAAACATTTCTTTGTCTTCTACTTATTTTCGATTACTGACCTCGGTTTGTGCTGTTGTTTCTTGTAGATCAAATCGCAGATGAATTCAGCTTGGACGACTACCTGGACGCCGCAGGGTTGGCGGGGGAGCCAGAACTCATCCTCCTCGAGCCTGAAGGTGCCGGGCATAATCCCAGGACCGGTCCCGTCCTGGTCTCCTCAACTACGGGTGTTGCGGCTAGTTAGGCCAGCCCTTTCTTGATCTCAAGGATAACCCCCGATCTAAAGAAGAAGGGCGTCATGAAGACACCGCAGAAGTGACCTCCTCCGATCTCGTGCTCTGGTGGCAAGAAACTTCGGGTCAGCCAAGCTCATTCTGCCGAGCTCTCCTTTGAAGACTTTGAGGCTTGCGCTAAGGTCGGGAAGCTTGGACAAGAGCGCTTCATCAAATGGAATGCTCATGTCTCCAAGAGGGAGCAAGGTACCGATTTCGACGGCGAGAATGTACTACTAGTTCGTGAATTACGTTACACAACTACCAAACTAACTGATGGTTTGAAATTTCTCACAGCAACTCGGGATGATGAAGAGTTCTATTGTAAATGGGAATGAAGTTCCTTGCATAACACTTTTTTTTACGGGAAGTTCCTTGCATAACTCAAATAGCTATATTTTAGCTTATCTAAGCCAACAGTATAATGTCACTTTTGTTTTCATTAGTATAATAATGAATTATTTTTATTCAAGTCATATGTTCACTTAAGCACCTCGAATACAAAACTGAAATCAACAGTAAAATCTCGAGGACTAAAAATAATGTTGATAGAAGATGATTGGGGGGGGGGGGGGGGGGGGGGGGGTTCTATTGTAAATTTGGCTGATGTTCCCGCGAAAGTAAATATACAAAAGAAAGAAAAGAAGACAACACAGTTAGTTGGTGGATGAAAACCACCAACTAAATAGAACCACCTATACAAAGTTGGAAGAAAATGATGCGGTGTTCTATTGTAAAAGGAAGAAAAGAAGACAACATAAGGGAAAGTGAAGTACGTGGGTATGGCATGTGGTTGAAGTGGGTGCGATCTTTTTTAAGATTTCTATTCTAGTGAGGGTTAGATGAAAACCACTAATAAAATTAGAAGCACTCTAAAAAAGTTATCGGGGTTTCTATTGTAAATGTGGTTGAAGTTCCTACATGAGTAGGTATCTATGACATATTATATATTGCTAGAAAAATACGCAACTCTCAGTAATGACAGAAGCAAACAAACACAAAGAGAGGAGTTATTCATATAAGCCAAATGTTCTGTACCTTACCTCGGATCTGGGATCTTGGATCGGTAGTTGGTATTCTGTCTCTGTAGTCTTCTCCTTAGCACAAGCTAGTCTTTGTCAGCATCGCCTTCTTCCCAGGTGTGACTCGGAAGGGTTGTGTACCTGCAGACACTCCGATGCCAAAGTCAGTAATCAGAAGTCAGTGAGAGGTACAAATGATAGAAGCGTACATGGTATGAGAGGGTAGAGTCATATTTACAGACACGAGCCAGGAACTTCATGGCTCTTACTCAGACTGGATCCGTTGGATCCGGGAGCAGTGATCCGAACCGTTGACCTTGAATTTGAAGTGGATCTCCACTGTTGGGCCGGATCCCGTGTTGCTTATGGGCTAGCTCTTTGCGCAGATTGGGCCTCTTGGCCTAGTCTGGAACAATATGTGACACATTTTAAAATCCTTTTCTAGACTCAAATTCTTTTAGAAGCTAGTTTGGTACTTAAAGAAAAGATGACCGTTGTGAATAGGTATTGTTTAGAAGATATGATTTTATTTTAAGAGAATTTGTTTAACTTGTTTAGTTTAGAAATCAGTTAGTGAGAAAACAACATTGAAAGCATGTAAAGAAGACACAGAGGCTACGTCCATTCCTTACACCAAGTGAGCTTTTTCACTATTTCACAACTAGTACAGAAGCAAATCATTGGTGAATCCCTGTTTTTTTCTTCAAATAGTTCTATCAACTGTCCCACTAGTTATTTCTAAGTCTAGCAACTTATACCGCTTAGAAACTCTTTCTTAGCCCTCTTCTTCACAATACAACAGATTTTGCTTATTGCTTGGAAAGTACACACATATATGAAAATATGTTTGGCTTCTGAACTGGGATACAATAAAATTACTTTAATTGAAATACACTTGAATATTCAAACAAGCTATGAACACACTCAATAAAGTCTCAGATATGTTGATTTGTAGTGAGTGTGTTTAGGAGAGAGTACAGACTCACTAAGAAGCTGCTGAGAAGCTTCTGATGTGTTTACCAATTTTGTGCAGTCTCCCTAGAAACGCAATCCTAACACCACTACTCCAACGTCATACTCAAACTGTCACTACTCTGTCAATACATCTGGATCCATCTAACTCTGGGTAAGCGGATGCAAGTGCCCTCACATCTCGTGCAATAGATAGAGTCTAGTCAGGGTACCCCAGTGTTTTGTGGAACGCCCCAGCAGTGCCCCACTTAGGACCCCCCCACTGGGCCTACCCGCAAGGCCGGGTCGTGGCCGTCTCTATTACTACTCCCATAATTGTTTGCTTACCACCCCACCTATCATCATCACCATCCTTTGAGGTAGGGCTTGCCCATACTGCGACGAGTCCTTGCCCATACTGCGACAAGGTTCCTGCTACAACTTAAATTACTGATGTACGGCTCGTCCATACTGCGACGAGTCATTGCCCATACTGCGACAAGGTTCCTTAAACATCATCATCATCAGCTTCCCTAAGAATTCTGTAGTCTAAGGGTATCATCATCAACTAACTGTCACTTGTACTATAATCATCATTTTCTGGTGTTCTCATACGACTAAAGTGTCACTTGACCTATAACCATCATCTTCAGTCCTAACTATTGTCAAATTCCCCACTAATCCTAGATAACAATGTCAACCTTGTTTTCTTATGTAGTTGTCTAGCTTCAATACCTCTTATCAGTGGCGGACGCAGGACCCTAGGGCAGAGGGTGCAAAAAAAAAGATCATTATAAAAAATGTCGGTTCATCGAATTGTTCAATTTTTTTCCAAATATACTCACTTAACTTACTAAAATTAAGGAATCAAGTTATCTAATTCCAAATTTATTTAAGAGTAAATCAGTGAATTAGTCTTTAAGTTTACCCGTCATTACCTATTTAAGTCCTAAACTATAGGAAAATAAGAAGTAGTCCGTAAAAATATGTGATATGAGTAAAATTACTTCCTAAAGTTTTATAAATAGTGAGATTGGTAAGATAGATTTATTAAATTGGGTGCAAATTTAAGGATACTAGTGCAAATTTAAAATGTCAGGGGATTCAAAATAATTTTATTTAAGGGTATTAGTACTAATATATTTTTCCAGGGGATTCAACTGAACCTACTGAAATCAACCTAGGTCCGCCATTGCCTCTTATACTAACTTCGTCAATTACTTGATGTTTCTTAAGGCTTTCTATGACTTTTAATCTCCCAATCATCATCCGCGGTTCAAGGTTATCTGAGAATAACTTAGGAAGGGTCAAGTGTCATCCAAACACGCCAATAAGAGTCCTAATCCATCAACCGCTTAATCTTAGTCAATTAATAGGCTCTAAAAGGTCTCTTAAGTAATTTTTTAACCTCCGACACACTAAGGATAGTGCTAATCCATTAATGGTCCAGTCTTTAATCAATTAACATGTTCCTCTAAGTTGTACCTTAGGTAATTATAATATCCAATAGGCCAAGAGTAGTTCCAATCCATTAATAACTTAGTCTTAATCAGTCACGAGGCTCTAATCCACTAACAGCATCAATCTAGTCAATTACCATCCTCATTTATGCCTAAAATCATTATAAGTCATTCTTAATCTCAATCCAATTCAGTCTTTTGTTCTACGTTCTAGCCTTGTTTGTTAACTTAGAGGCAATCTAACCCATGAGGGAATCTTTGGCTTTCAACCTGTGAGCTGTCTAACTATATCATTTCAGCATCAAATCTATAAATGTACAATAGGGTCAACTATCCTAGGGTCATTTTGTCATAATTACCCAATTTACAACAATCATACCTCCTCTGGGGAGATTAGCCCTTGGGCTCTAACTAATCATCAACAACAATCATAAACAACAACAAATAGGCATACCACACACATAGCATTTAAACATTACAATAGGGCCCTTGCTCCTACAAGGACAACCAATTTATAAAATAAAACATTTAAATCCATTGCTCCTACAATGGTTTACACACAAAAGTGTTGTCAGCGTAAGACGTAGGGAGCATGGGACATCCCAGTTATGTAAGTTGCATCCTAAACTATCATGTTCCCTAGTTATCATCCACCATCTTCTTACCTCGAACCCAAGCAATCACGAACGATGATCCAAAGCAAAAACAGCAACTCAAGTCTTACAAACAGAATTATATCACTCTTATATTAGCTCCTTGATGATCCCGGAAGTCACGTGTAACAATAGAACAAAGGACAAGGGTACGGTATTAATATATTTGACTGTAGGGATTAAAATGACTAAAAGCAATGGCTGAGGAACATACCACGAAATTATAATACAAAAGGCTGAAGACTTGTTTTTATAGCGTTAAGGACGTCGCTACGAGCGTGTATCTTCAAACGACACGTGATTCTGACATCGATAGCGAAAGATATGTCAAAAACAGGTTCTTACGATTTATAAAACTAAAAAAAGTACTTGAATATGAAGAACTTGTACTTACCACGAATTTAGACTTAAAAACAGCAAAGGAGAGGATCTTTAGATGATTTGAATGTCCATCAAGATCGAGGGAATGAACGAACTGTGAATCTTCTTGAGTAGTGCTCGACGGTAATGAAGAACGGTGAAGAATGACGAATAACAAGACCCATCTTTGAAGCGTCTCTGTTTGTGAATCTATAGGATAGAATAAAAGTATTCTGTTCGGTGAGTGTAAAGAAGGTCTCGGTTTTTCAATATGACAACCGATGTGGCTAGAAGTGAGACCGAAAATTGCAATCATGGGTAAAACAGATTGTTTTTCAAATTCACCAAAATAATAAAAGCAGTACCTTTTATTGAAGGTTTCGACGAGGGGAATCCAAAGCCGATGTCCGTTTTTCCAAACGATGTCTCTGGTGGCCAGAATCAGCGATATACAATACGAAATACGATATAATTTCTGTCTCGGAAGACCAAAATAATGCCATAAATTGATTCAAAACGTGATTTTGTATAGGAATGTGAAGTTTGGTAATTTTTGGTGATCAAATAAGAGAGAACCGGAACCGAGAAGAAAAATAGTAATTTATGACTGTTGGCGGCTGCTTGAAGAAGAAGAAAGGAACGAATGAGGAATGAGGAAAGAAGCGGAGGGTTTAACTTACGTGGAAGGGGTGTGCGAATTAAATCCCTTGGTGCGATTAGTAAACTTATTAAAAAAAAAGGAATTAGATCACTGGAAAAAAGGGCCCAACTTGTTTTTAATAATATTCTAAAGTCCAACTCTCTTATAACATCCACTTTGACACATTTCATTAACTCAAAATATTTTCACTAAATAATAATAATAATAATAATAATAATAATAATAATAATAAGAGCAACAACAACAATAACAATAAGGTACTATACATCATCAAAATACATTAAACAATAACAACCATATACTATTAATATCATATTAAAGTACAATTAAATGTTAATAAAATATATGTTAATACTTCAATAAGAATCTCTTTCAAGGTTTTGATGATACAAGCTAAGTAAGATTTTGGTTTTCTTGTGAAGTGTGATCTAACATGTTTGCTAAGTGCTAAGAACAGGTTTCCTAACATAGCAAATTAAGGCCCTACCTTGGATTAACAAGTTGGTAAAATACAAGGGTAGAAAATCCTTGAGAAGGTTAAATTATGAGAAGCTTAAAGCAAGTCAAAAGAAGGTTTGACCAAAAGTCAACAGAAGGTTTGACCAAAAGTCAAGAGAAGGTTTGACATGAAGTCAAAAGAAGGCTGTCCTCACAAACACCTTTGAAGCATAAGTTCATACATGAGAATGTTAATGTGAAAGAAGATTGAAGCTTGAGAATGTTACTGAAACCTTAACCAATTTAAGACAAACACATTAACTCCTCTTGAATATTCTTCAGTTGCATTAAATGGAGAATCCTAGCAATAAAAATGCTGGAATGTTTCAAGCATTAAAGAGGGAATGCATGATTATTCCCTTGGTGCATTTATGTTCCTTCCATACTAGGAAGCTTGAGAAGCTTCGTGTAAAGCTGGTCCAGGCTGGCCAACAAGGTGAGATCAAGTCATAACTGCTTAGTAGGATCAGAGGAGAGTACATAGCCAGTTCAAGATAGTTCAGATGTGCAGATAAAGCAAAAAGCAACGCTTGAGAATGTTCAAAAGCTGTCAAATTTTGTACCTTAAATCACATCACTCCTATGGACTAGTGGTTTTTCCAGACGTCTCTCTCTTCAAGTTTCTAAAGACTATATTCAACATCCATGGCTATTTAAAGGTTCCATTCTGAAGTTTCAAAGCATGAGAGTTAATTGCAACCTACATAAAGTCAAGTTTCTCAAAGCAATCAACCTTCTCATCCCACAGTCAAAGCTTCTACAAGTACAAATCTGGGATTTCTTTCTTGAGTGTGTGTTGTGAACATTCCATCAAACTACCTAGATTGTGAGGTGAGTGTTGGTCTGAACTGTAAGGAGATACCTTTAGGAAACTAGGAGAGAGTTTCTTAGTAGGTAAATACAGTTTGGTGAAGTTGTGTAAGAGTGCACTTGTCCTTTGTGTTGTGATCAAAAGAAAGTGGTGGTTGTAAGTCTTTTGTGGTTGAGCAAACGCAAGTGTAATAGCTATTTGGAGAATAGTGGAAATATTCACTCAGAAGTGAGGAGATGACGTAGCATAAATTGGGTGAACCTTTATAACTACTATGTGTTCTTTAAACTGCTTTCCATAACTATTGTTTAAACTATTTTGCACTTAAGATTGTTTTCAAACCAGGAGAAGGTTCATTTCATCAACCTTCTCAAAACAGGTTTTGAACTAATACTTGATCATCCAACCTACTTATCTTTGTTTAAAATTTATTTCTCTTGCATAGTATATATTTATTTTACAATCATTATTAGTCTTCATCTTTTAAGGGTTTATACGTGCTTGTTGCTTTTACAACTAACCTTAACCTTCTCATCTCTAAGTTAAGCTTGAGAACAAATGGTTGAGAAGGTTCCAGGTTTCAGAAATATAAAAAGCGTACACAATTCAAACCCCCTTTCTTTTGTAACATAGTCACTTCAATTGGCATCAGAGATCACTGATTAGTGTATTTTAATGCACTCTTTATAGATTTGCATTTGGTGTTTTTAATTGTGTTTTGTTCCTAATATTTAAGCCTTAGCACGTTTCTAGACTTTGGGTCTTATTTGAGCAATATAGTAATTTCTTGATTAATTCTAATTTTTTATTGCATATTGACCCCTGTCTACCTTGTAGGTCATAACTTTGGCTGTGATTATCCGATTGAGGCGTGCGAGCATGCGTTGGAAAGCTAAGGAACAGAGCTACAATTCTTCTGTTAAGCTCGAAACCTAGTTTTGAAGTATTGAATGTCAAAACTGCGAATTACCGAAGCAGTTTAGTCAATTACGGGTTTATGGGCCAATTACTATTTTTATCGGGCTATTATGCAAGAACCCAGTTAGTGGAGTAGGGTTTTCGTTTTTGTCCTAGTTAAATACACTATTCAGAGCCGTTTTGGCTCTGTTACGCATTATTATACAATTTTGAGGATTTGGTAGCGTAACCTCCATGGAAGCCTAAAACCCAAAGTCAATTCATTGGTGAACGGGTGTCGCTATACGGATTTTGAGGTTCGGTTCTTATTGTTTATGATATTTCGTCTCTATCAATTTCGTTTTCATTCTAAATGGTTGCAATTTCAGTTCTTCTTATTCGCTTGAATCAATCGAATTTTGTTTTTGCAAAGGGCGATTCGTTTGTGTACGCGCTTGCTTGTATACAATATCGTTTCGTAATCTTTGATTGTTTCGATTTATTTGAATGCTTAATTTATTTAATTCGAATAGAAATTGATAGGGGATTGATATGAGTTCTGTTATGATATTGGTTATGCTTTGAACGGCGCTTGTCCCCTTTCATGACCGATTGAACCCACTGTTTTCGCGCTTGCCCGAAACTGTGTGAATTCGTATAAACTAATTAACGCTTGTTCTAGTTAGTTTATATCAATATAGAATTGGAAATCCATAGAGACGTTATTTTTTAGAACCTATGATAAATTCGAGAAGCACACTCTGAAACCCGTGAATTGATTGTCTTTCGCCAATTGCTCCTATCAAACCCCCATGGAAGAGCATTCCCTTTGTAAAATGGATTTTCTTGATGGTTTGGTTGATTACACATGTTCTGATAATCCTTCTGTTTGTGCTGAGATTGAGAATAATTTTCAGGTTGATACACTTTTCATAGTTGATGTTGTGGATGTAGTTGCTGCTGCCATTGAGCAACCACTTGTTGTAGAGCTCAAATCACTCCCTGAAAATTTGAAATATGCATATTTAGAGGCAAGTGAAAATTTTTCTGTGATTATTTCATCTAACCTTAATCTAAACAGGAAAAGCTGCCTCCAATTCTAAAGGAACACAGGAAAGGTATTGGATGGACCTTGGCAGATATTCCTAACAAGAAAGTATGGAAGATTCAGCATCAAATTAATCCCTTAATTATGGATGTGTGGAAGAAGAAGGTGACCATACAGGTGTGCTATAACCATAAAAGAGCCTTCTTTGGCAAATATCAACCACCCACAAGCTTTAAGTTCTCCACCTTCAAGAGGGAGTTTTCTTTCCTTATCCTTAAGTTATGCTTGTATTTTACATTGAGGACAATGTGTGATTTAAGTGTGGGGGGGAGGGGGTGTCTTTTAGTATTTAAGTTTTTAAATTTTAACTATAAAAAAGAATTTTTTTTTGTTATTTTAGCATGTTTTTCTATGAGTTCTTAGTTTGTACAAGTTGTGAGTGATTTTACTACTCTAGGACCATAGGTGTTTTGACATGATTTGATTGATGTATTGTTGCTCTTGGTATAATAAGTTGGATATGAGCACTAAATTTTGCATCATTTGTGATAGTCATTATCCCTGGTGAGAATTAAGCCTTTTAATGATGAAATACATTTTGTCATTCTCTCCTTTCTTGTGTGTGACTCACTCATGTTTGTTAGTTACTCTAGAACTTGACTTGATTCTTGTTGAAACACTTGTTCACATGCATGTTTGAAATGATCTAGGCAATTCTGTTTTTTTAGCTACTAGCCAAATAAGCCTACCCTGAATTTACCCCTTTGTGTAAGCCCCTTTGAGCCTTTTTTATCCCATTCTTTCTTTTATAGCTCATTACAAGCCCAAAAGTGAAAAACAAAGTTATTACCCAATCTTAGAGAGTGAAGGAGCTTTGGATTGAAAATTGTCAAATCCATAAGTGTGGGGGTGTCCAAATTGTTGCAATTGTGCTTCTCACTTGGGTTAGTTCTTGAGTTCTGAATAGAAATTTTGGCAAGTACATTTGTATAGAAAAATATTCCCCAAAAAGAAAAAATGATAAAAAAAAAGAGAAAAATAAACAAAAAAAAAAAATAGAAAAAAAAAAATCAAAAAAGAAAAAGAATGGAAAGTGTATATATCTTTTAATCTTTGTGTCAAGAAGAGTGAAAGTTGTGTGGAGAGAGTTATGTGGAGAAGTGTGTAAAAATAGATAAATTCGTCATACCTTATTGAAGTTGGATCCTCTCATGCTCACATGACAATTGATTTTCATTGCTTCTTTATCCTCTTTGATTCTTTTTAGCTTAGTTCCCCTTAGGATTATCCCACCTTGACCTTGGCCCCATTACAACCCTTATAAAGACCTTTTGATCTTATGTGCATGTGTTCTTTAGTGTGGATGTCAGAAGCTTGTCAAGCATATGGTAGTGCTAACTTTCATTGATGTGCTTATTATATATATGAGAGTAAACACAAGCCAAAACACTTGAGTGATTTAGAGCATTACTAATACATATCCTGTGAGGACTCATCACTTATGATTCACTCTCTAGTGCTCTATTCTCTTGTTTGCCTTGATGTAATTAAGTGCTATCTCTGATTGTCATTCTCCTTGAAGCCTAGGAAAAGTGTTTCTCTTAAGACTTTGCATTCTTTGGGTTCATTGGAAACTCTTGCATAGTTTTCGTGTCTTGTTTTGTGTGTTTTGCCGTGTGTTTTGCCCGGAGTGCAAAAGCTTAAGTGTGGGGGAATTTGATCAGTGTATTTTAATGCACTCTTTATAGCTTTGCATTTGGTGTTTTTAATTATGTTTTGTTCCTAATATTTAAGCCTTAGCACGTTTCTAGACTTTGGGTCTTATTTGAGCAATATAGTAATTTCTTGATTAATTCTAATTTTTTATTGAATATTGACCCCTGTCTACTCTGCAAGCCATAACTTTGGTTGTGATTATCCGATTGAGGCATGCAAGCACGCGTTGGAAAGCAAAGGAACAGAGCTACAATTATTCTGTTAAGCTCGAAACCCAATTCTGAAGTATTAAATGTCAAAACCGCGAAATACCGAAGCAGTTTAGTCAATTACGGGTTTATGGGCCAATTACTATTTTTATCGGGCTTTTATCCAAGAACCCAGTTAGTGGATTAGGGTTTTCGTTTTTGTCCTAGTCAAATACACTATTCAGAGCCTTTTTGGCTCTGTTACGCATTATTATACAATTTTGAGGATTTGGTAGCGTAACCTCCGTGGAAGCCTAAAACCCAAAGTCAATTCATTGGTGAACGGGTGTCGTTATACGGATTTTGAGGTTCGGTTCTTTATTGTTTATGATATTTCGCCTTAGTTTCTAATTCATCTCTATCATTTTCGTTTTCATTCTTAATGGTTGCAATTTCAGTTCTTCTTATTCACTTGAATCAATCGAATTTTGTTTTTGCAAAATGCGATTCGTTTGTGTACGCGCTTGCTTGTATACAATATCGTTTCGTAATCTTTGGTTGTTTCTATTTATTTGAATGCTTAATTTATTTAATTCGAATAGAAATTAATAGGGATTGATATGAATTCTGTTATGATATTTGTTATGCTTTGAACGGCGCTTGTCCCCTTTCATGACCGATTGAACCCACTGTTTTCGCGCCTGCCCGAAACTGTGTGAATTCGTATAAACTACTTAACGCTTGTTCTAGTTAGTTTATATGAATATAGAATTGGAAATCCTTAGAGACGTTATTTTTTAGAACCTATGATAAATCCGAGAAGCACACTCTGAAACCCGTGAATTTATTGTCTTTCGCCAATTGCTCCTATCAAACATAAACTTTTCCAAATCAAACCCCCTATTTATTGTTAATTTTGTTCTTGTTGTTGGTAATCTTAATCTTAGAGGTCCTTGTTAGACGACCAAGGTTAACAAACCTTGATACTACATTTTAATACTTTCTATTTATTTTGACCCGCGTACGACCGCTGATCAATCATCTCTAGGGGCTAAGCAGACTTTGTAGTGTGAGAGGAAAGATTCTGGATGAAGTGATGAGCAATCCAAACTCTGTTATGTTCCTCCCTGGAGAAGCTTCTGCAAACGGACCTCCTGGATTCACTAGTGAACATCATTACTATTGGAAGGATCAAATGAGGCTGTTTCTGGAATCACAAGATACTTTCTAAAGCAAAATTCTTTCTAAAATGTGCTTTAGGTAGAAGTGAATATGATAAAGTAGCTGGGAAACAAACTGCCAAAGAGATCTGGGATACATTGAAAACTGTTCATGAAGGAACTGATCAAGTCAAGAAAGCTAAGATAAACCTTCTCATCCATAAGTTTGAAACATTCAAAATGGAAGAGCAAGAGACAATCTCAGAAAAGTTTAGCAGGTTCACAAAATTAACAAATGATCTAAACTCATTGGGAAACACCTACACAAATCAAGCTAAAGTCAGAAAGCTTCTGAGATGCTTACCAAAGGTGTGGAGACTCAAAGTGACTGCTATAGCAGAAGCAAAAGATCTGTCTATTCTCAAAATAGAGGATCTATTAGGATCCTTGAAAGTGCATGAGCATGAAATTATGGATGAACTTCATCCAAAGAAAGTTAAAACCATTGCACTTAAAGCTTCTCAGCTTTCTCAAACTGTGGCTGTCAAAGCACAGAATGAGTCAAATGGAAAAAGTGAAGATAATGATGATGAAGATGAATTAGCTCTAATCTCCAGAATATTAAGAAGATGGGCTTTCAAAAAGAACAATAGAAAGCCATTCTTCAAGAAAGACACATCCAAAGGAGAGAGCTCAACCAAGACTCCTCCATTGTGTTTTGAATGCAATAAACCTGGACACATCAAAAATGAATGTCCAAAACTGAAAGGAGGCAATAGAAGGTTCAATCCTAAGAAAAAAGCTCTACTTGCTACTTGGGATGACTCTGAAGGATCAAACTCACAGGAAGAAGAGACAGCCTATCTGTGTCTCATGACAGACATAGAAGAACTTTCTCAAGCTCATCAAAGCATTGATCCAGAATCTGATAGAGAATCAACCAACTCATGCATGATGGAAGATTCTGATCTAGAAGAGGAATGCCTCTTAGCATCCAAGAAAAAGCTATGGTTCTTGGACAGTGGGCACATGACAGGAGAAAAGGATAAATTTATCTCTATGGAGAGAATAGATGGAGGCTATGTTGTCTTTGGCAGTGATGACAAAGCTTGCATCAAAGGTATAGGTACTATAGGTAATTCTTCTTCTCCTAAAATAAAAAATGTTCAGTATGTTGAAGGTTTGAAACATAATTTGTTAAGCATTAGTCAATTATGTGATAGTGGTCATAAAGAGTCTTTTAAATCTGATAAATGTTTTATCAAAGAAATCTCCTCTGGAAAAGTTTTATTTACTGCATCTAGGAACAAAAATCTATATAGCCTATGTCTTGATGAGTTATCTCAAGAAACTTTCCTTATGTCTTCTGAAAATGACAAATGGATTTGGCATAGAAGAGCAGGCCACACAAGCATGCAAATCATCTCAAAACTTTCCGAAAAAGAACTAGTCAGAGGGCTGCCCAAAATTAATTTTGAAAAAGATAAAATGTATGAAGCATGTGTTCAGGGAAAACATGTCAAATCAAGTTTTAAACCTATGAAAATGATCACATCTCAAAAATCACTTGAACTATTACCCAATGACTTATTTGGCCATACTAAAACTTCTAGCCTTAGTGGAAAGAGATATGGTTTTGTGATTATTGATGACTTCTCTAGATTTACTTGGGTATTGTTTTTGAAAAACAAAGATGATGCTTTTGAATCCTTTAAAGTTTTCCTTAAAAAGTTCAAAATGAAAAAGGAACAACTGTTGTGTCTCTAAGAAGTGATCATGGGGGAGAATTTGAAAATATGTCTTTTCAAAACTATTTTGATGAAAATGGAATTTCTCACAACTTTTCATGCCCTAGAACACCACAACAAAATGGTGTTGTGGAAAGAAAAAACAGAACCTTGCAAGAAATGCCAAGGACTATTTTGAATGATTCAAATATTAAAAAATATTTTTGGGCTGAAGTAGTAAACACAACAAGTTACATTTTAAACAGAGTGTCCATTAGAAAAAGTGTTGAGAAAACCCCCAATGAAAATTGGAAAAACAGAAAGCCAAATATTGCCTATTTTTGTGTATTTGGCTCCACTTGCTTTATCTTAAACAACATAGACAATTTGGGGAAATTTGATTCAAAATCTGACAAAGGAATCTTTATTTGTTATTCAACAACATCTAAGGCTTATAGAGTGTGTAATCTAAGGACTCAAACTGTAGAAGAAACCATGCATGTTATTTTTAGTGAAACTAATAGTACAAATGAAGTGATTGATGTTGATGAAGTCAATGAAATCAAAAAAGCTGGTCAAGTAAATGGAAACAGACATGAGAAGGATGAAATAGAAGCTTCTCCCCAACCTTCTCAACAATCAAATGAAGCTACTCAAGCTTCTGACCAATCTTCTCAATTGCCAAGAAGTTGGAGAGTGGTACTACACCATCCTCAAGGCCAAATCATTGAATTGGTAGCACTTTAGATCCTGCTAGAACCAGAACATCATTCAGAGACAATGCTGCTAGAATGACACTCATTTCTAACATTGAGCCAAAAACCGTCAATGAGGCCATACAAGATGAGTCATGGATTGAAGCTATGACTGAGGAACTTACTCAATTTGAAAAGAATGAAGTGTGGAACCTTGTTTCACCTCCCAAGCATCAATCAGTCATAGGAACCAAGTGGGTGTTCAGAAACAAATTAGATGAAAATGGTAAAGTCATAACAAGGCAAGACTTGTTGCTCAAGGATACAACCAACAGGAAGGTATTGACTATGATGAAACCTTTTATCCAATAGCAAGGTTGGAAGCAATTAGAATTCTACTTGCTTTTGCTGCTCACAAAAATTTCAAATTATTTCAAATGGATGTGGAAAGCGCTTTTTTAAATGGCTTTCTAAATGAGGAAGTTTATGTCAATCAACCTCCTGGTTTGTTGATCAAAGGAAACCCAACCATGTTTTCAAACTTACTAAAGCTCTCTAAGGGCTTAAGCAAGCTCCTAGAGCTTGGTATGAAAGGTTGAATACCTTCTTAATCAAGAATAACTTTACAAGAGGAAAAATTGATACTACGTTATTTAAGAAATCTCTTGATAAAGAATTGTTGATTGTCCAAATATATGTAGATGATATCATTTTTGGATCAACAAATGAAAAGTTATCCAAAGATTTTGGAAATCTCATGAAAAGTGAGTTTGAAATGAGTGTGATGGGTGAGTTAAGATTCTTTCTTGGTTTACAAATAAAGCAACCTGATGAAAGCTTTTTTATTTCTCAAGAAAATATGTTAAAGACCTTCTCAAGAAATATAAAATGGAAGAGACTAAATCCATGGCAACCCCTATGCATCCTTCCATGCAAAATGAGAAGGATGAAGAGGGAAAATCAATATCTGAGAAAGAATATAGAGGTATGATAGGGTCTCTATTGTTCCTAACTGCTAGTAGACCAGATATTGTATTTTCAGTTGGCCTATGTTCTAGATTTCAAGTTTCTCCAAAAGAATCTCATCTTACTGATGTAAAAAGAATTTTCAGATACTTGTGTGGAACTACAAGCACAAACTTGTGGTACAAGAAAAATACTCATTTTGATCTAATTGCATAATGTGATGCTGATTATGCTGGTGATAAGATTGATAGAAAAAGTACTAGTGGTACATGTCAAATATTGGGAGAGTCTTTAATCTCTTGGTCTGGTAGAAAGCAAAATACCATTGCCCATTCAATAACTGAAGCAGAATATGTATTTGCTGCTGGGTGTTGCCCTCAAGTTCTCTGGATCAAAAATCAATTGGAGGACTTCTCAATAAGGTACTCCTGTATTCCAATTTATTGTGATAATACTAGTGCTATCAATTTATCAAAAAATTCCATCCATCATTCAAGATCAAAGCATATATATTAATATTAAACACCATTTTATTTGTGATCATATTCCGAAAAAAGACGTGGACTTAATTTTTTTTGATACCAAACATCAATTAGCTGATATTTTTACCAAGCCTTTATTAGAAGAAAGTTTTAATTTTATTCAAAAGGCTTTACATATTGTCGAAGGTCCTTGAAATAGGAAAAATGTCAAAACACCAACCTTCTCAAGTAATGAGAACGTAAACTTTAGGATAAAGTCATAAGAAGGTATAGGTAAATTAGGGAAATCCTAGGAAACACGTGTGCAATTTCTTTCGAAAAAGAAAAACTTCCCTTTGTTCCTTCTTAACCGTCTCGAAACCGTCCCATCCATCAAGTATCAACGGCTATTTCCTTTACTCACCAAACACATCAAACTTTCACTTCCCAACATCATTAAACTTCTTCTTCTCCATTCGGAAAACTTACAAACACTCTCTATAAAAATGGTGAAAACTAAAACCCCCAATGTGAAGAAACCGCCTCTTCGTCAATCTTCAAATAAACCTCCTGTTTCTGAAAAACAACCTACTGTATCTACACCCATGAATCCTTCTCTATCAAAAACGAAGATTTCTCAATCAAAATCATCACCAACACCATTTCGCAGATCATCAAGGATCGTGACTAGCGCGAGAAAACCCATTTCGGGTCCTAGTGCAAAAGAGAGTTGACCCCTCGTCGTTCAAGATGATGATTCTCATGACACCATTTCTAAACTTGTTGCCTCTACCATTGCCAAAGAAAAATCTTCTCCTATTGTTGAAACTTCAACAAAGAAACCAAGAAATGCTAAACTCCACATTAGAAGTAAAGCAAAAGGGAAATCAGTGGTGGAATCCACTAAAGGCGAGGAACAGTTGAAAGAAATTCAACCTTCTCAAGTCTATGAACCGGAGAAATGGGAAGGAAGAGGCATTCTAACAGGAAGAATATATCTCGTAGATGAACTCAAGAAATCTGGATGGGATGTTTATCCACAGATAGAAAAACAAGGATGGGGAAAGATTTTGTCTCAAGAAGAAGTTACTTACTCTAAACTGATTTGAAAGTTCTATGGTTGCATGAACATTAGCAACAACGAACAAAGTTTCAAAACCAAGGTAAATGGAACTACTTTGGTTGTTAGTCCAAAAATGTTAGCTGAAGCTTTGGATATTCCATCTTATGGTGCATCCATATATGATGAAGACTGGTATGAAAAGGCTAACATTACAAAGGAAGAAGTCCTGAAGGAAGTCATGAAGGATCTTAAGGCTAATCTCATCTCCTCATCTCTCAAAGACCACGCAAGAATCATGCATAACATGGTTGTCCACTCATTGGTACCAAGAGTAAGGAGTTTTAAGAAAGTAAAAACCATTGATCCCCTAGTTTTCTACCATCTCTACAAAAGGTATGAGATGAACCTTCCCTATGTCATCTTTCATTACATGATAGACATAGTCAAAACCCTTAAGAAGACATCCTCATTACCCTATGGCGTGTTCTTAACCAAAGTCTTTAGAAGACATGGCATTTCACTTGAAAAGGAGACTTTCAATAGGGATAAAACAATATTCTGGTCCAAAAGTGTCAAACAGATGGGTTTGAAACTTTCTAGCCTACCCCTAGAAAAAACTGGTGAGGTTAAAGAACCTTCTCAAGAACCTACTCTAGTCACCAAACCATCTGATAAACCTACCAAAGAATCCTTCCCAGAACACACTATTGAAACATCTCCAAAAAAAGAACCAAGCCCTGAACTCACTAAAGAACCTTCTTAAAAACCCATTAGACAACCTAGCCCTGTACCTACTCAAGAACCTATGTTTGAACCTGCTCAAGAGTCAAAACAAGCTTGTGATTCACTTCCTATCCCTGAGATCAACCTAGATGACCCACAAGAATCCATCTCACCTTCAAATGATTTCAAGAAACAATAGAAAGCATCTTCTCAAGAGGAGATAGGTGTGAACCTTCAAGATTCTCAACCTGTTCAACCTACTCAAGCCCCTTTAATGGAAGATGAACCTGTTTATAACTGGATAGAAGTATTTGAGCATGACTCTCCACATGAAGACAGTCAAATGCAACCATTTTCTGATGAGAAAGTTGATGTCTCCATTGAGGAAAATCTGGATGTCACTCAAGAGCAACCTTCTCAAATGCCTGCTATAAATCAACCTTCTCATGAAGTTGATATGACCACTGCTGAAGCTTCTCAACCAAATGAGCAAGTGGTTGGTGAAGAGAAAGACATTTATGTGGATCAAACTTAGGGGGAGATTGATATAATTGTGCTGCCACAAGACCCTCTCCACTCAAATTCACCTAACCAAGACAATCTCTCTCCACTCTCTCAAGCAGTGCACGAGATAGTTCAAGATATTGATAGAGAAACATCTCCTACAACTCCACCAGTAATTGCAGAACAAGCTTCTCCAATAGCTTCCTCCACAATCTCAGTCTGAAGTTCTTGCCTCAATTGTTCTCACAGAATTGCTCAAAACACCTGTGTATGATTCCTCAGTACCTAAAATGTCTGAAACTTCTGGCCCCTATAAACTACCCTCAAATATGGTCACTCAAACGACGAATGCTCCACTCTTTTCTTCTGTAAAACCTCCTCCTAACAGAAAACCATCAGTGGAAAAAGAATGGGTTAAGAAAAATGCGACCCCATTTGTGATTTCTGAACTTGAACCACCAAAATTTCCTCCACCTCAGTTCGTTGAAGAAATCCTACAACAAGCAACCTACTCCTCCACCTCTCCTTTTTGTTGTTGACAAAAGGGGGAGAATAGAGATTAAGTTTTGCTACTTAGTTATTAGTCTATTTGGGGGCTTTTGTGACGTCCTAGTTAAAAGGGCATTTTGCTATGTATTTGTGAAATTGTCACACAAACAGATCTTTTAATTTTCTGCAGTTTATGTTTGTGTTTGTAATAATGATCATCAAACTTCTGTACTCTTCATGTTTTAAATGATATATGATAATCATCATTTTGATATGTTTAAATGATTTACATGTTTAAAAATCTTTATGAAAAATCTGTTCAGAACAAGCTTGCAAATATAGCAAATATATGATCAAACTGCAAAATTGTCTATGTTTAAAATAGAAAGCTCAAAACTTACGATAAGTTTGTCATCACCAAAAAGGGGGAGATTATTGGAATAAGAATCTCTTTCTAGGTTTTGATGATACAAACTAAGTAAGATTTAGGTTTTCTAATGAAGTGTGATCTCACATGTTTGCTAAGTGCTAAGAACAGGTTTCCTAACATAGCAAATTAAGGCCCTACCTTGGACTAACAAGTTAGTAAAATACAAAGGTAGAAAAGCCTTGAGAAGGTTAAATTATGAGAAGCTTAAAGCAAGTCAAAAGAAGGTTTGACCATAAGTCAAAAGAAGGTTTGACCAGAAGTCAAAAGAAGGTTGACCTCACAAACACCTTAGAAGCATAAGTTCATACATGAGAAGGTTAATGTGAAAGAAGATTGAAGACTGAGAAGGTTACTGGAAACCGTAACCAATTTAAGACAAACAGATGAACTCCTCTTGAATGTTCTTCAGTTGCATTAAATGGAGAATCCTAGCGATAAATATGCTGGAATGTTTTAACCATTATAGAGGGAATGCATGATTATTCCATTGGTGCATTTAAAGTGTTTCATCCAGACTAGGAAGCTTGAGAAGCTTCGTGTAAAGTTGGACCAGGCTGACCAACAATGTGAGATCAAGTCATAGCTGCTTAGTAGGATCAGAGGAGAGTACATAGCCAACTCAAGAAAGTTCAAATGTGCAGATAAAGCAAAAAGCAACGCTTGAGAATGTTCAAAAGCTGTCAACTTTTGTACCTTACATCACATCACTCCTATGGACCAATAGTTTTTCCAAACGTCTCTCTTCAAGTTTCTAACGGCTATATTCGACCTCCATGGCTATTTAAAGGTTCCATTCTGAAGTTTCAAAGCATGAGAGTTAATTGCAACCAACATAAAGTCAAGTTTCTCAAAGCAATCAACCTTCTCATCCCACACTCAAAGCTTCTACAAGTTCAAATCTGGGATTTCTTTCTTGAGTGTGTGTTAGCTTGATAGTTTCATTGTTTACAATGTATCAATCTTTATATCAAGCTCTTAAACATCCGAAAAAACCCCAAAACCATTGTTGTAAATTGTTTGTTGTGAACATTCCATCAAACTACCTAGATTGTGAGGTGAGTGTCGGTGTGAACCGTAAAGTATACCTTTAGGAAACTCGGAGAGAGTTTCTTAGTAGTTAAATATAGCTTGGTGAAGCTGTGCAAGAGTGCACTTGTCTTTTGTGTGGTGATAAAAAGAATGTGGTGGTTGTAAGTCTTTTGTGGTTGAGCAAAAGCAAGTGTAATAGCTATTTGGAGAATAGTGGAAATACTCACATAGAAGTGAAGAGAGGACATAGCCTAAATTGGACGAACCTCTATAACTCCTCTGTGTTCTTTAAACTGCTTTCCATAACTATTGTTTAAACTGTTTTAAACTTAAGATTGTTTTCAAACCAAGAGAAGGTTCATTTCATTAACCTTCTCAAAACAGGTTTTGAACTAATACATGATATTCCAACCTACTCATCTTTGTATAAAAACAATTTCTCTTGCATAGTATATATTTATCTTACAATCATTATAAGTCTTTATCTTTTAAGGGTTTACACGTGCTTGTTGCTTTTACAACTATCCTAGACCTTCTCATCTCCAAGTTAAGCTTGAGAATAAATGGTTGAGAAGGGTCCGGTTTTCAGAAATATAAAAAGGGTACACAATTCAAACCCCCTTTTCTTGTGTAACTTAGTCACTTCAAATGGTTCTTTGCATTTTGAGCTCTTTGGCCTTCTTGCAGCAGTCTTTTCCCTTCGAGAACTAGTTTGAGAATGGATTTGACCTTTCTCAGTTGCTTCTCAACCGTATTAGTAGAACTAGCACCTTTTGAAGGTGGATTGGCAGAGTACAACGCAACAATTTCACTAACATCAATAGGTTGAGCAGCAATGGGAGGAGTGTGATGTTTTGGAGGAGGAATTGAGCAGTCAAATATTAGCTAAGTCTTCAGAAACAACTTGATTAGTTGAGGGACTAGGGGTTATCAGCATTCGTACGCGGGTTAAAATACTTACGAGATATAAAATATAGTAACAATGTAAGTAACGTTGGTCGTCTCATAAGGACCGCTGAATTAAAGACTACCAGAATCATGAACTAAAGTAACAATAAAAATGGGGTTTTTTTTAGGAAAAGAGTTTGAAGTTTAACAAAGAAAATCATTTAAAGATAGACAATCAATCCATTGGCTTCAGACCGTTTCTTAGACTCCTCATCGATTCTAAAATAAAGATTCGTGAAAGGTTTGATAATTCTTGATTGATCATAAACTAACTAAACACGCGTTAGGTAGTTCATACGAATTCACACCGTTTTAAAGCAAGCATCAAAGCAGTGTGTTCAATCAATCGTGATAGTGAACAAGCGCCGATAACACAATTAACATCATAACTCAATTCTATCAATTCTATAAACATGTGTCATAGACTCTGTCAATTCCTATCCAAACTAAATTAAACAAGCGATAAAATATTTTGAATAATGAAATTTGCCAAACATAATCATGATTAAGTGATTAAGGAGATGAAGTTGATAGAAAAAGTATTAAAACCATAAAAACAAAATAAACATTAAGCACAGAACCTCAAAATCCTTACAAGCAACACCCTTCACCAACAGATTGATCTAGGGCCTTAAGCTTCGATGGAGGTTAGGGCACAAAACGTCAAACTGAAACTAGGAATGTATAAGAGAATTCAAAGCGGCTGCTTTGATGAAGGCCCGATAAAAAATTGTAGTTGGCCCATAAATCCATAATTGATTAAACCGCTTCGATAATTCGCAGTTTTGACCTTCAAGAAATCTGAATTGGGTTTTGAGCTCAACATAAGAATAGTAGCTTTGTGCCTTAGATTTCCCACACATGCTTGCACGCCCAATCGAAATACCACAGCCAAAGTTATGATCTGCAGAGTAGTAAAGGGTCAATATGCAATAAAAACAAGAATTAATCAAGAAATTAGTATACTGCTCAGATAAGCCCCAATGTCTAGAAACGTGCTAAGACTTCAATATTAGCTACAAAACACAATTAAATACATCAAATGAAAAGCTATGAAGAATGCAAGAAAATGCACTGATCATATTCTCCCACACTTAAACTTTTGCACTACGGGCAAAACACACAAGACAAGGCAAACAAAAGGATAAAGCACTAAAGAGTTAATCATAAGTGATGAGTCCTCACATGATATGTATAAGTAATGTGCTCAATCAGTCAAGTGTCTAGGCTTGTGTTTACTCTCATATATATGTACTAAGCACATCAATGAGAGTTAGCACCTCCATATGCTTGACAAGCTTCTAACAACCACACTCGTAAGATCGAAAGGTCTATATAAGGGTTGTAATGGGGCCAAGGTCAAGGTGGGATAATCCTAAGGGAGAACTAGGCTAAAAAGAATCAAAGAGGATAAAGAAGCAATGAAAATAAGTTGTGAAATGAGCATGACAGAGTCCAACTTCAACAAGGTCTGATGAATTTCTCTATTTTGAAATACTTCTTCATATAACTCTCTCCACACAACTTTCACTCTTCTTGATACAAAAATAAGAAGATATATACACTTTCTATTTTTTGTTTTGACTTTTTTTATTTATTTTTTAATCTTTTTTCTTTCTATTTTTTGCTTTCTATTTTTTGTACTTGCCAAACTTTCGATTGAGAACCCCAAAACTAACCCAAGGGAGACCCACAATGGCAACAATTTGGTCACCCCTAGACTAATGGATTGTAAAATTTTCAATTCAAAGCTCATTCACCCTCTAAGATTGAGTAATAACATTGTTTTTCACTTTTGGGCATGTACTGAGCTATAAAAAAAATATTGGGATAAAAGGCTCAAATGGGCTTACACAAAGGGATCAATTCAGGGTAAGCTTATTTGGCTAGTAGCTAAGAAAAGAACAAAATTACTTAGATCATTTCAAACATACATGTGAACAAGTGTTTCAACAAGAATCAAGTCATGTTCTAGAGTAACTAACAAACATGGGTGAGTCACACACAATAACGAAGAGAATGGCAAAAGATTAGTCCATCCATTATAAGGCTAAATTCTCACCCGGGACGCTGACTATCACAAATGATGCAATATTTAGTGCCCATATCCAACTTATCATACCAAGTGGAACAAGAAATCAATCAATTCATGTCAAAACAACTATGGTCTTAGAATAGTAAAATCACTCACAACTTGTGCAAACTAAGAATTTATGGAAAAACATGCAAAATAAAAATATTTTTCTTTTCTTATAGTTAAAAATTAAAAACATAAAAAACAAAAAGACACCCCCCCAACACTTAAATAACACATTGTCCCCAATGTAAGCAACAAGTATAACTTAAGAATAAGGAAGGAAAACTCCCTCCTGAAGGCTGAGAACTTCAAGCTTATGGGTGGTTGGTATTCGCCAAAGAAGCCTCTTTTATGGTTACCGCACACATGTTTGGTCACCTTCTTCCACACATCAAGAATCAAGGGTTTGAGTTGTTGTTGTGTTTGCCACACTTTCTTATTTGGAATGTCTAACAAGATCCATCTGATACCTTTCCTATGTTCCCTTAGAATCGGCAGTAGCATTTCCTGATCAGAGTCAAGGTTAGCTGAAATAATCACAGGCATATTTTGACTTCCCTTTAAATATCCGCATTTAGAGTTTTCAAGGAGTTGTTTAAGATCTAAAACATGTGGCTGCTCAATGGCAGCATCAACTACATCGACAACATCAACTATGGAAAGTGTATCAATCAGCAAGGTATTTTCAGTCTCAGCACAAAAAGAAAGATTATCAGAGCATGTATAATCAACCAAGCCATCTAGAAATTCCATTTTACAAAGAGAATGCTCTTCCATTGGGTGTTTTTTAGTAATCACTTCAACATGTTAGGCAACCTTGTTATTTTTCGTAACAATAGATGTAGGTACCTCTGGAGTTTCAACAGCCTTTTCCAGATGTTAAAGTAATAGCACTTACATTGGGGGTTGGTGCATTTGGATTAACAATTGCCAAGGCAGGCAGTTGGTTTTATCTTTGGGCTTGTATCTGATTGATTGCAGTGGTTAACTGTCCAACTATTATCTTCAATTTTCTAAGTGTGGAATCCGTTGTTTATCGGTATTGGATATTTTGAACAGCCATCTATTTAACAAGGTCCTCGAGTGAAGGTTCATATAAAGAAGTCATGTTATAGTCAACAGAATTAGGATCAGAATAAAAATCTTACGCTAAAATTAAGGCAGAAAATAAAAAACGAATTAACTGTAATCTAAAAAATATAAAAACACCACTAAAATCCTAATAAAATCAAAATAAAGATAAACAGTTTTTTTTTGGATTTTTTGGAGAATTACGAAAAATTAAAAAAAAATTAAAACGAAAATGTAAAAGAAGGAATTTCGGATTTTGTGGCCTTAGCTCCATAAAGGGAGTCCTAATCCTTGAGTTTTTTCTGACTTTCTGACCAATTTTCGGAGCAGACAAGATCACCCGAAAATCGATTTTTTTCACCTAATCTAAGACACTGGACGAATCCGAAATCAATAGAACCTGCAAAGAAAGAAAACTATAAAAACGAAGGTTAGTGGTTAGTGGGGTTCTAAATTTGACAATCCCTAGTCAGAGGTCCCCAACAGCTGTGCCAATTTGATCAGCGGTCGAAGGCAAATCAAAATAATTAAGAGATATAAAATATTGTGGCAAGGTAAGTAACATTGGTCGTCTCACAAGGACCTCCGAATTAAAGACCAGAATCCAACACAAAAGTAGCAATAAAGGAAGGGGGGGGGGGGGGGGGGGGGGGGGGTTAGGAAAAGAGTTTGACGTTTAACAAAGAAAATCAATAAAAGATACGAAATCAATCCATTGGTTTCAGGTGCGTTTCTTTGATTTCTCATCGGTTCTAAAATAAATATTTGTGCAAGGTTTGACAAATCTTGATTGATCATAAACCAACTCTTCAAGCGTTAGTTAGTTCATACGAATTCACACTATTTTAAAGCAAGCATCAAAACAACGTGTTCAACCAATCAGGATAGTGAACAAGCACCAGTAACACAATTAACATCATAACAGAATTCTATCAATCCTATAAACAAGTATCATAGACTCTGTCTAATGCTATCAAAACTAAAGTAAACAAGCGATAAAATAGTTTGAATAATGTAAGTTACAAAACGGAATCATGATTAGCTGATTAAGCAAACCTGTATCATAACACGAATCACATAATCAAATCACAGTGTTTGCCTAATTAAGTAAAACACAAACTGAATTTGCAGCAAGAATTACGAAGATGAAATTGATAGAAAAGGAATTAAAACCATAAAAATGAAATAAACATTAAGTACTAAATCTCAAAATCCTTACAAGCAACACCCTTCACCAATAGATTGATCTAGGGTCTTAAGCTTCCATGGCGATTAGGGCATAGAATGTAAACCTGAAATTAGGAAAGTCTAAGAGAGTTCAAAGCGCCTGCTAACGTTCTTAAATAACTACGAAAAGATGAAAACCCTAATCCACTAACTAGGTTCTTGGATGAAAGCCCGATAAAAAATAATAATTGACCCATAAACCCGTAATTGACTAAATAGCTTTAGTATTTTGGTATTTACCTTCGAGACAGCTGTTTTGGGTTTCGAGCTCAACATGAGAATTGTAGCTTTGTGCAGTAGCTTTCCAACGCATGCTTGCACGCCTTAATCGGATAACCACACCCAAAGTTATGGTCTGCAGAGTAGACAGGGGTCGATATGCAAAAAAAGCAAGAATTAATCCAGATATTACTATACTGCTCAAATAAGCCCCAAAGTCTAGAATGTGCTAAGACTTGAATATTAGGTACAAAGCACATTTAAAATCCCCAGTTGAAAACCTATAAAGAATGCATTAAAATGCACTGATCAAGGGGTTTTAATTAAGATGTGCTCCCCCCCCTAAATAGAAGGCTCACTTAGAGGCTTCTTAGTGACTGTCTTCTGAGTAGCTTCATAGGATGTCAAAGTGACATTCACAACATCCACTAGCTCATCACCTTGTTCTGATAGTTGATATTCTTCAGTTGTCTACACTTTATCAGCAACCACTTCATTGGGTGAAATGTGTAGCTCTTCTGTGCTTTATGGTGATTGTTCTTCAAAACTTACTTTCTGAGGTATTGGTTAAGTTGTTTTCTCCTTGGTAGGTGATTTGATTATGGACTTCAGAGGTGTCTCTTGTGCAGATTGTCCTTCACCAAGTGCATGCCTATGGGATTTTCCAAGAGGTGGTTTTGAAGACCTCTTCTTCTTTGGCAATTCTTTGGCTCTTCCTTTTGGTTATGCACTTGTCTTGTCCTGAAGGTTTAGCATTTGTTTCACTACCTTAGTGGATTTCCTACTTTCCTCTTATTCCTTATCGTCTTTCGCTTCCTCTTTTTCCTTATCCACTATCTCTTGTTGAAGTTCCTCTTCATCTTGGTGGGGTTGATCCTCCCTTGGATGCTCAGAAGCTTCTGAACTCTAACGAGTTGTTCTTTAACTTGCTCGAGCTTCTGACCTCTTTCTCTTTTTTCTCTTCTTACTCTTCTCACTTTTCTTGGTTGTCTCCTCTTCTTCTTCAAGCTCCATTGGCCTAAGATCAATGTTCATTTGCTTCAAATTCTTTGATGAGAATGTCTTGCAAGATTCAATACTCTCATAGTCTTCTAGAAGAATTCCCTCAAAATGGAATATTTTGGTCAGCACCATACCATATGGAATCGTAAAGGTTGTCCTCATTCTATAGATGGCACATATCATTGCCCAGTATGACGTAGGGAAGATTGAGGCATCTCCTCTTGGCTAGATTATACAGCATATCTTGTGGAGGATCCTTAGATGGTCTTTCAAATTTCCAGCATTGATCTATGTTGCTCCTTCCTTCAATATTCTCTTCCTTACACGCTCTTCAGTTGTGTTTACAATAAACTTTCATTCTTCCCTAAACAAATACTCTTGTGTGTTTGGAATAACCAATGCTTCTGATATGATTGATTGAGATCATCATCAATGTAAGCATTTTTGGAAAACTCCTTCATAAGGTTTGGTTAGACGAGTTCCTTGATTTGAACAAAATTCTCCCGATTTTGTCTCTTAAGGTATGGAAGTAAATTCCAACCATTTTCCTTCAAATCATAGAAATGGAAGAACTTTCCAGACTCACTGGGTTGTCTTGCAGCATCCTTGTTCTCGTTAGATGATGAGGCTCTGTTGTCCTTCGAAGGCGATGGTACTTGATTCATCGAGGGATCAAGGCTTTCTTCTTTGTTTCCAATGATGATTGGTGTTGCGGGAGTGTTTGTGAAGGTGGTTATTAGCCTTCCCAAGCGAGGGGATTTTATTTTTGGTGTGGCCATCCTGTGGGTTCTACATTTATTTGAGGGCACGTGTGAGATATATGGTTGAGGCAAATAGTTATGATGTTGGAGATACGAAGTTTTAAGTATCTTTTAATAAGACATTGGGGGGAACAGTTCCAATTGTATGCGTTAGAAGGCACGAGTAAGTGAGCGAGTGAAAGTTGTTGCGCTGATGTGACGTGACGGCAGGCGCAATGTCTAGAAATAGTATTTTGAGTATTCTTTCTTCAAACGTTCTTTTCTAATTGTTCTAACACTTTTATATTTTTTGATTTTTTAAGACATAAAATACAAAAAATGTACAAGAAAAATTATCTAATAAAAAAACTATTTTTTAAAAGGCATCATGAGCATAAGTGCTTTCTTAGCACTTCATAAGACTTGGGATTTTCCTTCTGAGTTCTTTAGAAGATATGACTAAATACCTTCTGAACTAGATGGAGCCTTTATGATATCCAACATGTTCTTGAGGAAATTAAAGATTTTCACCTAATTGATGCTTGGTATCAACAAAAACTAATTCAATATTTTTATTTTGAACATGGTATCTAACAAAATGATGCTTAATGTCAATATGCTTAGATCTAGAATGTTGAATGGGGTTTTTTTGATAAATTAATAACACTAGTGTTATCACAGAATATAGGAATACCTAAATTTTGAGAGAAAATTCAAGTTGATTTTTGATCCACAAAATTTGTGAGCAACACCTTGCTGCATCTACATATTCAGCTTCTGTTGTGGACAAGGCTATGGTGCTTTGCTTTCTGCAACTCAATGATATCAAGGATTCTCCTAGGATCTCACATGATCCACTTGTGCTCTTTCTCTCAATTTTATCACCAGCATAGTAAGCATCATAGTATCCAACTAGGTAAAAATGAGTGTTCTTTCTATACCAGAGACCATGGTTAGGAGTACCAACAAGACATCTAAAAACTCTTTTGACTACTGAGTGATGAGATTCCTTAGGAGCAGATTTAAAGCTAGCACATATACCCACAGAGAAGACTATATGAGATTCCCCATTAAACTCATTTCAAACTCACTCTTCATAAGATTTCCAAAATCAGTGCAAAGTTTTTCGTGTGATGCTCCATAGATGATATCATCAACATATATTTATATAATTAAAAGTTCTTCTTTGCAGACTTTTCTAAAGAGTGTAACATCAATTTGGCCTCTTGAGAAAGCAATTTTGATAAAAAATGAGCTAAGCCTTTCCTGTTTTGCCTTTTTTTGATCAATAAAACCTGAAGGTTGGTGTACATACACTTCCTCAGTCAGAAAACCATTCAAGAAGGCACTCTTGACATCCATTTGAAATAGTTTAAAGTTTTTATGAGCAGCATAAGAGAGAAGAATCCTAATAGCTTCTAATCAAGCAACCGAAGCAAAAGTTTCATCGTGATCAATACCTTCTTGTTGATTAAAGCCTTGAGCTACGAGTCTTGCCTTGTTTCTCACAACCGTAACACTTTCATACATTGTTTCTTAAGACCTATCTTGTTCCAATCACTAAGTGATGCTTTGGAGAAGGTATCAGATCCCATACTTCATTCTTCTCAAATTGAGCAAGTTCTTCTTGCATAGCTTCAACCTATGACTAAACAGATATTGCTTCATTTATGTTCTTGCGTTCCATCTTAGAGATGAAGGCATGTTAAGAAGATTTTTTTTCTATAAGAGCTTTTGGTTCTGACTGGTCCAGATGTTGCACCAATTATTTGGTCTTGTGGGTGCTCCATCACCATTTTCTAACTCCTCGGCAGGTTAGAAGCTTGTGTTGATTGGTTTTGGGGGTTCTTCTGCTGTTTTTAGAATATTGTGGAGTACATATTGTTTCTTGCTTCTCAATATTTCATTCTTCCTTATCTAATTCCTTTTTAGTCTCATTGTCATCATCATCATGTCTATCATTTGTATGGTTAGCTTCAAGAAACATAACATGCCTGCTTTCTTCCATAACCTTAGTCCTAAGATTTTAGACTCTATATGCTTTGGATGATGAGCAATAGCCAATTAATATAGCAGAATCAGACTTAACATCAAATTTTCCTAAGTTGTCTTTGTTATGTAAAACATAGCAAACACAACCAAAAACATGAAAGTAAGATATGATAGGGTTTCATATGGGGTTTTCTTAAGAATCTTTCTAATTGTAATTCTATTGATATAGTAGTCAGTGTTTACTCCTTCTTGCATAAAATATTTTTCAACCTCAGAGTCATTTAACATGGTCATAGCCATCTCTTGCAGTGTTCTATTTTTCCTTTCAAAAACCCCATTTTGTTGTGGTGTCCTTGGACAGGAGAAATTGTGTGACAGACCATGTTCATCAAAAAATTCCTTGAAGGAGGAGTTTTCAAACTCTCCTCCATGGTCACCTTTTACTGCAATGACGTTACAACAAGCTTAATTTTAAACTTTTTTGAAAAAGGTTTTAAACTCATTTAAAGCATTATCTTTGTTTTTCAAAAATAGCATCCCTGTATACCTTGAGTAGTCATCAACAATAACAAAGCCATATCTTTTTCTCCTAAACTAGCATGTTTAGTTGGACCAAGTAAATTCATGTGGAGAAGTTCCAGAGGTCTATGAGTAGATATTATGTCTAGAGTCTTAAAACATGATTTTACATGTTTCCCTGGGATACATGCTTCATATGACTTATCTTTCTCATACTTGATCTTTGGAAGCCCTCTATAAAGATTTAACTTGAAATTGTTCTCATGCTAACATGACCAAGTCTTCTATGCCAAATCCATTTATCATCTTCTTTATTAATGATCCATGTTTCATCAGGTAGATCATCAAGACACGAACTATAAAGATTATTTGTTCTATGATCTTCCAAAACTATTTTACCAGAACCTAAACTATTTATTTTGCAAGCATGAGATTTAAAACATACTTCGTTTCCAGCATCACACAATTGGCTAGCTTTCCTTCCAAAACAAAATAGATCTAGATCTGAATTTTTTTTATCAATTTGAAATTAAACTTTCAGATCTGCACGAAATTGAAAAGGAATTGATAGATCTAACACTTTAACCAAGCAGTTTCACAAGATTATGAAGTAAATTCAATTTCTTTTTAGATCTATGATTTAGCGCCAAAAGTGCAAAGTGTGAGAAAAAATATGTCAAAGTTCTATTAACTTTGATAACCACATGATAGGACCTAAAATACATCTACAAGGATATGATCTAGAAAATTGACAGTTTAATACTTCTCTCACAAGATCAGGAACAGGTGTTGTTGACTAATCTAGGAAAATGAAGAACACAAAATACAAACTCAAGAAACTTACAAGCAAAAGTAGAAGAAAGTTCAAAGATGGATGAGACTAGAGATGGATGTGAAATGAATGATCGCTACACCTTCTTGGAAGGTGATAAAATCAACTAGCCTTGTGAGCAAGGTCCTCTCCTTCAAGAACCATGCATGGAGAATACTCATGATGAATCTCACCACTAGGTTTCTCTCTAGGCTTTCAACATTGCAAAAATGCAGAAATGAAACTATTCATTAAGAGTTCTAAGAATTACACATGAAGGTATGGTATTTATATATTGGACTCTGTGGATCCTAAGTCCAAAAATAAGCCCAATTTGTACACAACCAAAGGCCCATGCCCGAAGAAAAACAAAGTATAGAAAAGACTTAATCCAAGCTCCAAGTGGGCTCACATCATATTAGAGTAGGAAGATCCTGCTAGCTTTTTTTTTTTTAAGTGAAGATCCTGCTAGCGAGGGTCAAAAATATTTTGATTGTGTAAGGAACAAAACAGAGTTTTCACCTTATTAAAATTTTCACTATATTTTAAAGAGAGATTTGGCAACCAAATTTAGTATTGTTTGGTCCGGTCTCAATTTAGATGGAAACGTGATCATAGTTATTGGGAGATTTTGATATCAACTAATTTAAAGCTCACAATATTTAGAGTTTGTTGAAAATGGAATACAACAAGGCAAAGAGTAGATTGCTCAGTTTCTGACAAAATAGCAAATGTGAAAAGAGCTCTGCAAAGAGGTGTGGGATATTTTGAAGCTATCATACAAAGGAGTTAAAAAAGGTGAGAAATCAAACTTGAAGTCTCTATGAAGAGTATACAAAAGGTTAGAAATGTATGGTTTAGAAACCATATCAATGTATTTTGCATGTGATACAAATCTTGTCAACAAGATGATGGTTTACGGAGAGGACATCCATGATAGGTGGTGGAGAAAATTCTACGCATCATCCTAATGAAATTTGACAACATGGTGACTACAATAATTGAGTCTCATGTTATAGATAAGATGTCAGTAGCAGAGCTACAGGGACGTTTCAAAAGTGACGTCAGTAGAATATTTGAAAAGATGGGAAGAGTCAAAGAAGAAGCCTTGAAGTCAGGTGAATCTTAATAATGTTGCCAAATCTAGTCAAAATGGAGAGACGAAATTATAGAGGTATAGGTCAAGGAAACTTTAGAGGATGAGGACGTAGCAACTTCAACCATTTGAGAGACAACAATTACAGACCACCAAATCAAAGAAGAGGTGGAAAGTTTTTTACTCTATGTACCATGGCAGAGGAAGAGGTAACTACAAGTAGGAGAGAACAAACTTTAAGTGTAATCCTTTTGCAAAGTTTGGGAAAAAGAGCTCATGATTGTAGATTCGGGCATCAGAAAACATTGCAAGATACTGGTGAAATTCCTAGTAACTCCCACAGTTTGGTTTTGACAATTAATTCATTTTCTAAATATGAAAATATATCATTGGTATTTGGATTCTTGGTTTTCTACTCATATGTGTTGAGGTAAAATCCTTAGTTAAGTTTTGATGATTAACAAACCTCAAATGGTGAGAAGCTTAAGTTATCTGATTTCATATGCTACTAATGTTTCTTCTTGCGTGACAAATAAGAACAGGAATATCCAAGTTAAATCTCAAGAAGGTATATGCTTATGAGAAGCATTATATGTGAGAAGACTTAATAGAATGTTGCTCACAATATTCTTAAAGAAGAAACCTTCTCATGATAAGATCAAAAGATCAAGTCCAAAGGGTAAACTTGAGAAAGATCATCATGAGAAGCTTCATCTCTATCAGTGGCAACATGAGAAGGGTAACTAAGAAGGATCCATCTAAGAAGCATCATGACAGAACCATAAGAAAGAAGATGAGAAGCATCAGATGAGAAGAGTCAAGTTGAGAAGAATCATGACCATCAGAAGGGTCATGATGAGAAGAGTCAACTTGAGAAAGGTCATCAAGTCATACTACAAGTATCTTCATTTAAAGCATCAACTTGAGAAGCATCATCATGAACATCTGTCATAGTTGAGAAGAGTCAAGTTGAGAAGAGTCGCAACAACTGGAAACAGCCGTCTTATGCAGAGAAGCAGAAACACAGCTGTATTATTCAGACAGCCAATCCCAACGGCTATAAACGGATATATGCTTTTGCCAACGACTCTAATCTTTGGACCAGAGGATATTACACACAATTTCAGCTATAAATAAACGCTTCGGGTCGCCATTGATCCATATGAGAGTAAATTGCGTTCTTAACTTCCAACCTTCTCAAGTGTCAAAGTTTTCTCTCATAGATACTCAGCTGCTTCAAAACTGAAGGGATTCACTTGATCTCTGAGTATGTGTTCAGTCTTGTGTTGTTGTATTTATTGAATACTCCATTTGTATCAACCAAGCTCTAGAAATCCCATAAACCCAAACACTTAAACAGTGAACCTGTAGGGAACCTTCTCAAGTGACATGTGTTGCTGTAGGACTTGAGAAGTTAGTGCTTCTGTGTTAGAAGCAGTCTAATAGATCAAAAGGAGTCTATTAGGGTTTTTCACAGTAGGTAGAGCTGTGTGAAGAAAACTACCAAGAGTTCTTTTAACCTAGGGAAGTGTAAAAGTTGTAAACTATTTTGGAGAATAGTGGAAATACTCACAGGGAGTGAGGAGTGGATGTAGCCCAGGGTTTTGGGTGAACCACTATAAATCACTGTGTTATTTACTGCTTTCAAACTATTAGTTTACACTTCATGAGAAAACTCTCCATCAAGAGAAGATTTATGAAAACTGAGAAGGGTTTATTCTGACCCTTTTCTGCTGATAAATGTTTCAAAGTAAAACATAGTTTTCAACCCTTCTCACATCTTCACTACACTCATAATATCTTAGAAAGTCTCTTGACGAGTTGCATCTAAATGTATTACAATAATATCACTGGCCTAGCTGCCTCTCAACAATCAAACAATTGAGAAGACAGACAAGTCCAAACCTTCTCTGCTCACTAACTATATTAAGATGATTGTTTAAACACACCCCTCTTAACACGAATCACTCACTGTCTTAATATTAAATCATACTTGTGAAGAAATTTCTGCTTTTTCAAGTGATTTTAAAAAGGGTCACAATTCCAACCCCCCTTCCTTGTGACATTTATTGACTTCAATATGTGTGGAAAAAAAGATTATTTTCTTCACAAGGAGTTATAACTGAAATATTTTAGTATTGGGAAAAGGTCAAATTTCGGTCAGAAATGGGTTACGACCTGCAGATTACTGTTGATTTTTTCTATGCTTCTAGTCTACATCACAATCTATTGACTGTGGGACAACTATCAGAAATGGGTTACGGCCTGCAGATTCACAATTGTTACTGCATGTTGATTGATAGAAATGGAAGATTTATTGCAAAGGTAAAAATGACACTCAACCATCTATTTCCTTTTGAAAACTCAACATGAAATGTTTCCTTACTTGAGTTCAGTAATTTCAAGTGATGATGGGTTGTTTCATATGAGGTTTTGTAACTTTTTATTTTTCTGCCTTGAATTTTTTATCTCAAAAAGATCATGTTTCTAGTTTTCCTGTTGTGAATATTGCATGCGGTGTATCTAAAACTTTTCAAATGGGAAAGAAGCACAGAGGATCATTTCCAGTTGGAGGGTCTTGGAGAGAAAGAAAGCTACTTGAGATTATTCACTCATATTTATGCATGGTTGATATGCCAGCACATGGTGGTAGCAGGTGATTGCCCGAAAGTGCATAGTTCTATAGCATAGTAAGAAATGTCGATTTCACGGAGACTCTATATGAACACCAATTTGTTTTCAGTTTTGATTAGCTAAAAAGATTCATTAATGATAGGAGATAATATTGTTTAATTAACATTCAGAAGTGATAAAGACGTCTTAAGATTGTAGTTTCATCTCAATGATAGAACGAACACACAATCCCTCCTATATTCTCTATGTTTCAAAAGTTTTATATACGTAGAGAACCTTTTATATTATCTAAAGAGTATCAAAACTATTTTCATGTTTTGATTCCATTGTCTAATCTTATATTTCCAATATCAAACTTCAACTTTCGGTTCTTTTTTTGAAATTTAAAATAAGACTTGAAGGACAATGAAATTAAATTGAAATATAAAACAAAATAAATTAGAGAATAGAGTTGAGATTGTTTGGGATCTATCATTGGATTATTCCCACAATCCCAAGACTAAGGCGGTCTACTCTCATGATCATAGTAGACATTTTCATTAAAATTAAACAGCATAAATTTTAATAACTGAAATTTAAAGAACCAGACGGTAAAAGAAAACAAGAAATGGCAGAAAATTAAAAGATAAAATTTAAAGGAGAGCTGGAGATGACATAAAAGTTAATGACAGAACAAAAATAAAGCAGCAAATTATATTAGAAACATAGAAAAATTTATTGAACTGTTTACAATGATAGAATCCTCATCATGCACTCATAATTTCATACTATTTATAGGCCTGGGAACATCAAAGCTAAGAAACATCGGAATAAATCAATTATAAGTAATGAAAGCTGAAACTGTAACAGTTACGGAATCTGATGAACGAGTCGTGTTGATCCAAAACATGTCATGTTGATTTTCGGCAACTCTTCAACTGTTCTTCTATTAAATACCCAACACGGGCAATGTTAGGCCAACACGGGTTCCCGTGTCAGGTTTGGTTTTGCTCTCTCTTTTCTTAGTTGATGCTTTTGGTGCCTCTTTTCCTTCTTTAGCCTTGGGACATCGTCTCATACTTTTGAGACTTGAATTCTTCTATTTGTTCAATTTTTTAACCTAAAAATGAAAACAAAACATTTGGTAGTAAAATATCTCTAAAATAGAACTGAAATACCCAACAAGGAACTAATAATAAGAACTAAAATTACACATGAAAAGCAGGTACTTTATTACGTTAGTTGATGAATTTAGAAGAAGGACTTGGGTCTATTTTCTTCGACAAAAAATCAAAAGCCTGCGATACCTTCAAGACGTATAAAGCATTCATAGAAAAACAAAGTGGTCATAGAATCAAAGTACTCTAAATAGACAGAGGCCAAAAATACCTCATTTCTAAAAAAATTCTTCGAGAAACATGGAATCAAGCACTAGCTAACAACAAGATATACACCCTAGAAGAAAAAAGTTGCCGAACGGAAGAACAGAATAATCATGGATACGGTGAGATGCATGTTGAAATCCAAACAAATGCCTAAAGAAGTTTGGCAGAAGCAGTTTTTACTGTTGTTTATATCTTGAACAAGTTTCCCTACGAAGAGTGTTCGATGCAAGACTCCTGAAGAAGCTCGGAGTGGAAGGAGGCCCTTAACCAGGCACCTCAGATTTTTTGGATTTATTGCATATGCTCATGTACCAGATAAACTCGAGAAGAAATTAGATGATAAAGGAGAAAGATTTCTCTTCGTAGGCTATAACACAAATTCAAAATCCTACAAGTCGAACAATATAGAAACAAAGAAGATAATTATTAGTTGTCATGTGACGTTTGATGAGAATTAAAGAAAATCCATGGATAAAGCGATATATGTTATTGAGAAGAATAAAAATTTGGAGTTGACAGGTTTACCAGCAGACAATAAGCCAATAGGAGTGAAGTGGGTGTACAAGACAAAGTACAAACATATACTTTAAAGCAAGGTTGGTGGCTAAAGGGTTCAAGAAAAAATCAAATGTTTATTATTGTTGTACAAGACAAAGTACAAGAAAAAATCCTGTTTGTACAAGACAAAGTACAAACCCTGTATTGATTATTTTAAAGTATTTTGACCTTAGACAAAAATAACCATACAATTCGAATGGTTATTTTTGTCTCAGGTCAAAATAATTGAAAAATATATCAAATGGATGTTAAGTCGACATTTCTAAATGGTACTTTCGAAGAAGAAGTATATGTTGAACGTCTAACATCGATTCCTTCAGAGGTATCCATTGGACAAATACGTCCATAATGACTACGATGTATATCTCGTATCCAAATATGAGCATTTCTCCCTGTCAATCCTCTAGGACCCAAATAACTCAATTTTCGCCCATGAACTATTTGGGTCAATTGACTGGTTATTTTAAAAGCTTGAGATAGTGAAAGTATTCCAAAAAAAGACTCATAAGTAGTTGTTAATGGAATTTAAGTCACATAATTCTAGAAGTCGGTATCAATTTATATAGAATTGCTTCACATATAGTACCTCTAATTATGTTTTCTAAATGAACCAGAGCCAAACCAAATTGATCTTGTAAGAGATATCCTACGAAACGAACACATTTTGTTTTTCAGATGATTCTATAATAGAGTGTACGCATTCCAAATTTCACTCCAATCAGATGATTCGCAGCGGTCAATATATCTCGCGGTAACAAAACCCTACAGGTTATATAGTTAAAGGAAAAGAAGATAAAGTCTATATATTATAGAATGTTTTATATGGCTTGAAGAACGCATCAAGAGCATGGTATAAAAAGATTGATTCTTATATTCTGCATAATGGATTTCAGTGACATCCCTTTGAGCATACACTATATATCAATTTTGTTGAGTTTAGTGATGCTCTTATTGTGTGCGCTTATGTGGATGATTTGATCTTTACTGGCCATAATCCAGTGATGATTGCAGAGTTCAATAAGGCTATGATAAGATTCTTTGAGAGGACAGATTTAGGCCTAATGTTCTATTTTCTTGACATTGAGGTCGAGTCAACAAAATGGTGGAATTTTTATTTCTAAAAAGAAGTGTGTAGATGATATTTCAAAGAAATTTAAGATGGAGAATCCAAAGCCAATTTCCACACCAGCTAAAGATAAGTTAAAGTTGGCGAGAGAAAGTATTGGAAAAAGGGTAGATTTAACCCACTATAAAAGCTTGATTAAAAGTGTGAGAAATCTTACTGCGACTAGACCAGATATTGTATATGGAGTTTGATTGCTTAGCAAATTTATGGAAAAACCACATGATAATATTTATAAGAATCCAAGAGGAGTCTTTGATATATCGAAGGTATTATGAATGAAGGTATTTTTTATGCTAGTAATAATAATGATGTGAAGCTTGTTGGATACAAAGACAAGGACTAGGATGGAGATGTAGAAACGAGAAAAAGCACGCCGGAGTTAAACATTCGTATCTTTCTTTCTCACTTTGGTTCTTTATCTTCCCTATTTGTCTTAGTTTGGTCCTTTCAAACAAAAACAAAAAAAAATTGAAAAACACCATGAAAGTCTTCAAGCACACCAAGGTCCATTTGTTTTCTTGTTTCTTGAATAAGTCATACAATACGCGACCAAATCGAATGAAACTCGGCTCTAACTTTAAAGAAACAACCAATTGTTGCAATTTCTATAGTAGAAGCAAAATATGTAAGACTTAGAGTTTTTCTACTTAAGCAATATGGCGCTGAAAGAGTTGTAAAAGTGATTTATCAGAAGTAGAGTAGCCCCAACATGAATATTTTGTACAACATGTATGGCTTTACACTATGCAACAATCCAGTTTTTCATGGGCGGTCAAAGCACGTTGATATTCATTTTGACAAGATTCGAGAGTTGACGGCGGAACAGGAAGTGCTGATCGACTACTCTTCCATTGAAGATTTTTATGCATATATTTTTACCAAGCTTTTGAACAATGTGTCATTTTAAAAGATGAAGAAGACTCTTAGAATGATTAGTTTACAAGCTTTGAGACAATGTTGACAACTAAATCAATTAGTTCCTAGATGATCTAAAACGTATATTACCGGCTATTCCTCATCATTAAGAAGTCCTAATATTGGAGACAAAGAAAACTGTAGGCGTCGCATAGAAAACAACAACGTTGCATATCTACGGTTCAAAATTAAGAAGTGAAGAAATGTTACTTGATTGGCTATATAATGTGAAGGAAGTATATTTTTTATAAGCAAAATATATATTACGCTAAATAGCATTTTTGGTCATTTATCTTTGACCAAAGTTTCATTTTGGTCCTTTATCTTTTTTTTCTCGTTTTGGTCTTTTATCTTTAATTTCTTTGTTAGTTTGGTCCTTTATCTTTTTTTTCTCACTTTGGTCCCTTCAATTTCTTGTTTCTTGAATAACTGATGCAATACACGACCAAATTGAATGAAACTGTGCTCTAACTTGAATAAAATTTTAAAAGAAATTCAATGCTACCAAAATTAACTCTGCTCAAAAAGCAATTCACAATTATAAAACGTGTTTTGGCTCTTATTTGCTCATTTCTCAACTATAAAACGATGTGAAAAACAGAAACTTTTATTCACATTTCTGTTTTTGACATCGTCTAATTTTTATCCTTTTCGTTGAAACCTTTTGCTATAGTTCAATTTCTGCACTCAATATGAGTTGAACACAATTGGTTTCACGAAAGTTGATGAGAAATGCTACATAAGAGCTGTTTTGGACTGGGCCAGTCGTCAGGCCCAATCCGTAGGTGGTCATCCAGCCCAACAGCAGAATGATCAGCCCAACTGTCTATTGGGCCCTCAGCGCAACTGGGCTATCTAGTATCAACGATCCAGACTAACCACTATAAATAAGATCAGTCACCAGGTGTCAAGAACGCAATTCATTCGAATATTCACTAGATACTGTTCTAGCTTGACATAGTTGACTTAGGCGTCAGAGTGTTCTTGCAGGTACACCCCCCCGCGCGTTCAGGTCATTCTTATTCAACAGCATCAGACGACCTGTCCCTTGACCATCTCCACAGACAACCTCAAGGTACAGATCATTGGCGACCACAGTGGGAGTACAAACGCTTTCCCACCACATCTCTCATGCCTCCAAAACCGCGAGGCAGACCACCGGCGACGCCCCGCCTGAAAAGCGTGGCTGAAATTCCAGTCCGACCAAATCCGGAGGGTACAATGACCAACATTGAAGTCATTTCCCTCGTTCCCAGCCAGGCACGACTCAGCAGGTGGCGTCCAGACGAGCGAACACAACACCTGAATTACGCCGTCGCAACAACAGGTCGCCCAGTCCACGGGCCGACCTGTCTAGGAGACATTGTTCGCCTCCCAGAAGACAGCTCATCCACAGATCTGCACCCCGTAGAAGGGGACGAGAAGGAGGACTAACCCCATCTAGGATCACTCCCTCCACTTTAGACTACACCTACTGGCCGGAAGAATCTTCGCAATAGGAATCCTCATATGATTCGTCTGGTTCACCCGGCTCGCTCACTCGATCGCATAGCAGGTCTTACGAACGGTATCTACTAAACCATCCAAGAGACAAATCTGAAGAAGAACGATGT
Organism: Astragalus glycyphyllos; assembly: GCA_963573325.1. NCBI lineage: Eukaryota > Viridiplantae > Streptophyta > Magnoliopsida > Fabales > Fabaceae > Astragalus > Astragalus glycyphyllos. The sequence continues at coordinate 58,581,197 of OY754311.1, read as the reverse complement.
GGTCATCGAGGCCGACACTTCGAGGACCGACCACATCGTAGGAGTAGAGTTGACATGAGCTTGGGGCCGTTCACCAAAGAAATAGACAAGTTTCGCATTCCACGCTCGCTAGAGAAACCCCCCTTCGACCTAAAAATGTACAATGGCGTGAAAGATCCTGACGCTCATCTGAAGCACTTCGACCTTATGATGAAGTATAGGGGGGCGCCCGGGCCTGTGAAGTGTAAAATTTTCCCTTTGACCTTGGAAGGATCAGCCTTGGAGTGGTTCACTGAGTTAAGGCCTAACACTATCTCTTCATGGGAGCAGATGGCCAGAGTGTTTTCTGCCCGTTTCACAACTTCAAGGGTAAAGCCTAAGTCTCAAGATGTCTTGATTGCGATCAGACAAGGACCCAATGAGTCCCTTCGAAGCTATGTGGAGCGGTTCAATCGGGAGGCTGCCCAGGTGAGAAATCTGGATGATAACCAAAGATTGTGGATCCTGAGGACCGCACTCCTCCGAGGGAGTAGATTTGAAGTCGAAGTTGGAAACCTTCCTCCGCAGATCTCAGAGATTCACGAACTATGAAGAAAGGACGATGGCCATTGAAGCCGCTGAGGCATGAATGAATCGACAACCTCGCGAAGAACGCGACCAAAAACCAAGAAGGGATCAGGATGGACGGCCAAGAGACTCTAAGATCAGGAAGTTTACGGACCGAACCAAACTGAATACCTCATACACACAGATCCTATCAGAGTGTACGAACGCAGAGTTCAGAGACATGAGAAGACCAGACCCTCTTATCATCAAGGAAGGGCAGCGCCCATCCAAGAAGTACTGCTGTTACCATAAGAGCAACGGGCATGATACCAACAACTGCATGGCCCTCAAAGACGACATCAAAGAGCTGATCAGAAAAGGGAAACTGACCCAATATGTAAAGAAGGACCAAGTCGACTGGAGGGATGACAGGAAGGAGGTACGATCACCTAGAAAGGGAAAGGCACTGACCGACGAAGTGGCCAAAGTCATAGAAGAAGAGGAGGACGAGAACGATGATGTCCCGGATACCAGAAGATCAAGGGGAAGGCAAGTTGCCGTGGTAATCACTGGAGGCATCCCCACTGACGCCTCAACTAACAAGTCAATGAAAAGAAGATGGGACCAGATCATGAACATTGCGTCAACGTCCGTCCCAAGGGTCCTCTCGAAGAGACCGCCCATTTTGTTCGGGGACGAGGACCTCATTGACGGGACACCCAACAATGAAGTGCCACTCGTGGTGGTTGCTGTCTTGGCCAACACGGAGGTTAGACGAATACTGATCGATCAAGGGAGCTCCGCAGACATCATTTTTGAAGATCTTCTAGACGTTCTGAAGATATCGAAAGAAGACCTAAGGCCGTATAAGGGAACAGTTCTGACTGGTTTCAATGGAGCATCCACCACACCGATCGGACGAATTGAGTTGATGGTCACCTTTGGAGGCGACACTGTGGAGAAACCCCTGTGCCGAACGGTCAAAACAGATTTTATAGTGTTTCCATGCAAATCGATCTACCTGGCACGGTTAGAGGTCGTTCCCTCCATAGTTCACCTAAAAATGAAGTTCTACTCGAAGGATGGGGAGATTGCCACTGTTCAAGCTGACCTGTTATCAGCAAAACAAGCATTCCTTTTAAGTTTGAAAGACAAAGGCAAGGAAGCCTTGTAAGAACTGATTGTATGTCATGAATGAAAAGACTGGCGGAACACTCTTTTTCCCATAGGGTTTTTTATCGAGGTTCGCCCGACCGTTAAATAAGACAAGGCATTTTCTTTTATATATGTGTTCATATGTCTCTTTAATTACGAACGGCCAATCGAGAACGAAGCTCAAAGTTTCGACCTACCGTGCGAGTTAAGTTCGAACCGCGTTCGATAAATTGCGCGGTCAGGATACAACACTTAAACGAATTTAAGTACAAACGAAGCGGCCTAAGATTGGTCGTACCCCTGAGGACGAGTTAAATCCGGGTAGAAGTTCGGTAAACTGTCCAAAGGCACTAAAACAAATTTAAGAACAAACGAAGTGGCCTGAGATTGGTCACACCCCCGAGGGCGAGCTAAATCCGAGTAGAAACTTGGTAAGCTGCCTAAGGGGTAAGGTCGAGGCCCAACCGGTTAAAAACGATTAAATAAATAAAGACGACCACTCCGTGTAGAACGATCGGCAAGGTGAGCGCCCATCCTTTGGGAGCATCAACTCGCAAGGGGACACCCATGCTCTTCGACCCCTGCTGGTCGACCAAGATTGGGGCACCCGCAGCACGAAGACGGGCACCCGGCACCATGGAGGGCTCTCTAGTATAGAGCCCATAACTTCGTCCATGTTTATCCGATGGGGGCGTGCGAGCATGCGTTGGAAAGCTGAGAAGCAGAGAAACAATTCTTATGTTGAGCTCAAAATCCAATTCTGACGTCCTCGACCCGTGCTGGTCGCCCAAGATTGGTGCTCCCACTTCTTGGTCGCCCGCGTGCAACCTTGGCGAGCTGTCTAGTATGGAGACCATAACTTCGTCTTCAAAATCTAATTCTTATGAGCATGCGTATGAAAGCCTAGAAGCAGAGCTGTAATTCTTATGTTGAGCTCAAAATCTAATTCTCCGTCTTCAACCCCTGCTGGTCGTCCAAGATTGGGGCGCCCATAACACAAAAATGGGCAACTGGCACCTTGGAGGGCTGTCTAGTCTGACAACCTTGGAGGCATGGGCAACCCAAAGATACTGAGCATCGATCATGCAAAGATGAAAGAGCAAATGTACTTAAAGCAAAAGAAAATCAAGCGTGCAACAAAGTATCAAAAGCACAAACTGATCAAAGTCTGGATTACTACAAAAGTCAGACCAAATGCAAATTTGGATCTTCCGGAGTAGCGTGGGAGCTGTCGTTTGGATTCCGTGGGGTAGAAGGAGGAGCAGAGGTCAAACCATCCGCAGGTCCTTTCCCAGCCCGTGAAAGCATCCAAGTTAAGTACGAACCTTTACCCACAATCTTACCTGCAAAAGAAGAAGAGAAAAACATTAGTCACAAAGAAAAGATGTTAAGCAAAATAAAGATCATGGGCAACCCAAAGAGTATGGGCGACCATGCTCGCGAGGCGACCCAAAGATTGTGGGCAACGATACAAGAACCAAGTTATAAGATAAAGAAGACAACAAACCTAAAGCCTCAACCAACTCGTTAGGAGATCTAACTAGATCTAGATCGTCCACCTTCAAAGATTGCCCCGTCAAAGTCTCATCGCTCGCCAAAATCAAAGATGGTTCGTGAGATCACTCCTACCTCGCCCGTGACTGAAGAGGACCTCGGTCGTCACCGGTGGTCGCTCCTACCTCGCACCTGAGAAGCTCTTTGGTCGCCGCCAGGTGAGAGGTCGCACGAGAAGAATGGTCGCCCAAGAGGGGTGGTCATCCAAAGAGGGTGTTCGCCCAAGAAGGGTAGCTCATCCTAAAAAGGCTGGTCACCCAAGATGAGGCCCCAGTAGTGGTCGTCCCAGACATGAAGTGATCATCAAGAGAAAGAAAGGAAGTGATCGTCCCAGACAGGAAGCGATCGTCCAGAGAAAGAAAGGATGTGATCGCCCAAGAGGGGAATTGATCGTCCAGAGATAGAAAGGAAGTGGTCGATCGCCCAAGAGGGGAAGTGATTGTCCATAGGAAGAAAGGAAGTGATCGCTCGCCCAAGAGGGGAAGTGATCGTCCAAAGAAAGAAAGGAAGTGATCGTCCCCTATGGCTCACGAAGTGGTCGTCCATCACGAAGGGAGCAGATCTGGCTCACCCCTATGGCTCACGAAAAGAGCAGGACGCTCATGAAGTGATCGCCCCACGCGTGGTCGTCTTTATTTGTCGCTCCAGAGGGAAACAAGATCGCTCTAGGGGTAAATTTTTGAGAAGTAATGACACAAATAATATTAAAAATATTAGGAACGTACACCGAAGCCGAAACGACGTAATGGCTCATAGCATGTTAAATGCGTCTCTTGGTATCAACGATCGACCTTGGCTTGGGGGGAAACTATTCTGGACTGGGCCAGTCCAGGCCCAATCCATTAGTGGTCGTCCAGCCCAACAGGGGGATAATCAGTCCAACTGATTATTGGGCCCCTAGTACCGCTGTACTATCCAGCATTCGCGATCTAGATAACCCACTGAAGATAAAAACAAGACCATGAACAGGCTCATAGGAGGACAACAGAATGAAGAGTTACAATTAAGAGCACAAAGGCAACAATCTTGACAAGTTAATAACAACAAAATCAAGGTAGCATACCTTGAGAGCTAGATCAAACCACCAGATCACAGAGAGAGAAGGTCACGATGAAACCTTGAAAATCAAAAGCCAAATCACTAAGTTATTCAGATCCTACCAGGATCACCACGCAAGCAAAAGAATAATACATGAACAAGAGGAAAGAAAAATACCAAAAGCATGTCTCACACCAAGGAGGAGGTTGCCAATCGGTGAGACGGTCTGGTCGCCCACGAATGAGACAAATTACGCAAAGGTGGTGGTTAGATCTGGAGAGTGATCGCCCGTGCGATTGGTCGCCGGAGAGAAGAGTGAGCGCCCGAGAAGAATCCACCAGAAGTTAAGCTCGCTCACAAGAGCAGATCGCCCAAAATCGTGCGAACGTGATGGTCGAATCGTCCACTCCGTGAAACAAGTGCAGATCACCCCTTAGATGGAATGATCGCCTGTGGGTGTGCGTGAGTAGATAAAAAGTTGTGAATGAGATCGCCCCTGTGAGAACGCTAGAAATCTGGATCTCGCGTGGATGACTTTGGGTCGCTCACCTCAAGGAAGATCGTCGCCGGAGGAAGATGATCGCGTCCGAGTCACGTGGTCGCCCGTCTCTCTCCTTCCAGATCGCTCACCCGCGTGTGAGTGTGAGGTGGTCACCGCTGAAATAAGGGTGCTAAAGAGGGCTGGTCGCCCAAGACAGGTGATCAGCCAAAAAGAGTTGGTCGCCCACAAGAAGGCGTTCACCGCGAGTGAGTGGTCGCCCCAGTGGGCTGAGTGATCGCCCAGAGGAAAGTTTTTAAAGAAAAAATGAAGTTTTTGTCGACCACCCCTCAGTTATCAAATGATCGGTTACGATCTTGATCACCGAAAAATATTCACAAGTAGTAAACTGGGGGCACGACCATCAAAACTGCTAATCAAGCCTACACCCGCTCAGTGATCGACCTTGGCTTGGGGGGCAACTGTTCAGGACTGGGTCAGTCATCAGGCCCAATCCATAGGTGGTCATCCAGTCCAACAGCAGAATGATCAGCCTAACTGTCTATTGGGTCCTCAGCGCAACTGGGCTATCAAGTATCAACGATCCCGACTAACCACTATAAATAAGATCAGTCACCAGGTGACAAGTACACAATTCATTCGAATATTCACTAGATACTGTTCTAGCTCGACATAGTTGACTTGGACGTCAGAGTGTTCTTGCATATACACCCCCCCCCCCCCCCCCCCCCCCCCCCCGCGCGTTCAGGTCATTCTTATTTAACAGCATCAGACGACCTGTCCCTTGACCATCTCCACAGACGACCTCAAGGTACAGATCAAGAGCCAAAATAAATTTTAGAGATGTGAATTGATTTTTCACGATATATTTCAGTTTAGAGATTTTCTAAACAAATGCTTGCCATATTCTCATTCCTTGCTGAATTTCGAGCATTTTAGGCTCAAGAATCGTTCAATTTGGTGCTCTATAGCAAACTCACCATTGTTGACATTGAAGGTTTTTTCAAATTCAAATTCAGGATTTCGAATCCTGAAGTGATTTTGCATTTAAGCACTTTTTGGAGCTAAATATTGGTTCCATTGAATTCCTTGCCAAATTTTATTCAAGTTTGAGTCTAGTTTCGTTCAATTTGGTCGCGTATTGCATGAATTATTCATTAAACAAGAAATCGAAGGGACCTTGGTGTGCTTGAAGTTATTCATAGTGTTCTTCATTTTTTGTGTTATTGTTTAAAAGGACCAAACTGAAACAAATATGAAAGGTAAAGGACCAAACTGGCACAGAAATGAAAGATAAAGTACAAAATGAGAAGAAAAAAAAGATAAAGGTCCAGAATTAAACTTTGGTCGAAGATAAAGGACTAAAAGTGTTATTTAGCTTATATATTATATAAGATGGAGTACTAGGGGTACCCCAATCCTTACATATACATAGGGCCTCATTAAAACCTCTCTAGGCCAAAATCTCATGCAAAAAAAACCCAAGGAGGAAAAAGAGTAACCAAAGAAAAACGAGGCAAGAAGCCAATTACATGGAATTCAGACATAGACGAGAATTTCTCCACCAATCAGTAATTTAAAAGCAGAATTGCGTCCTTTTATGCTTATGAACCAGCTCTTGTAAACAATATCAATGACAACTACTGAAAATGTGACTAATAATGTTATTTATATTGTAGTTATTAAACACTTATATAAATATTAACTGTATATAATAGAAAAAATGAGAAATCTTTGTATAGTGAATTTAATTTCTAAATATTAAATAAAATTTTATGTAACTAGTAAACAAATATTTATTAATATGCACACAATTGTAAGATTCGTTAAAAAGCCAAGGCCCAAACCACACAAACATACAGTTTGACCCATGCAAATAAAGGGTCCATCCAAATGAAAAAGAAAGGGTGATACTTCGTCCAACCACCCCCCCCCCCCCCCCCCCCCCCCCCCCACTACTCAGTTGACACCCCCTAACACTCTAAAACCCCAAAATACCCCTCAATTAAAAACATAATCCTTTTCCTTTCCTCTCCCATTCACACACACCCCCTCACTTTCCCATTCTGTCTCAAACTTACCCTAAATCCGAACCCACAGCCCCTCACATTCTCTCCATCAAATTTTGTCTCTCTTCCACCAAATCGTAACCACATTTTCTTCCATAAGCACCCAGGTATCTTCCTCTCTCTTTCTCTTCGTGTTTAAGCACGGTTCGGTCGTGCAGCGAACGAACCCGTTCGGCCAAGCGTCCGCCGAACTGCTTAATTTGTAACTGTTTATGGATGGTTCGGCTGACCATGCACCGAACAGGTTCGTTTGTTCATCGTTCGAACCAGTTCAGTTGTGCAACGTCTGAACTAGTTTGTTTTTGCGTTTTTCCTGATCTGTTTAATTTTTTTTTGAGTTGTAACGGTTTGTATATTTATTTTTAGGATGGCAGAGGCAGACTGAGGACGGGAGGGTTCGTCCTACATGGTCCGTCCGTAATAGAAATGCTGAAAATAATCCACGCGGACGTGAACGCCGGGGTGGACGCGGGAAAACCATCCCAACTAAATTTGACCCTAGATTGGATGCTCCATTTGAGTATGATGATATTGACCGTGATGTTGCGGGCAACTTCCCAACTGATCAGTTTGATGGGCTATCTGATGCTCACCCATCCACTTCTCGACCATCCACTTCTCGCCCATCTACATCGAGACATTCTGCTGCAGATGATGACACTGCTAGTCCATCTGATACTCCTGGCCCGCCTGCTGTTGACAGATCTTCCAATTTCTCTTAACCTCGAGGACCAGATGATAGATCTGTCCTGCCTGCATATGGGTCACACATTGGTCGGAATATATGGGACAGCCTGGTATGTTTATAATTACATAACTTTATTATATGTTTATAATAACTTAGATTTATTATATGTTAATAATTATTGAGTATGTTTTGTTTATAATGATAAATGTAGGAGCGTCCCAAGAAGCAGAAAGTTCATAACCACAACATGAAGGATATTGAGATTCATGCTGATATTGAGCATCACATTTTCCAGTCTGGTTTGTATCCCCTTCATGACTTGGGGTTCTCTACGGTTAATCATCATTTGTTCACTGCTTTCGTGGAGAGATGGTATGGAGAGACCAACAGCTTTCACCTTCCAGTGGGTGAGATGACGATCACCCTGGATGACGTCTCACAGCTGCTCCATATCCCCATCGCGGGGCAATTTTAGGACATGGAAGAGCCTACCAAGCTGGAGGCTCAAGATTGGCTGGTGGACTACTTGGGAGGTGCTAGTGTAAAACTGAGTTGGTTGAAGGAGACTGTCTACCCTGTAGCCATCACTGGCAGGAGGTGGGAGGATGCTGCCCGTTGCTACCTGTTAATCTTGCTGGGCAATACACTATTTGCTGATAAGTCTGGCAACAAGGTGAAGGTTGCCTACCTTTGTATGATTCGAGATCTAGACTAGCTTGGTAACTACATTTGGGGGGCTATGGCTCTGGCTCACCTATATTCGCAGTTGACGAATACGTCATCACCAAAGACTGCACAGATTGCTGGATATGCCACCCTCCTTCGAGTATTTTAGTTTATTTACATCAATATTTTAATTTATCTGAATTATTATATGTTGGATCCCTAACCTGCTTCTCATTTATCACAGGGCTGAATATTTGAACATTTTAAGGGGCAGATCTTTGGTGTTAAGTGGTTGGTTGATGGTTACACTGAAGATATGCCACGGGCTAAGAAGTGGGAGTGCAAGCGGGCTGATGGGTCTGTAAGTCATTTTAGGGCAGCTCTGGATCATCTCAGACTAGAGGAGGTGACATGGATGCCATTCACAAACCACAAATCTATGGATACGATGACCTTCTTAAGGGGGTATTTGCGTCATGTTGGGGGAATGGTGGCCTATATGCCTGATCGTGTGGTCAGGCAGTTTGGCTAGGTACAGGGGTTCTCAGTTGACCCTAAGCCTCCAAGACGGGTGGTAGTTACCAAGGAAGAAGCTGTTGAGCACTAGGCTGAATTCATTTTGCACCTTATTGAGCGTGGTCAGCCAGTAGTGGATGGGATGCCAGCCACTGTTCCGGGGTACATTGCTTGGTTTAGGAGGGTATCCCACCCATACCTAAACCCCAATAACTACCCCTTCGATGCTGCAGAGATGAGAGAGGTATGAGATTTTATTTTACTCTTACAGTTTTATTAAAGTATTTATTATTTTATTTAGTTTTTTTATTAAAGTAGTTTTTTTCTGTCTTATAGAGTATGCCAGAGGTAATGGCCCTCTATGATGAGTTGGAGCACGTGTTGAATGGTGCAGGGATTCCACGTGGGACCCGTGGCTGGGGCATAGTTGACAGGCTTAAGACAATTGCAAAGCCATTCACACGGGGGCTGAGGAAGTTTGGCTGTGTCTACCAGCGGAGGGAGAGGCAGACACAGTAGTTATGGATTGTATTTTATGGATTGTATTATATGACATATTTTCGTTTGTAAGACATATTCGGTTTCCCTATATATGTTATGTTTTATTAATACGTATTGTTAGTCGATAATTACGCTTTCAATTTATCGTTAGGTTCATTAAAAGTTACTAATTTATTGTTAAAAGTTACTAATTTACACGCAAATGTAATAGAACCAATAACAGTCAGGTTCGGACGAATATTGGTCGAACCGTTTTGGACCACGCTTGGCCGAACCTGTTCGAAATTCATTGTAGGGCGAAAAGGGGTGTCTGAACTGGTTCAGTTGATGACAGATCGAACTAGTTCGGCAGACAGTGCGCCGAACCGTTGTTAATTGAAAAAAAATAGAAAACACAACTTTCATTAAGGGTATTTGTGTCATTTCACGCGTTTATGGGGTGTCCACTGAGTAGCCAGGGGGTTGGACGAAGTATGGGCCAAGAGAAATACCCAGTCCATTACAAAAGAGGGATCCTAAGGAAAATCCGGTCCAATTATATTACAATTAAAACCTCTATCTATATACCCAACGACTTACACGAAAATAGGAAAAAAAATCAACCACCAAAATGGATAGCTCTAAATCATACCCCAAATCAGAATGAACACCAATAATTGAAGAGAGTGTTAGTTTTGATGAATAAAAAACTTCAAATGTGAGAAGCATAAGTTATCCGATTTCATATGCTACTAATGATTCTTCTTGAGTGAAGAATAAGAACGGGAATAATCAATCAAATCTCAAGAAGGTATATGCTTATGAGAAGCATTGAAAAACTTGAAACAATCATAAAACAATGTTGCACATGATGACCAAAGAAGAAGACTTCTCTTGACAAGATCAAAGATCAAGACTAGATGGGTAAACTTGAGAAAGATCAACTTGAGAAGCATAATGAGACGAGTCACCCTCCGAAGCATTATAACACAACTAACATGAGAAGTGTCCTCAGAAGAATAGGGATGAGAAGCATCAAATGAGAAGAGTCAAGTTGAAAAGTATCATGACAAGAAGAGTCAAGATCAGAATGGTCATGATGAGTACAGTCAGGTCGAGAAGAGTCACATGATGAATTTCTTCATTAGAAGCATCAACTTCAGAAGCATCATCTTCAGAAACTGTCATAGTTGAGAAGAGTCAAAGTTGAGAAAAGTCATGACAGCTAGAAACTGTCGTCTTTTGCAGAAATGCAGAAACACAACTGTCTTAAAGCAAACAGCCTCTCAAGGACTATAAATGGCTATAATCTTTTGCCAACGACTCTTTTCTATGGACCAGAGGTTATTACACATACATTCAGCTATAAATAAGTGCATTTGACCATTGTTGATCCATGTGAGAGTACATTGAGCTCAAATCGTCCAACCTTCTCAAGTATCAAGTTTTGCCTCATCCATACTTAGTTGCCTTAAAACTGAAGGGATTCAATTGATCTCTGAGTATGTATTTTTACTTGTGTTGTTGTTTCTGTTGAAACACCATTTGTATCAACAAAGATCTAGAAATCCCACAAACCCGTACACTTAACAGAAAACCTGTAGGAAACTTTCTCAAGTAGCATGTGTTGTTGTAGGGATTGAGAAGTGAGTTGCTTCTGTGTTAGAAGCTACCTAATAAATAAGAAGGATCTGATTAGGCGTGAAAACACTAGGTAAAGTAGTGTGAAGAAAACTACCAAGAGAACTTTTAGCCTAGGGAGATTGTAAAAGTTGTAAACTATTTGGAAAATAGTTTAAATACTCACAGGGAGTGAGGAGCGGATGAAGCTCAGGGTTTTGGGTGAACCACTATACATCGTTGTGTTATTTACTACCTTTTCTAAGTTGTTTTACACTGTGAGACAAAACATTCCTCTTGGAGTTGATTAATGAAAACTGAGAAGACAACATGTTGACCCTTCTCTACTAAAAACTCTTTTAACTAAAACAATGTTTTCAACCCTTCTCACATCTCTCCTTAGCTTGTAGTTAATTAGAAAGTCTCTTAAGGTTTTGAATATAACAATCTCACTTTATAACACACAATCATGCCTTAAATCTGTACTGAAAATGAGTATCTGAGAGTAAGTTTGGAAGAAAGAACTTACTGACCCTTCTCAACTTTACTACATAGTTGAGAAGACAGTTTTTCATAAACCTTCTCTACTTGCTATCATTGTTAAGAAAATAGTTTTCACTCACCCTTCTTAACTAAAAGCTCGCACTATCTTAATATTTAATCATACTTGTGAAGATAATTATCTTATTTCAGGTGCATTTATAAAAGGGTCACAATTCCAACCCCCTTCCTTGTGTCACTTAGTGAGCACACTCAACAGTGTGAGAGGAAAAGATCTTGGAAGAAGTCATGGACAAACCAAATTCTGTTGTCTTCCTACCAGAAGGGGCTTCATCAAACAGGCCACCTGAATTCGTTCCTTGAATATCAAAACACTGACATATGGGGCATTGTTGAGAAAGGGCCATATATTCCCACAGTGGAAGGTCTAGTACCAAATAGCCGCATCCCTAAACCGAAGGCTGATTGGACTGCTGATGAGAAGCATCGTGTACTACAAAATGCTAAAGCAAAGTATTATCTTACTTGTGCTTTGGGAAGATTTGAATATGACAAAATAATAGGGAAGGAGACTGCTAGAGAAATATGGGATACTCTGCAAACTACTCATGAAGGAACAGATCAAATCAAAGAAACAAAGAAGGGTATGTTTATCCATGTACTTGAAATGTTCAAAATGACAGAAGAAGAAACCATTGATGAAATGTCCAGCAGATTCACCACCATCATCAATGGGTTAAGTGCTCTAGGATAAACATATCCAAATTGTGAGAAGGTTAGTAAGCTACTGAAATGTCTTCCAAAATCTTGGAGACCAAAGAAGACTGCCATAGAAGAAGCAAAAACACTGTCATCACTTGACATTGATCATTTGCTAGGCTCACTGAAAATCCATGAACAATAACTCATGGAGGAATTACATCCAAACAGAAAGGCAGTTGCTCTGAAAGCTTCTCAGGAAGAAGAAAACAACTCTTCTCACAAAGGAAAATCAATGGCACTTAAATCCTCTCAAGAAATGGATGATCAAGAGCAAGAGACTGATGATGATACAGAAGGAGAAGAATCAGCATTGATCTCTAAAAGAATCAACAGATGGCTCAACAACAAAAGAAGAGGAAAACCTCAATTCAGAAGAGACGCATTTAAAAGAGATGGAAGCAAATCAAAAAATACCTGTTATGAATGTAAGAAGTCTGGTCACGTAAAACAAGATTGTCTTTTTTCAATAAGAAGGGTCCGAGAAGATTCTCACCTAAGAAGAAAGCTTTAATGCCCACTTGGGATGATTCAGAAGTGTCATCAAGTGAGAAGGAAGAAGAAGCAGCCAATCTATGTCTCATGGCAGAGATTGAACAAGAAGAGGTATATGATTTTGAACTCTCTAAATGTGTTCTGCAAAGGAGTAGAATCCTCCTTTGATAGTCTACTTTATTACTCAAATATTCTCTCTCAAAAATGCATGTTTTTCAAAGATCAATTAAGTGTGTTGAAAAAGGAAAATGAGGAGCTAAAAACACAAAATGAAAAAATGCGAAAAACAATTCACACTTTACAACAATCTCATTTCAAGCTGTCTGAACAGTTCAAGCTTCTCAACCTTAAAATACTAGAAAAACCAGTTATCTCTAACTTAGAACTAGAAAATGAAAATGCAATGCTAGGAAAACAGGTTAGTGATTTGACAAATGAGCTTATGATTTGTGCGCAATGTCATGAAGCTTTTCAAGTGAGTCTAACTCCTCTTGAGAAGGATCAAATATATTAGAAGGGTAACAGAAAACCCAAAGTCAAATGCTCAAGGTGCAAACAAATTGAACACCACATTTCAGTTGGTAGCAACAGGCAAAAAGATCCCATAAACATGAAGACTAACCCTCAAGGACCCAAAAACAAATGGGTTCCTAAATCTTTGTCCAATTCTAATGCACGCATGCCTCATAGCATCAAGAAGAAAACTGTGGTTTCTAGACAGTGGATGCTCAAGGCACATGACAGGGGAGAAGGATAAGTTCCTCTCCATGGAGAGCTTTGATGGAAAACTTGTCATGTTTGGCAACATTGACAAAGGCTTCATCAAAGGAGTAGGTACAATAGGTAAAACAAACTCTGCTCAGATTCAAAATGTTCAATTTGTGAAAGGGTTAAAGCATAACTTACTTAGTGTAAGTCAGTTATGAGATTCTGGACATGAAGTGACTTTTAAATCTGATGTATGTAGAATAAATAGTTTAGAGTTTGGAAAAAAAAATTTACTGGTCATAGAACAAAAATCTCTATAGCATTTGTCTTGATGATTTACCAAATCAAATGTGTCTGATTTCAAAAGAAGATGACAAATGGATGTGGGATAGGAGATTTGGTCACATTAGCATGAAAACCCTTTCAAAATTGTCCAAACTTGATTTAGTCAGAGGACTTCCAAAGATCAAGTATGAGAAGGATAAATCATGTGAAGCATGCATTCAAGGGAAGCATGTTAAATCATCTTTTAAACCTATTAACATGATTTTCATTCAATGACCTTTGGAACATCTGCACATGGATCTATTTGGTCCTACGAAGCATGCTAGCCTAAGTGGAAAAAGATATGGCTTTGTTATAGTTAATGATTATTCTAGGTTCTCATGGGTTATTTTTCTAAAACACAAAGATGTGTCATTTGAAAGCTTCATAACATTTTTTTAAGAAAGTTCAGAATGAGAAGGGTTTTAACATTGTTGCAATTAGAAGTGACAATGGAGGAGAATTTGAAAATACTTTATTTAAAACTTTTCTTGAAGAGAATGGTGTGTCTCACAACTTCTCTTGTCCAAGAACTCCCCCATAAAATGGCGTAGTTGAAAGAAAAAAAGAACATTGCAAGAAATGGCTAGAACATTGCTCAATAAAAATTGAAAAATATTTTTGGGCAGAAGGAGTAAACACTGCTTGCTACATTCTGAATAGAGAAACCATTAGAAAAACTTTAAACAAAAGCCCATATGAACTCTGGAAAGGAAAGAAGCCTATCATCTCTTTCTTCCATGTATCTGGATGTGATTGCTATGTTTGGAATAACAAGAACAATTTAGGAAAGTTTGATGCTAATTCTGATCCAACTATATTCTTAGGATATTCTCTCACATTAAAAGCATATAGAGTATACAATCTTAGGACTAAAGATGTTGAAGAAAGCATGCACGTTATGTTTATTGAAACTACCAGTTCAGTAGAATGAAATGAAGATGATGAGATAGATGCAGATAAGACAGATGAGAAGGGTGATGAAACAAATGAGAAAGCTGAATCTAATTCAGCACCCGACCCTTCTCAACCTCTAGACAACCCTAACAGCCATTCAACTCAAGCTTCTCAGCTACCAAGAAGTTGGAGATTAATGACTCACCATCCTCAAGAGCAAATAATTGGTGAAACTTCTGAACCAGTAAAGACAAGAAGCTCATTCATAAGAGAAGCTTCTCACAGTGCTCATTTCGAGAAGAATGAGGTATGGAACTTAGTACCATCTCCAAAACATTAATCAGTTATTGGTACAAAATGGGTCTTTCGAAACAAAATGGATTAGAATGGCAAGGTCATCAGAAACAAAGCAAGGTTAGTTGCTCAAGGCTACAACCAACAAGAAGGTATTGATTATGAAGAAACTTTTGCACCTGTTGCTAGACTAGAAGCCGATAGAATACTTCTTGTTTATGTTGCTCACAAAGATTTCAAACTCTTTCAAATGAATGTCAAAAGTGCTTTTCTAAATGGATTTCTAAATGAGGAAGTGTATGTACACCAACCACCTGGCTTTATTGATGAGAAACATCCAAATCGTGTTTTTAAACTAACAAAGGCTCTCTATGGTCTTAAACAACATCCTAGAGCATGGTATGAGAGACTTAGCACCTTTTTGCCCAAAAATGGTTTTTCAAGTTGAAAAATTGATGTCATTATTTTCAAAAAAAACCCTTAAAGATGAATATTGATTGTTCAAATTTATGTTGATGACATCATCTTTGGAGCCACAAATGAAAAGCTATGCAATGATTTTGGAAAATTAATGAAAAGTGAGTTTGAACTGAGTCTTATGGGTGAACTGAGATACTTTCTTGGTTTGCAAATCAAACAACATAAGAAGGGAATCTTTATCTCTCAAGAGAAATATATCGAAGATCTTCTTAAGAAGTATAAAATAAGTGATGCAAAAGTTATGGCTACCCCAATGAGACCTTCTGCAAGTATTGGGAAAGATGAGAAGGGTAAGCCTGTTTCTAAAAAGGAGTACAGAGGCATGATAGGTTCTCTATAATACCACACTACAAGTAGACCATAAATGGAATTTTCTATGGGGCTATGTGCTAGATTTCAAACTTCTCTAAAAGAATCTCATCTCACTAGTGTCGAAAGAATTTTTAGATATCTTGCTGAAACACCTAATCTTGGTTTTTGGTACAAAAAGAAAACACACTTTGAGCTTATAGGGTATTGTGAAGCTGACTATGCTGGAGACAAAATTGAAAGAAAAATCACAAGTGGTTCATGTCAACTACTTAAGGAATCACTCATCTCATGGTAATGCCGAAAACAAAGTACAATTGCCCAATCAACAACAAAAGCTGAATATGTCTCAGCACCTGGTTGCTGCTCTCAAATCCTATGGATCAAAAATCAAATTGAAGATTTCTCTTTAAGTTACTCAGGTATTCCAATATTCTGTGATAATACTAGTTCTATAAATTTTTCTAAAAATCAAATTCATCACTTTAGGTCAAAGCACATTGATATCAAGGATCATTTCATTAGAGATCATGTATAAAAGAAGAACATTGAACTTGTTTTTGTGGATACTAAACATCAACTAGCAGATATTTTCACTAAACCCCTCTCAGAGGAAAGTTTTAGTTATATTAAAAGGATGCTTCATTGATTGAAATACTAAAAAAATAAAATAAATAAGAACCTAGCCGTTACAACGACTCTTCTCTCCCTCTCTCTCCCTCTCCCTCTCTATCTCCCTCCCTCACGTCTTAATCAATACAGTTCAACGGTTATACAATAGACAAAAATTCCTTAACTGTTGGTCAATAACTGCTCTGAAGTGATTAAAAGACATCACTTCATCTTCTCTCTCTCATAACTCACGAAAATGGTCATCTCTCTCTCACATTCTTCCCTTAAAATCCCTAAGTCTTCAATTGGTTAGAACCAAAAATCCTGAACCAACTTCCACCCACTCTGATTCGCAAACAAACTCACGAAAAACAGATCCTCACATTCCAGACTTCATTCTTGTTTCTCCTCTTCAAGAACCTGTAAACGTGAAACCTCTAAAATCACGACCTTCCAAAATGAAACACGCTCTTAGTGGAAATCCAAGGAGATCAATGAGGGTTAAATTCCACTCTGCTGCGAAGAACACTACTGGAACATCAATGGACGCTCCCATCAATATTGAAAATGACAACAACCCTTCTGAACCCATAACAGAGCAACCAATTGTAGCAGAACAGAATGTTGAGAAAGTTCAAGAGAAGAATGTGGAAAAGGGAAAATAGAAGGCTGAAGCTTCTCAACCACAAGGTGGTAAGAAGGGTCAAGCATTTAAGAAGAGAAAGGAACCAGAAAGATCAAAATGGGAAGCAAAACCCAATTTCTTAGAAACTGTGTACTCTCCTGATGACATTGAGAAATGTGGATGGAAAATCACTCCATTTCTCACTCAAAAGAAATGGGATGTGTTCAACACATTGGATGATCTGGTTTAAAAGGTAAAAGTAAGAGAATTTAATGAATATTCTTCATTCAAATATTGGTCAACAAAAGGGAAATTGTGGTGACCTCTCTCTCTCTCTCTTGGAAGGGCACTTAGAAAACCAGAGGAAGGAAACAAGGTTTATGATGAAAGCTGGTATGAGAAAATTGGACTAACTCTGGAAGAACTAAAAACCACCCTTCTCAAAGACCCTTCTCTTCCTTTAACTTCCCCAAATCTAAAAGACATGGTAAGAATCCTTCCCCATATCTGTTCACACACTCTTCTCCCTAGGGATGGTTCATTTGAGAAAGTATCCATTGGTGATTGAATTCTTCTATATCATCTCATCACCAACAAACCTGTTAGCCTACCCTTCCTCATGATACATCACATGATCAATCCCATTAAGGCAGATAACGCCTCAACCTCTTTACCATATGGCAAAGTTCTCAGTAGAGTGTTCAATCATTACTTGATTGACATTACTGCTGATGAGGTGTCATTGAGAAGAAAACATTCACTGTCAAAAACCTAAAACTCATGGGGATAGATGTCACTACTGCTGAAGAAGAGAAGACGGATAGGAAGAAGAAGAAACAGAAGGCAAAACCACTATCTAGTTTGTTTGACACAGAAGAAACAATTGCTGAAGTGGTCAAGAGAAAGATACACTTGAGAAGGGTTTTGAGATGGAAACAGAACTTGAGAAGGATCAAGGAAATGGAATGAATGATCCAGAGAAGGATCAAAATGAAGAAGAAATTGGTGAGAAGGAAATCTCATAGGAGCCTGAGGAAATAGTACATGAGAAGGTTCAGAACGCTGATGATGTTGCTGAGAAAGAACATTCTAATGAGGAGCATGCATCTGGGGAATTTGAGAAGGTTCCTTATCAAAGAGAAAGATGCATCAGAAGATTCTGATGATGAAAGGACCATCACAAACCAGAGAGAAACTTCTGATCACTCCTCCTCAGGGATGGTTATAACACCATTGGTGAAAGTATACACCAAAATAAAAGAAAGAGCTTTGTGGATGCCTGCTGATCAAGAGTTGACAAGTAATTTGGTAAAGCAATTTGATATAGTTGTTCCAAAAGAATGTTTGAACACACCAGAGAAGAATTCTGGTGGTGAAAATTCAGGAAGAAAGACTGAGGAATTGCACCACATCTCTTTTAGTGGTAATGGTTCTTAGAGAACTATTGTGCTGGAAGGGTTGACTCCATTCAATTTGAATGTTTGTGTCACTGAGGAACTGTCACATGAGGTTGCAATTGAAGAAGGTCAAGGACATGCTATTGAAGAAGCTGAGAAGGTTGAATCTGCTCAAGAAGAGATGGGTGGTAATACGTCTGAACCATTAACTCAAACCATAACAGCATCACCACTGGGGGAGCATCACTATAACACCTCCTCACCCATCATCCAAACCCCTCTCCCTTCTATGTTCAATGAGAAAATGCCAACACTTCCACCTTTCTCACTTGTCTCAACTATACCTTTCTCATCTCAACCACTCCCTATAGCAACTGCACCTCCAACCAAACCCTCACCAAATCTGACTATCTCACGTGTAACCTCCTCCAACATTAATCAATTTCTCAATCTGAACCAACTACCTTTAGATGACTCCCCTCAACCAAAATATCCTTCCATCAACACCCAAACTCACCCTTCTGGCATGCCATTTAAGTTTCGGTCTCTGGATTCCTCTTCCTTCAATGCTGGTCAACCTTCTGGTGTGGCTCAAGAGAAAGTTGCTGAGGAATCCAAAGGGAAAAGCCCTTCTGCTTCTGATGCTCTTGTGTCACGCATGTCATAAATGGAAAAGATGATGAGAAGAATGAAGGCTCTTCTAAAGAAAGTGCTTGAAGGTCAAGCAATCTTGCCACAAGGGCAAAGAGCTCAAGCTGCTACAGATGAGCAGTATCAGTCTAGACATTCCAAGACCTGCTACTTTCTCCTCTTCTGATGGGTCTTCCCCATCGAAGTAGCCTCTTAATTTCTCTGTTTGCCTCCACCTTTCTGATGTTAGCCAAAAAGGGGAGAATAGTAGATTAAGTTTAGGGTTCTTAGAAGCTTTTTGATTGCTTTGTATTAGCTAATATCTGTGTGTACTAGACACCTTTTGTTGGGAAGTATTCTTCTCACTAGCTGTTACTATTTTCCAAGGCAAATCTGCCAAAAAGAACATAATCTCTTGTAATCATCATAATGATTCTTTTAATAAGCTTAATGAAATACATGTTCTTGTTTATGTTCTTGTGTGGTATCTGAAATGGGTGAAATTAAATTATTAATCAGTGTGCACATTCTCAGGGGGAGTAAAAATGCTTCTTCTTGAGTGAACAATAAGAACTGGAATAATCAATCAAATCTCATGAAGGTATATGCTTATGAGAAGCATCGAGAAGACTTGAAACAATCAAAAAACAATGTTGCACATGATGACCAAAGATGAAGACTATTCTTAACAAGATCAGAGATCAAGACCAGTTGGGTAAACTTGAGAAAGATCATCATGAAATTATCTCTGTTGTTGTTGTTAATATTTTATGGGTCATTTGGTATTGCAGGAAACAGGTTAGGATGAATAATCATGTAATCCCGTTACACTCGGCTATGAATTTAATTCTCTCTAATGTTAATGTAGTAGTGAATGCTTCTAAATCTTCGATGTGTTCCTCTATTGCTGAGTTTGTGATTATCAAGACCTTCAATATCATTAGTAATTATAGAAGCTTTGCTAACATAAAAGAAATTAATTGAATCCCCCCTGCGCCCTACTTGATTAAGTGCAATACTGATGGCACTGCAAGGGGTTGTCTTGGACATCGCTATAGTGACTACACACTCATCTTACATAGATTGTTTACTTTCTGTTCTTATACCATCCATATTATTGGTTACTTTGTTACTATACACTAACTCCACTATTTATACAAGCTTTAAAAATTAATCCAATCCCCGTGGGTACGATCTCATCTTTCATATACTACATGCTGTAGAGTGTGTACACTTGGACATCACTTTTTCTCACACCAAGTCACTATAGCGATGCTCTTGCATGTCAATTTTAACTTTCTTTGGACTGAATTCCTTTTAATAGGATTGTTATTTTATCCTTTTGGTTGTATTTTCCTTTTAACAGCCTATCCCCCCATGTCTTTTGTATCTTTTCCACTTTTTATTAATACATTACAGGGGGAGTACTCTTTCCTTCTTGATGTTTTTTCCCTAAGGAGGGATTTTAATCAGAAGGTTTTAATGAGGCTCCAGAACCCTTTCTTTTGCTAAAAAAAGCTAATAGACTACTGATAACTCTTATTTATATAGAGTTATTTATATGTTCTAGACTTAAATCAATGTGAGTTTCTAAGTAATATTGTTGTTAAAGTAGTTAATATGTGTTGTTTAGAGTAAAAGAGGGTTAGGAACTGATTTGTGATCATTGGGCACATTTGGTGCCCCATGTTGTATTTTAATGTGTTTGTTCAATGCTACAGCACCAGATGCCCCAGCAATCATTACTCCAGCATTCGTGATAGACTAAAATGCCCCAGCAATCTGCTGATGTCATTGATGACATCAAAGTCCAGTTGCTATTCAAGTGGCCCAAGTTGCTCATCTCAGCACCAGCTATTTAGTTTTTAGCTTGCAACTTTTACTTTTTAAGGACACTTGTCTATACGCCATTGGACGTCTTCTCTTTGATAAAGTAAATATCAAATAAACTCTTTTCGGGAATCAAGTTGATACAAGTGACCAACTTCAGCTCCATGTAAACCCCACCATGAAGGAAACCTCTCTCAAGGAGCCTCTAAATATATCTCCTTCTCCTTATTTGAAGATATACCAAGTTAGAGAATTAGAATCACTTACACTTCATAGGTGTGAAGGAGGGATAGAAATTGACAACTTCTCTCTCTACTTTTAAACATTTTGTGTTGTTCTCTGATTGCTGGCGCATCAAGCATTTGTGAGACATTGCTGGAGCATTACTAGGCGGATCTTTTCAAGGGAACTCCAACCGTGTAATTCTTTCTTTATTTTCTTCCCTTTGTATTATCAAACATATGAACATGGTTATCTCTATTTGTATGTGCTCAGTAAATGTCTAGACTTGGGATGCTTTAACTTTGTAATGATCTTTTGATTAAGTTATTATGTTATATATTGATGTTTGCATTTTAGTTCTTGCATGATAACTCTTTCGTATTTATTTTTAGAATTGGCCAACTAAAAGTGAATGCAAATTATAAATTCAGACATGGTTTATAAATGGAACTCAAGAACTAATATGGATAAGTATTTAATAAAGGAAACTTTGTTAATTCCATGCTAAAACCTGGACATAGGAGAGCATAGTCCATAGGGTGATACTGTGGGTACTTCATATACAGGGGTGAACTTATTTAGATCTTAGACATAAGACTTGTAATGAAACCCTGACGTTAGTTGCTGAAAAGCACGCATCAATTGCTATAGCATCCATTGCAGGAGCATCAATTGCTACAACATCCATTATAGGAGCATCATATATTACATAATGTTATCAAAAGTGATTTACTTAGTAAAGAGCATTCCAACTATCTTTCTCACTTGATTACACTCTATCTTTACTTAGCTTATTTGTTTTCTGTTATCTCACACATACTCTTATTTTATTTGTTATTTTATTACTTGTTTCTCACTAGTTAAACTAACATTTTAAATTTTAGAAATTAATCCAATCCCTGTGGGTACGATCTCTACTTTCACTTTATTACTTGTTGCGACTGTGTATACTTGCACATCACATTTTCGCACACCAAGTTTTTGGTGCTGTTGCCGGGGATTGTCATTAATTTTTATAGTTTAGATTAGTAGTAAATTAGTGATAATTTTACTTTGGGGTTTGTTCCTTGTGCTCCAGCAATAGTTGCTCTAGCAATTGCCCAAGTCCAACACACCAGAATTCCAATAAGACCCTAAGATAGAGAGGAGATTCAGGAGCTTGCGAAGATTTTAGCAACAACAAAGAAACAGAGGTAGAGCTAGACACACAATGTCTGAACAAGAAACTGGCAAAGGTTCTTGTATGCTCAATATGGGAGCCATAGGTATGTTGAATGACAGAAATAGGCCAATAAAAGACTATGCTATGTTTGATCCTCAAACCATGCAAACTAGCATAGTTAGACTTGAAATCTCTGCAACACATTTTGAATTTAAACCAGATTCCTGTTGTTATTCAAATGGAAACATTCTACAATGGTTTAGAACCAAAATACATCCTTTCCATATTTCTTAAAACCTTCAGCCACAAAACAGCCAACATGTTGCACTCGTAGTTTCGTAGCTTTGTTCAAGTATGTGTCGATGTTGGCGTAGCAAGTGTTACGTTCGTACTATAATTCAGGTGGGGGAAGGATATTGTATCCGTCGGGACAATTAGCGTAAAGTTTTAATTTAAATATGTTTAGAGTGACCCAAGCTCTACTAGAGTTAAAGAGTCAGCGATACCTAAAGATCCTTTGACTACTCTTCGGAGTTAAGGTGAAGTGAAGTTTAGGTCGTTGATGACCGGTTAACGCATAGGAATGTTCTATATTATTACTTAATTGATTGAGTGATTGATTGATTATTTTGATTGTTTTGATTGTTTAAACTACTATTGGTGATTATTTGTTGAATTGCTGTATCATATTATTAACATTCTTTTTTTATCAATTATCATATTATTAATATAGTTAAGTCAAGCAGAATTATTCTATTTGATACTAATAATGAAGTAAAGATTTGCATAATGAACCTAGGTGTGGAAAGTGAACTAAGAGTCAAAAAGAGATCTAAAGTGGAATGAAAACTTAACCGTAGTGCAAGAAATAGTACGAGGTACTGATTAATAAGATGAGTAAGGAATACGGATTAATATGTGAACATAAAGAATCATTTTTTTTTTGACAAAGAACATAAAGAATCATATAGATTGCATATGTGTTGTACGTCCACAATCGAGTGGTATGGGACACACGAGGTCAATTACCGGGTCAGGGTCCATAATAGGACATGTTTATATTTATGCCGGCCAGATGGAGTAATGATAGGTTTAGATTACTCTGATCTATTTCCGATAGGGAAAGACTTATAACATTTGGACTCCATGGTGACAGTCGGATGGCGTTCTTAACGGATGTGGGACGTTTATGCCATCAGGATATGGCTAGAGTCGGCATATAATAGTGACACATGCGCATAGATAGAGTCATAAACATAAGATATTGATAAAGGATATAAGATAGGAAATAATTTGAATTGATGTGCTTGTGACATGTTTATATTAAGCTTTACCTTGTCTTCCCATTTTTCATACTTATGTTTATATTTATGCCGGCCAGATGGAGTAATGATAGGTTTAGATTACTCTGATCTATTTCCGATATGGAAAGACTTATAACATCTAGACTCCATGGTGATAGTCGAATGGCGTTCTTGACGGGTCTGGGACATTTGCAGCATCAGGATATGGCCAGAGTCAGCATATATATAGTATTGACACATGTTTATAGATAGAGTCATAAACATAAGATATCGATAAACGGTATAAGATAAGATAAGAAATAATTTGAATTGATGTGCATGTGACATGTTTTAATTAAGCTTCACCCATTCTTCCCATTTTTCAGACTTATAAATGTATCTTAGCCCTACGAGTTTTCATTTGTATATTTTTTTGTATCGCTTAGATCCAGTCGAGTAGCCACTTGTAGCAGAAGGAGATACTCTTCTTTCCACGATGGACATTGAAGACACTGAGGATGCCGGTATAGTATGATGGAGCAACCAGGAGTCTCATTGAGAGAACCTGAATTTTGTTTAGCTAGTGTGTTAGTCTTTTGAGTCCCGTTTAAAACCATCTGGCTGACATTGTTTTGTGTTCCTAGTTTTCGCTGATTTGTAATACTCTTCTATAGGTGTAAGTGGCTTTAGTATTGCCACATATTTTGTAAAACTCTAAAAATTATGTTTTTATACATGTGATGCGTGTTAAATTATATATGTTTTAAGTTTTAAATTTATCCAATTTTGAGATTAAGAGGTTAAGTATTCAAGGGTTACTATGATGAGGACGAGGGTTGTCTCAGTTCTTGCCATAACACCATTTTGAAAAGATATTCTATTTTTTCTTTCCACAACACCATTTTGTTGTGGTGTTCTTGGGCATGAGAAATTATGTGAAATGCCATTTTCATCAAACTCTTCCACAACACCATAATATATTTTCAAACTCTCCCTCATGATCACTTCTTACAGAAACAACATTTCTTCCTTTTTCATTTTGAACTCTCTTAAGAAAAACTTTAAAGGATTCAAAGGCATTCCTTTGATGCAAGCTTTGTTATCAATGCCAAAGACAACATAACCTTCATTTATTCTCTCCATAGACAGAAATTTATACATTTCTCCTGTCATGTGCGTCGAACATCTACTGTCTGAGAATCACAGTTTTTTCATGGATGCTAAGAGGCATTCCTGTTTCAAAAGTTAGTAGAGACTTAGGTACCCAAAGTTGTTTGGGTCATTCATGGTTAGTTTTCTTCCAATAGAAGTTTCTCTTTTGTCTAGAACATACAGAAACATCATGACCAAAATTTTTGTAGTATGTACATTTCAACCTTGGCTTTCTTGCTCTTGAAATAGTTTTGAAATTGTGATCAATATTTCTTTCTAAAGAAGTTTGATTTTGAACAGACATGGCTAGTTCTTCAGTTAGGTTTAAAACTTTGTTCTTGAGAAGGTTGTTTTGTTTTTCAAGATCAGAATATGCAAGGTTTGGTTTCTCACTGATTTTGTCATTCAAAAGTTTATGTTGTTCAGAAAGTCTAAAATGTGATTACTAAAGCGTGTGAACAATTTTAATTAAAAGTTAATTTTATTTTAAAAGTTCTTCATTTTCTCTTTTTGCATCACAGAGTTGATTTTTGAACCTCATACACTTTTGAGCTAACGTTTTTGAACCAGCTAATATGTTTTCAAAAGCATACTCAAATTCTTTGCATGAAATACAAGTAGGTGGTTTAAAAGTGA
This sequence comes from Astragalus glycyphyllos, assembly GCA_963573325.1. NCBI lineage: Eukaryota > Viridiplantae > Streptophyta > Magnoliopsida > Fabales > Fabaceae > Astragalus > Astragalus glycyphyllos. The sequence goes on along the minus strand of OY754311.1, from coordinate 58,556,071 downwards.
TTACCTCTTCTAGATCAGACTCTACCATGAGACATGAGTTTGTTGATTCATCACCTGATTCAGGATCAATGCTTTTATGTGCTTGAGAAGGTTCTTCTATATCTGCCATGAGACATAGATGCGTTGTATCTTCTTTCTTTCCTGAATCTGATCCTTTAGAGTCGTCCCCGGTAGCTAGTAGAGCCTTTTTCTTAGGATTGAATTTTTTATAGGCTCCTTTTTCTTGAAGAAGGCTTTTCTAGTGTTTCTTTTGAAAGCCCATCTGCTTTACCTTTTTGAGATTAGAGCTTGTTCATCTTCTTCATCAGTATCATCATCGTCATCTTCAGTTTCTCCATGTGATTCATTTTGTGCCTTAAGTTCCACAGTTTGAGAAAGTTGAGGAGATTTTTGAGAAGTTTTGAGTGCAATGGTTTTAACCTTCTTAGGATGAAGTTCATCCATGATCTTTTGCCCGTGAACTTTTAAGGACACTATTAGATCCTCTATTTTGAGAACTGACAGATTTTTGGCTTCTGTTATTGCAGTCACTTTGGGTCTCCATACCTTAGGTAGGCATCTCAAAAGCTTTCTATCTTTCGATTGATTTGAGTAGGTATTCCCAAGAGACTGAAGATCATTTGTAATGGTTGTGAATCTGCTAAACACTTCACCAATGTCTCAAATTTGTGAATGTGAAGGTTGATCTTTGTTTCCTTCACTTGATCAGCTCCTTCATGAGCAGTTGATAAAGTGTCCTAAGTTTTCTTTGGCAGTTTCTTTTCCTACTATTTTGTCATACTCGGTTTTCCCTAATGCACATGTTAGATAGAATTTAGCTTTAGATTTTAAAAGTATCATGCGCTTGTCATCAGTTGTCCAATTATCTCATGTTTTTTGAAGAGTAGTTCCATCATCAAAGGTTTTTGTAGAAACAAATGGTCCTTTTCAACAATACCCCAAATGTTAGTGTCTTGAGACTCTAGGGATAATCTCATTTGATCCTTCGAGCAGTAGTAGTATTCACCAGTGAATCTTGGTGGTTTGTTTGCATTAGCTCCTTTAGGGAGAAACGTGACAGAGTTTGGATTGTTCGTCACTTCCTTCTAGATCTTTCCTCTCTCACTACGAATTGTGCTCAGCCCCTAGAGGTGAGCTTTGATACCAATTGTTGAAGTTACTTAGTTACACAAGAAAGGGGTTGAATTGTGTACCCTTTCAAATTTTGTAGCCTGAGACTTTCTCAACATATTATTCTCAAGGTAAACTTGGAGATGAGAAGGTTGAAGTTTGTTCCAAAAACAATCAGCACATATATCGATAATTGATGATGAATAATAGGAATGACTTAAGATAACTTTAGCTTTATAAGAGAGATGTTGTATTCTAACAAATATTAGTAGGTTAAAGGATTATAGATTGGTTTGCAAACTGTCTTAAGAAGGTTGATGAAGTTAACCTTCTCTTGGTTTTGAAAACAATTCCAAGTGAAAAGAAAGTAAGCAAAGAGTATGGAAAGCAATTAAAGACACAATAGAGTTATAGAGGTTCACCTAATTCTTAGATACATCCTCTCGCCACTTCCAGGTGAGTATTTCAACTATTTCCCAAATAGCTGTTACACTCACTTTTGATCAACAGAAAAAGACAAGTTCCCTCTTACACACACCAAGCTGTATTTACCTACTAGAAAACTCTCTTCTTGTTTCCTAAAGGTTCCTCTATCAGTTTCGTTCTCACCAACACTCATCTCAGTTTTTGGGTAGTTTGATAGAATGTTTATAACACAACGTTTACAATAATTGTTTGGGTTTTTTGGGATGTTGAAGAGCTTGAAAGTAAACTACAATAAGTGTTTGCGATGAAGTGTATCAAGCTATCACACACTCAGTAAATGAATCCTAGAACTTGAACTTGAGTAGCTTAGAGTTTGGGATGAGAAGGTTGGATTACTTTGAGAAGCTTGAGCTTTTAGTAGCTTCAATTAAATCTCACACTTGTAATCTTTGAAACCCAACGATTTAATAGTCCCAGATGTTGAATGTAGCCGTTAAAATGGTTGAAGACAGCCGTTTGAAATAGATTCTAGCCTTGTAGAGAGGTCATGATGAAAGTTACTTTAATTAGCACCTTTTTAACCTTCTCATTCTACACATTGTACCTTCTCTACACATTCTGAACCTTCTCAATCTGATACATTCCTTTCTTTTTGCTTTTGACGGCTCACGAACCTTCTCTTATGATTAGTCCTTAAACAAACAAACTTTTGATGCTCCTAGGAAGAATCATTGATTTCCTCTTTTGCTTTTAAAACCTTCTCAACATATTTAATGCTTCAGCTCAACAATGAGAAGGATTGTTCTTGAGTTGTTGGGTTTTTCCAGAATTAGGTTGCTGTTCTTGAACCTTCTCATCGTGTACCTTCTTTATTATGGTCTTACATATGTCATGGTTTGGTCAAGCCTTCTCTTGACTTTTGGTCAAACCTTCTGTTGACTTTTGATCAAATATTCTGTTTGACTTTGGTCTAACCTTTTGTTGACTTTGGTCAAACCTTCTGTTGACTTTTGTTCAAACATTCTCAATTTTGAACCTTATCATATCAATTCTACCTTTGATTTTTATAGTTTCTAGCTCATAGGTAGATGAGTTTTTTAGTATTTTGATGGCATGTACTTTGCAACAAATAAACATGTTAGATCACATATAATCAGAAAACTTAACTCTTTTCTAAGTTTGTATCATCATCTAGATACTTAGAAGGTGCCTTGCTATACAAACACACATCAAACCCACCTTCTGAATATTTTTACCTTCATATCTATCCTCATCAATATGCATTCCTATGAATGATAGACTCAGAAGATACAATTATCTTCCGACCATGCTTCTCATGTAATCTTAAGTGTAGCGGAATATCATAACTTAAGTACAGTGGTTGGTCAATATCAAAAGTATAAAAAGGGTCACAATTCAAACCCCCCATTTCTTGTGACTCCAGTTGACTTTCATCCAATTCAATTGGTATCAAAGCAAGCCTCTTTGGGGTAAAACACATTTAATAGTGTGAAGAGAAAGAGATTCTAGGTAAGGTGATGATCAAACACAAATGAAAATCGTTTAGAAGGCTGCTCTCAAATGTTTCCATTCCTCTATGAACAAAAAGAAAGATGAGACGTGTTTTAAAAGATTGACTAAGAAAAGTCAACAAAAACAGATTCAATGGAAGGCTCTACACCTCACAAATGCTGCTAAAAGGAGATAAAAATCAACAATGGAAACAAAAAACTAGCAGTTACTAAAAGGCTTGCATATTGATGAGTATATTTTCAATGAAGCTCTCGAAAGAACCACTATTGATAACAATGAACTTCAAAAGGGAAACCAATCTAAACAGATTAGGCTAGGATGATCAAGTTACGCAAACAAGGCTGTAGAAGAACAACGAAGAGGCAAAACTCAAAAGCAAGAAATCAACATGAATGGAAATTGGAAAGTCAAAAGCATTTCTTCCTTCAATTCATAATAAGGCTTCCAATACATACAACTTGCAAAACTGGACATGTCAGAAGAAAAGGGTAAGAAAAATGAGGTAAAATTGCAATACGTTCCCTACATAGGCCCAAGCTTCTTCATAAAATCTTTTGCTTTACTTTAGAAAAAACTCATATCTTTAATGTGTTGAAAATCCCAGAAATTAATGTAAAATGATAACCATGCAAATATTCTTCCTATCTGAACAATTATGAGAGAAAACCGAAAACATGCTGACACAAGCTTATATTTGCTATCACTATCTGTCATGCCTTAAAATGACCTATTAGAATTTTGTTCATGAATACATTGACTTGATTGAACCCATAAAATGTTGTCTCACTGATCTTGAGAGTAGGTACACTAACAGCTAAGGACCCAACAAGTCTTGGGTACCAAATTACTTGATCTTCTCCTACAGGATCTTTAGTCAAGAACCATGAACAAAGAAGGCTCAGAATGATAAATGTGATGATAACCGAAAAAGCAAAATCATCAGCGAAGATATAAACATTGAAGTTGCAAACATCAAGAGAAAAGAAAAGGAATGATTCTGTTGTCGTGGAACACTTTAATCCTAGTCGTCGAATCAGCTAGAGCTTTGGTTAGATTGTGATTCCACTTTCATCAAGAGATTACGTCGAGGAAGGAACTATGTTCCTCGACTATGGGTTCCCTAACTCCTCCAAAGAGTGTTAGGTTAGGCGTGAGAGGGACGCGTGGCTGGGATTATCTATGAAACTAAGAAGAAAAAAAGGGAAAGCGATAAAGCGAAGATAAAATAAGTAAAAGACTTGTGTATTGATTGATGTGTGTTTTTGAACAGTACAAGTACTCCTATATATACATGATCCTTCATTGACCACTACTCGAGCCTACATATGCCCATCATTGGATTAATTATGATCAATGGTTCTAATTACGCCTAGCCCCTAGAAACTCAGAGTCCACTCATCCATGACCTCACTAGCACGGTTAGTGGGGTAAAACACTCGTCGCTCAGCTTTCCACGGGGTCTTCTATTCCTTGATCTTAACCTCTCCAACGTAATGTATCTCTGTGTGCAGAATACTTGCGCTCCAAGCATGTATTCCCTGCCTCGGACACATCCTTCCTCGACCACGCTCTAATTACGGCCTTCGGCCAATGGTACCTCAATAGAGTCATTATGTAGTCATGGCATCCTCCAACCAAGTTCTGTAGCTCATCGGTGTCCTGTCTTCATTCCTTCGGGTTCTCATGTATCATATCTCAGGCAGCTCATCCCGAATATGTCATGGCTAGCACGGCCCTATTACTCTTACGGTCGCCTCGGCATCTATTTTACCCTTTTTCCACCGGCCAACAACTTTTTTTTTGGGGTGTTAAAAAATGCCCACCTTTTTATCATTGACTAGATGTATGACAACATATTTTCCCTCGCGACACGGCGCAGCACCGGTTCCCCAAGCGCTTTAATCATTTCACCCCATGGTTATAAATACCCATTCCATTACGCCGTAATATGCGTTTTTCCATGTTTGGCCAAAAACCTACCCCTGTTGTTCCTTCGTCTTCCCTATTACCATCATGTCTTCCAACTCCGATTCTCAGAATCAAGACCACTGTTATGGCGATAATGACAGCGTCATTAGCTCCTCTCCACTCCTTCTAATCTTTCCATGTTGGGCATTACTTCTCGATACATACCACTTCCCGCTGTCGAAGAAGTGCTTCTCGTCCCTTTTCCCGAGGGTCTTACCCTCCATTTGGCAACCTCCGAGGCCCGTGAAGGTTTCCATGCCTTTAAGAAAATCTTCGCTTCTACCCCTCAGCCAGACCTACCGATCACCGAGAAATGGTTCATAAAATTTGCGAAAGTCACCGAAAGTATAGGTTGGGCCAAACCCACAGGTGACTATCGGGCTTGGTTGAAAGAGTAGCCCCTATCAAGACAATTTTGTGGAAGTCTTGGGGCCTTAAAGAAATCATTCGTCTTTCCATGTTTGACATCTCCGCCAACTATGACATGCTCCTTCCTCTCTTGGGCTTCTGGTCGACGGAGTTCAACATGTTTATATTCCCTTGGAGTACCCACACTCCAACTCTTCTTGACATCGCTACCATTACGGGACTCCCAATCTATGGCACGACGATTCACCCCTACAAACTACCACCAAAATTCAACTTTCAGCATGTTCATGCAAAGGGGCGCTACCCCTCTCTTATCACCAAGAACAAGAAGACTGATGCCACCGTCTCAGAAACTGAACATACAACGTTCTTGATGTACTTCTTCTGTGCGGGGATAGTACAACAACTCCAGCCTTTCATTTCTTTGATGTTGTTTGATGAAATCTATGCATAGGGGTCTTTCTTCCTGGCTAGCGTCTACCGAGGGATGAACGTCTTTTTCGACCAGATTCAACAACATGGTGAGATTCCCAATATTCAGGGCCCCATGTGGTTTATCCAGCTTTGGGAAAATCTTTACTTTCCTCCCATTCTTTCTAATGGACTGGAAATACCCCCGTCTCCCACAAGCAGAATCTTGGGGCCCCAACTGTCGAAGACTCACCATCACTATTTAACCTCGCCTGGGTTAATCAAAGCTTTACTCCATATGGACTCGGCCGGAATGGCCTGGTGTCCTGTCTTAGAACAGAGACTTGGCCTAACTTGGATATTCAACACCTTGGTGTCTGACTCGAGCCTACTTGGGTCAGAACGCGTCGTCGTTCGCAACAATGGGCACTCCATGCTTGCTGCTAGGGATTTAAAGACAGGCTATCATGGTGCCTCCTGTTACAGGGATGTGTTTGAGGAATACTACCATCATAAATTCGTGTGCTAGCAATTCGACTTGATGCAGCATGTTCCCTTGCCGTATAGGTATCAACGTGGTGATTTTCGGTGGGAAGGCATTACCGATGGGAGTGTCTCTCAAATCATCAGGGATGGCTTTGAAAAAGTCAATGACAGCGTCTGGGCTGATTGCAAGAACTATGGGGGAGAGACCTCTTCTTTTACCAACTGGTGGTTTGGTATCCAAGGTTTAGTGTTTCGCCGACCTTTTGACCTTTATCATGCCCAATTCCTCAGTCACCTATAGGGAACCTGTCCCAGACCCGTCGCCAACGACTACAAGCAAAGCTCCCTCAATTGCCAAAATGAACAGTGCTACCGTTTCCAATCCCCAATCTTCCACTCGACGACACGTAGCTACAGCCTCAAACCTATGTCAGGTACATGCCTTCTTTTTCTATGTTACGGATCTGTCGTATTCATTCCTCCTCTTGAAATGGGCTTTGGAATTTTGCCCCACACAAATAGTAACAATGACGATCGACCTATTATCTTCTGTACGAGGATGAGTTCGATTGTCGAGGAAGTTCCGTCCACTGCAGCCACAACAAAGAAGTCTACTCTAGCCACAACCGATTGACCCCCCGAGAGACCCAAGGTATATCTAGCCTTCACATGTTTTCTTTGTAATTCTTGTTCTCCTTTCTTGACCTCTTTCTTTCGGCAGGGCCTGGATACTACTCTTCAGGACAAATTCCCGACTACCGACTACTCTACTCCCCTGCATGACAGACGATCATGTGGCTTAAGTACTTTACCTCCCAACAACTCTCGCAGATAGCTCCCCTTTCTTCCTTAGAACTGGGTAAATTGCAAGAGGCCTTTAAAGGGGGTATCATTACTGACCCGTCTCAACTTACTCCTACGAGGTCTTTAGCTTTTGGGCTGGCTTCTTCAGCCGATATCTTATAGAACAAAAGGAATGCCCTTCGCCAGATAGCCTTCCATCTCCCTGAGATCTCGCCACGCTTTTCCACTGCCATGGCTGCCCAAGATACTGCCCAGCAGACATTGGATCAGCTGGCCACTTTGTAGGAGGAAAAGCGTGTGCATGCAAACACTTATCTTGAAATGGAGGCTAAACGAAGACGAGTAATGTTCGAGGAATAGACGACATCAAGCTAATCGGATGGAGTTCGTCCGCAGGCACCCGCTGAATGGGGTCGTGCAGCTAGCAAGCTTCGTATCCCTTGGGGTACTTGTAGCAATCGGCCGTGATAGTCGGCCAACAATACCCACGAATCGGCTGTGATAGTCGGCCAATAGAACCCATGTCGGTAAATCAACCACTTCATGATGGGGCGATACCTGTGAGAACCACAAACCGCCTCATGGACTTGCTAGGGGACCAAGTAGGCTTTCTTTCTTGCATAATTTACCACCTACCAAGACATATTTTATGGCCTACTACCTGACCTTAAAGTCGGCCCCGGCAGAGGGGTTTCACAAATAGTCTGCTTGACCTCAGCAAGAATTTGATGAACTTGATCCACGACGTGAAGACGCCACCCGCAGACTCATCGAAGCCATTCAAGAGCAAAACGGTGTATATCTTTTGAGCATTCCCCTGGACTGTCACATCAAGGATATGGATTCCCAAAAGTCTTTCTTCGCTTATGATTTGAAGAGGAATCAGGAGGAGATTCGTTGGGTCAACGTTCCATGGGACAACCTGCGTCTCCTCTTGGAAAGACCTCCCAACCATCCTCCAGAAGACCTACCTGTTGTTCGATCGTCTCAGCTCGAAGGTACGCTATTCGGGGAAGTCCCTACTACGGAGAGCAATCGGATGGACCCTCCCGATGCAACCATTTCTAATGAGCTAGCTGCCGCTACTTGATTCTTTTGATTACTAGCACTGGTGATTTTCTTTCGCATATTATGAGCACTATCGGCCGCCGGTGAGTGGTGCGCCACTTTTGAACAATAGGGCAGTAACGCGTTACTTCCGATATAAGGCGTTACTTACGATATAAGGCGTTCCTTTTGAACTCTTCGCCCTCCAACGAAATTAACTTGTAAGCTCCTTTGTCATAGGTCTTACTTACGATATAAGGTTCATCCCAATTCGACGACCACTTACCAAACTTAGGGTCTTTGACCCCAACTGGTAAAATAGTTTTCCAGACTTGGTCGCCTTCAACAAACTGCTTAGACTTAACATGTTTGTTGTAGGCGCGGGCCATTTTATTCTTGTTGAATTCTAACTTGCTGCGGGAAACCAATCTGTCATCGTCCACATAGTCCAATTCTATTAATATAGGAACCGTTTGGATAGGGCTTATTTTGAGCTTATGCAAAATAACTTATGCAAATAAATAAGCTTTTATGTATTATTCATAAGCTTGTTAAGCTAGTTTATGGAAAAACAACTTATGGAGATATAATTTTTGTTAGTGAGAACTTGTGAGTCAACAAAAAAACTTATTTATCTCCATAAGTTGTTTTTCATAAGATAATCCAAACGGGCCCTTAGTCTGTTCGTACACGTCCAACACTGCGTCTCGACCGTATACCAATCGGTGGCCGTGGACTTCAAATTTCTCATAGCCCATAAGGCCTCATTGAGGTTTTCATGCCACCTCCTCGGTTTGTCCTCTATGTTCTTCTTGATGAGCTCGATAGTGATTTTGTTTGAAGCCTCGGCCTGTCCATTAGCCTAGGCATAGTAAGCTGTTGAGTGCCTCATCTTGATGTTGTTTTCCTGAACAAAGGCCACCACTCGCTCTATTGTGAACATAGTACTCTGGTCCGCGGTTATGGTTTCTGGGATCCCAAATCTGCAAATGATTTGGTTCTCAGTGAACCTAATCACCGAATTCTGGCTTGACAATCGAGTGGAGCTCGTCCGCAAGCACCCGTTGAATGGGGCCGTGCAAATGACAAGCTTTGTATCCCTTGGGGTACTGGTAACAATCGGCCGTGATAGTCGGCCAATAGTAGCCATGTCTGTAAATCAACCACTTCATGGACCTAGCAGATGACCAAGTAGGCTTCCTTTCTTGCATAATTCATCGCCTTCTAGGACATATTTTAAGGCCCTCTGCTTGACCTTAAAGTTGACCACAGCGGAGGCGTTTCACCAATAGTGTGTCAAAAGCCATATCCAAGCATCAGCTGGGTCTTCTTCGACCTCCAAACCGTTCTCTTGTACCCCGACGCCTGTTGAGCGAGGCCATTTTCTTCCTGGTTGTCCTCTCTGGGAATATGCGTAATGATTACATCGGCGAAAAGCTTTAACAAGCTATAGGCTGAGGCACGCAGTTCTCTTAACTTAGCATTTTAGCACTTGTACTCACCCGTGATCTGCTTATTTACCAACTAATAATCTCCCTTCATTTCTATATAATAGACTTTGATTACGACTAAGATATCAAGGAAAATCATCAAGGCTTTGTACTCCGCCTAATTATTGGATGTTGATCCTCAATCCTTCACATGAACATCCAAGTTGTACCACAAGGGCTAAAGATAATCATCCCCATTCCAGCTCTAGTTTGGGTACTTGAGCGTTCAAGCATGTGGACACACGGCTTAAGGCTGACGTAATTAGTTGTCTCGGCCGCGGAATAATAGACATCAACACATGGGTGTTGGGCGAGAAAATTGGCGAGGGCTTGTCCTTTGACTACTTTATAGGTACATATGATTAGGCAAATGCATATAATGGCCCACTTTTCAAGTCTACCTTACAACATAGGCAATTAAGAACGTACCTTTACGATATCAACTTTGAAGTCAATAATGTCACAAGAAAGGGGGGTTGGAATTGTGACCCTTTTTAAATTCACCGGCAAGAATAGAACTTTCTTCAGAAGTATGATTTAGAGTTAGGACAGTAAGTGATTTGTGTTAAGAAGGGTGAGTCAAAAACAATCTTCTTAACTTAGTTGGTGAGCAGAGAAGGTTGATTTATCTGTCTTATCAACTATATAGAGGAGTTGAGAAGGGTCAGACAGTTCCACCTTCAATACTCAACATTTCTCAAAGTATATCTGTTTGATTGTTAAGTTGTAGCTAGACTGCTGATATTGTTGTAATATATTTAGAAACAGCTTTTCAAGAGCTTTAATAGGATGTTATAAATATAGAGAAGATGTGAGAAGGGTTAAAAACTTTGTTTTATTTTACAACATTTATAGGCAGAGAAGAGTCAGAGTTGATACTTCTCAGTTTTCACAAATCTTCTCCTGATGGAGAGTTTTCTCATGAGGTGCAAACTAATGGTTTGAAAGCAGTAAATAACACAGTGATTTATAGTGGATCACTCAAATTCCTGGGCTACATCCACTCCACACTTCCTGTGAGTATTTCCACTATTTTCCAAAATAGTTTACACCTTTTACACCTCCCTAGGGTAAAAGAACTCTTGGTAGTTTTCTTCACACAGCTCTACCTACTGTAAACTCCCCTAATAGACTCCTCCTGATCTATTAGACTGCTTCTAACATAGAAGCACTCACTTCTCAAGTTCTACAACAACACATGCCACTTGAGAAGGTTCCCTACAGGTTTTTGTTTAAGTAGTTGGGTTTGTGGGATTTCTAGAGCTTGGTTGATACAAATGGAGTATGCAATAAATACAACAACACAAGACTTAATACATACTCAGAGATCAAGTGAATCCCTTATGGTTTGTAGCAGCTGAGTATGGATGAGAGAAAACTTTGACACTTGAGAAGGTTGGAAGTTAAGAACTTAATGCACTCTCACGAGGATCAATGGCGACCAGGAGCGTTAATTTATAGATGAATATATGTGTAATATCCTCTGGTCCAAAGATTATAGTCGTTGGTGAAGTAATATAGTCGTTTATAGCAGTTGAGAAAAGCTGTCTGCACAACACAACTGTGTTTCTGCTTTTCTGCAGAAGACAGCTGTTTCCAGTTGTTCATGACCCTTCTCACAATGACTCTTTTTACATATGGTAGATGATGATGCTTCTCAAGTTGATACTTCTTATGTTGATGCTTCTCATGTTGATGTTCCTGAAGATGGTTCATAGTATGACCCTTCTCAACATGACTCTTCTCATCATGACCCTTCTCAGGGTTATGACTCTTCTCAACTTGACTCTTCTCATAATGACCCTTCTCAGGGTTATGAGTGTTCTCATCTTCTTCTTTATGATTCTGTCATGACTCTTCTAGGTTTGATCCTTGTTATCTATTCTTCTCATATTGCCACAATAATAAATAAAGCTTCTCATGATGATCTTTCTCAAGTTTACCACGTGGTCTTGATCTTTGGATCTTGTCAAGAGAAGACTTTCTTCTTAGGGCATTGTGGACAGTATTCTTCTTAAGTTTTCTCATAAATGATGCTTCTCATAAGCATATACCTTCTTGAGATTTGTTTGATTGAACCTGTTCTTATATAACACTCAAGAAGAACAATAGTAGCATATACCATCAGAAACCTTAAGCTTTTCACATTTGAGGTTTGTTAATCATCAAAACTTAATTAGGGATTTGGCCTCAACAGTTATCACATATGACAGATGATGAAGATGATGCTTCTCAAGTTGATGCTTTTCATGTTGATGTTCCTTAGAATGGTACTTGTAGTATGACCCTTCTCAACATGATTCTTCTCATCATGACCCTTCTCATGGTCATGATTCTTCTCCACTTGACTCTTCTCATCTGATGCTTCTCATCTCCTTTCCTATAGTTCTGTCATGACTCTTCTTAGGTTGATCCTTCTTAGGTATCCTTCTCATATTGCCATAGATACAAATGAAGCTTCTCATGATGATCTTTCTTATGTTTACCATATGGTCTTGATCTTTTGAGCTTATCACAAGAAGGTTTCTTCTTTAAGAACATTGTGGGAAGTATTCCTTTAAGTCTTCTCATATTTTGTGCTTCTCATAAGCATACATCTTCTTGAGAGTGTCTTGATTAACCTGTACTTATTAATCACTCAAGAAGAGACATTAGTAGCATATGAAATCAGATAACTTAAGCTTCTCGCATTTGACGGTTTGTTAATCATCAAAACTAATTAGGGATTTTGCCTCAACAATCTCCCCCTTTTTGATGTTTGACAAACTCAGTTGAGATGGATTAAGTTTTCTGATTTAGCTTTAAAATTTTCTAAGGCATGATTTAATTTTGCTCCCCCTAAATATGTGCATGTAGATTTAAGTCTTTTAATATCACACAATTCAGATATTCACACATAAGAACATAAGCAAGAACATGTATTTTCATTAATATCATCAAAAGAATCATTGGAATGATTACAATGTGTTATGTTCTTAGTGGCAGATATGCCTATAAAACTAAAAGCAGATAATGAGAAGAACACTTCTCAACAAAAAGTGCCAAACACACAGACGCTAGCTAATGAAGATTATTCAAAATAATCCTAAGACCTAAGAACTTAATCTACTCTTCTCCCCCTTTTGTCACACATCAGAAAGGTGGAGACAGACAAAAAAGATTAAGGGTCCATTTCGATGGGGAAGACCCATCAGAAGAGGAAGAATTAGCAGGCCTAGGAATGTCAGGAAACTGAGCAGTAGGGCCAAATTATGGTGGAATTAGATTAGGAGCAACAGTGGCTAGTCCTTGTTGCAGAATCCATGACTGGTATTGCTCATTACGAGAAGCTTGAGCCCTTTGGGCTTGTTGTATGATTGCCTATCCCTCAAGTACATCCTTCAACACGGCCTTCATCCTTCTAATCATTTTATCCATCTTACACATTCTTTTCTCCATGACAGCAGAAAGTTCAGCATGTGGGCTTTGCTCTTTGAATTCCTCAGCAACCTTCTCATGTGCTGTACTAGAAGGTTGAGCAGCATTGAGAAAAGAGGAAACCAGAGACCCAAATTTTGATGGCATATTAGAGGGTTGTGTTTGAGTGTTGATGGAAGGGAATATAGGTTGGGGAGAGTAATCTTGGGGAGTTTGGTTAAGGTTCAGGAATTGGTTAATGTTTGAGGAGATTATGGTATTTGTGGTTTTAAGGGGTGAGATACTATGTTCTAGGTTGATAGCAGCAAGCAATTGTTCAAGGTTATGTGAGGTGACTCTTGAAATGGTTGGATTAGCTGATGGTTCAATTGGGGGTGCTGATGCAATAGGCATTGGTGGAGGTGAGAAAGGTTGGGTATTTGGTAAAGTGAGTGAGGGTGAGAAAGGTGGGAGTGTAGGCATTTGTTCATTGAACATTGAGGGAAGAGGAGTTTGTATGATGGGAGATGAACTGTTTCCTTGAAACTCCCCCTGAGGTCATGCTGGGTTTGGAGTTATATCATCCAATATCACTGTTCTCTCAAAACCATTTCCTCCAGAGGAATTAATGTGCAGTTCTTCAGTTTTTCTTCTGAATTAACACCACCAGAAGTTTGATCTGGTATGTTCATCTCCAAATCAGCAGCAGCAACATTGAAGCTATCCACCAAGTTGCTTGTAACTTCTTGTTCAAAAGGTTTCCAGACACCACTTGTTTTTCCTCTAATGTACACCTGTCAAATGAGCATTGACTTCTTTTGAGGTGGAGTGAGAATCACTCTTCTTATCAGTAATGGTCTTTTCATCAGAAGTTTCTTGAGGACCCTTCTCAAGTTCCTTTTAGGCTTGCTCCTTTTGAGGTTGAACCTTCTCAGCACTTGTTTCATCATTCTGAACCTTCTCAGATTGATTTTCCTCCATTTCTTCATCTTGATCCATCTCAGGATCATTCTCTTTCATTTCTTCACTCTTCTAATGTTCTGATTCCTTATCAGAACCCTTCACAGGAGTTTTCTCCTTATGTTGAGGGATGGGTTCATTCCTTATCTTGCTTCTTGTCTCTCTTCTAATCACTTCAGTAATAGTTTCTTCTGTATCCACATCAGTGGACACACTAGACAATGATTTTGTCTTTTATTTCTTCGTCTTCCTATCATTTTGATCTTCTCTTGGTGAAACATCAAGCCCCATAAGTTTCAAGTTCTTAGCAGTGAATGGTTTGGATTCTATGACACCTTCACTAACAGATATCTTAATCAAGTAATGATTGAAGATTCTTGTGAGTGCTTTCCCATAGGGCAGAGATACCAATGAGGTTGTACCATTGTTCCTCATACATCTGGATTCCTTCATCTGGAATTTCCAGAGCAAGTCCAATAGAGCAAGGGGTGATGCTGAACTCCCTATCACCAAACCATGATGTGATTTTTGGAGGATCAGTTTGGAACTTGGCATTAGCATAAAATTCCCTAACTCTCTCTTTGTATACCAAATCATCTAGAGAGATAAACTTCTCCCATTTCTGTTCAGTGAGAAATGGGGTGATGTTCCAACCACATCTCTCAATTTCTTCCAGAGAAAATACAGTGCCAGAAACAATGGCTTTGGAACTCCACTTGGTCATTTCTGGTTGCTTCCTTTTCTTCAACCCTTGACCCTTCTTGCCACTAGGAGGCAAGGGAATCTCAACCTTCTTTCCTTTATCCAACATCTTCTTCAAAGGAACCTTCTTAGCAGCAGTTTTGGTGACTGGTTGAGAAGATTCAACATTCTTAACACTAGGAGTTTGCTCTGTTTCATGCGTAGGAGGGTGTTCATCTTTCTCTAAATCAATGGGAGAATCAGAGGATGTTCCAGTGGTATTCTTTGATGCGGAATGGAGCTTTACTCACATTGAATGCCTTGGATTTCCACTGGGAGTGTGTTTCATTTTTGCTGGTCGTGATTTTAGGGGTTTTACATTAACGATCTGTTATGGTGAACCAAGAAGGAAAAAGTTTGGAGTTTGTTCTTGCGATTTGAAATCAGAGTAGGATGAAGTGGGTTCAGTGTTTTTGGCTCTTACCATTTAAGAGCAAGTGATTTTGTGAGACGAGAGAGAGAGAGAGAACGGTTTCGTGAAGGAAAGAGGAGAGAAGTGAAGTGAAGTGATTTTAATCACTTTAGAACGGTTATTGCACAACGGTTACAACATCATTAACTGATGTGTGTAACTATTGATTGCACATGATCCCTAATGAAATGATGCTTAATATCAATGTGCTTGGATCTAGAATGTTGAATTGGATTTTTGGATAGATTTATAGCACTAGTATTGCCACAGAATATAGGAATACCTGAATAGCTTAAAGAGAACTCGTCAAGATGATTCTTGATTCATAGAATTTGAGAGCAAGAACGAACAGCTGAGACATATTCTGCTTCAGTGGTTGACAGGGCAATTGTGTTTTGTTTTCTACATGACCATGAGATGAGTGATTCTCCAAGCAATTGACATGAACCACTTGTGCTTTTTCTTTCAATTTTATCTCCAGCATAGTCAGCATCACAATACCCAATGAGCTCAAAATGTGTTCTCTTTTTGTACCATAAACCACCACTAGATGTTCCCACAAGATATCTAAAAATTCTTTTGACAACACATAGATGGGACTCTTTTGGAGCAGTTTGAAACCTTGCGCATAGCCCCACTGAGAAGACTATGTCTGGTCTACTTGCAGTGAGATATAATACAGAACCAATCATTCCTCTATACTCTTTTTCAGAAACAGGCTTACCCTTCTCATCTTTTTCAATGTTTGCAGAAGGGTGCATGGGGGTAGCCATAACTTTTGCATCACTCATTTTATACTTCTTAAGAAGGTCTTTGATGTATTTCTCTTGAGAGATAAAGATACCCTTCTCAAGTTGTTTAATTTGCAAGCCAAGAAAGTATCTTAGCTCACCCATTAGACTCATTTCAAACTCACTCATCATTAATTTTCCAAAATTATTACAGAGCTTTTACATTTGTGGCACCAAAGATGATATCATCAACATAGATTTGAACAATCAGTAGTTCATCTTTGAGAGTTTTTCTAAAAAGAGTAACATCTATTTTTCCTCTTGAAAAACCATTTTTGAGAAGGAAGGTACTCAGTCTTTCATACCAAGCTCTAGGAGCTTGTTTGAGACCATAGAGTGCCTTGGTTAGCTTAAAAACATGGTTTGGATGTTTCTCATCAATAAAACCAGGAGGTTGGTGTACATACACTTCCTCATTTAGAAAACCTTTTAGAAAAGCACTTTTGACATCCATTTGAAAGATTTTGAAATCTTTATGAGCAGCATAAGCTAGAAGTATCCTAATGGCTTCCAATCTAACAACAGGTGCAAATGTTTCATCATAGTCAATACCTTCCTGTTGATTGTAGCCTTGAGCAACTAACCTTGCTTTGTTTCTGATGACTTTACCATTCTCATCCATTTTGTTCCTAAATACCCATTTAGTGCCAATGACAGATTGGTGTGTAGGAGATGGGACTAAGTTCCATACCTCATTCTTCTCAAATTGAGAAAGCTCTTCTTGCATTGCTTCTACCCAAGATTCATCAACAATTGCTTCATTTATGTTCTTTGGTCCTATTGTTGAGATAAGGGCACTCTGAGAGTCTTCTCTTCTAAATGAGCTTCTGGTTCTTACTGGTTCAGAAGTTTCACCAATAATTTGCTCTTGAGGATGGTGAGTTACTAATCTCCAACTTCTAGGTAGTTCAGAAGCTTGTATAGGTTGACTGTTTGGGTTATCTAGAGGTTTAGAAGGGTTGGGTGTTGATTCTGTTTCAACTTTCTCACTTGCTTCAACACCCTTCTCACCTATCATATCTGCATCAATCTCATCATCTTCATTTCTATATGTTGAACTGTTAGTTTCAATAAACATCACATGCATGCTTTCTTCAACATCTTTAGTCCTAAGATTGAACACTCTATATGCTTTTGATGTGAGAGAATATCCTAAGAATAGTGCAGGATCAGATTTAGCATCAAACTTTCCTAAATTATCCTTGTTATTTAAAACATAGCAATCACATCCAAATACATGGAAATAAGAGATGATAGGTTTCTTTCCTTTCCAGAGTTCATATGGGGTTTTGTTTAAAGTTTTTCTAATAGTTGCTCTGTTCAAAATGTAGCAGGCAGTGTTTACTGCTTCTGCCCAAAAGTATTTTTCAATTTTGGAATCATTGAGCAATGTTCTAGCCATCTCTTGCAATGTTCTGTTTTTTCTTTCTACTACACCATGTTGTTGAGGAGTTCTTGGACAAGAGAAATTGTGAGACACACCATTCTCTTCAAGAAAGGTTTTAAATAGAGCATTTTCAAATTCTCCTCCATGGTCACTTCTAATTGCAACAATGTTAGAACCCTTCTCATTTTGAACTTTCTTAAAAAAGGTTTTGAAACTTTCAAAAGCCTCATCTTTGTTCTTTAGAAAAATCACCCATGTGAACTTAGAGTAATCATCAACTATAACAAACCCATACCTTTTTCCACTTAGACTAGCATGTTTAGTACGACTAAAAAGATCCATGTGCAGAAGTTCCAGAGGTCTTTGAGTGGATATCATGTTGATAGGTTTAAAAGATGATTTAACATGCTTTCCTTGAGTGCATGCTTCACATGATTTATCCTTCTCATACTTGATCTTTGGAAGTCCTCTGACTAAATCAAGTTTGGATAATTTTGAAAGGGTTTTCATGCTAATGTGACCAAATCTCCTATGCCACATCCATTTGTCATCTTCTTTAGAAATTAAACACATTTGATCAGTTAGATCATCAAGACAAATTCTATAGAGGTTATTTGTTCTATGACCAGTAAAAATAGTTTTTCCAGACTCTAAACTATTTATTCTACATACATCAGATTTAAAAGTCACTTCATGTCCAAAATCACATAACTGACTTACACTAAGTAAGTTATGTTTGAGTCCTTTCACAAATTGAACATTTTGAATCTGAGCAGACTTTATTTTACATACTGTACCTACTCCTTTGATGAAGCCGTTGTCATTGTTGTCAAACATAACAAGTCCTCCATCAAAGCTCTCGATGGAGAGGAATTTATCTTTCTCCCCTGTCATGTGCCTTGAGCATCCACTGTCTAGGTACCACAGCTTTCTTCTTGATGCTATGAGGCATGCCTGCATTAGTTTTTGACAATGATTTAGGTACCCATTTGTCTTTGGGTCCTTGAGGGTTAGTTTTCAAATTCATGGGATCTTTTTGCTTATTTCTATAGACTGAAATATGATGTCCAGTTTGTTTACAATTTAAGCACTTGGTTCTGGAAAATCTATTTCTCTTTTTATACATTTGATCTTCTTCAGAGGGAGTTAACCCTACATGAGAAGCTTCAAGATTTTGTGTATAGATCATAAGCTCATTTGCTAAATCACTAACTTGCTTTCTAAGCATTGTATTTTCATTTTCAAGCTCCAAGTTAGACACAATGGGTTTTTCCTGTGTTTTTAGGTTGAGAAGCTTGATTTGTTCAGATAGTTTGAAATGAGATTTTTGTAAGATGTGAATTGTTTTTCCCAATCTTTCATTTTGGGTTTTCAGCTCCTCATTTTCCTTTTTAAAACACATAACTGATCTTTAAAAAACATGCATTTTTTAGAATGGATGTTTGAATCATAAAGCAAGCTATCCAATGAGGATTCTACTTCTTTGCAAAGTTCACATTTAGAGAGTTTAGAGTTTTGTACCTCTTCTTGTTCTGTTCCTGCCATGAGACAAAGATTTGCTGTTTCTTCTTCATGCTCACTTGATGATTCTTCTGAATCATCCCATGTGGCCATTA
The DNA here is from genome assembly GCA_963573325.1 of Astragalus glycyphyllos. Taxonomy (NCBI): domain Eukaryota; kingdom Viridiplantae; phylum Streptophyta; class Magnoliopsida; order Fabales; family Fabaceae; genus Astragalus; species Astragalus glycyphyllos. The sequence continues at coordinate 58,537,124 of OY754311.1, read as the reverse complement.
AATTTTTCTTCTGAGGTGTGAACCTTCTTGGACTCTTCTTATTTAGAATAGGGCAATCTTGTTTCATGTGACCAGGCTTCTTGCATTCAAAACTAGTGAATTTTGATTTGTTTCCTTCTCCTTTAAATGTGTCCCTTCTGAACTGAGGTTTTCCTCTTCTTTTGTTGTTAAGCCATCTGTTGATTCTCTAAGATATCAAGGCTAATTCCTCTCCTTCTGTATCATCATCAGTTTCTTGCTCTTCCTCATCTATTTGAGAAGATTTAAGTGCCAGTGACTTTCCTTTCTGAGAAGAAGAGTTGTCTTCTTTTTGGGAAGCTTTTAGAGCAACTGTCTTCCTCTTAGGGTGTAGTTCCTCCATGAGTTCTTGTTCATGGATTTTTAGTGAGCCCAGCAGATGGTCAATTTCTAATGAAGACAGATCATTTGCTTCTTCTATAGCAGTTTTCTTTGGTCTCCAAGCTAGTGGAAGACAGTTGAGAAGCTTGTTAACCTTCTTAGCATTTGGATAGATTTTTCCCAGAGCACTTAACCCATTGATGATTGTGGTGAATCTGCTGAACATTTCATCAATGGTCTCTTCTTCAGTCATTTTGAACATTTCAAATTCGTGGATGAGCATGCCTTTCTTTGCTTCTTTGATCTGATCAGTTCCCTCATGAGCAGTTTGCAGTGTATCCCATATTTCCTTAGCAGTTTCTTTTCCCACTATCTTGTAATATTCTGCTCTTCCCAAAGCACAAGTTAAGTAATACTTGGCTTTAGCATTTTGTAGTACACGATGCTTCTCATCAGCAGTCCAATCAGCCTTTGGTTTGGGAATATGGCTGTTTGGTAAAGGACCTGCTATGGTTGGAACATATGGACCATTTTCAACAATGTCCCATATGTCTGTGTCCTGAGATTCAAGGAATTGTTTCATTTGAATTTTCCAATAGTAGTAGTGTTCACCATTGAACCCAAGTGGTCTGTTTGATGAAGCACCTTCTGTTAGGAAGGCAACAAAATTTGGTTTGGCCATGACTTCTTCCAAGATCTTTTCCTCTCACACTGTTGAGTGTGCTCAACCCAGAGGCCGAGCTCTGATGCCAATTGAAGTCAATAATGTCACAAGGAAGGGGGGTTGGAATTGTGACCCTTTTCAAAATCACCTGCAAGAATAGAACTTTCTTCACAAGTATGATTTAGAGTTAGGACAGTAAGTGATTTGTGTTAAGAAGGGTGAGTCCAAAACAATCTTCTTAACTTAGTTGTTGAGCAGAGAAGGTTGATTTATCTGTCTTCTCAACTATATAGAGGAGTTGAGAATGATCAGACAGTTCCACCTTCAATACTCAACATTTCTCAAAGTATATCTGTTTGATTGTGAAAGTGTAGCTAGACTGGTGATATTGTTGTAATATATTTAGAAACATCTTTTCAAGAGTTTTAATAGGATGTTATAAATATAGAGAAGATGTGAGAAGGGTTGAAAACTTTGTTTTATTTTAGAACATTTATAGGCAGAGAAGAGTCAGAGTTGAAACTTCTCAGTTTTCAGAAATCTTCTCCTGATGTAGAGTTTTCTCATGAGGTGCAAACTAATGGTTTGAAAGCAATAAATAGCACAGTGATTTATAGTGGTTCACCCAAATTCCTGGGCTACATCCACTCCTCACTTCGTGTGAGTATTTCCACCATTTTTCCAAAGTAGTTTACACCTTTTACAACTCCCTAGGGTAAAAGAACTCTTGATAGTTTTCTTCACACAGCTCTACCTACTGTAAACATACCTAATAGACTCCTTCTGATCAATTAGACTGCTTCTAACACAGAAGCACTCACTTCTCAAGTCCTACAGCAACACATGCCACTTGAGAAGGTTCCCTATAGGTTTTCTGTTTAAGTAGTTGGTTTTGTGGGATTTCTAGAGCTTGGTTGATACAAATGGAGTATTCAATAAATACAACACAAGACTTAATACATACTCAGAGATCAAGTGAATCCCTTCTGGTTTGTAGCAGCTGAGTATGGATGAGAGAAAACTTTGACACTTGAGAAGGTTGGAAGTTAAGAACTCAATGCATTGTCATGAGGATCAATGGCGACCAGGAGCGTTAATTTATAGACGAAATTATGTGTAATATCCTATGGTTCAAAGATTATAGTCGTTGGTGAAGTAATATAGCCGTTAGTAGCCGTTGAGAAAAGTTGTCTGCACAACACAACTGTGTTTCTGCTTTTCTGCAGAAGACACCTGTTTCCAGTTGTCATGACTCTTCTCACAGTGACTCTTCTCACATATGACGGATGATGAAGATGATGCTTTTCAAGTTGATGCTTTTCATGTTGATGTTCCTTAGAATGGTACTTGTAGTATGACCCTTCTCAACATGATTCTTCTCATCATGACCCTTCTCGTGGTCATGATTCTTCTTAACTTGTCTCTTCTCATCTGATGCTTCTAATATCCTTTCTTATAGTTCTATCGTGACTCTTCTTAGGTTGATCCTTCTTAGATATCCTTCTCATAATGCCATAGATACAAATGAAGCTTCTCATGATGACCTTTTTCAAGTTTACCATATGGTCTTGATCTTTTGATCTTATCACAAGAAGGTTTCTTCTTTAAGAACATTGTGGGCATTATTCATTTAAGTCTTCTCATATGTTGATGCTCCTCCTAAGCATACATCTTCTTGAGAGTGTCTTGATTAACCTGTACTTATTAATCACTCAAGAAGAGACATTAGTAGCATATGAAATCAGATAACTTAAGCTTCTCACATTTGAGGGTTTGTTAATCATCTAAACTAATTAGGGATTTGGCCTCAACAAACTTTGCATACAACTAGAACCTCTTTAGGCAATAAATACTATTCTAACTTGGTACAAGCGTTGAATAATGATAAACAAAGCTTTTCAATGGGAGAATATTTAGTCTCAACATCGTTGAGAATTCAACTAAGGTGGTAAAGAGCTCGCTCGGTGCCATTGTCATCATCCTGGGAAAGAAGGCAGTTGATGGCTTGATCTTCGGTCGTAATGTAGAGCTTCAACAGTCTCCAAGGCAAAGGAGGAACTAGGATTGGAGGACTGGGCAAGGCAGCCTTGATCTAATCAAAGGCCTCCTGTTGCTTTGTGTCCCATGCCATCTCTTCGTTGTTTTTCAACCTAAGCAACAGAGAGAATGCCTTCATCTTACCCGCTGAATTGGCAATAATCCTTCTCACAAAATTGATCTTGCCGAGGAGGCTCTACAACTCCATTTCGGACCTGGGCGATCTAGCTTCCAAGATGGCTCGCACTTTGTTTTTCTCTACCTCGATGCCTTGATTTTGCACCAAGAAGCCTACAAAGTTCCCTGTAGATACACCAAATGCACATTTAGTGGGATTCATCTTGATGTTGTGGAGTCTCATTCGTTTCAAGGCTTGCTCTAACTTAGTTAGGTGTACCTCAATACTTTTTGACTTGACTACCACATCGTCAAGTCATGGAATATTGCATTCATTTCCCTTTAATAAGTGGCTCCTGCATTCTTAAGGCCGAAAGGCATGTCTAATCATTCAAAGATGCCTACGGAGCCAGGGCACTGGAAGGAAGTCTTATGGGTGTCCGCCATTGCCACATAGATCTGGTTATACCCAGAAAAACCATCCATGAAGGTCAATATGGCATTGTTAGCCGCGACATCGACTAGCATGTCAGCCACAAGCATACCATATTCATCTTTTGGAGTCGACAAGTTCAGTTTCCTGTAGTGCAGACCCTCACCAGGCCATTCTTTTTAATGACAGACACTATATTGGACAAGCATTCTACATACCTAGTGGTTCTTAAGAACCCAACCTTCAATAGCCTCTCTATCTCAACTTTGATCAGTGGCATCAGTTGAGGGTTATACCTCCTCAAAGGATATTTATGGGGCTTGCATTTGTCCTTGATAGGTAATCGATGTTCTACAAACGCTTCATCCAAGCCTGGCATCTCATGGTAATCCCATGCAAAGCAGTCGCGGTACTCCTTAATCAGCTCCAACACCTTATCCCTCTGTTGTACGCTAAGGATCCCACTAATCTTGGTCATCCTTAGTTCCATTTTCGTTCCCAAATTAACCCCTACCAATGGATCCTAACCTTTGAACGTGGGGACTCTTCGCTGAATGGGCTCAATGTAAGGAGGATTGGCCAACTGTCTATCTCTGATGTCATCTGATACCCTCAGGCGCAAATCATCCTGGAGCTCATCCTCCTCAAATACTACACCAAGCATGCCTTCTAAATTACTGGACCCTACCTGAAAGAGGTGTAACCTGTCGCGTAATCTTTGTAACACAAGAGGGATATCAATCATTGGACTTGTTAACAAGGTGTGGACCGGCCAACATTTTAAGTTTGAACCCCATTGTCCATTTGCAGGATTCTACCCGTCCTTCCTCATAGCTTCTTGGTATAGCAATAGGGAACATGTAAGGGGAATAGAAAATTACCTTGAACATCTTAACCTCGGCAGGCAAAGGAATGGGATCAGCTTCCATGATCTCCACCTAGTCACCAATCCATATCAACAGCTTTTAATGCAACATTGAGGGCACATATTCACTTGTGTGAATGTAGTCCCTCCCCAGGATTACAACATACGATGACTTCCCTTTGATAACCGAAAAAGCCAATCACGTTACCTTCGATCCCATAGTGACATCGCTGTATGCACTCCGAAAAATCCGGTTTGGATCCTTCTTCGTACAACGGGAAAAACAATGAAGCCGCCACCAATATTTTAATTTAGAAAAAACATTGGAAAGATCTTTTTAGGCGATTGGCCTTTTGAAAACGAGAGATGTAGGTTCGGGGGTCGGTTATGTGTGGGGAAGGTATTAGCACCCCACACATCCTTTCTACCGAAAGGGAACCTTTAATTTAGTGTGTGGTTTTTGACTGTTGATTTGAAACGCTTTGTTCTACTTCTTTTCTTCTTTTTTTTTATTTAAGAAAATGTTTTCGAAAACTGGGGAAAGAAGAATCTTTTTGTTATTATTTTTTTTTAAAAGGGTGCTTGACGGGAGGTGAACCCGCTCCTACGTATCCTCCGGTGCGATGAGGAATTCAAAGTTACGTAGTTCTAGTCTTGTTTTGAAAAGGCTCTTTTGTTTTTAGCTTTTTAGTTTTTAGGTGTTTTTTGAAATAAGACTCGAGTGTTCACTAATACCAAGCAAGCAATGGCTTCGAGTGGTTTTCATTACTAACTCGAAAGAAAATAAGTTGAAACCGATAATCAAACAAGCAATGGCTTTGAGTGATTGTAAGTAACAACGTTTTTTTTTCTATCCTTTTTTGCAAATGAGGCGAGCATCGGTGATAATCATCTAGCAAAGGCTTAGGACAATTACCACTAATGACTCGTGTTGTTTTTGGAATTGAATTGGGTTCGCATGTATTTAAGGTTTGGGAGCTTTCATGATAATCAAACAAGCAAAGGCTTCGAGTGACTACCACTAATAACTCCTCATTAGTGATCAAACAAGCAAAGGCTTCGAGTGGCCACTAATGATTTTGTTTATGAAGAACTTAGGGTTTAAGCTTGGAAAAGAAATTGGTCTTAATTTGTTAAAGACATAGTTTAGAAAAGAAGTTTGAAAGCAATTTGACTTTTGGAAAAGAGTTTTGGAAAACTAGTAGAACATTTTCAATCAAGTTCCAAGTCAATAACCAAAATGCAAATTGCTAAACTACAATTCATGCAATGATCTAAACTAGTAACCATTTTCATGTCAAGTTGTTTAGAAAAGAAAACAATGAATGCAAGAAAGTTCATAGATGCAAGCATAGCACATTCATTGAGATCATGTTATCAAGCAAGCAACAACATAGACCCAAATTGCAACTTACCCTTTCATGTTGAAAACATCTCATTACAACATTTGAATACACAATGCATGAATAGGAAAAGATGAACCTAGACTACACATATCATGTCACAATACATAGATAGGCAAAGAATGAACCCAAGTTGAACATTTTGGCAAAAATGCATGAATAGGCAAGAGAATGAACCTAGATTGCACATCTTATTGAAGATGCATGGCAAGAAATGAACCTAACTAGGCATTTATGACACAACATGTGAGTAGGCAAGGAAGTTACAAAGCACAAGTGAATTCAAACATTTAATGAATCACTTGCAAAATCCTAGGGATTTTCACATCAACATTTGACATAAGCAACAATGTGGTATCATTTTGATGGCATCAACATTTAGCATATTTCTACAATCAACCACATGAAAGGAATAAGTTGGAAAGGGCATTTGCCTCAAGTAAGATCATTAGCAAGCCATGAAAAATCAATTTGACATTTTATTTAGCAAGCATATGCAATTAAGGTGTTGGATCCCTTTAGGTAATCTTTAACACTTGGGATATGCACAAGTGCATAAGTGTCAAATCCTCTTACCAAATCATCAACACAAACATGATTTTCAAAGCAACCAACAAAAACAAGCACAATCCCTAATTATCTCATGAAATGCGACACCAACATAGAGCTAAAACCTCATTTTATTCTTTGAAAGCAACAAAATCATGCAAGCAAATGACATAGATCAAACTTTTTGGCAAGGATCCACATGATTAAGCAAAGGAATGCACTAAAATCACACAAACTCTAATTTTTCTACAATATGCGAAATGAAACATAAGCCCAAATCACAATTTTATTCATGAAAATGCAAGCACAAAATGAAAATAGCACAAACACACAATTTATTCCAAGAGAGAGACGCATTTCAAGCATCCAAACCTCCCAAAGTGTTTGTCAAAATGCTTGAAACACATCTCTCATTCAACAACAACAAATATATCAACATTTCAACATAAAATAGAGCACTAAAATGCAAAGAAATGCTTGATATGCAAAAATAGATTGATGATCTACATTTTTGGTGCTAAAATTTTGATGATGCTAAGATTGAGAGTATACCTCAACTCCAAGCTAGAATAGCGAAAGAAATAAGGTGAATGAACACTAAACCACTTGAATCAACCCTCTAATCTTCAATCTTGAGCTTGATTCTTGAGATTTGAAGATGGAACTTTGAAGAGAATGCAAGGATGATGAAGGATTTAGGACTAGAATGTTGATTTGAAGTGAAAAAGTGAAGAAATGAGGTGAGGGAATGAAGAGGGGTATTCGGCCAAGAAGGGAGAAGAGGAGAGGCAAGGTTTTTGAGTGTGAATTGTGTGCCAAATGAGAGGCAAAAAAATGCAAAATGAGAGGGAAATGAAGGGGTAGATATTCAGCCAAGCAATGAGGGTGGTGCCCAAGTTTTGCAAGTTGGTAGTTGTACTATTGTACTATCCATGAACCTTCCAATTATCCTCTCAATTTTGATTATTCCTTTCAAGATAATTATACATAAATCTAACCATTTTGAGCCATATACAAGGTATCTTGAAGAATATGCCATTTTTGAAAATGAGAGATGACCAAAATTGCCAACAAAAATCCTATCATATAATTTTTGGGAATATTACTTGTACTATTTTTTGAAATGATTTCTTGAATTAATTTGAACTTGATTTTTTTACTACACATATAAAATATGCGCACAATTTGAAAAATGATTTTCTTTATTTTTTATTTTTTTGTTCAAAATAATACAATTTCATTAAATAAATTCCCAAAAATTAATTAATTGGATTTTCAACTAGCAAAAATTTATTAAATTGAAATTGACCAAACAATGCCCCTTTTAAATGCCCCAAAATTCCTTAATTTCTCAAAAATGATTTTGAAAACCTTAGAATGCTTGGGTAAATACCCTAAACCCTTTCTCAAATAATGCATCACTCACAAAATTATTTATTTTTGCTGAAAATTAGGGTTTTGAAACTAGGCGGACAAAATTGGGGTATGACAATCGGCCACCAACACGTTACCTTCCCTTTGGCGTTCTTCCCAAGCTTCTTAATGGTAGCCAAATGCATAATATTCAATACAGCCCAACCATCCATGAACACCCTATTAAAGAGCTTCCCATTTAGGTGAGCTTTGATATACAGCGGATTGTTTTACCATGTTCACCGTAGGTTTCTCAAACAGCATGCCTTCGGTCACCTGATTAACTAATTCTGCTAAGGCGGTCTACTCAGCATCCTCAGCAAAAACATCACCCTGACGTTCCTTGGGTTGTCCTTTGGTTCCACACAACTCCAATGGCAGCAACCCCACCATTTCAACTTCTACGAGGAAACTTCCTCCTTCGTCGTCTAGTATGTCATCTAAGATGAAATCATCCATCAGTTCCTCCTCGAACACGAGTGGCCCTAAAGGATCCTCTGCACCATCATCCATCTCTAAGTCCACAACTTTCTCCGCCAACGACCTTGGGTCTTCCTTAGAAGATGACTCTGTAGTGTCGGCCTTTAGTGCCATGGTGTTCCTCGGGCTATGGGGGTCATACAAACAGTCTAATACAGCATCCGTTATTGGGCTACAAGCTATCTCTACTGCCCCAAACATGTTATTCACCTCAGCATTCCCTTCAAGAATATTGTCAAGCATAGGTTCCTCAACCGGGGTTTCACTGCTTGTCCTATCCTCAGTGGTTTTAGGAAAAGCCTGATCCAATGCATTGTCATGGTTAGCATATGCAGCATGCCCCTCATCTTCTGAGCAGCCCTCACCCATTGCGCCCTCCTCTTCTTCGAGCGTGTTTGAGTGGCTACTTTGGGGGGCAAATCTTCTGACACCCTCTTTTCCATCCATTGGTCTTGGGGTACCTCTGAGGGTGGTTTCACCATTTTGGTGGCCCTTAACTCCTTGACACTCATGACAGTGATGTCTACGGAGACCAAACCTTGCTCCGCCATTACCCTCTCCACCTCCTTATCTTCTTTAGAGGCGGACCTGGGGTGGGTTTTCTCGCCTGCCTTATATCACCATCAGTGGGTGAGAATTGTCCCCCAGAACAGAGGTGGCGGGCCATGGCATTGGCTCCTTTAGGTGAGCTTTTGGGCTCTCCGCATTTAGCTTGGACAACTGAAGCTCCGTCAACTCCTGAGTGAGACTGCCAGGCACGGGAAACTTCTTACAAGTCCTCCTAGGTTCACTCAACTCTCCTACCTCCAACCTACGAAGTAGGTGAGCCATCCAATTTTTTACGGCAGAGTTCCCAACCGATTGAAGAAAGATAGCATCTTCTCGAAAAGTCTTTCTCGTTTGGGTACCCATACGTACTTTTTCTTTCCCTTTCCCTTATTGGACCCTGTAAAAGAGACCATGTTTACACCCATTGCGGGAAAAGACTCGTTGTCTACAATCATCTCGGCTACACCTCTTTCGGCCAACTTGAATCTTCCTTCAATGATAGCCTTTTGGACGACTTGGCGGAATACAATGCAATTGAAGGTGGCATGACTATAAGAGTTATGCCACTTGCAGTACTTCTTTCCCTTCAACTCTTCGCGGGGAGGAATCTTATCGCCATCAAGTAGCCGAATCTGCTTGTCTTTGAGTAGGTACTTAAAAATATGATCAGCCTTAGAGATGTTAAGGGAAACTTCAGTCTTGCTGCTTGTCTCGTCCTTCTCTTTTCCCTTAGAAGGTTTCAGAGTTGGACATGCGTACGTCTTTCCATTGACTATCTAGGGCGCCACGATGTTTTCCTTGGGTTCGGCTGAGTCATCATAGTCCGAGTCATCCTCAGTGTTGACCACGACCACAAGATTTGGTTCTCGCCCTTAGGTAGCCCTTCTCTTCTCTTTCTCATGTATGAACTGCTTTATCTGAACAACCCTATATGCCAGACTATTGAGGTAATTTCAGGTTTGACCAAAAAGCCTCTCTTTTAACTGCGATTCTGGGAACTGAACCGAACACTTCCCGACCGTCTTTCTAAATCTTTTAGTGAACTAGGTCACGACCTCATCCACCTTCCGCCGTAAATTCATGAGATTGGCAGTAGTGACTTTAGGTTGTGGCTAGTAAAATATGTCATGGAAGCACCTTTCCATGTCTACCCATGTCTGTTATGGTATTCGTTTTTGTTCACCCGCTCCACATTCATCCGTGAATTAGCCTGTGTGCTCCATGGTCAGCTCTTTTAAATCCTTTAGGTAGAGGCACCAATCTGTCAACCCACTCGGGGTAAGGCTTCTTGTATATTGGCCTATCTAGCAGTTTCAATTGTACACCAAAGAACTTTTGAATGGTATAAACTTTCAAGTTCGGATCCAACAGCTGAGACCTCGAGGGCCTTGGCTCGGTTGTAACAGTTGGTTGCCACATTGCTTCTAGGGGGCCTTGCATTCTTGGCTGCAGCGATGCCTGAGGTAGACTATTAGCCCATTGCTGCCCGGGCATCACCTGGACAAAGTTTGCAAAGTCGGTTCCTTGAGCAGATGCTTTGTTACTTTGACAAGGTGGAATCTGGTCCCATGGCTGCTCAGCAGAAAGCCCAGTCATCTGAGGGTATGACTGTTAACCCATCAGAAATGGTACAAGTGCCTCTAGATACGGCTGACTAGGCGGCAAACTAGCTAAACCAAGGGGTGATACCCATGGCTACTGGTTAGGATATTAGCTGTCGGGCCTGCCATGCCCTAACTCTGGGATGAAGGCTTGCCCCCTCTGTGGGGAGGATAATTAGCCGTCGAGGGACATCCATAGGATGATCCCTGCAGTAAACCAATCGACCCTGTAACCTTGGGCAGTATTTCGGCCATCTGCACTTGTCCCTGCTGAAGATTAGTCGTATTGATAATTGTCGCCATAAACTGCTCCCCAGTGTTGGCATTGGTAAAATTACAAGGTTAAGGATATGTAGGGTTATGAGTTACCTGATGAAAATGTGCCTGCTGAGACTCGGCCATATTGCCATACGGGGGGGCTTGTTGCATACTTCCTAGGACGACATGAGAAGGTGCCTGTTGAGGTCCTGCCATCACGACATACGATGGAGTCTATTGCACGCTCCCCATTGGGCTGGGTAAGCCTCCTTGCGGTTGGCCGGGAAAACCAAGACTCGTTGCACTGCTGGCCTGCACAATACGCCTTTGCTCCTGTTCCTTGGCCTGGTGCACTTTGTTGTGCATCATAGGTTTAACTATATCAGCCAATTGTTGGGAGATTTGGTACATGATATCGTGGATCCCCAAGTCTATCTCCTGCTGAATGAACCATAGGTTCTTCGTCAATCGGTTGTAATTGGTCATGAGGTTCCACATCAACTAGCTGTGTTGAGACTCCCCGCGTACTTGCTATTTCAATGTTTTTGGCATTCATTAAACCTGTCTTTTTAGATGCAGAGTTTGGTTCCATGTTCAGGCTTCGACCAGATCGTAAGTACATACGCCAATGATAATTGAGGCCGGGAGAACTAAACTCGAAGGTCTGTTCGCCTGTGTCTTTCCCACCGGGCGTGCCAACTTTTTTGTCTTCAAACACTTCAATCCTATGCGTAGAATCGGCCAGAGGTTTAGGCAGTCTGTGATTCCTCTTTCTCCAAGTATTTGCGTCAAGGAAGGAACTTTGTTCCTCGACTATGGGTTCCCTAAATCCTCCAAGCCAGTCATTTCTAAGCCAATAAACGTGCTATTTGTCATAACCATACGATCCATATGGAAACTTGGCGTTATGTATCAAATAGGTTCGCTCACTCTGCCTTTTATAGTAATATTCAATTTGGTTTCTAACGCATCTTCTCCCATTACTATTAACTCCTTATGTTATAATCTTCTCAAGAAAATTTTGATACTAAATTCCCACATAAGTCCTAATCAAGGAGATATGTTCGTACTAAACCTATTACCTCTGCTCCATTAATCTCACATGTACCAATCTCTTTTTAGCCTCCACCTAAACATTCTATGATCATAAAGATTGAGAAACAAAAGACAAAAATAAGATCTATTCTTAAGTAAGTTGTAATCTACCAGAAAGTCATCCAAGCCAGTCAATCTGCTCAAGATGCTAAGCAAAAGAAACTTCTGGACTGGATACTTCCAATCACTCTGTCCCTTCAAATCCCTGGTTTTTAGTCTACTCTCGAGTCCGTCTCATCTAGCCCTTTTTAGTAAGTTTTCAAGAAAATACAGAAAAATGATTCTTCCTTTTTCCTTTTTGTTTCTATTTACGTAAATGAACATAAATCTTCCCCATAGATCTGGCTTAGCTTCCAATTCATGATTAATTTCAAGCATTCTTCAAGAAGACATGACACATTAGGAAGAGATACGATTTTGTGATCCTTCCAAAAATGAACATGTTGATGAGAAATCTCTTATTATAGTATATTGTCTATCTCATATTTTGCAATACTAAACTCATATATCATTATATAAAAACAATCAAGAAATAGGTTTTTCAAGATATGCATACCAAGATTGATGCTACCAAAACTTTGCTTTTATATCCATATGTGCCAAAGGGACTTTTAAAAACCAAATATTGCATTCAATATGCACAACAAGTCATATATGATTAAGAACTAGGTTTCTCTAAGATACAATAATCAAAAACATGTCATTTTCTCCTTTCACTTGTTCAAAAGGTTATAAATAAGACTTGAGAGAATAAACCTATCTTAAAAAAACTGCTTAACACTTAGGACCATGATTTCTAGTTTGCACAAAGCAGATTTTATAGTAGTAAAACTTGTGCACACAAGTTTGATAACTTGCCTTAGAAAGGGTGAATTTTCCGAATATGATGTTAATCCCTTTTGTACCCATTTAATTTTTGAAAGATTTCACAGGATAAACATGAGGTGACTCTTGTACACTATGTATCATATAATCATGCATTAATTTGCACTTACCAATTTAACACAGTCAAAAAAAATACATTTCTCTTTAACACTTCACATGTGTTTTTCAACGATAAAGCATAGTGAAATCACATAGAACATCAAACAATACTTTCAAACATATCAGCAGATATTGCAATAGTATGGATTAGTTTGGAACTGAAAATAGAGCAAGAAGTTTCTTTTAAGCATTTAACATTTGAGTACTTGTTAGCTTAGTCTTGAGAGAGATCAATTTGCATCACATCAGAGATAAGCATTGTATGGCATGTGAGGTTATTCTCGAGCAAATAATTACATTTTGAAAATGCAATAGTTTGTGTAACACTTTCTAAGGAATAATCATTTCAAATAAGTGTTTAGCATGTGTTCAAAAGGCCAAAATCAATATACAACAATTTTTCAATTTCCACTGAAATTTATTTATGATTAGCTTATTATCATAAGAATGATTAGAGACAGAGATTGTGCAATAATATTCTGTTTAGAACTAGGCACAAGCTCATTCAACTCTAGAGTAAATGGCGATGCATACAATTAGACTTTAAACCATATACTTTATTTATTATTTTAGCATGCATTCATAGTTTCAAGATCAATCAATCATATCGTGTCCTATAGTCAGAAAACTCAAATATATCATTGTGAGATTAAGATAAGATTTAATATTGAGTGTCCTTTAGTAGACTTTCCTACTTTGAGAGTTGTGTGATGATATTATCCTTTGTTCCTTTATAGGATTTCCTCATGTATAGCATTTGTACTTTAAAGATATTTGAATGATGTCAGAAGATAGATCTTAGTTGTATTCTCTTTAACATTGGAGAATGCATCTTCTTGAGTGTTGTTGGATGAAAATCATCCTCTTGAGGAATTCTTTGTAATCTTCTTATCAATAATTTCTTGGTAGAAGAAATGACTTGAGCGAGTTTTGTTGCTGGAGGATAGTGAATGATCATCTTGGATCCTCAGATTTTTCATTCTGAGGTAGTACATCTTCTAAATGAAGATTCTTATTTATATTTCTCTTATTGAGTTGGTGCCAACTCATGAACCCCTTCACTTTCCTTTCGGTTTAGCTAGTTTCTCATAATCTCTCTTTACATGCAACCTCATAACTTATTTCATCTTGATGATCTTGTATTTCTTCTTTTCATCACAATTTTCAATTGAGCTTGTTCATAATATTTGATTTGTAATCCTTAATGAGAAGAAACAAATAGTTCTCGTACCCAAGATTTATTTGTTCTTTAATTGTCAGTATTCTTCTTCTCAAGATCAGTGCGATACCATAATCAGTTCTCAATCAACATGTTATACCATGTAAATACATTATTGTTCATTTGATGCATGACATAGGATTTTGACAAAATGCTATACGAATGTATGTCTTCATTTATTCTCTTTGTCTTAACTCTTAAACAAGTACAATCACTTTGAAAAAATTAAGTATAATGACCTTGTTCACTATTAAGATTACATACAACACAATATCAAAATTTCAATTTCCTTTTCCGATGTATGAGTTGACAACTTAGAAGATAAATTTTTTGGCTTGATTCAATATATGATGCTTAGTACATTAATTCCAAGACAACTAATACGCACACAACTTTAAATTCAAATCAGATGATACTATTAGATGCATACACATATGATTCAATTTTACAATCACCTCAGTAGCAACCAATAATTAGAAAATGCATCATGGAACCTATAGAGTTTGTGGCATTAATCTCATGTATCTTCTTCCTAGTCTTTTAGTCTTATTTGGCATATGAACAATCATAAAGAAGTAGCCAATTAATCGACACAGGCATTTCAAATCCTTCGCTTTGAACTTACCACATTTTGCAAATTAATATCTCCAGTGTCTTTGAACTTACCACATTTTGAAAATCCTTGGCTTGGGCAAGCATTATAGAATATATGCTATGAGAATTGTGAGTTTTCCTAATTTAATTTGAGTGTGTTAACACCCAAAAATAATTAAGTTGTAGGCCGAGGGTTGAGGGAAAAGAGAAAATGGACTGGAGTGCTAAGGCAGACCACTAGACTAAATCTTAGGAGATATTTTGCTTATGAAAAGGAACCCAAGAGAGCCCCTCGGGGCATACCACAAGATAAACTCCTCGAGGGATAATGAGCGAGGCTGAAGGAGAGTAAAGTCTCAGCCTATAGAGTGACAAGGTGACTCGGGTGCTTAAGTTGTCGTCCGAGGACAAAAGTCAGCCGAGGAACCAAATAGCCGAGGTAAGACGGGCTTGCTTGGAAGGCAGGGAAGAGGAAGCACGAAGATAGAACGTGGGAGCAATTGAAGATCAAGCGAAGGATTGAGGCTGTGAAAAGCGGAGTGAGATAGTTTTACCCCACTAACCGTGCTAGTGCGATCGTGGGTAATTACTCTGCCTCTTTAGGGATTAGAAACAGTGATAGGCGTTGATCTTTGATTAATCCAACGGTAGACAAGTGTTGGCTCGAATAGTGGCCGTTGAGGGCCTATGTATAAAAATAGGAAGAGGATAATTGTACAAAGACACATATCAATCAAACAACTCTACGTTTATTTCAATTTTATCTTCTTTTACCGCACTTTACTTTTATTTTATCTTTATGCATTAGGTCAGTAGAATAATCCACCCCTCGCTTCTCATTCACTCACCCTTTCTAGAGAAGTCAGGATACCCATAGTCGAGGAGCCACGATCAGCGTCAAAAAAAGGGACTGCACCCAAAACGAAAAACACTGAGTCAGCAAGTGCTTCAGGGACAACCACCCCAACAGTTAATGCTGATTCAAATGACAACTCTCAACAAGACTATGAGGAGCTCGTGGGATGTTCACGTTGTTTATTTGACAGAAAATATACATGGGGATACACGATATCATGTACCAACTGTCCCACCAATCGGCTGACGTAGTAAAACCTATGGTGCACGATGAGCTGCAGCAAGCCAAGGAAGTGGAATAGAGACATGCTACGCAAGCCAGTAGCACGATGAACTATGGCTTTCCGGCCAATCACAGGGAGGACAACCTAACTCTATGGGGGGCACGCATCACGCGCTTCCATACACCAACCCAGTTGGACCTCGCGAGGCATCCTCCTATAACCTTATGGAAGGCATGCAATAGTGTCCATCGAGTGGGAGTTTGATTGGACCTCAGTAGGCGTTCTCTCATCAGATAAATCTGACTCCTATAATTCCTCAGCCCGGTACTTTTGCCACTGCCAACACTGGGGGGTAGTTTATGGCGAACGGCTTCTCTTCAGCAGGGACAAGTGCAATTGTCCAGAAGGCCGCCCTAGGCAGCAGGCTTGGTGGGGCTGCCGCAAGGGGGCAAGCCTTTGCCCCGAAATCAGAGAATGGCAAGATAGGTGGGTACTGCCCGAGTAAGCAGCCATGGGTCCAAAGCACACCTGGCTAGACAAACCTACATCCTAGTCAGCCATACGTGGGAGCAGTCAGTACCTACCCGGCGAGTTCCTATTTACAAACACAGATGGATGTTGCCCGATCGAGCAGCCATGACCTCACCGAGGCACTCAGGCATCTGTACTAGGAATTGACCTTGTTAACCTGGCTCAAGTAGTGCTTAGGCAGCCATGGACAGACGCTCCATCTCAGGTACCACCACAGCCCGGGGCGCAGGGTCCCCCAAACACAATGTGGCAACCAACGCCTCCCCTTGGAAGACCATCAGGGCCCCAACTCCTAGACCCTAATTTGATAGTTGACACCATCAAAAAGTTCTTCGGTATTCAGTTGAAACCGCTTGACAGGCCAGTGTTCAAGAAGCCTTACCCCCAGTGGGTGGACAAATTGGTGCCTCTGCCAAGAGGATTTAAAACCCCCGACTATGCCAAATTTTCCGGGGATGATGGTAAGTCCACAATGGAGCACATTGGCTGATTCACGGCCCAATGTGGGGAAGGAAACCAGAATGAATACCATAAGCTGCAGCTGTTCCCTTTGTCTCTGACAAGGACTGCGTTCTCATGATATTCTTCTCTCCCACCTGATTCCGTACACACCTGGGCAGACATGGAAATGTGCTTCCATGACAGATTTTACTGGCCACATTCTGAAGTTACCGCAGCCGATCTCATGAATCGACGGCAAAACGTGGATGAGGTTGTGACAGAATTCATGGAAAGATTCAGAAAGATGGCTGGAAAGTGCTTAGTACCTTTCCCAGAATCTCAACTTACTTCCATGGCCATCTTTGGAATGCACCCTCAATTGAAGGAGAAGCTTGAGGGACAAGCTTGTAATGACCTCAGTGGCTTAGATTCTAGGGAAGTTCAGATTGAGCAGTTCATACAAGAGAGAAAGGAAGAGAGCTACTAGGGGTCGAGGGCCTCAATTAGTATCTGTAGTTGATACAACCGAGGACTCAGATTATGATGAATCAGATGATTACACGGGAGACATCTTTGTGGCCGAGATAATTAAAGGAAAGGCCTACCACTGTCCTGCCATCAAACCTGCCAAAGGAAAGGAGAAGGACGAGGCAGAAAATAAGGTTGAGTATTCCTTTGACATATCTAAGGTCAACCAAATCTTTGATTATCTTCTCAAAGACAAGCAGATCAAACTCCTCGACGACCATAAGATACCTCCTCCTAAGGAAATAAAGAGGAAGAAATACTGTAAGTGGCATAATTCATTCAATCATGCTACTTCCAGTTGCTTTATCTTCCGTCGAACCATTCAAAAAGCCATAAGAAAAGGGAGGTTCAACATGGCCGACAAGGGGGCATCAGAGATGATTGTCAACATTGACCATTTCCCCAACATGAACATTAATATGGTCTCCATTTCAAGGAGCGGCCGAGGGAAAGGGAAGAAAAACTATGTGTGGGTTCCCAAGCAGGAGGCTTCCCCGGAAAAGAAAGTGTCTGTCTTCGACCTATTAGGGTCACCTTCTAAAGGATCTACGATGGCAAAGCGCATGGCTCTCTTGCAAGAAAATCTGCAATTAGGAGGACCGAGTCAACCTCAAGAATCCCAAAAGAAGCTCCCAAAGCCAGGGAAGCTTGTCCATGACCTCAGAGAATTACGCTTATCCAAGCTCAACCCTGAGAGGCACACACCTCGACCCAGAGACTTGAGAGAAAGACTCCAACACATCCTACCTAGGTGGCATGGTCGGTCTGTCGACGATCCCATTGGACAAGCCACCATTCCAGACCTAGAGGAAGAGGCTCACCCCAAATAGGAGAGAAGGGTAGCACAGGTCACTAGGGCTCAATACTCAACATCAGAGGACATTTCTGTTTTGCAGGACCACGAGCTGAGAGCAACTAGAACACTGAGGCCACCTTCGAAGATACCACAGAATCGGTGGATGACATAGACAACAGTAGAAGCACCAGCACCTAGAGTGGCCTCCAAATCACCCTCGCAGGAAAGGAGGCTACAGAGGGCGAGAGCTTTTAACAGAATGAGGGAGACGCTTTAGATGTTCACCTCAACCAGAGAAGGGAGTACCCAGACCATCCCCGCAGCCTCTGTTGCTACAGCGTTGGAACAGGCTTTCCCAAAACCGGCCGAGGACACAACTCCGGAGTAGCAAGCCCTCGAGGCAGTTGGCTCTAGTGCACCCATTGACAAGAAGCAAGAGCCCAACACCATGATAGGAATGGTGGATGCACCCCATAGCCCACTCATCGAGGTAGTGATAGAGTGTTTGTATGGGCCTCACAGTCCCAAACAACCCCAGCCAGTTAATGTACCCCATGTTGAAGGAACTATGACAGAAGAAGAACTTGCAGAAGACGACCTCTTGGGGGAAGACGCAAAGAATCCCTTCGGTGCATTGGAATTCTACGGGAACTCCCTAACCCAAAAGATGGGGAGTTCTGTGTTGAAATAGAGATGGTGGGCCTTCTCCCACCAAAATTCTGGGGAAATAAGGACCAACCAAGAACCCTCGAGGGAGATGTTTTTGCTGAGGAGGCCGAATGGGGTGCCTTGAAGAGCCCGAGGGACCAGTTACATAAGGGATGCTATTTGAGAAGCCCACGGTAGACATGACAAAACACTTGAAACCATTGTACATCAAAGCCCATCTAAATTGGAAGTTGTTTAATCGAGTCTTTGTGGATGGTGGCGCTGTGCTGAACATCATGCCATTGCCCACAATGAAGAAGTTGGGGCAGGGTGTCGAGGCCCTCATTCCAAACACGATGACCATGAATAGTTTCATGGGCCATCCATCTCACGCTTTGGAAGTATTGGTGGCTGATGTAACAGTCAGGACTAAAGTGACTCGCTCAACCTTGTTCATCATAAAAGGGAAGCCCTCATATGCTGTGATCTTGGGGAGAGTCTATATCCATACCAGTGAATGTGTTCCTTCCACTGTGCATCAAGCTAATAATATGGATAAGAGAAAGGGCAGAAAAAGTGGAGGCAGATCTTAATCCATTCCCTGCCGAGGTAAAGATGTTTGAGGTTGTCTTCTACTCCCCTCATTTGCGTCCTATGAGGAAGGAGGAACATGTGACTGGACTAAAAAGGGTTTCAAATTTAAAAGTTTGGCCGACCCACGGCCTAGCAATGAGAATAATGATTAGTCTCCCAATAGAAGTACAGAGCCTGTTGAATCCAGCATTGAAGAGGCTATGTTTGGTGCAGTATATGAAAACAACAGACTCTAGGAACACTCCTGCAAAGACACTTTGGATGATCCCAATAACGGGACGTTGGCCGAACCTCCCCATATAGAGCCCCATAAGCACCCGCTGAGGAGGTTCAACCCACAGCTGATGCCACAGATTAAGGCGGAGGTGTAAAGACTGCTGAAGGTAGGGTTCATAAGAACTGCTAGGTACGTAGAATGGTTGTCTAATATAGTCTCTGTGATCAAAAAGAATGGCTAGGTCAGGGTCTGTATGATTACTGAGATCTAAACATGGCCACTCCGAAAGATGAGTATGGTATGCATGTGGCCGACATGCTTGTCGACGTCGCGACTAACATTGCGATCTTGACTTTTATGGACGACTATTTTCGTTACAACTAGATATACCTGGTCGAGGCTGACACCCATAAGACGGCCTTTAGGTGCCCTCGCGCCTTAGGTATCTACGAATGGTTGGTAATTCCTTTTCGCCTCAAAAATGCAGGAGCCACATACCAAAGGGCCATGAATGCTATTTTCCTGACCTTGTTGGTAAAAGCATGGAGGTATACATTGATGATGTGGTGCTCAAGTCCAAGAGTTTCGAAGCCCACTTAGTTGAGCTTGAACAAGCTTTAAAACGGATGAGACTCCACAATCTCAAACTGAACCCTACTAAATGTTCTTTTGGCGTATCGGTAGGCAATTTTCTGGGCTTCTTGGTGCACAACCAGGGCATTGAAGTAGACAAGAACAAAGCTCGGGCTATCTTGGAGGCTCCCCCCAGAACTAAGAAGGAGCTGCAGATTTTACTAAGCATGATAAATTTCCTAAGGAGATTTATCGGCAACTCGGCTGGAAAGATTAAAGCTTTCTCACCCTTGTTGAGGATAAAGAAAATTGAGGAGATGATATGGGGAGCCAAACAACAGGAAGCCTTTGACCAGATCAAGGCTGCCTTGACAAACTCCCTGTCTTGGTGCCTCCGCGGCCTAGAAAACCTCTGAAGCTATACATTGCTGTTGAAGATCAAGCTATCGGTTGCTTGTTAGCTCAAGATGATGATAGTGGCGCCGAGCGCGCTATTTATTATCCTACTAGGATTCTCAATGATGCTGAGAATACATATTCCCCTATTGAGAAGCATTGTCCATCTCTATTTAATGCCTGTACCAAACTTGAATATTGCCTTTTACCGAAAGAAGTTTTGGTTGTGTGCAAAGTGGATATTATTAGATATCTCCTTAATGGGCCCGTCTTACAAGGAAGACTTGTCAAGTGGGCCATTAAGATGAACGTGTTTGCTAGGACTTAAATGCCCCTAAGAGCAGTCAAAGAACAAGGCTTAGCAGATTTCCTAGCTCGGCATCCTTGTGTAGAGATATACAATGCTCTTGCCGAATCTGTCAACCATTTTGGCCTGAAACCTTGGCTCCTCGTGTGGTCAGGCATTGGTGCGGCATCACCAGCCCCTGCAGACAAACTTGGAGGTTCATGTGCAGGATAGGAGATCAAGCTTCCAAAAATCAGGCCCAATACGAAGCCTTGATCACGAGACTTGATACCCTGGCCGCCACGAAGGCCTAATACGTAGAAATAAAGGGTGATTCACAGTTGGTGATTAAACATATCACTACGGAGTACAAGTGTTACAACACGAAACTCAGGCAGCTGCGAGCCTCGGCGCATAACTTGTTGAAGTTGTTTGCTGATGCTGTTATCATGTATGTCCCCAGAAATGAGAACCAAGAGGCGAATGACTTGGCCCAACAAGCCTCGGGTTACAAGGAGCTGGTGGTCGAGGTATTGCAACAAGACGCCTTGGTCATGGCCGAGGAGGATCCTGTCAATGCTTAAATTGGAGTATTGACGAAGTACCTCCGGAATATAACAGCTAACACTGACTTCAAGGTCAAGAAAAGGGCACTTAGGTACATCTTTATAGGGGACGATCTATACAAGAGGAGCGCCAATGGGGTATTGATACCATGCCTCAAGAGAAAGGATGCTTATATGGTGATGGACAAATCGATGCATGGGTTTGTGGTGCACATAGGTCTGGACCCATCATGAAACGGCTTATCCACAGACACGGATACTATTGGCGGACAATCACAGTCGATTGTTTCCAATTTGTGAAGGGATGTGAGGCTTGCCAGCTGCATTGACAAATCCAGAGAATGTCTGCGGATGAGCTCCATCCCATCGTCAAACCTTGGCCATTCAGAGGGTGGGTCATGGATCTAATCGGTAAGGTATACCCTTCAAGCTCAAAGGGGCATAATTTCATTATTGTAGCCATCGATTACTTCACTAAATGGGTGGAAGCCGTGCCATTGAGTCGTGTCAATCAGGCTGCGGTGATTAGATTCATAGAGAACCAAATCATATACGAATCAAGGCACAATGTTCACCGAGGGAACAAGTGGTGGAATCATTAAGGGTGCTACCACTGGAGGGCAACTCCCTATCATTTGGTATACGGGCAGGATGGTCCTACCACTGGAGATCAGTGTGGAATCATTAAGGGTGCTACAACAAACACGTCAAGCCAAAGAAGTTTGTTGATGGTGATCTCGTGTGGAAGACTATTCTGCCACTTGGGAAGAAAGATCCCCAATTTGGCAAGTGGTCCTCGAATTGGAATGGGCCCTACACTATGAGTGAAGTGTACAACGGTGGGGCATACCGTTTAATCATTCTAGACGGAGAAGTGTTCGAAACAAAAATTAATGGCAAATATCTCAAAGCATATTATCCTATTCTATGGGAAAGTATGTAAGGAAAAGAGAAATATTGATTAAAAAAGAAATTGTCAAAATGGTCCTAACCCTACTCGACCCTTTCTTCATTAGCGACAACAGGAGCTGCAGGAGCCTCAACATCGGCCTCAACCTCCACAACGTCTTATACTCGAGCTGCAAAGGAATCTTGCACTATATCCACCATCGCAGCCGCAATCTCCTCTGTTATGGCTTCGTCTGTCTCAACAGCGACAGCCTCACCCAACATTTCCAAACCCTCGGATGGGGGATTCGACAATGGGCATGCTTCTGATACTGGTGTCCCCATCTCATTGTTAACGTCATCCCTGAGGTTTTCTACCTCGGCAGTATGGGCATTGCTTGGAGTTGGAGGGGCAGGAAAGAGGGGGGTTCACCCGTTGCGGCTTCGGCGGTGACATGAGCCTCGGCAACCTCTTGAATTACCAGGACGAGGGCTTGATCATAAGATGCCCTCAAAGCTCCCCATTCCTCGCCGACTCGCATTAGAGCAGCACAACTTGTATCGAGGTCCGCCTCTAGGCGAGGTCGTAGGTAGAGGTAGATGCACACTACAAAGAAATGAGTAAAATATGGGGGTTTTAATTTGTTTTTTAAACGCCCAAGAGTCCAAATTTCTACCCTTGCAAAAGGAATTTTGCAGCCTCTTGTCTCTTCATTCCTATTCCTGCATCCCGATCCTAGTTAGCGGACAAAACTTGCCTTGCTTTCATGTGTTCCTCGCTTTGCCCTGCTCTCGGTTGTTCATCGTTCACGTTCCTTGTCCACGTTCCTACCGTAGCGTTTTCGATCATGCCACTACCGCAAAAATAGCAACTAAACGGACAGTCATGGATCGTGAGGTCTCCTTCTTCCTTCGTCGCACAACCAGTCCCTCGTGAGTGATGACACTCCTTCTCGCAAGCTGCGAAGGTATCTCCTTCGTCATTCTCTTTCTGTTTGCAACCAGTCCCTAATTGTTGCCCTAATCATTGTTAAGGTACTCTTTCTGCCCTTTCTCCACATCGTTTTCAACCACTCCCTAATCTCTTCTCATCGTTTTCTTGGTAACATTCTTGTTTTGCTAAACAATTAATCTTTGATTTGACTGAATCAATTGTGATAAAGTCCTATTTATTTGCTTTCATGGTTGAATTTCTCTCTTTAACTTGACAATTCTGTAAGGTTCTACTACTTCTATTTACTTTCTACACACCTAATTCAATGAGTTCCACGTAAATCCAAAAATCCAGGGAAATTGATAGCTTATAGGTTTTAATTTATGTGCAATTGATACCATGCTATACTTCTTGATCCTAATTACTTCTAACGGTGTTCACCTGCACAACACACAACTCTATGAAATATCTCACAAGTCAGATTTCATCATTTCTAGGAGAAGTCTTCCAAGACAATTCCTTTTCCAAAAGTGTTAACTTTAGGTATTACAGTAGGAATCTATTGAGTTGCTCTGAAGGACCATACTTCCTTATGCGTTTTTCACAGCATATAGAATAAATATTTTAATCCATGGTGATGTGAGACTTACTTCTGAGTTGGGGGTAATAGACCCTGTGGAGACTAACTTCGTAGTGTTGTGAGACTAAATTTTGTGGATTGGATTAAAACACAAAATTAATCACTTCTGTTGTGCCGCTTATACTCTCAATTAAGACAATTTCTTTTATCGCTTGTTTCATGTTAATGCTGCTGTCAAATAAACTCTTGTTAGTTTCAGCTGCTGAGGTTGCGACAATCTAAGGGGGAAGGTGTTGGACCCCTCAAAGTCTATACAAGAAGAAATAAGAAAGAATAATGTAATGAGCTGTTATTAAGGGCTGTTAGCAATTAATAACAGCCTTAAGATGGTTTGTTTAGTTTGTTAGGTAGTTAGAAAGTAGTTAAAGCAGTTAGGGTTAATTGTAACTCACTCCTATGGATCCTATATTTTATAAATAGGGTCGCTGGCTGTGGGATTAGTTAGTTTTTGATGATTAGTCTTATGCTAAGATAGCAGAGGAGGTTCTGGTAAACCAGATACCTGGCAGGGGAATAGTATCCTCAGTGTACTTGAACAATTCTTTGATAATCAATAAAACTAACAGGGGACACTAGCCCCCCTTTCTGCTAGCAGTTCTCTGGGAAGCTATCAATTTGGTCCGACCCGCCGGATCAGAAATGGTGAGCGCCGTGGATGCTAAGATTGCGGCACAAGACGGCAAGATTTCGATTCTGGAAGAAAAGCTTGACGATTTGGCCAGCGAACAGAAGGAAGAGATGAATAAACTGAACACTCACCTGGAAAAATTGACAACAGACATGGCATCAATACTAGAACAGATCAAGAACCTCCTTCTTGATCGTGAGAAGAAGAAACAGCCAGAGGAAGCAGAGAGTTCTGCAATCAAGAGCAAACTCAAAGAACCTATGAAATCAACGATGGCCACGAACCACTCTAATGATAATGGAGACACGAACAAATCCTGGTTCAAACGGGTACCTACGTTTGAAGGAGATGACCCCCTTGGTTGGGTGGCGCGCGCGCAACAATTTTTCACCATTCAGCAAGTTGACGATGACCAGAAGCTTCGCCTTGCACTAATCTGCATGGAAGGAGGCGCTGTTCATTGGTTTCAATTCTGGATGGACAAAACCATTAATCCAACGTGGGAAGACTTGGTGCAAGCTCTGTTGCGCCGTTACGGCGACGGCAGCAGTGGTGACGTCTTTGAACGCCTTGCCTCCATCAAGCAAAAAGTTGGCGTGAATGAGTACATTCAAGAATTCGAACTACTAGTAGCACAAGCTCGAGGGACACCGGAGAGACAGTTAATTGGGTATTTCATGGCCGGGTTGAGACCCAACATCCGCAACCATGTTCGCCCCCACGAACCCAAAGAATTGGTACGAGCAATGGAGATTGCAAGATACATTGAAGAAGCGACGAAAGACCCAAAGCAATCCACGAACAATGTGTTTCGCAGCGGAGCTTCAAGATACCCAGGAAACCGGGTTGTGTCGCAAGTCGGGTCGCACAACGAAGGACACGGGTCGGGTTGCTCAGCGAATCAATTCAACACATCCACCAAATCAGCGACGAGCACATCGACACCCACCCCTTTGGCGAGCCGAGGAAGCACGACCACCGGTGGAAACAACAACAATCACAAGCGCGGTGGGGTGCGTTTTTTATCTCAAGCGGAATGGGAAAGACGACGGGAAGCAGGATTGTGTTACACATGTGGTCGTACATTTGGCCCAGGACACCGTTGTCCAGAACGAAGTCTTCGTGTGGTAATTCTGGGAGAGAACGAAGACATCAACGAAGAGGGAGAAATCATCCACCTGGAAGGAACGGAGGACGATGGAGATGGGTCTGATGAGAATGAAACAGAGGAACTACAATGTTTGGAACTCTCACAACTCACCTCACAGGGAGTAAACCAACCCCAAACGATGAAATTAATGGTAGAAGTAAACAAGAAATCAGCCCTGGGACTGGTAGACACAGGGGCTAGTCATTGCTTCATATCCAAACGATTATTGCAGAACTTAGGAATACAGGCTGAGCTTGATGACATCTACAAGGTCAGGTTAGGAGATGGTAACAAAAAGAAGACTCTGGGAAGTTGCAAGGGGCTCAAACTCAAGATTGGTGAATATGAAGGTATAATAGACGCTGTGGTTTTTGATCTAGGAGGTATAGACATTGTGCTGGGGATGTCTTGGTTGGCAACTTTGGGGGAGGTCAAGGCCAATTGGAAGGATCTCACCATGAGTTTCAACACAGGCAAAGGCCCTGTAACCATCCGAGCGGACCCTAGCCTGGGAAGGTTCCTGGTTTCACCCCAGAAGTTATTAAAACTGGCTGAAGTAGAGGCCATGGCTTTAGTTTGGAACTCTTCAATTGAATATGAGGCTTGTATGTCCACTATGAGAGGTGAAAACACTAAAACTCAACAAGATGATATAAGACAGATCCTAGAAGAGTTTGCTGTGGTGTTTGATGAGCCAAGGGGACTACCACCTAAGAGAGATGTGGACCACCAAATTCCCATCAAGCCTAATGAAGGACCCATTAATGTGAGACCATATAGGTACCCCCACTTGGAAAAGGAAGAAATAGAGAAGCAAGTTGATGAGATGTTACAGGCAGGGATAATAAGGCCCAGCAACAGCCCCTACTCAAGCCCAGTTATATTAGTTAAAAAGAAGGATGGTAGCTGGAGGTTCTGTATTGATTACAGAGCTCTAAAAAAGGCTACAATTCCGGATAAATTTCCAATCCCAGTAATTGAGGAACTCTTGGATGAGTTGCATGGAGCTAAGTATTTCACTAAAATAGATCTAAGAGCTGGCTATCATCAGATAAGAATGGATGAGAGAGATGTGCACAAAACTGCTGTTAGGACCCATCAAGCGCATTATGAGTCTTTGGTGATGCCATTTGGCCTAACCAATGCTCCAGCCACCTTTCAGGGGGCTATGAATGCCATTCTACAGCCCTACCTGAGAAAATACGCGCTCGTTTTCTTTGATGACATCTTAATATACAGCAAGGGATGGGAGGAACACCTACAGCACTTGAGAACAGTATTGAAAACTCTGCAAGACAGTCACTTCCATGCAAATCTCAAGAAATGTGAACTAGGCAAGACTGAGGTGAGCTACCTGGGACATGTAATATCCATCAAAGGGGTCTCCATGGATCCACAGAAGATAGAAGCTATTATGAAATGGCCTATGCCTAAGAGTGTCAAGGCTCTGAGGGGCTTCCTTGGGCTGACAGGTTACTATAGGAGGTTTGTATATAACTATGGGAAAATTGCAAGACCACTGACTGACCTTTTAAAGAAGGGAAAATTTGAGTGGACATCAGCAAGCACTGCAGCTTTTACAAGTTTACAGAAAGCAGTAACTACAGCACCTGTTCTCACGATGCCAGATTTCTCCTTACCTTTTTGCATAGAGTGTGATGCCTCTGGTAATGGACTGGGAGCAGTGCTTATGCAAAATAAAAAGCCCATTGCCTATTTCAGCAAGGCACTCTGTAACACCCCCCTTTTACTATTACAACTAAATGGACAATTATCAGAGTCACCTCGAAGGGCGCTACATTTTTCACCATTTTAAAAAAAAACACCATTTATTCCAAAAAAAAAAAAATCTCCAAAATAATTTATATAAAAGAAATCACCAAGCAGCGGAAATATTAACCAGTTTAAACATCTCCAGAATTAACAATTAGAGACATCTCCAAAATTAATTAAAACAATTTCCAATAACTAAAATAATAGTTCAAAACGATAACTAACGACTCCCCGGTGCTACATATCAGAGCTGACACAGACCCAAACGAGAGAGGAAGCAAAACCTAGCAATTCCTCCACGAGCACTAGCGATCACCTGCAGCGTTGCCGCATGAGAGCAACATTCCAAGCAGAAGGGGTGAGTCTAACAGAGGTAATAAGCAGATGATAAAAATATGCTAGCATCAGGTAACTACAGCAACACAATACAATTACACCATATCACAGCACCAGATACCAAAAGAAAAGTCCATTTGACAGTGAACCACCAAGGTTATAACATTCATAGACAATGGGATGATATGCAACCCCTCCAGTGGGCATATGCATGCGGTACCGATCACCAAAATGAGCCACGACGGGCATATCACCAATAAACACCAGAGGCAGAGCCTATATCACCAAAACATGCATATGACAATGCGACACCATGATTATGCACCAACTCACCATAACAAGTATTTAAAATAAATACTATATCACCAGAATCAAAACAAATGATTTCACCAAAAATAGCACCAAGTTGTAGCATCACAGCTACCACTAAACTCTCCTGAGCATACCAGCACCGCACCTGAAATATTAACACCAGACGGCTCCACAACGCGGACATAACGCACGCACACCACGCACAAGACTGGCGCACAGCGCCTAGGCACATCGCACCTACTTCAGCGAATTAATTAAAATAGCAAACGACATCGGATTTAAACAAATAAATACTTGTTGGAAAGCCCTATGGGTCTGGTTATCATCCCTAAGTTCAGTTTTTGAAGGAGAGTGTCCAATAGGTACAGTTTTCGAAAAGCACACAGGCTAGTTGCAAAAGAGGACAGTTTCTGTCCTTCAAATTCAAGCAATTCCAAAGTGACCAAAACTCAATCAAATTGCATGAAACTTGTGCATAAACTGGGGCAAATTTTGTCTAGTTTTCAAAGAAATTGGATTCGTTCGAAAAGGAGTTCTTTTGAAAACGTGGTAACCAAAACACTGACCCTGTGTCCAGATTGTTTCCAGAATCTTACTCTAACTTGTGGAATTCATATCTCGAGCTACACAACTCTAAACGCAACCAAACCAGTGCCAAATTAACAAGCATTAAGTCTATTTTCCAGAAAAATAAACCACATAATTTTTCGGTCCATACAACGTTCCCAGTCACCGAAATACCGAATCTATACCCAAATCGTTTCCAGAATTTTAACCTAACTTGTATCGCCTATAACTCGAGCTATACAACTCCGAATTTGACGAAACCAGTGCCAAAACGACCGGCGTTAAGTCTATTTTCAAAAACAATCAACCTCATAATTTTTGGATCAACCAAACAGCGCCAGTTATAGAAAAACCGAACCTGTGTCCAGAATCGCTAAATTGCCAAACACCAAACCCTAACGGCAACGACACCGCAACCACCACAACAAAAACGACAATTCGACAACGCGACAACAACAATCAACCACGCACAGCAACAACAAAAACACGAACAATAACAACACCATCATCGTGATACAACAATCACGCAACAACAAATAACGAAACAAATCACAATAACGTGCAATAATCATCAAAGCACCAATCTCAACGAAAACACGATATGCAACAACACGAACAATTCAACAAAACCCTAGACTACCCACACATAATTATCATCAACCCATTATCAAGGTTAAGCCCACCCTTACCTCGAATAACGTAAGCTCCGGAACACGACGAACGAGACACGAACAAAACCACAGCAACACGAACGATCTCCTTTTGAAATTCTTCGCGAAACCCTCCTCTTCTCTCCCTCTTTGCGCCGCGTGCTCTCTCTCTCACTCTCACTTTCGTTTTTCTTTTGCTTGCTGCGAATGAGGGTTTGGCTTAAACCCCCAGGGTTTAAGTTGAGGGCTCAGTAAACACTGGGCTCTCTACGTCACCACCTCCTTTACTCGTTTCACCTCCTACGCATATAAAATATTAACCTTTTAATTTATCTATATCCCGCCTCCA
Source organism: Astragalus glycyphyllos (assembly GCA_963573325.1). Lineage (NCBI taxonomy): Eukaryota > Viridiplantae > Streptophyta > Magnoliopsida > Fabales > Fabaceae > Astragalus > Astragalus glycyphyllos. Next base: position 58,507,642 of record OY754311.1, on the reverse strand, counting down.
AATTATTTTAATAATTCAATCAACTATTTTAATTAAATTATTTCCGGGGTGTTACAACCCTCCCCCACTTAGAATCTTTCGTCCTCGAAAACATACCTGATTCAAACAGCTCCGGATAGGACTCTCGCATCTTGCTCTCCAACTCCCATGTCATGCTTTCACCAGCAGCTCCTAACAAGACCACTTTCACCAGGTTTATCTCTTTGCCACGTAAAGTCTTCACTTCACGATCTTCAATTCGCACAGGCATTGTCTCCATAGTGAGATTATCCCGCACATGCACATCATCCATCGGAATCACATGGGACGGATCCGAAATATACTTCCGAAGTTGAGACACATGAAATACATCGTGCAAATTCGAAAGATTAGGCGGCAAGGCCACCCTATAAGCAACATTACCAATTCTCTCAGTGATCTGATACGGTCCAATGAAACGAGGAGTCAACTTCTTTGTCTTCAATGCACGCCCAATACCAGCCATAGGCGTGACTCTCAAAAACACATGATCACCAGCTTGGAATTCTAAATCCTTCCTTCTCTTATCATGATAGCTCTTCTGTCTACTCTGCGACGCTTTCATTTTCTCACGGATCAATTTCACCTTTTCAGTAGTCTCTCGAACAACCTCGGGTCCAAGAACAATACTCTCCCCAGATTCATGCCAACACAACGGAGTCCTACATCTCCGACCATACAATGCCTCGAACGGTGCCATCCCGATGCTAGAATGGTAACTATTGTTGTAAGTAAACTCGATCAATGGAAGGTGAGTATCCCACGCACCTCTCTGCTCAAGAACACAAGATCTCAACAAGTCTTCCAACGACTGAATGGTCCTCTCTGTCTGCCCATCAGTTTGAGGATGATAAGCTGAACTCAACCTCAATTTAGAACCCAACGCTTCTTGCAAACTCTTCCAGAAATCAGAAGTGAACCTAGGATCTCTGTCAGACACAATGCACAAAGGAACACCATGCAACTTCACAATCACCTGAATATAAATCTCTGCCAATCTCGACACCGGATACGTGATATTGATAGGAATAAAATGAGCAGACTTCGTCAATCTATCCACAATCACCCAAACCGAATCGTGCCCCCTCACAGTATTAGGTAACCCTATCACGAAATCCATAGAAATACTATCCCACTTCCATTCCGGAATCTCCAACGGTTGCATCAACCCAGCAGGCTTCTGATGCTCAACCTTCGATTTCTGACAAGTCAAGCAGGAATACACAAACTGTGCCACATCACGCTTCATACCAGGCCACCAAAACATCTTCTTCAGATCCTGATACATCTTTGTAGCTCCCGGATGGATACTCAACTTACTCCTATGACCTTCTTCTAAAATTGCTCTTTTCATCTCCTCATCATCAGGAATGCAGATTCTTCCATGGTACTTCAATACATTCTGCGCATCCAACTCAAAGTCTTTATTCTCGGATTGATCAATCCCAACCATCAGGTCAACTAATTTAACATCTAACTTCTGAGCTTCTCGAATGCTAGCCATGAATTCATTATCAATCTTCAACATCCCAATCTGACACTCTGAGGCGTCACTTCACAAACCAAACTCATATCCCTGAACTGCTCAATTAATTCGAGTTCTCTAACCATCATTGCTGACATATGCAACGTCTTTCGACTTAAAGCGTCAGCTACCACATTAGCCTTTCCCGGATGATAGTTCAAGCTAAAGTCATAGTCTTTCAGCAACTCCAACCATCTGCGCTGTCTCATATTCAACTCTTTCTGATCAAACAGATACTGCAAACCCTTATGATCACTGAACACCTCAAACCTCGAACCATACAGATAATGTCTCCAAATTTTCAACGCGAACACAACTGCAGCAAGTTCTAAATCATGGGTAGGGTAGTTCTTCTCATGAGTCCTCAACTGTCTCGACGCATAGGCAACTACCTTACCATTCTGCATAAGCACACCTCCCAACCCCATCTTGGAAGCATCACAATACACCACAAACGACTCTTCCGGATTAGGCAACGCCAGAACAGGAGACGTCGTCAACCTCTTCTTCAATTCTTTGAAGCTCTCTTCACAACAGTCATCCCAGATGAAAGCTTTACCCTTGCAAGTCAACTGAGTCAACGGAAGTGCCAACTTCGAAAATCCTTCTATAAACCTCCTATAGTAACCTGCCAGACCCAGAAAACTTCTAATCTCAGTAACTGACTTCGGAGACTCCCATTGTAACACGGCATCAACCTTAGACGGATCCACGGCAATTCCATTCCCCGAAATAACATGACCCAGAAAGCTAACCTCCTTCAACCAAAACTCACACTTAGACAGCTTCGCATATAATTTCCTGTCCCTCAGAATTTCCAATACCAATCTCAGATGTTCTGCATGCTCCTCTTCTGACTTAGAATAAATTAGGATGTCGTCAATGAATACCACCACAAACCGATCCAGATACTCACGAAAGATACGATTCATGTACTCCATGAACACTCCCGGCGCATTAGTCACACCGAAAGGCATCACGGAATACTCATAATGCCCATAACGGGTTCTGAAAGCTGTCTTCTGAATGTCTTCGTCTTTCACCTTGATCTGATTATAACCCGATCTCAAATCTATTTTACTGAACACCTGAGCACCCACCAACTGATCCATTAAGTCATCAATCCTCAGAAGCGGATACTTGTTCTTAATAGTCACCTTATTCAGCTGCCGATAGTCTACGCACAACCTCATACTACCATCTTTCTTTTTCACCAACAACACTGGAGCTCCCCACGGCGACACACTTGGCCTCACAAATTTCTTTTCAAGCAGATCCTCGAGTTGCTTCTTCAGTTCTAACAATTCAGATGCAGACATTCTATACGGTGCCATAGACACAGGTTTCGTATCAGGTACCAGATCAATAGCAAACTCAACCTCTCTCTCTGGTGGTACATCCGGAATCTTGTCGGGAAAAACCTCAGAAAACTCTCGCACCACCTGCAACTCATCAACCTTCGCTTGGCTCTCAGCAGACAATGACGCCATTAATGAAAACAACTGGACGTCTTCCCTCATTACCCTATGCAACTGACCAGCAGACAACAAACCAGACTCTTCCTCTTCAGGAGAAAAGAAACTCACAGACCTTTCATGACAGTTGATATGAACATGGTTATCAACTAACCAGTCCATACCTAGAATAACATCCATTCCGCTCAGCGGCAAACAAATCAAGTCAACGAGAAAATCATTACCGAATATCGATAAAGGGCATTTAGCACAAACAACCGAGGTAGTCACCGAACCCTTAGCCGGAGTATCGATAACCATCTCCCTCAACATAGAAGATAAAACAAGATCTAATTTCTCAACACATGCAGTAGCAATAAAACAATGGGTAGCACCAGTATCAATAATAGCAATAAGAGGAGAATTATTAATATAGCATGTACCTCTGATCTCATTCACTGCATCTGACCCCGCCAGAGCGAACACCTTCCCAACGGACCTTTCTTTCTTCGGTTTAGGACACTGAGTGCTGATATGACCACCCTCACCACAGTTGTAGCATAACACATCCTTTCGATCACAGCTAGATGCCATATGACCCTCTTTACCACACTTGTAGCACTTCTTCACATCACCTGGACAGTCAGGACGCTTATGACCGGGTTTACCACACTTGTAACATACCACACTAGCAGCAGCATCTCCCCCACTAGGTCTCTTACCCACAGCAGTTCTCTGATTGCCCTTACCACACTTGTAGCACTTCTTCACATCACCTGGACAGTCAGGACGCTTATGACCGGGTTTACCACACTTGTAACATACCACACTAGCAGCAGCATCTCCCCCACTAGGTCTCTTACCCACAGCAGTTCTCTGATTACCCTTACCAGTTGGAACCTCATACGGCTTCCCACGACTCGAGAAATTCTTCTGCCTATCCCTCATGACTCTAGAATGAGCATTACTGTCTTCCTCGAAGATTCTGCAACTGTCAATCAACTTCGAGAACACCCGAATTTTCTGATACCCTATCGCCTTCTTGATATCAGCCCGCAACCCATTTTCAAACTTGATGCATTTGGAGAATTCAGCACCAGCCTCACCTTAATGGGGATAGAACTTCGCCAATTCAATGAACTTGGCAGCATACTCAGTCACCGACATATTACCCTGCTTCAGCTCCAGAAACTCAATCTCTTTCTTCCCACGGACATCTTCAGGATAATACTTTCTCAGAAATTCTCTGCTGAACACAGCCCAAGTGACCTCTTCATTCACAGTCGCCAACCTCTGCCTCACCTCCAACCACCAGTCATCAGCCTCCTCTGCCAGCATATGAGTACCATACCTGACTTTCTGCGCCTCAGAGCAATCCATAACACGAAAGATTCTCTCCATCTCTTTCAGCCACGCCAAAGCACCATCAGGGTTATACTTGCCCTTAAAGGTAGGAGGATTCTCCCTCTGAAACGTAGCCAAACTGCGCGACCCAGCATCACCAGCAGCACCTGGGTTATTCTCCACAGCTTGAGCCACAGCCTGCAAAGCAGCAGCGAGTGCAGCATCGTTCCGTCCTGCCATCTCAACCTAACACTGCAACAGAAACTATAATCAGGAACGAGTAACAATTACTCAAGTGTTACTCGACTCGACGACTCGACAACTTGGCCGGACAGACCGAACTGCTCTGATACCACTAATGTAACACCCCCCTTTTACTATTACAACTAAATAGACAATTATCAGAGTCACCTCGAAGGGCGCTACATTTTTCACCATTTTAAAAAAAAACACCATTTATTCAAAAAAAAAAAAATCTCCAAAATAATTTATATAAAAGAAATCACCAAGCAGCGGAAATATTAACCAGTTTAAACATCTCCAGAATTAACAATTAGACACATCTCCAAAATTAATTAAAACAATTTCCAATAACTAAAATAATAGTTCAAAACGATAACTAACGACTCCCCGGTGCTACATATCAGAGCTGACACAGACCCAAACGAGAGAGGAAGCAAAACCTAACAATTCCTCCACGAGCACTAGCGATCACCTGCAGCGTTGCCGCATGAGAGCAACATTCCAAGCAGAAGGGGTGAGTCTAACAGAGGTAATAAGCAGATGATAAAAATATGCTAGAATCAGGTAACTACAGCAACACAATACAATTACACCATATCACAGCACCAGATACCAAAAGAAAAGTCCATTTGACAGTGAACCACCAAGGTTATAACATTCATAGACAATGGGATGATATGCAACCCCTCCAGTGGGCATATGCATGCGGTACCGATCACCAAAATGAGCCACGACGGGCATATCACCAATAAACACCAGAGGCAGAGCCTATATCACCAAAACATGCATATGACAATGCGACACCATGATTATGCACCAACTCACCATAACAAGTATTTAAAATAAATACTATATCACCAGAATCAAAACAAATGATTTCACCAAAAATAGCACCAAGTTGTAGCATCACAGCTACCACTAAACTCTCCTGAGCATACCAGCACCGCACCTGAAATATTAACACCAGACGGCTCCACAACGCGGACATAACGCACGCACACCACGCACAAGACTGGCGCACAGCGCCTAGGCACATCGCACCTACTTCAGCGAATTAATTAAAATAGCAAACGACATCGGATTTAAACAAATAAATACTTGTTGGAAAGCCCTATGGGTCTGGTTATCATCCCTAAGTTCAGTTTTTGAAGGAGAGTGTCCAATAGGTACAGTTTTCGAAAAGCACACAGGCTAGTTGCAAAAGAGGACAGTTTCTGTCCTTCAAATTCAAGCAATTCCAAAGTGACCAAAACTCAATCAAATTGCATGAAACTTGTGCATAAACTGGGGCAAATTTTGTCTAGTTTTCAAAGAAATTGGATTCGTTCGAAAAGGAGTTCTTTTGAAAACGTGGTAACCAAAACACTGACCCTGTGTCCAGATTGTTTCCAGAATCTTACTCTAACTTGTGGAATTCATATCTCGAGCTACACAACTCTAAACGCAACCAAACCAGTGCCAAATTAACAAGCATTAAGTCTATTTTCCAGAAAAATAAACCACATAATTTTTCGGTCCATACAACGTTCCCAGTCACCGAAATACCGAATCTATACCCAAATCGTTTCCAGAATTTTAACCTAACTTGTATCGCCTATAACTCGAGCTATACAACTCCGAATTTGACGAAACCAGTGCCAAAACGACCGGCGTTAAGTCTATTTTCAAAAACAATCAACCTCATAATTTTTGGATCAACCAAACAGCGCCAGTTATAGAAAAACCGAACCTGTGTCCAGAATCGCTAAATTGCCAAACACCAAACCCTAACGGCAACGACACCGCAACCACCACAACAAAAACGACAATTCGACAACGCGACAACAACAATCAACCACGCACAGCAACAACAAAAACACGAACAATAACAACACCATCATCGTGATACAACAATCACGCAACAACAAATAACGAAACAAATCACAATAACGTGCAATAATCATCAAAGCACCAATCTCAACGAAAACACGATATGCAACAACACGAACAATTCAACAAAACCCTAGACTACCCACACATAATTATCATCAACCCATTATCAAGGTTAAGCCCACCCTTACCTCGAATAACGTAAGCTCCGGAACACGACGAACGAGACACGAACAAAACCACAGCAACACGAACGATCTCCTTTTGAAATTCTTCGCGAAACCCTCCTCTTCTCTCCCTCTTTGCGCCGCGTGCTCTCTCTCTCACTCTCACTTTCGTTTTTCTTTTGCTTGCTGCGAATGAGGGTTTGGCTTAAACCCCCAGGGTTTAAGTTGAGGGCTCAGTAAACACTGGGCTCTCTACGTCACCACCTCCTTTACTCGTTTCACCTCCTACGCATATAAAATATTAACCTTTTAATTTATCTATATCCCCCCTCCAAATTATTTTAATAATTCAATCAACTATTTTAATTAAATTATTTCCGGGGTGTTACACACTCTCTGATAACTCCTTAACTAAGTCCATTTACGAGAAGGAACTCATGGCATTGGTCTTAGCCATACAACATTGGAGGCACTATCTGATTGGGAGGAGGTTCAAGGTGTACTCAGATCAAAGAAGCCTGAAATTTCTATTGGAACAAAAGGTGATTACATAGAACCAGCAAAACTGGGTGGCCAAATTGCTTGGGTATGATTTTGAAATCATATACAAAAAGGGATCTCACAACAAGGTAGCTGATGCCCTATCCAGACAAAATGAAGGACATGAATTAGAAGCCTTAACCAAATGTTACTGGCAGGACTCTGCTGTGATTGAAGAAGAAGTTCAGCAGGATACAACCTTAAAGAAAATCATCACAGAGCTACTGCAGGACCCAAACTCACAGGGACACTATACCTTAGAAAATGGTAGATTGCACTACAAAGGGAAGCTGGTCCTATCAGCTACTTCCAAGTGGATCCCTACATTACTTCAGGAGTTTCACACCACTCCAACAGGAGGTCACTCAGGAGTTTTTCGCACCTACAGGAGACTTGCCCAATCCATTTACTGGATAGGAATTAAATAGACAGTGACAGAGTTTGTGGCAGCCTGTCAAGTCTGTCAGAGGAGCAAATACCAGGCTTCTTCACCTGCAGGCTTACTACAACCTTTACCTATACCTAACATGGTGTGGGAAGAGCTAAGTATGGATTTTATAGTCAGCCTACCCAAGGTCAAAGGGTATGACACCATTTTAGTGGTGGTGGATAGACTCAGTAAGTATGGCCACTTCATAGCCATCAAACATCCATTTACAGCAAGGTCCCTAGCAGAGACTTTCACCAGAGAGATTGTTAGACTGCATGGCACCCCCCTCTCCATTGTTAGTGACAGAGATCCCACATTTTTGAGTCATTTTTGGCAAGAGATATTCAAATTACAGGGCACTAAGCTCAAAATGAGCACTGCATATCACCCACAGTCTGATGGCCAGACTGAAGTGCTGAACAGGACACTTGAGACATACCTAAGGTGCTTCTGTGCTGAACAACCCAGAGCTTGGTTGGAGTGTCTGCCATGGGCAGAATACTGGTACAATACGTGTTACCAAGGGGCTGCAGGGTGCACACCATTTGAAACAGTTTATGGCAGGCCACCCCCATCAATAAGCAGATACATACCTGGGGAAACTTTGGTGGAGGCAGTAGCACAGGACCTGACTACCAGGGATGAAGCTCAAGACAGCTCAAGGATCACTTGAAAAGGGCACAAGAACAAATGACTAAATATGCTAACCTACACAGGAAACCAGTAGCTATAAAAGTTGGAGATATGGTGTATCTGAAGATACGACTACATAGACAGACCACCATGCCTTCAAGGTTACACCCAAAGTTGGCAGCAAGATACTATGGGCCCTACTTGGTGTTGAAACAAATTGGAGCAGTAGCATTCAAACTGCAACTGCCAGTCACTGCCAGAATCCATCCAGTATTTCATGCCTCACAGTTGAAGTTAGCTATAGGGGACAACTCTGCAGAAGAAGAGCTACCAGAAGGTTTGCAAGCACCTATGGAACAGATATATCCAGCTAAAGTCCTCAAGACAAGGGAAGTGGAGCAGCAAGGTAAATTGATCAAGCAGGTACTGATACAATGGGAACATCAAACTGAAGAAGAAGCTACTTGGGAAGACACTACACACATCCAACAACAGTTCCCATCATTCAACCTTGAGGACAAGGTTGTTTCAAATGGGGAGAGTATTGTTGGACCCCTCAAAGTCTATACAAGAAGAAATAAGAAAGAATAATGTAATGAGCTGTTATTAAGGGCTGTTAGCAATTAATAACAGCCTTAAGATGGTTTGTTTAGTTTGTTAGGTAGTTAGAAAGTAGTTAAAGCAGTTAGGGTTAATTGTAACTCACTCCTATGGATCCTATATTTTATAAATAGGGTCCCTGGCTGTGGGATTAGTTAGTTTTTGATGATTAGTCTTATGCTAAGATAGCAGAGGAGGTTCTGGTAAACCAGATACCTAGCAGGGGATTAGTATCCTCAGTGTACTTGAACAATTCTTTGATAATCAATAAAACTAACAGGGGACACTAGCCCCCCTTTCTGCTAGCAGTTCTCTGGGAAGCTATCAGAAGGGAATTAGATGCTACTGCTAAAAATATTGCTAGGTAATAGGTTATTTTTTTTAGATTAGATCCTGGTGCTAAACCATGACTTAGGTGCATAGGTGCTTTGTATTTGGGAATGAATGTTCAATTGGAGAATGTTTATGATGGTGTAAACCAGTATTGAAACCTATGATGTTTATGATGGTGAACATATTGAAGTAGTACCTATATTCCATTCCTCAAGGCGTTATTATTTATTGAGATATTTTGTTAAGCTGCTATTAGAGTCAAGGTGTGATTGAATATATGCTATCTCTTAATTCTTAAGCGCACAAATTGTTGTACCCTATCAAGAAATGAATCTTCATGGAACTGCTCCATGTAAAATTTGTGCCAAAAGAGGCTTTGCTATTTATCCAAGAAGCATTGCAAAGAGGGTAAAAGTCTCATATGTATTCTAGCCTTAGCAGAGATTACAAATCATATGGTTATGTTGCAATTTGATGATCTGTTTCATTTGTTATCTTGATTCAGATATTTCAGAAAAGAATAAGAATCAGAATACTGCAAGACATTTTCCGTAAATTAGATAAGGAAATTTAACTATCTCATTATCACATCTTATTGCTGATAGAAGCTCTTTTCTTATGCAATTTCATGACTTGGTGATTCTTCCTTCTTGGAAGCCAACAAACACGTAAGGTATGTTGGATTTGGCAGTTGAGTACAATAAAGTTTTGAGGAAACAAGTTAAGGTACTAGAGAAACACAAAACATTTACTTTTTCTTGTTATTTACACTGACGAATGCTATAAATTGGGTAATACTTCAATGTTATCTTGTGGGATTTATAAAACTCTATATCCTGCTTGCAGTGGTCGTGTTCAATATCATGACTGTGAGCGAGTTTTAAGACTTGAGGCTCGTGCTCTTTTTGTAAAGGTTAGTCACCAAAATTGATATTTTATCCCTTGTGTTTTTTTTTCCTTAGATCACTAACATTATGTACATGGCTTTATGTTTTTTTTCCTTAGATCACTAACATTATGTGCATGGCAGATGACTGATAAATTGCCATCATGGTGATGCATTATAGTCTATTGCACAGATAGGACATTGCCCAAGAAATTTGGAAACAGCTTGAGCTTGGGGACTTGGTGTGACTAAGCATGCTCTACATGTAGATGCCATTCTCTCCTTTGTGTTTGTTATATTGTACCTTATTTCAAATTATTTATTTACTATGGCTGTGCTATTGCATAAATTTTTAAATTGTGTTGTGTACCAATAGTAATTGTTAGTTAAAAAAAAGAATTGGAATGAAATTTGGACTATTAAATTGTGCTATTTACTCTGGTGGTTTTAATCACGTTTTATATGAAACATAACCGCCATTTTATACAATGTATATTGTGGCGGTGTATATGGCGGTTTCCAGGGAACCGCCATTTTATACTTGTGGCAACCAAAATTATGCGTTTTTTGGAACCGGCATTAATGTAAAAAATGGCGGTTAAAACCGCCGTAATATTCCAAAAAAACTACCATTATTTACATGCTTTTTTGTAGTGGCATGTACAAGTTTATGAGGGCAATCGCCCCCACCAAAATAAAATAAAATAAAATACTTTGACATACAAATTAATATTATTTTTGCCCCCATTCAAAATTAAAGTTTTCCCCCAATAACAACATTTAGTTATCCAACTTGTCAAAACTAAATCATTCAATTAACCTAATTCCAAACACACAACCTCATATATGCCGTAACTTCGGCTAATGTTCGAAAGTCGTTCCCAATATACGGCATGTTGTTGATTTTAATATCTTCTTAACTCGTCAGTGTATTCTCTCTTCACTTAGTTCACTATTAATTTGTCCCTCTATTTACTGTTAATTTACTTTTTATTATATATTAATTATATTGTTACTTTCATTTCAGCATCACTATTTTGTTCTACTGTGTTATACCAAGATATTTAACTATCGTTGGTTTATAATATGTTAATTTATTGTATTGTTAAGCTTGTATTAAATTTCTCCTTTAGGTCTCATTTTTAAACATGGGTTTTTTGAGTTTGCTATAGATGGAAAAATATTTTAAAAAGAGAGCTCAATCATCAACACTATTAAGGTTATCGAAAAAAAGTAGAAGTTTAAAACACTATTGTAATTTGTAGATCCTTGAATATATTTTTTTGGGTTTTTTGTCACATGTGTGATTATGTCTTTTTTAAAAAATTAATATTTTTCTTCTGTAAAATATTATAGATAGACTGTTTTTTTTGCCCCCACGAAACTAATTTTCTGGATCCGCTACTGGTCGTAGGGGGAGGAGATGTGTGAGAGGAGGGTCCAATGCGAAACAGCGGCGAAAGAGCTCGGCAATGGCAACAAAGATGGCAACAATTCTATCTGCAGCTGCTGAATGTTGAGGAGTAAGAGATGGTAACTCAGCCCGAAGGGAGGCTATCTGGCCCTCGACAGCCTTGATCCGCCAGGCAATCCTCTCTTATTCAGCTAGCGTCGCATGCTTGGTCTGGCTGAGGGAATTGAAAGTTACCCGATAAGCCTCCTTTTTGAAACTAACAGAGTCTAATTGTTGAAGGGTAGCTTTAGCCCGATCTTGAGTAGCTTTGGCTCGCCCATACTGGCTGGAGATGTCCCCAAGATGAAGGGCTACCTCTTTCAAAATGTCCCTTTTGTTGGAGGGTACATCGGGAGAGTTGGAAACCTTGAAAAATGTAGCTATGAGAGTCGCCACATCATCAGGGTCAGTTGGAATTTCTCTAGCCAGAGCTACCTCCACTTGTTCAAGGTCAACCTTTGTGGAAGAAACGGCCAACTCTGGAGCTTCAAAGCTTGAGAAGTACCGCTGCAACTCCTCATCATCGATGGCTGGGGAGGCAAGGCCTTCGAGCTTGTGGTCTATAGAAGGCTTGACCACCTCAAGGTTGGGTAGGTCAGCCACCACAGTATCACAAGCAGGTTCCTGCAAGGAAAATTGTTGAAAAGGAGAAGTGGTTGCAGTAGAAATAACAAACGAACCAAAGAATGACTTAGAGGAATTGGTGCACAATGTTCACCGGGGAACAAGTGGTGGCCTTTTCCCAAGTGTATGGCATCAAGATGAGAACCAAATCATATACAGATTTTGTATCCCTGAAATCATCACAGCCGATCAGTGCACAATGTTCATTGGGGAACAAGTGGTGGCCTTTCCCTAAAAGTATGGCATCAAGATGAGACACTCGTCTCCTTATTATGCTCAAGCTAATAGACAGGCCGAGAATACCAACAAAATCATCATCGAACTCATCAATAAAAACATAGAAGACTAGCCTCGACGTTGGCACGAAACCCTCAATGAGGTCTTCTAGACTATGAGAAATTCTAAATCCATGGCCACAGGGGCAACTCCGTATCGTTTGGTATATGGTCAGGATGTCGTGTTTCCACTTGAGGACAGTGAAAAGAAAGACCCCCAGTTTGGCAAGTGGTCCCTGAAATGGGATGGGACCTATTGTAAAGGATGAGTTCAATAGTGGGGCATACCGTTTGATTACATTAGACAGCGAAGATGGTGAAACGTTTTCAAGAAGAGCAAGAAACCGTCCGTAGTAGTGATGAGGGCTATTTATAGCTTTGGGGGAAATCACTTGCGCAACATTGGGAACCGTTCTGCCGCCTTATCGTTTCGCGTGAGGCGAACCGCCAAATGTCACAAAATGGCAGTTAAGTCTCTTCAAACCGTTACATCAAGTAACATCGAGGTTTTTTGTACCATCAGTCACATCCTCGCGCGCATGCAATTGTTAACACCCAAAAATAATCGAGACGTGGGTCGAGGACTAATAGGAAGAAAGGGAAAAAGATTAGGAAGCTGAGGCGGGCTACTAGGCAAATTACAAGGGAAAGGGAAGTTGTTTGCCGGAAAGAATGGACTCAAGAGAGGGCCTCAGGGAAAATTACAAGGTAAACTCCCTGAGGAAGGGGTAAGCCTGAAGGATAGTAAACGAGGCCGAGGGAGAGTAAGTCTCAGCCTATAGAGTACCACAGCCATTATGGCTCGGGTGCCTAGGTTCATGGCTGCAGGCCAAGGATAAGGGTCAGCCAAGGAACTAAATGTCCGAGGTAAGGAAAGCTTGCTTGGAAGGCAAGAGAGAAGAAGCACGCGGCCAGAACATGGGACCAGTTGAATATCAAGCAAAGGAGCAAAGCCTTGAAAAGCGGAGTGGGTGAGTTTCTCCCCACTAACCGCGCTAGTGGGATCGTCGGTAGTTACTCCGCCTCTTTAGGGCTTAGGAGTAGTGATAGACTGATCTTTAATTGATCCAATGGTAGGCAAGTGTTGGCTCGGATAGCGGTCGATGGGGCCTATGTGTGTGTGTGTATATATATATATATATATATATATATATATATATATATAGGAAGAGGAATAATTTTAAAGACACACATTCATCAATACAAAAACTCTATTTTTTATCAGTTTTATCTTCTTTTATCGTACTTTACTTTTATCTTTATGCATTAAGCTAGTAGACAATCCAACCCTCGCATCACATTCACTCAATCTGACCCTTTCTAGAGGAGTCAGGAAACCCACAGTCGAGGAGCAGAGTTCCCTCCTCGGCGCAATTGCTTGAAGAACAGAAGAATCAAAGACCGTCCAAACATCTGGCCGACCCCACGGCTAGGACCTTAGAGTTTGACGACAAATTCCTCTAATATGTCTTCTGAAGTGTCCGTGAAGAGCCAATTAAGCAGTCTTCTGAAGTATCTTATGAACCACAGAGATTTTGTTTCATGATCTTCTAGTGCCCCATATCTTCTTCATATAGACCTTTTAATCAATGATAAATCTCAGCATGAGCCATCTCAATGTTGTATAACCATTTTTTCTTGGCTTCTCTTATCATAAGATGCTGTAATGATTGAGAATTCCTAGTCTTGAGAAACTCCTTGTTCCTGCTATCTCATTCTTACTTAAACTTCTTTGGAGAACCATTTTCTTAGTTTGAGAAGCGTTTACCAATAAATTCATTGATTTCAAAAGATTCTTATAGTTGCTTGCTCTTCTTGCGTAGCTCTTTGAAGAATATCTTATCAACTTAGGAAACGACAAAAACTACATTCTTCTGATCATTTTGTCATGAGTTCTCTGACCATCACTCTTCTCTTCTAACGCTTCATGAATCCTTGTTATTGATGTAACCTCAAAGCTTCATTGTTTTCCTTTAAGACATAGATTATGCCTTTTCATGTGGTGCTCTCTTGGCACACTATCTTCTTGAGATATAAACTAATAGTCCCTGTACTTAGGTCACTCAAGAAGATTCATTAGCACAATAATGAATAAGAGAACTTAAACTCTTGTTAAAAAGGTTTGTTTCCATCAAAACCTATACAATGGGTTTTTTCACAACACTGTTGTCTTCTAGAATTTGCAATAGGCCGACATGTATCTTCCCATCTAAGAAGATTGTGTCTTGCATCGTGACATGATGTTGAGTCCTTTTAACTTTGTCGTATATCCTAGGAGAACGGGGCATTCAACGAGGTGAAGTATAGATTCTATAGTCTTTGAATAACCAAAACTTTTCTAAAACTTCATCTGCGTAGGGCCTTGAGGAAGGCGGGAACAAAGAAATTTTTGACTATTTCATCAACCTGCACGTTTATCTTGTTGAACCGAGAAAGAAATCTCTTGGGCGTTTTTATTTGGATCAGGCATAGGTTGAACAAGTCGAGTATGAATTTATTTCAAACACAAGTATGTGAGATTTGAATTATGTTGATGTTTTGTTATTCGTTTAATAACAAAGGTGTTTACTACCAGAACATTTAACTTCATTTTAAATATTGGTTATTGAAAGGTAAAGTTAAATTGTAATGAACATAACAAATTAAAGGAGAAGGGAGAAGAGAGATGTAAACAATTGACTTATCCTAGTTCATGACAACTGTTTCTACATGTAGTCCACCCATTTATAGGTGATTTAGCCTTATTCAATCGATGAACTTAGTCCACTAAAAACCAAGTATCGTTTGCTTGCCTCTTCAAGAAACTGGTCTATTCTTTCTTCAAGGCTCACGATGCCCTGATGTATTCTTTCTTCGAGTCTCATAATACTCTAGTTTATTCGTTCTTAAAGCCTCCCAAAATTCTAGAATTCTTTAGTGACTATTCAGGCTTACCACTAGAGAACCCCTTTAGTTTTCTCAACATCCATGCAACCGCAGTTGAGAAATCATGTATTCTTTTTTCAAGCTTCACCAAGGTCTAGTGTATTATTTCTATGAGATTCACCGAGAGCTAAAGTTTTATATCCTCTCTAAGGATTTGAGTGTTTACATGTGTCTCTAGATGGTTTCCAATAAAGGAGTTTTACTACTTAGCAGATTATAACAATGTTTGAGTTTGTATCTACATGATACAAAGTCATTTCCTAGGATTCTAACTCTCATTGAGAGGATATTAAATTTTCAAATCCTATATCAGTTCAGGATTTTTCGAATACTTGACTGACTTTCATTTTAATCTAAGATAACTCTCAAAGAGAGGATATTACAATTTGATTTCTTACATATGTTCTAGGGTTTTTCAACGTATTTCTTTTCTTAGAACATGCCTTTTTCTTTTCTCTCTTCCGTGGATGTTTGATGTGAACAATCTCATAGTGACTGAAGTCATTTAAAATTCAATGAATTCGACATTGTTTGATGAGTCGCCAATGTTATTAGATATCAAGAATTACGTTGCACACTAAAACAAAACAATTCTTAGACAAGTTGTTCTTTTGATTTTTTATCATCAAAACATCAAACTAAGTGAATTTTTGTTTGAGCCAAACTCCCCTGGCCTTTTTGATGATGTCAAAAAACCATGCAATTTGATGAAAAACTTTCTATTTCTTTTTAGTACGAAAACTCCCTCTAAATATGATTACCATTTTTCTGAAGAAAAAACAAAAATGTAGACTATGCAAACACATGCTGACAATGCAGACACCAATGCTGACAATGTGGTCTCACAAAAGCATCACTATTATGATAATAATTTTCACAAAATTCACAAATCCTTTAGACGGTTAGCTCCTTTGGATCCTTGTCTTTTACAAGCGAATAGTCCCTTTTTGACTGGGTGAATCTTCGTATTCATAATGCACATCTTCTTAGGCAGTTAATCCTTTGGATTCATGTTCTTCATAGGATTTTAAACCTAACGGAACAATCCCTATTTCTCAAGAATGTTGTGACAATCCAAACAAGGGTGAGTTACAAGTATATTCCTAATAGATGATGATAGTGTAATTTGCAGACTTAAACTAACCTAAAAATGCATTAGAATAAAGGGGATATTCCAGGCACTACACCTTCCTTGCCATTGCCTTTTGCCTCTTAAACTTCCTTCTTAATTTCATAACTTTTGGAGGCTTTTGTTGCATTGCTATCAAAGACTGCACTGCATCATGGGAACACCATGGTCTCTTCATTTGAGTTTCAAATCTTCTGCAAGTATTCAGAAAGCATTTCCTATTGCCTTGGTAAGTCTTACTACCTATGTAAACTTCGAATTTTTCAATCAAGTGATCAATGAAGTCTGTATCCTCAACCTCCTTAACATCAACAACACAAATTCCAAGGCTACCAAATTGAGCAATTATCATATCAATGGTATCTTCATTGTTGGCTTCTTTTGCGTTGACTCTAGAGTCTTCGAGCCCACCAATGTGGGTATTCACGTCATGCATTGTTGTGAAATCCTCTACCTATGCAATGTCAACCATACAGATATCCAAAATTTCTGGCTCAGAATAGTCAACAGCCACTTAGAATGGATTAGTATCTCCTTTCATGAGAGCCTTCTTCTACTCTTCGAAAATCAGGCGTCCTTCTTCGATTGCCTTCTGAATGGTGTGATTGAAACGCATACATGTATTAATGGTATGCCCAAAGACACTATGATACTTAGTGAACTGTAGTGGTTGCATGTCTTGGTCAGGTTGAGGGCCGAGATGCTCACTGGCTACATACTATACTAGTACTAAATGTTATTAGAGATTGTTGGTGCTATGTATTTTGGGAGATCTCCCTTAGTAAGGTTATATCCTTTAGGGTTGTACCACCCCCATTTAACATATCAGAACATTGGCACACCGCCCACTATTGGGCTGCGTGTAAAAAGTCCTTTCTTGATGGTCTCACAAGAAAGAGATGAGTGCTTCCACCTAAGCCATGGTGGAAATACGGCGTTCTACCAAGACCATACATAGTGAAGTTGAAGAACTAGGAAAGGAGATGAAGTGGATGCAAAACTCAATTCGGATGCTAGATTAGTAAAATGAGGAACAATAGCGCAAAAACTAGAAGCAGCTCCTCCGTTCACAAGCCCTGGAGGCTCATGAACGTAGGCCCAAAGAATAAATAATAGCTTTTGAAATTTCCCGAGCTTCTATAGAAACAAAAGATCTCCCGAGGGTTTTTCAACCATTCTCAAAAGAAATCCAGGTGGTGGCGGTTCCCCAACGTTTCGGGGAGCTCGTCATAACGGCCTACGACGGTTCTTGTGATCCCTAAGATCATCTGGCTACTTTCCAAACTCAAATGTTCATCCGTATTAGCAGGGATGCCATTAATTGCAAGATGTTCAACGAAATGTTGAAAAGCATAGCACTATGCTGGTTCTTCGGCTTACCCCTCGAGATCCGTCGCCAACTTTGAATACATAACATGTAAGTTCAATTGCCAAGTTCTCGGCCAACCAAGGAAGAGGAACCATATTGTCCGACCTATTCGACCACTCCCATGGCCAAGGAGAGCCTTTCAGAAGTTTTCTGCCTCTCCCAATAACATGACCACGCAGCGAAACCTTATTCATCCACAAACTTGCAACAATGGATGACATCCGGATACGCACTGACAAGCACATCAATGCTATGGAGGTGGCTGAAGGAAGAAGAGTAAGAGACCACAAAGGTGACCAAGGATACAATAGCAACAACAAGCGCAAGCAACCATACCACCTAGGAGGTGTACCCCTCATTTGCTTGATTCTAGTTTATGAAGAATCTACAAAGAAACCAAGCAACTCAATCTCTTTTTTCGACCAGAACCACCCAACATCCTATTCAGACGTGACGCTTCAGCATATTGTCAATTCCATAGGGCAATAGGCCAACACACGGGCGACTTTTTAACATAATGAAGCAGGGCGAACACCTAATCGAACGGGAAATTTTAAAAAACATGTGGCGAAAACGAACAACACAGGCCGACCTAATGGAAGACGAAACCACCCTCCAAATGAAAAGGAGCCTCAACACCAACAGCCCAAGAAGTGGACGCCTCCCATCTTCACGAACGACCAACAAAGGGAAGCTTAAACACCATCGTCGGAGGAGACACATGACCCCGAAGGACGAACCGAGCAGTAAAAAGACAAAACAGACCAACCACATCAAGAAAACACATGACCATCAACTTCTCCAAGAAGGATGTACGGAAATTTCTATATCATGTGAACAACCCGTTGGTAATTATACTTGGGGTGGCCAACCGCCTTTTTGACCACGTCCTGATCGACAGAGGTAGCTCATGCCAATTCAATCATATATGGTGCTTGCAAAAAGAATTTCATCTCTGTGGCACTAGACCAGTTTCTCTTTAATGAGATTTCTATTCCCTAAAAAAAAGGAGTTTCTTTTAGGGACTCATCCTCTACAGGAGCTTCTGTTAGACCATTAAAGACCTATTCTAGGAGAAATAAACCTATTATAGAAAATGAGAATTGACTGTGAAGTAGTAGCAGAAATGTTGTTACTGTTGTTAGTTTTGTAATGTTAGTTAAAGTTGTTAGGACAGTTTTTAGTTAGTTAGTTAGGAGGCAGTTAAGATCTTATCTTGTAACCACCAAAGCTCTAACTCTCTAGGATGATTATAAAAGGGTGAGTTATGACTAAGGTTGGGGATTGAGTTTTATTTTGCTAAGAGTAGTTGGCTAGGTGAAGCTAGCAAGAGGTGCTTAGAGCATCAATGTACCTTTTCTTCCAAACATCAATAAAATAACACTCAAGAGACAAGTTGGCCACCGTCCCGAACCTCTTGAGTTTCTGTATCTGCATCATTGTTAGCAGGAGGCTAACAATTTGGTCCGACCTGCCAGATCGTGAAGATGACGAAGCCAACCACGCGTGGAGACTCTGAACTTGCAGCATTAGAGAAGAAAGTGGATGAGAAACTCCATGGGGTGACCAGCGACATCGAAGAGATCAAGAACCACATGAAGAAAGTAGATGATCATTTTGATGAAATGATGAAGGCCATACAGAACCTTCAAAAGGAGAAAGAACCAGCAAGAACACCAAGAAGGTTGCAATAGAAGAACCAGAGGTGATTCCCATACCAGAAGAAATCAAAATGGAACCAAAACTTGGTTGGGTGAAAAGGGTGGAGCTCCCCACCTTTGATGGAGAAGATCCTCTTGGATGGATAACTAAGGCTGAATTTTTTTTTGAGATACAGCAGATTGAAGAAGATAAAGAAAGGATGTGCTTGACTCTCATATGTATGGAAGGAGAGGCCAGTCATTGGTTCAAGTATTGGCGTGAGGACACTGAAGAAGCCAATTGGTGCAACTTGACAGAGGCCCTGATAGAAAGGTTTGGGGATTACGCTCAGGGTATGGGGTTTGAACGACTATCAGTGATCAAGCAATGAGGCACCGTGAATGAATACATTCATGACTTCAAGCTTCTTCTGGCACAGGCTAAAGGAACCCCGGAGCGACGACGCGAAGGATAGAGGAGGCTCAGCTAGAGCCCAAGAACACGGGGGACTCGTTCAATCGCTACAATGGGTCACGTTACCGGGGAAATGGCATCGTAGCAAGAAACGGGTCGCGTGATGACCCAGGAACCAACAAGTTACCCGATAGCGCTCCGATGACGAATACAAGAGCCACAACCACTTTTTCGTCAATGGCAAGCAACGACGGCAAGGTCACGACAACCAAGGGCCAATTCTGGGCAGGTGGAACCCGTTTTCTACCCCATAATGATCACGCACAACGGCGACGCGAGAATTTGTGTTTTGCTTGCGGAGGGCCTTTTGGGCCTGGTCATAAATGCCTTGAGGGGTGGATGAAGAAATTACTGAAGAGGGGGAGTTCAAGAGTGCTGAGAATCAGGAAGAACACGATTCAAGCACGGACGACGAGGAATTGAACGTCATAGAATTGTCACATATGACCTCCAAAGGACTTTTTCAACCCAGAACCATGAAATTGCTCGCAATCATTAATGGAGTGTGGATTTTGGTTCTGATTGACAGTGGGGCAACCCACAAATTCATCCCTAAAGAATTGGTTGAAAGGTTAGGTCTGAGCTTTGACAATAAGGGGGTGTTTAGTGTGAGATTGGGTGATGGTGAAAGGAAGAACACCATGGGCAAGTGCAAAGAGGTGAAGGTAGAAATTGATGACTACAGTTGCTCTATTGATGCCCTAATTTTTGAATTAGGAG
The DNA here is from genome assembly GCA_963573325.1 of Astragalus glycyphyllos. Taxonomy (NCBI): domain Eukaryota; kingdom Viridiplantae; phylum Streptophyta; class Magnoliopsida; order Fabales; family Fabaceae; genus Astragalus; species Astragalus glycyphyllos. Next base: position 58,486,990 of record OY754311.1, on the reverse strand, counting down.
GAGTGGATTTAATTCTGGGAATTTATTGGTTGGCAACATTAGGGGAAGTGCAAGCAAATTGGAAGGACCTCACAATGAAATTCCAATCTCCCCAAGGCCTTGTGGTGATTAGAGGGGACCCTAGCTTGGGAAAGTTTCTCATATCTCCCCAACACATGTTAAAATTAGGTGAGGTAGAGGGCATTGCTACCCTATGGAACTCAAGTCACAATTATGAGAGGGCTACTTTTGCTCTAAATGCAGCTGAAAAGGCTGAGAGGCAGCATGAAGTTGAACAGGTGCTCAATGAATTCGAGAAGGTGTTCAAGGAACCAAAAGGGTTACCACCTCCTAGAGAAGTGGATCACAGAATACCTATTAAAGAAGGGGTAGGACCTGTGAATGTGAGGCGTTACAGATATCCTCATTTGTAAAAAAATGAGATAGAAAAACAGGTGGGTGAAATGCTTCAATCAGGGATAATTAGACCCAGCAACAGCCCCTACTCTAGTCCTGTGAGATTGGTAAGAAAGAAGGATGGAAGTTGGAGATTACCAGATAAATTCCCTATTCCTGTAATTGAAGAGCTTTTGGATGAGTTATATGGAGCATGCTATTTCTCTAAGATAGATTTAAGGGTAGGCTATCACCAGATAAGGATGAATGAAGGGGACATTCACAAGACTGCATTTAGAACTCACCAAGGGCATTATGAATCCTTGGTAATGCCCTTTGGGCTAACCAATGCACCTGCCACATTTCAAAGTGCTATGAACTCCACTCTACAACCCTATCTAATGAAGTTTGTATTGGTTTTCTTTGATGACATTTTGGTATATAGCAAGTCATGGGAAGAGCATATCACACACTTGAAACAGGTCCTAGAAACACTGTCACAACACCACTTCTATGCCAAATAAAAAAAATGTGAGTTTGGTAGGGAGGAGGTGAGATATTTAGGACACGTAATCAGTAAGCAAGGAGTTGCCATGGAGCCACAAATGGAGGAATCTGTGTTGAGTTGGCCTATTCCTAAGTCAATCAAGGCCCTAAGGGGTTTCCTAGGTCTAACTGGATACTATAGAAGATTTGTTCACAACTATGGGCACATAGCAAGACCACTCACACAACTATTGAAGAAGGGACAGTTTGAATGGACTGATGAAAGCACCTTAGCATTTCAGCAACTTCAACAGGCAGTTACTACTGCACCAGTGTTAACCATGCCAAACTTTGAACAACCTTTCAGCATTGAATGTGATGCATCTGGGTTAGGTATTGGAGCTGTGTTGACACAAAACAAAAGGCAAATAGCCTACTACAGTAAGGAATTATCTGAGCAATCCCTCACCAAATCAATCTATGAGAAGGAGTTGATGGCACTAGTGTTAGCCATCCAACATTGGAGACCCTACTTGGTTGGAAGGAAGTTTATGGTGCACAAAGATCATAAGAGCCTTAAGTTCCTGCTAGAACAAAAGATTGTCTCCCAAAACCAACAAAATTGGGTGGCCAAGCTTTTAGGATATGATTTTGAAATTGTGTATAAGAAGGGCACCACCAACTAAGTGGCTAATGCTCTCTCAAGACAGTTTGAAGAGTCTGAGCTAAAGGTCATTAGTAGAACTTTTTGGTAAGGCACCACTTCAATTGATGAAGAGGTGATGCAGGATGAGTCACTGAGGAAGATCAAGGAAGAATTGGAGACAAATCCAAATTCTCATGGCCATTTCACCTTAGAATAGGGAAGATTATACTACAAGGGGAAATTGGTCATCTCAGCTAAGTCCAAGTGGATCCCTCTACTGCTAGAAGAATATCATGCTACACCTACGGGAGGCCATTAGGGGTGTTCAGAACCTACAGGAGGATAGCACAGTCTCTGTATTGGGTTGGAATGAAGGGTATAATCACTAACAATGTAGCTTCATGTCAGGTATGCTAGAGAAGCAAGTATCAAGCTTGCTCTCCAGCTGATCTTTTACAACCTCTACCCATACCTAATGCGATTTGGGAAGAGGTGAGAATGGATTTCATTACTCATTTACCCAAGATTAAGGGCTATGAGGTCATACTTGTAGTGGTAGACAGGTTAAGCAAATATGGTCATTTTATCCCAATTACAAACCCTTTTACTGCTAAGTCACTTGCTGGTGTGTTTGTGAAAGAAGTGGTGAAGCACTATGGCATCCCTCTCTCAATTGTCAGTGACAGGGATCCAACATTCCTGAGCTTCTTTTGGCAAGAGCTGTTTAAAATGCAAGGCACAAAACACAACATGAGTACTGCATATCACCTGCAGTCCGATGGACAAACTGAAGTACTCAATAGAGTCTTGGAAACATATTTGAGATGCTTCTGTGTAGAGCAACCAAAGGGATGGTTGGAATTTTTACCATGGGCAGAGTATTGGTACAATACTAGCTACCAAAAATCAGCCAAGTGCACCCCATTTGAAGTAGTCTATGGTCGTCCACCTCCATCCATTACTAAGTATATTCCTTGTGAGACTCTAGTGGAAGCTGTGGCCCAAGATCTCATCTCTAGGGATGAAGCTCTAAAGCAATTAAAATTGCATTTACCACATGCTCAAGAGCAGATGAGGAAGTATGCTAATGCTCATAGGAAGGAATCTAACATCAAGGTGGGAGACCAAGTATTTCTAAAGATAAGATCCCATAGGCAGAGTTCCATGCCAGCCAAACTACACCCTAAATTGGCAGCTAGATATTATGGCCCTTTTCCAGTCATTAAGCAAGTTGGAGCAGTGACATTTCAACTCCAATTACCCCCCACTGCTAGAATCCACCCAGTTTTTCATGTCTCTCAGCTTAAATTGGCTGTGGGGGACCATCCTATAGAAGAACATCTTCCTGAAGAGCTACAAGTCCCTGCAGCTAACTTCACTTCAGAATACATACTCGGCAGAAGAACAACAGCAACTCCAGAAGGCAACAGAGAGCAAATTTTGGTCACATGGAAGAAGCAACATGGGAAGAAGAGGCAGTCATCAAGAGACAGTTTCCAGACATCAACCTTGAGGACAAGGTTGTCCTTAAGTGGGAAGGAATTGTTAGACCGTTGAAAACCTATTCTAGGAGAAATAAACCTAGAATAGAAAATGAGAATTGACTGTGAAGCACTAATAGATATGTTGTTGCTGCTGTTAGTTCTGTTATGTTAGTTAAAGCTGTTAGGACAGTTTTTAGTTAGTTAGTTAGGAGGCAGTTAAGATCTTATCTTGTAACCACCAAAGCTCTAACTCTCTAGGATGATTATAAAAGGGAGAGTTATGACTAAGGTTGGGGATTGAGTTTTATTTTGCTAAGAGTAGTTGGCTAGGTGAAGCTAGCAAGAGGTGCTTAGAGCATCAGTGTACCTTTTCTTCCAAACATCAATAAAATAACACTCAAGAGACAAGTTGGTCACCGTCCCAACCCTCTTGAGTTTCTCTATCTGCATCATTGTTAGCAGGAGGCTAACAGCTTCACTGGCAGCCGCTGAGGATCCAAAGTTCCAAACTCAGTCTTCATTGTGACGCCCCCTGCCTCCTTTTTATAAGTCTTACTTGCATCACCAATTAGAAGTGTGGGATAACAAAATGTGTGTAAAACAATGATAAAAGAGAATGAACATCTTTTAGTCACTTATTTCTTGCAAGAGAGGATATGCAACCTTCAATCAGGTTTTTAACATGTAAAAGACAAAATGGTCCAATGTGTAGGTATTTGATGGGCATGGAGGAAAGAGTGCTTCGCAATTTGTTTGTGATCATCAGCCAAGAGTAACTAACTGTTGAGGATGATAACTTTCCTTTGGAGCTTGAGAAAGTGGCCAAAAGGTCATATTTAGACACTGATGCTGCATTTTTAAAGACATTCTCTCAGGAATCTCCTCTTTCTTCTGGTACAACCTCCCTAACTGCAATTATATTTGGAACGTGAGCTGTCTCCACTTATCTTTGTAGTCACATTTTCATATGATAAACACAACTGTGAATGTGACATATTTACCTTTCCTTTTATGGTTTACTGTTGTATATCTAATCACAACCACTAAATATCATGAGTTGAAATTTCTCATGTCTAGACATTCATGGCACAACATCATCAAAATTCTTATGGTGGCTTGTATGTTCATCTAATGTAAAAAAAGTACTTGTATGTTGTTGTGTGCCATTTTCTCATTAATTGTGGATCGAGTCCTTAGGCGGATCCATTGATGGTGGCTACTTGAATGGCCAGTTACGAGTAACTCGCGAAGGAATGAAGGAAATGCGTGAAAGAGGCGAACCACTGAGTGCTGAACATGAAGTTAAGTTGATGACAATGGGAAGTCAAGATGAATTCTTGATAACGGCTAGTGATGGAATATGGGATGTTTTTAGCAGTAAAAATGCAGTCGATTTGGCACAAAGGAGGCTTCAAAATCATAAAGATGAGCAACTATGCTGCAAGGAAATGGTGCAGGAAGCAATCAAGAGAGGATGAACAGATAACTTAACAGTTTTGGCGGTGTGTTTTAACTCAGACCCGTGGTTATAAGAAGAACACGAGTAAGGAGAAGCACATTTGGTATGTAAAATAAACCGTGTTGGTGATATGTTTGCTTCGTAATTTTCATGTACAGATATTCATCCATCATTTTATCTGGGACAATGTAATTTGTACATATCTTAGATTTGTGTAATGTGAATAATTGATTATGGATCAAGCTACTCCTTTTAGGTGTCCTTCATACGGACATTTCTCTTGTAAGTTAAAGTAGCCCCCATGCTCCATTTACATGGCAACATATCTTTGCTCTTGATAATTATTGCCAAAATTGGTATGCGACTGTAATAATATAACATTAGAAAACCAATATGCGACTGGTTTTATCTTCTTACAGTATATTCTTGCTTGTGCTGTTTAAAATCTACATCCACCAACCAGTTATCAAGTGCTCCAATGTGATAATAAAACTCTATGGTCAAGAAGGTATAAGAAACAACTTTTCAATACTCCAAACAGCTCAGAGATCTGACGAAGAGAATGTAGAAACAAGGTGGTGTACCACCATCCGAAAACAAAGAATGACAACATACAAATATTAATGAAACCATTCTAAAATTATCCACAACAGGTAATCTCTATTTATAGTGTAAAAGATGCGTGTGTATTAACACTGATGAACTGATATCACTAGTCTAGTTGTAGACTCTAACTCTTGCTACCATATCAACAACGATGAACTGAAGAGTAAAATCTTCAAGATCTCATTGATCTGAGTTCATAGAATTCTTACTCTTTCCCCTCAGTTCATCAATTATAGTATGGCATCTCATCAAGAATTAGAGTCCATATATGTCAACTTTTTGCGTTCAGACATCCAGCTGCACTTGCTTTAGAAAATTTGAAGGACACAGCTCGGGATGCTATTACCTACATAGAGGATGGGAGGAGGAGAGTGTTGATTCCGATGGGCATTGTTTATGACCAAAAGAGGCTATATGGTTTTGATGGTTGATTCATGTCTATTCTTCAAAGACAGGGACGTTGTTCAATGCCTCAGTGATGTTCTTGATTAGCAAGATGACTCTTCTCTGATGAACAAAGGATACGCAGAATTCTCTATTATTCTTCAGTTCATCAACGCTAATAATGCATAACATCAATAAAGGGCAAAGAATATAATCAAATCCGTACTTCTGAAATATTTTAAAATTTAAATCACTTTCCTGAAAGCTTCTCTCGTATCTCAGTTCTTGCAACACGAATCAAGAATAAACCAGCAAGGAAAATAGACAAAGTGAGCATAAAGAATACACTGTTCCAACCCCTAGTTGAAATATAACCTGCTAAAAGTGGTCCAAGAGCAGCTCCAACAGAACCAGTACCATCTATGATTGCGGTAACCGTAGCCAGCGCCCGTGAATTCCCACCATTCATGGTACCAAGATCAGCAGCCACAGCAGTTGTGATTAGAGAGTATGGACCATTTACTAAAAATCCAGAAAGAAACATCAGAGTGATGTTGGTTAACATAGAGATGCTCCCAAAAGCACGATACAAAAGAAGAGCTGGAATTGATAAAAACAGGAACAACATTGAAGTAATAGCACGAGCTTCAATCATATCAGAAATGAAACCCGCTGTGATTCCACCTAGGACTCCCCCAATGTCAAATATTGTTGAGAGTAACCCAGAAGTTTTGTGAGATAAAATCACACCAGCAACCGCTGCAATGAACACCGAATTAGGAATTAAGGAGAGACCATTATGAAAAAGTTAATGTTGACATGATATAACATAAACACTTGCTAATTTTCTTAGCAGTCCAATTTGCAAGAAGAAAACAATGAACACACTATTAGGAAAGTAAAGCCACAAGTAATAAATTAACTGGAAAGGCATATAAAACAGTATCATAAATTTTTAAATAAAAGAACAATTACCTGTGTGCCTTATGTAGAAGGGCAACCAATACAGAAAAGTGTAAGCCACAAGCTTTGAGAAAAAGAGACAAAAAGCAAACGGAGCCACTCCAGGTATCTTCCATGCCTCTAAGAATCCAATTGCAGAAGAAGAATCTGAATTTTCAGGATCAATAAGATTTGCTTCCTCTGATTCCACTTTCTGCACATCCTCTGCACTCACTGTTTCAACACTCATTTCAATTTCAATTCCAGTATGCACAAACCCCATGTCTTCAGGATTTACAACAAGAAACAAAAACACCAAAATTCCTACCAAAATGATAAGAATTCCGGGCACCACAAATGACCAACCCCATCCGAATTCCAAAACTCCTGAAGCCACAACTGAACCAATGATATTCCCCACCGATGTATGCGAATTCCATATCCCCATTATCAAGCCCCGCTTTGATTCTCCAAGCCAATTCCCCACAACAGCAACCACACAAGGCCACCCAATTGATTGAAACACCCCACAAACGATCTGAACACCGACGTAAAACCCCAACACATGAACATCCAACCAGTATCCTAATCCAAAAAGTATGGTAAAAAAGCCACTACCCATCATCCCAAACACAAGGAACAATCTCAAATCAATCCTATCTCCAACATGGCCTGCCAAATACATGCCAATGGAGTAAGAAGTGAGGAATGCGAGATCAAGCTCGCCAAGTCTGTGAGTTCCCTCAGTTCCATTAAAAGGGGGCCAACCGGAATTAACTTGAACTTGAGTTAAATTGGATGGAATTGTAGGTCCCAGAACACTCTTGACAATACTAGGAGGCTTCCTAGAAGCATGGAATGAAGCATATGCAAGGAATGTAATAACAAGAACACAGATTTGGTGGAATAGTAGTGTCTTGTGAGGGGGTTTCAGACCTGGGAGGAGATTCAGAGCTGGAGCTAAGCTCAAACTCTTGGAATTCGATTGCATTCTTATTCATGAGGTTTCTAGTTTGCACATAGAAACTAATCTAATCTAATCTGGCACAATTGTACAAAGATCAAATCTTTGTTATCTAGCTTGCACAAAGAATCTAACCTAAGTCTAGCACAATTGCACAAAGATCAAATGTTTATCCTTTCAAATTCTTTTCTTCTATGTCTATATTTTTCCTTTCAGAGATGTGTATTATGTAAGGATCTACGATTTGAAGAATGTTGAAGATGGATCATAACTGGAGATTGCTAATTCATACAGAAAGAGTAAAAGGACTTACAATATCGGTCACAAAGATGCGATTTTTGGCATCAAATGTTCAATTTGTCCCTTTGGATAAAAAAGCACGAGAATTTGGAGTGGTGAAAGATCAGAGGAGGGGATTTTTGTTCGAATGAAATTGCCCTGAAATAGCGGAAGAATGCCGGAGACTAGTAACGATTGCAAGTCATAATAAAACACGTTTGCGTGAAAAACCAGATTGTTTTCAGATCGGGCTGAGCGATTTCTCGAAAATGCCCATAGAAAAATAGAGTGTTATTGCGGTCTTTAAACAAACTGAACATAGTTATGTGGACCGAAGAACCGTGGTAAAATAGACTTTGTGTCGGATGTGTATTGGCTGTACGCTCCGGCCGAGGATTGAGGGGCTCACCAAGCTGAGAAGCTGGCCTACTCCAAGTTACTTCCCGGATAGTGTTGTAATGAATGTCTGGATGATGTCCGAGGTGCTCCGACTCGCGTTGATCCGACGAGGGGGGTGGTACCTACACACACTCCAATGTTTAAGTCAACATTGGGAGTAGGTGATGTGAGGTAATAAATGTGTATCTGTAGCAGTGATGAGGCAATGCTTTTATAGGGATTAGTGCCTACACTCCGAATTCGGTTTTGCCGGAGCGAAATATCTTTATTTGAGGGCGGTCATGAGGTGGTTAGGTCGGGTCCTCTAAGGATCAAGCGATGCCTTCTATTGGGGATGAGGTCGAAATACTCACTACTGGTTTTGCAGCTGATGTGATCAAATGCTTTTCCATCGTTGGATTTGCTTGGTGACATGATTGACGGTTGACTTGTCTTCTTAAGACGTTGCGCGGCAGATTGTCTCTGGATTTCTCGAGGCGGTAACTCTTTAGGAGATAATGCTCTAGATGTTGGTGATCCCGATCCGGTTCTTGAGGAGATGGGTTTCGCCGAGATGCAGAAGGTGCCCCCGGTCCCTGAGGATTACTAGTGGGTGAATGAAGAAGCCCGTGACATGGCTAGCAAGGTTTGCTCGGGCTGTAGTCTAATCGATACCCTTAACTGGGATATGGGGATTATCAAAGGAGAGAAACTAGTGATCAGAGGGGTCTCGAATATAGAGCGGGTGTGCCAATTGCACCCTTAAAAGTATGCTTTCTACATCTACTACAAGACTGTCACGAAAATCCATGCTTGCCCTCCCTTTATTGTGTTTGAATAGACTGTCTTAAGAGAGCTCTCTAGCCCCGACCCAACTTCATCTGAATAGCTAGGCCTTTCTTCATGCCTTTCAGATTGCCTTGAGTCTTCTAGATTGACCTCTTTCTCTTGATTTGTTCTATGCCATGCTTACCTTCGTTCGCTTGAAGAAGAAAGCTTGGGTGTCATTCCGAGCTATGGATAGGAGCTACTTCATCCTCTACCTGAACTCCTTTAAACTCTTTAAGGACCATTATGCTTGTGTGATTGCCATGAACTTGGCTGCTAAGAAGAAACTGTCGAGGACTCAGAGAGGGGAGATTGTCTGCCTTATATTCCCTTTATGGTGGGATGGAAGCCATTATTCTCTACGGCCTAATCGTTTTCTTATTCCTACTGAGTGCTTGGATGCCGAGGATCAGGAGACCTTGAAGCTTATTGGGGAGGTAGCAGCCCAAGGTAAAAAGGGGTTACAAATACAAAGTCATTGGTAACAGCTGAGTCCTCCGTTGATCTTTACTGAGTTTGGAGTATGTCCCCTGCTTATTGTTTGAGTTTTTGACCTCCTTTATATCTTTGCTTCTTGTCTAACAAACTGTTTTTTGGTTTTTTCTGCAGACCAGGTGGCATCGAGATCAGCTTATGCATCAATTTTGAAGAAATCCAAGGCGGGTGACGTCGGTCCTTCCTCTGCTTCATTGGACTCATCCTCTGGCGCCCCTACCCAGGGTTAATCACCTCGTGATTCCTGCTTTACCCGTGAATGTTGTGAGGTAGGAGGACCTTGGGAGGGAAACTACCGTTGTTGTTGATGATCCCATCTCGCCCAAGGGTGCTCCTACGCCTTCTGCCCAAAACCAACTGGCCTCTATTGACTGTCGGGTTGGTCAAAGTAGCAAATGCAAATCGGAGGGTGGTGAGAAGCAGGGTCATCAGAACAAGTCTAAGAAGTGTAAGAACAGCCACCGAGACAAGGTTCTAGATGGCCTGGTGACAGAGTTTAACTCGGCTGACTTCAAAACTCTCAAGAGGCACCCTTTTGTTTGTGTGCCTAAGATTTGCAAGTTGGGGATGTCGCTGCTAGATAGGGAGGCGGAACGGATGAAGCAAGAGGAAGGTAATACTTCTATTTTTTCACATTGGCTGAAGTCTAGTCTTCTGAAAGATTACGATTTTGATACTTGGAATTTTGATTCTGCAGAATATATTGTGATGAAGAAAGGGCGAGATGATGCATTGGAGGTGCTCCAAACTTTGAAGGGTTTTGTTTTGTCATTGGAAGGGAAGAACAAAGAGCTGTCCTAGTTGGTTGAGGTGTCCTCTCACGATTCTTCAACAATGCTATAGAACAAATCTGCTTCTAAACCTAGTCGGCTGTCAGATGGTAGAGATAACAGGTGAGGAGAATGGTGATGTTGACATTGAAGGCCTCTAATTTCTTTGTTCTCCTTTGTAAAATTTGACAATGCCTCTTTTTGGCCTTAGGATTTTCTGACAATTATTAACTTGCACGGTTCTGGGTATTTTAACTTTAACCGTCCTTTGAGGCGCCTTTATTGATTTGATGCTCGTATTTTCATAGCTTTAAATGCGCTATTTCAGATTTATTGAGAATACGTTCGTTCTGATTCACTTTGTATGTCATGTTCCTTGAGATTGATTACTCGAATCCGCTTGGTGTTACTTCAGCTATAAGTCGTTATATTTTCCTTTATGAAGATGCGATATCAAACTCTTCGAATCTCGGGTTAGTCGAGTACACTGACATGTAGCTAACTCTGCTGTAGAGTCATCGCATTTTCAACTTAGGATGCGATTTCGAACTCTTCGAAGCTCATTTAGCTGAGTAGATTGACTTGTAGCTAAGTCTATTGTAGAGTCATTACATTTTAACTTAGGATGCAATTTTGAACTCTTCAAAGCTCAGTTAGCCGAGTAGATTGACTCGTAACTTATTTAATCTTGTCTTAAAAACTAAAACATAGTTGTGCAACTTTGGGTGTTCTAACACTTGAGCGTGTTGCACTTTGCTCTTTCAAGTGCTACGGCTAATTTGAGATGCTTAGGTATTTGTGGTGGGCTCTAAGTGTTGACTGGCATTTTCTCCTTAATCGATTACGCAAGGGTAGCTGAGTTTGTCTTAACTTTTTCTTGCTCTTTCCCTTTTTCGACAGCTACTTTCACACGGTTGGTTTGGATCTTCTGGTCCTTTGTCTTGGTGTTGGATGCTTCCATCAAGTTGTTCCTTTCTTCCTTCTTAAGAGATAGGGAGTGCAACTTTTTCCTATGCCCAGATCAGCTTTGACAGTGATCACTTTGTTTGTGGCCGAGTAGAGCTTCATCTTGAGATGGACCGTAGAGGCTACTACTTCGAGGCGCCCTATCGTAGGTATTTCAATAATACAATTGTATACCAGTGAGCAAGGGTGGACCAACAATGGAGTTTTGACCGTTTTGGTTAATGGCTCTTTACCATAAGTGACTATTAGCTCAATGTAGCCCAAGGGCTTGGCCTTGGATTCGTTAAATCTAGAGAGGTCGGCCCCTTGGTAGGGGGAGAGGTCCTTCTTAGTCAGTCCAATTGTTGTAAGGAGATCCTCAAGGATTATGTCGGCCGAGCTCCCTTGGTCTACCAAAATTATTTTTACGTAAACATTAGCAATTATAGCCTGGATGATTAGTGGGATATGCTTAACTTTATTGTCAATCAAGTCTTTGTCATTGAGCTGTAGAGGAGGTTGGTTACTGGGTCCCATGGCGGGGGAAGAGCCTGCGATGCTCATTATCTCTTCCCATTTTCTCTACATTGTTTTCTTAGACGCTCTGCCCTCAATGGGGTAACCTCCAAAAATTACAATTGCCACAGGGCGACTAGAGCTCTTGGGGTTCATCTTTATTTTGATCTGAATCGCTTTGTTACATATGAGCAGTCTTCTTGATGTCGTTAACTACTTCTTTGCTTTTCCTAGGAGACCTAGTGCGTGTTCGACTTTCATCGTTTTTGACGAACTGAGTGAATTTACCTTTTCTGATTGGTTTTTCTATGTCGTCTTTCAAGGTGGTGCACTTATTTGTGTCATGGCCACTGCTTTACTGATAACGACAGTACTTCTTCCTATTGGTCCATTTCCTCTCGGGGATAGGGATAGGAGGCTTAATTCCTGGGAGCTCAGTGTTGGCGCACTCAGCTAGGATGCTCTCCATTGGTTCATTGAGGGGAGTCTGCTCGGCAAAACGTGGTCCCCGCGCTCTTGAATCACGGCAAGGGTTTTTTTCTTTCTTTTGGCAAGTTTCCCTAGACAATGGGCCTGGTTTTGAGGACTTGTATTTCTTCGCGGGTTTCTTGTGTGGTGACTTCCTTCTGAGTTCCCAACTTCTGGGAGATGACGATCCCAATGAAGAAGACTGACTAGATGAGTCTCTCCAGTATAGAGAAGAATCGGGAGTTGTCGAAGGAGAGCTTGGAAGGGATATTGAGTGCCTTACTTTGTAGTGATGTCGGCGAGACCAGTGCTTTGGCCGAGGTGAACGAGGTCGTTTTGATGCTACTGTCTTTGGTGGAGGCGACCGAAGTCGGTTTCTTCCGAGGTCAGGAGCTGTGTTGGCCCTTACTATTGAAGGATTTTCTTCGTTGACTCCACTTGCATTGTGGTTGGAAAGGATCCTGGCTTGGTCGCTTAGTAAGGCAATGGGATTTTGGACGGCTTAGGCCGAAAGCGGCACCAACGGTTCTCTGGGTGGGACTGCTGTCGTCGGTGCTCCTTTCTGAGATGGTTTTGGTGTAGCGATAGCATCTACAACCTGAATCTCGTGGTTAACAGGGTCATCTAATGGTAACAACTGGACGAAGCCTTCAGGTATCGGCTACCTTGGAGGCAAGATCATTACCTGAGACCGGAGACAGGGATTGGTTCTTACCGGGTTTCCTCGTGGCTGAGTTTGCTGTTTTGGAGGCATCGCAAAGCTCGGAGTGGATTCGATAGTGTTGGGAAAATCTCCCACTTTGGTAGCCAATGATCTGTACTGGCTTCATGCTTCAGGCGAGCTGTGGACTGAGGTGCTCACCAAGCTAAGTGGCTGGCTCATTAAGAGTTACTTCCGGAATAGTGTTGTAGTGAATGTCTGGATGATGTCCGAGATGCTCCAACTCACGTTGATCCGTCGAGGGGGGTGGTACCTGTAGATACTCTGATGCCTAAGTCGGTATTGGGAATAGGTGATGTGAGGTAATAAATGTGTTCCTGCAGCAGTGACCGCTCAATGCTTTTATAGGGATTTGTAGCTACATGTGGCGTGTTGTGATAGGTTTTTGATCGAATGCGCCTATACTGTTGGATGAAGAGGACACATTCACGTCATTCATTAGGTATGGATCGTGCGCTTCACTAGATTGGGCCTGGAAAAAGGATCAAACTAACCCTACAATGTTAAATTCCAACCATTAACTACATAACCAATAAAAGGAAAAGAAATAAAATATTGGCGTGAGGAGCCTGTTGAGTACAATCAAAAGACAGAAACAATAAGGGGGGTTGAATGGTGAGGTTGCCACTGTCAAACTCTTAGAGCATTTGTTGAAGTGACTAAGTTACACAATAAGGGGGGTTGAATTGTGTGCCCTTTTAAAATCTAATACCCGAAACCTTCTTAACAAAATGTTTCTCAAGATGAACTTGGATATGAGAAGGTTAGTGATAATAATAACTCACATAGAATCCAAACTTCAGAAACAATTGAAGCTTAGTTAAAACTGTGTTGAGAAGGTTGAGTAAACTAACCTTCTCTTGGTTTGAAAAACAACAAGTAGTTTATAGCAAGTGAGCTAATAGTAAGGAAAGCAAGTAAATAACACAGAAGAGTTATAGAGGTTCACACAATCTTGGCTACATCCTTTCCCCACTTCCTTGTGATTATTTCAACTATTTTCCAAATAGCTATTACACTTGCTTGTGATCAAACACAAAATACTTTCACAACACTAGCTTTTGATCACACACAAAAACCTAGTGTACTCTTACCCAGCTACACCTCGCTGTTTTCAACCTCTTAGAAACAATCCTCTTGTTTCCTAAGAGTCACCTTAATCAAGTACTATAACAACCAACACTCACCTCTCTCTAGGTAGTTTGATGAGATGTTTACAAGATAGTGTTTACAACAAGGGGTTTGGGTTTTGGGATGTTTAAGAACTTGAATAAAGATAAATACATTGTATACAATGGTACTTATCAAGCTAGCACACACTCAAGAAAGATATCCCAGAAAGCTTTGACTGTTGGATGAGATGGTTGATTGCTTTGAGAAGCATGAACTTGTGTAGGTTCCAATTAACTCTCATAGTTTGTAACTTCGGAATGAAGCCTTTAAATTGCCCTGAAGATTGGATATAGTTGTTAGAAGGTTGAAGAGAGTCGTTTGAAAGAGCCCAACAGTCCATAGGAGTGACAAGATGGAAGTCACATTAGTTGGCAGCTTTTGAAGCTTCTCAAGTTGCACTTAGTGCTTTATCTGATCATTTGAACCTTCTCAAGATCACAATGTACTCTTCTTTGTACATGCTAACCTGGTGGGACTTGACTTTGTACTTTTGGCCAGGCTGTTCCAGTTTGCACGAAGCTTCTCAAAGTTCATGGAATTAATCAAGCATTCCTTGGAATAATCAAGCATTCCCTCTTTTGATATATAAGACATTCCAACATATTTATTGCTTGGATACTTCATTTAATGCGCTGATGTTCATGCAAGAAGAGGTTAATGTGTTTGTCTTGAGTTGGTTGCTGTTTGCATTAACCTTCTCAAGATTTATTCTTCTTACTCTTTAATCGTCTTAATGATGAACCTTCTTTCCTAGGATCTTGGTGTGGTCAACCTTCTGTCGTGACCGTGATCTCGACGTAGACGTCTCAAAAATATTGCAATTTTGGGAGTCGCCACCCAATTTATTTAATAGGAAAAATTGAGAAAAACCTTGTTTCAAAATATTTGGTCTACGCATACCAGATTGAATTCGGGAGTCGATTATGTATAGGGAAGGGCGGAAACTTAATCCCACTGCACCCCTAATACATCTGTCCTAAGACAGTTACCCTAAATTTGATTGTGCAACATATTTATAAGTTTAGAAAATTTGTTTACCCAAAAACGAAATAATACTAAATAAGAAATAGCTATTTTCGAAGAAATAAATAGGGACTAGTTTAAGAAAATTTAATTTTGACTTGATGGGGAAGCCCCACTCCTACGTATCCTCCAGTGCAATGAGGAACTCAACAGTCACGTAGTTCTTCCTGAAAAAGTTTGTTGGTTGGGTTGATTTTAATTTTTTTTGAAGGGGTTTGAGATCACCAAGTTGTACAACTCGGGCGTCTTAAACCGGGATTGACAAGATGTACATCTCGGCCAATCCCCTTTTTTTGGTATTTTTGGAAAATAGGTGTTAAAGAAAAAAACTGATTATTTATTGAAAAAAATAATTTGGCCTGACGGGGAGGCCCCGCTCCTACGTATCTCCGCGTGGCGGAGAATCAAAGGTTACGTAGTTCTTCTAGAAAATACTTATGTGTTGATTGATTTTAATTTTTAAGGGGTTTGAGATCACCAAGCTGTACAACTCGAGTGTCTTAAACCGAGATCGACAAGATGTACATCTCTGCCAATCCTATTTTTATTGTATTTGATAAAGGGTATCCCTGATCAAATCGAAACAAATGAATAAAAAAAAGTAAAACTAAGTTTTTTTTAAAAATAAAATGGAAAAATATTGATGATCACGTGAAGAAAAAAAGGAAGGGAGTAGGGGGCAGGGGCACTAGTTTTCAAAGGATGTCAGATGCCTATTTTGATTAAAAATAATGGTTAATAAAAAATGATAAAATAACTAATTAAGTAGGACAGCAAACCCAAAAAAAAAAAAAAGGTGAAAATGACTAGAGGGTAACGGCCACATGCTTCTGATTTTAAAAAAAATATTATTATAATAAATAAAAAAAGTTAGAAAAACAAAAGTGAGGTATGTAAGGAAACGAATACACCAGAACCTTAATCCTCCCCATTCCTTCTTCCAGCGCTTCATTTCCAGCGGAGAGAGAGAGGGTCTTACGAAGCGAGAGCAAAAAAAAAACACGAAAGAAGAGAGAGAGAGGGTGGTATACGTGGTGGCTTATGGTGGTGCTCCGGCGGCGATGGATGGGAGTGGCGCAGCGGTGGTTGTTGGATGTTGCATGAAGAGGGAGAGGGAGAATGGTAGGTGGTGGTTATTTAGGGGAGAGTGTATGACGGTGGTTGTAGGAGGGAGGGAGAGGTGGTGCGGAGATGGTGGAGGGTGGAGGGAGAGGGTGGACGTGATGGTGATGGTTGTTGTCGGTGACGACGGTGATTCACGATGGAGGGGTGGTGGTTCACGGCGGAGACCACCACGCACGGTGGTCGGAATCCAGGCTTGGTTCCCTTCTCTTTCACTCTCTTTTTTATTTTTCTGAATTCTCTTTGTTTGGTGAGTATCTCTCTCTGTTTCTCCCCCCCCCCCCCCCCCCCCCCCCTGAATTGTTGCTGTTTGCAGGTATTTATAGCCTAAAACTATGGTGTAGGTGTGATCTCAAAACTAGAGGATTGCAACCCCAGGGGACCAAAACCACAACAACCTCTGAAAAGCAAAACTGGGCAGCAAGAGGTGGAGGTGTTGTTGCTTCAAAAGGCTGAAATGTTGTGCCCAAAATGGGAGAAGCCAAGGGACAAGAAGAAAGATGCTCAATATGCAAGCTTGAAATAAAATGGTTAGAGAGGGAGGGGGATGCGCATGCTGCCTCTTCTTTATCATTTTAATTAATTTTTCTTGTACTTTTGTTTTTTTTTTGTTTTGTCTTGGCATGTAACCCATTTTGAAACTTTGTTTATATTTTTTTTTGTAATTAAAAAAAGAGCTCTCATAATAATAATGATAAAGAAACGCAAAATTGCTAATTAGCTCCAAATGACACGTGTAAATGATAAAAATCTAAAATCGCGCAAAATGACATATTTTTGGAATTTTTTGATAGAGAAAATGAAAATACCGGTTAAAATTGGGTGTTCACAGATGCCCCTCTGTGCTTATTTTCTTACGAGAGAATACGTAAAATGCCTTTTTTGTATTGTCAAAGTAAGAAATAAGTACAGATATGAATCTCAATTTTAGCCGGTAGGGCTCAATTTTAGCCGGTAGCATAGGTTTGGTGCCTGGAAAACAAAGAAGTGCCAGAGCTAAGTCGGTAGCACGAAATTTTAAAAGGCAATGCCAGAGCTGAATCGATAGCATGAAAATAAAGAGTGACAGAGGCGAATCGATAGCACGGAATTTAAAAGACAATGCTAGAGCTGAATCGATAGCATGAAAATAAAGAGTGCCAGAGCTGAATCGATAGCACGAAATTTAAAAGACAATGCCAGAGCTGAATCGATAGCATGAAAATAAACAGTGCAATGCCAGGGCGGAACCGGTAGCATGGAATGCCAGGGCGTCACCAGTAGCACAAAACTAAAAGACAATGCCAGGGCGTAACCGGTAGCACAAAAGAATAAGACAATGTCAGGGCGTAACCGGTAGCATGAAAATAAATGTGCAATGCCAGGGCGTAACCGGTAGCATGCAGTGCCAGGGCGTAACCGGTAGCACAAAAGAATAAAACAATGCCAGGGCGTAACCGGTAGCATGAAAATAAATGTCCAATGCCAGGGCGTAACCGGTAGCATGCAGTGCCAGGGCGTAACCGGTAGCACAAAAGAATAAGACAATGCCAGGGCGTAACCGGTAGAATGCAGTGCCAGGGCGTAACCGGTAGCACAAAAGAATAAGACAATGCCAGGGCGTAACCGATAGCATGAAAATAAAGGTGCAATGCCAGGGCGGTACCGGTAGCATGCAGTGCCAGGGCGTAACCGGTAGCATGAAAATAAATGTGCAATGCCAGGGCGTAACCGGTATCATGCAGTGCCAGGGCGTAACCGGTAGCAAAAAAGAATAAAACAATGCCAGGGCGTAACCGGTAGCATGAAAATAAATGTGCAATGCCAGGGCGTAACCGGTAGCATGCAGTGCCAGGGCGTAACCGGTAGCACAAAACTAAAAAATAGTGCCAGGGCGTCACCGGTAGCATGCAGTGCCAGGGCGTAACCGGTAGCACAAAACTAAAAAACAATGCCAGGGCGTCACCGGTAGCATGAAATAAAATTGCAATGGATGAATTTTTCGATGATTCCCTTTTTTTTTTTTTTCCGTATGCTTCTATTTATGAAGTAGAATGCATACTTTGACATGAAATGCATGTATGCTATGACATGAGACGTATGGGTTATGCATGAGCCTTGAGTTGAAATTGAGATAGACGTGTCATAGTGCTATGACATGAGATGTATGAGTTATGCATGAGCCTTGAGTCATAGAAGTTAGGTTCGCTGAAAACATTTGTTTTTTGTGCATGCTTCATTTGAAATCAATCAAACTCGTCCTCAGATGGAAGGTTGTCTTCATCCTTGCTAGCTTTCTAAGATCTCCTTTCTTTTATGATCATTTCTCATCCTTCAAAGCAAAACACCTTCAAGCTTGACCTTCTTCTTCTTCTTTTTTATAGATTGTCATTAACTCTCTAAATCATATCATTGATTCCAAGTTGACTATTGTTGAAGAAATATTTAATGAGTATGCATGGATTCATGGGTATTGACAAGCTGGACTCTTTTTTGTGCTTCTTGGTTTTCTTGTTTTTGGGTTTTTGTGTTTTGATTTTTTCGAAGGTTTCGAAGTGAAACATTAGGGAAGACAAAAGTGACACAAGACGGTAGGGAAAAGGGTATTTGGTAACCTCCAATTGGACATTTCTTGAGGTAGGTGACTTGCTGAAACAGGTTGGGAATTGGAGAAAGGTTTTATCACAGAGGGAAGACTACTAGGTGTAGCAAGCAAAATCTGACTCATCAATGGTATGCAATTATTTTTGCCCCAATTAATGGAATTTCCCCAAGAGCAGGATGCACCAGTTTGAGTCATAATGGGTCTTGTAAAATTTTTGCCTCTGTGTGGCAACAGACACTCTTCAAGATAAAACAACACTAGTGGAGAGAGAAGTTTTGACTCGCGAAGTGTCTTATAAGATTTCTACCTCAATCTGGTGAAATACATTGCCAAGAGAGAACACTACATGGGTATAGCATGAAATATTTGACACATAGAGGGTCTTGCAAAATTTTGCCTCAATGCGAGATTTCTTTCATTCGACAAAATTGCCCCAATGTAGACTCATGTTTGGCATAAGTAGGGAAAATCCAGTGAACTACACCAATGAACATTGTAAGTCTCATTTCCCTTTTGTACCCTAATTTTTGCCTAGACTGCCTTTGCAGGTTTTCAGTCTAGTGGGCTTTGTATTTTTATTTTTTTAAAAAGCCCTAACTTTTGCCTGGACTGCCTTTACAGGTTTTCAGTCTAGCGGGCCTCATTCTTTTTTCTTCATTTTTTTTATCATTTTTTTAGAGCAAAGAAAAGTTTAAAAGAAGCAAATGATTTATTTCAAAATTAATATTATGAAAATGAAAACAATCATTCTTCAATTAGAGTAGACTTTTAGAGGCTCGTAACGTGGCTATGGGTTATGGAAGAGCAAATAATTAGAAGGCTCAAAGAAATGTTTTATGTGTATGAGTCATGGATTATGGAAGAAAAAAATGATTAGAAGGCTCAAAGGACTGCTTTTGTGTATGGGTTATGAAAAAAATGATTAGAAGGCTCAAAGGAATGTTTTATGGAAGAAAAAAATTGATTAGAAGGCTCAAATGAAGGTTTTACGTGTATGGGTTATGGGGAATGTGATTGGAATGCTCAAAGAAAGGTTTCATGAGTATGGGTTATGGAAGAAAAATGATGTTTCATGGTTAAAATGGATCAATGATCTTTAGTGCATTCAGCTTTCTATTGTGTTTTGATGACAACACCCTATTCTTGTAAAACTCGTCTAATGACCCCTTTTTTTTCTTCCTTCATTTTTCTATTTTTTTTTCTTCACTTTTTTTGCTTCTCTTTTTTTCTTCATTTTTTTTCCTCCTTTCACATCATTTTTTCCACCTCCGCCATCATTTTTTTCAACCTCTCTTTTTTTCTTTTCCTCCATTGCCCCCTGATTTGTGTCTCATCAATTTTCTACCTCTGGAACTCATCTGATAATCTACATGCACCAAATTATGATGTAGTATTGATCCTTATCAAGGGTTTAATGAAAGGGAATTAAAGGCTCAAAAGGCGGACAACAAGGGATATATCTTGGGATAGAGAAAAATGGTCACTCTTCATTTTGAATCATGATTCCTCATTTTTTAAATTTTAATTTAGAAAAAAAAACCATTCACTCTTTTGACAAATTGTTTGCTCTTTCTTTCTTTTGCTCTTTTATAATTTCTTTTTTTATGTTTTTTTTTGGGAAATGGACCTTCAAAAATCAGATATTTCTTCACTAGTTCATCATAGAATGACGCCACCAAAAGGGCTTTGAGAATTATCACTTGAGGGAAGAACTTAAAAGGGCCAGTTTTTAAGGGAAACTTGGGGTGAGGAAGGATGGCAAATGGGTTTTTAAATCCATGCGAATTCATTAGTATAAAGCTTCAACAAAGTTAACTTAGTTTCAAACTTATTTGACTTTGTACAACATGATTAGGCAAGCGCTAATGACAATAATCTTTTCCCCGCTTTTTTCCGCTTTGAGCTTTTTTTTTTTTTTTTGCAAGAACTGATTGTCAACCTTATGTCTCCCCTTTTTCCTCAAAATGTCCATGTGTTGTGCCCCATGAAACATTTCCTCACATTATTTCTCTAACCCTCTAGTGATTTCTCAACAACTTTCAAGAGAATGATCCAATGAGTCTAAGCTTGATTGGTATCCATTTTCACGCAAGCACAAAAATTTAACTTTTCTCTATTCAATGACTTCAAAACTTTCTTTTTTATTTATTTATTTTCTTTAAAGAAAATTTTATGCTAAATGAGAATAGGTCAAAGCAAACAAGATGTCATGGAATGCATGGTATGGTATGTATGCAAGCATTCATCCTAAGATGTAATGTTTTTATGCAAGAAATGCAATGCAATTTTTGTTTTTTTGCCCCACTTGAAGGAATATGCTATGAGGATTGATGAATAAAAATGTGGTTTGCTTTATTTACTCATGAAAGTTTGCATACCATTCGATTTTTTACGTATATGAAAAGAAAAGAAAAAAAAAAAACTGAAATATGGTGAAATTATGATGAATGACAATGCAATGAAAATGCGCACTACCTGCATAAACAATTTTTTTTTTAAGTACTCATGCAAAGAAAAATGAATTATACCTTTGAATGATACATGGTATAATGCAACATATTTAATTTATGATGAATGATAATGCAATGAAAATGCGCAATATATGCAGAAAAATATATTTTTTCTAAGGACTCATACAAGGAAAGCTGCAAATGAATTTATACTTTTCAATGCACTATTTTTTACTGCAAATGCAACAGGATTTTTTTTTTATGGTTTTTTTATGCATGAAATGTAATATGATTTTTTTATACTTTTTATGCATGAAATGCAATACGATTTTTTTATATGTTTTATGCATGAAATGCAATACGATTTTTTTTATATGTTTTATGCATGAAATGCAATATGATTTTTTTTATACTTTTTATGCATTTTTTTATATGTTTTATGCATGAAATGCAATATGATTTTTTTTTATACTTTTTATGCATGAAATGCAATGTAATCTTTATGTTGTTTTTTTGAAGAATAAACCATGAGTATTAACAAGGAAAGAGAATGTACAACAAAAAACCAAGGATAATAGGCAAAATAGCTCCCTTTGTGGCCTACATAGGTTTGTCCATATTATTGGGCTTTGGGCCCGATGGGTCTAATGTCTTTCTATTGTGAATGCTCACAAGGTGGGTTGTTCTAACCTAAGGAAATTTAAGGTCTCTAGAGCCAAGTATTCTTCTAGAAGGTTAAACACACCAGGATGTACATCCCAGGTGTGAATACCTGCATAGAAGAATCGTACTCTAGATGAGGAATTCATGGAAGTCACATAGGATGTACATCCAAAATGAGTCCCACTTATCCTCGTTCTAACTTATGTGTTTTTGTGGCTCGGGTGTGAGCTCAACTCTCAGTGTGTGCTCATGGTGTATTTGTAGTGTGCGAAGGGAGCATACAAACCTCAAATCATAATAAAATAAGTAAAGGTAAAATAATCAAAAAATACAACCAAACAACAATATTCAAAGTCTTCTACCCTAAGGTTCATATACAACAAATAATAGCAAAAAAATATATTACACAAACAATTTAAATAGGCTTGACTCTCACCTGTCCCCAGCGGAGTCGCCATCTGTCGTGACCGTGATCCCGACGTAGACGTCTCAAAAATATTGCAATTTTGGGAGTCGCCACCCAATTTATTTAATAGGAAAAATTGAGAAAAACCTTGTTTCAAAATATTTGGTCTACGCATACCAGATTGAATTCGGGAGTCGATTATGTATAGGGAAGGGCGGAAACTTAATCCCACTGCACCCCTAATACATCTGTCCTAAGACAGTTACCCTAAATTTGATTGTGCAACATATTTATAAGTTTAGAAAATTTGTTTACCCAAAAACGAAATAATACTAAATAAGAAATAGCTATTTTCGAAGAAATAAATAGGGACTAGTTTAAGAAAATTTAATTTTGACTTGATGGGGAAGCCCCACTCCTACGTATCCTCCAGTGCAATGAGGAACTCAACAGTCACGTAGTTCTTCCTGAAAAAGTTTGTTGGTTGGGTTGATTTTAATTTTTTTTGAAGGGGTTTGAGATCACCAAGTTGTACAACTCGGGCGTCTTAAACCGGGATTGACAAGATGTACATCTCGGCCAATCCCCTTTTTTTGGTATTTTTGGAAAATAGGTGTTAAAGAAAAAAACTGATTATTTATTGAAAAAAATAATTTGGCCTGACGGGGAGGCCCCGCTCCTACGTATCTCCGCGTGGCGGAGAATCAAAGGTTACGTAGTTCTTCTAGAAAATACTTATGTGTTGATTGATTTTAATTTTTAAGGGGTTTGAGATCACCAAGCTGTACAACTCGAGTGTCTTAAACCGAGATCGACAAGATGTACATCTCTGCCAATCCTATTTTTATTGTATTTGATAAAGGGTATCCCTGATCAAATCGAAACAAATGAATAAAAAAAAGTAAAACTAAGTTTTTTTTAAAAATAAAATGGAAAAATATTGATGATCACGTGAAGAAAAAAAGGAAGGGAGTAGGGGGCAGGGGCACTAGTTTTCAAAGGATGTTAGATGCCTATTTTGATTAAAAATAATGGTTAATAAAAAATGATAAAATAACTAATTAAGTAGGACAGCAAACCCAAAAAAAAAAAAAAAGGTGAAAATGACTAGAGAGTAACGGCCACATGCTTCTGATTTTAAAAAAAATATTATTATAATAAATAAAAAAAGTTAGAAAAACAAAAGTGAGGTATGTAAGGAAACGAATACACCAGAACCTTAATCCTCCCCATTCCTTCTTCCAGCGCTTCATTTCCAGCGGAGAGAGAGAGGGTCTTACGAAGCGAGAGCAAAAAAAAAACACGAAAGAAGAGAGAGAGAGGGTGGTATACGTGGTGGCTTATGGTGGTGCTCCGGCGGCGATGGATGGGAGTGGCGCAGCGGTGGTTGTTGGATGTTGCATGAAGAGGGAGAGGGAGAGTGGTAGGTGGTGGTTATTTAGGGGAGAGTGTATGACGGTGGTTGTAGGATGTTGCATGAAGAGGGAGAGGGAGAGTGGTAGGTGGTGGTTATTTAGGGGAGAGTGTATGACGGTGGTTGTAGGAGGGAGGGAGAGGTGGTGGTTATTTAGGGGAGAGTGTATGACGGTGGTTGTAGGAGGGAGGGAGAGGTGGTGCGGAGATGGTGGAGGGTGGAGGGAGAGGGTGGACGTGATGGTGATGGTTGTTGTCGGTGACGACGGTGATTCACGATGGAGGGGTGGTGGTTCACGGCGGAGACCACCACGCACGGCAGTCGGAATCCAGGCTTGGTTCCCTTCTCTTTCACTCTCTTTTTTATTTTTCTGAATTCTCTTTTTTTGGTGAGTATCTCTCTCTGTTTCTCCCCCCCCCCCCCCTGAATTGTTGCTGTTTGCAGGTATTTATAGCCTAAAACTATGGTGTAGGTGTGATCTCAAAACTAGAGGATTGCAACCCCAGGGGACCAAAACCACAACAACCTCTGAAAAGCAAAACTGGGCAGCAAGAGGTGGAGGTGTTGTTGCTTCAAAAGGCTGAAATGTTGTGCCCAAAATGGGAGAAGCCAAGGGACAAGAAGAAAGATGCTCAATATGCAAGCTTGAAATAAAATGGTTAGAGAGGGAGGGGGATGCGCATGCTGCCTCTTCTTTATCATTTTAATTAATTTTTCTTGTACTTTTGTTTTTTTTTTGTTTTGTCTTGGCATGTAACCCATTTTGAAACTTTGTTTATATTTTTTTTTGTAATTAAAAAAAGAGCTCTCATAATAATAATGATAAAGAAACGCAAAATTGCTAATTAGCTCCAAATGACACGTGTAAATGATAAAAATCTAAAATCGCGCAAAATGACATATTTTTGGAATTTTTTTATAGAGAAAATGAAAATACCGGTTAAAATTGGGTGTTCACACCTTCGTTTGACGTTTGGTCAAACCTTATGTTGACATTTAGTCAAACCTTCTGTTGACTTTTGGTTAACCTTCTATTGACTTGGACAAGCTTCTCATATTTTAACCTTCTCAAGGCTTTTCTACCATTGTATTTTTACACTTTTTTTAGTCCAAGGTAGTGCCATATTTTGCTATATAGGAAACATGTTCGATTCACTTTAGCAAGCATGTTAGATCACACTAAATTAGAAAACTTAAATCCTACTTAGTTTGTATCATCAAAAAATAGAAAGAGATTCTTATTCCATCAATCTCCCCCTTTTTGGTGATGACAAACTTATAGTAAGTTTTGAGTTTTCTGTTTTTCAAGGATAAGTATTTAAGCATGTTGACCAGATTTTTGCAAGCATATGAACAGATATTTGGAGGCATGTTAAACAGATTTTTACAAAGAGTTTAAACATTCATAACCATCATTTAGAAAAAGAAAAATTAGCATATATCATGTGAAACTTTGTGAGTACATGAGTTTGATAATTATCGTACACAATCCAAAAGAGAAATGAAAACAACATTAATTGTGACATATATGTGTGTCACTAGGACATAGCAAAATATCCAAAAGAGTACTTAAAATGTCAACATAAACCCAAAAACACTATTACTAACTGAGTAGCTTAAAACTTAATCTCTATTCTCCTCCTTTTATCAACAACAAAAAAGAAGGGAAGACAAGAAATTAGGCTGCTACTTGGTTGGAGAAGAGTCATCTGGGAGTTTGAGGATGAAGCAAGTTGGGGAATATCATCAAAGGGCTGTGGAGGTGGGAAATCTGGTGCAGCCACATGTGGAATGACAGAAGGAACAATATTTTGCAGCATTCACTGTTGGTAGGCCTAGTTCCTTTGAGCTTCATGTCTGTTTTCTTGTTGCACAATCCCAATGCTCCTAAGAAGATTGTTATGTTGGACTCTCATCTTCTCTATTTGTTTGTCATGCTGAGCCCTCATCTTTTTCATTGCAGTCATGACTTCCTCCTTATCCCCATAGGTGAATGACTCATCTTTATCCACTGAAGGTTTGCTGGTAAGAGGTACCTTATCAGATGAGGATAGTGGGGCATTCATGGTTTGACAATAGGATCCAAGAGATCCAAATTGAGCAGGCAGATCATAAGGGAGTTTTGAGGGACCAGAAGCTTCAGGCATTCTGGGAACAGATGAATCATATATGGGAGTTTGAGAGTACAAGAATCTGTTTACATTCTTAGAAGTTGGAGTGTTGCTAGGAGAGGATTTTGGATTTTCACGCCACTGTGAGAAGGGGTTCACAAAGTGTCCAGTTGATCCTTGAACATCATGATGAACTGGAGTGGATCTGGTGTGTTGAACATTTATGTAAGGGTAATATTGGAGGCAATGACTTCAGGAGTGGTTTGTTGAGTGGGGAAGGAATTCACCGGTGTACGTTGGTCTTCAATATCTTGGACAATCTGATGAACAGCTTGTGAGATGGGAGAGAGATTGTTGTGGTTTGGAGAAAGTCCAATTTGTTCTTCTTCCATGCAATGTGGTTTATTTAGATCAAGCTCCCCCTGAGCAAGACCACCTCGTGAACCTTCTAAAGTTCCATGCTCCCCCTGGGAGGAGCCATATGGTACTCCTTGAGAGAGTAGACTTGAATCATCATCATCAGAAGATTGCACAGTTCCTGTATCAGAAGTTTCCACACATAGATAGGGTTCTCTTGAGAAGGTGGCTTTTCAGCAACATGGATCATTTCAGATGGTTGTTCATTAGGAGAGTCATCAACAGAGGGTTCTTTTTCAACAAAAAGAACTATATCAGTGCATTGATTTTTGACTTTCCCTTGAGAAGGTTGTTCTTGAACAACATTGTCTTCAATATTTTCATAAGGTTCCTCTTCCATGAGTTCACCGTGGTCTTCTACATGAGCAGACAAGTCTTGAAACATTTCTTTCCAGCTTTGAGATGGTTCTATATCAACATACATGTCTTGCGAAGGTTGATCAGTTTCAACATTTGCAGAGGGTTGGATGATGATGGGGTGGTCATTAATGGTTTCTTCATTGATGATTGGCTCCCCCAGAGAAGTAACTTCTTCTGGTTCTTGGTCAATGGATTTTGGTGGGGAATTTAGCATTGGTTCCTTTTCTTGCCGTGATTCTACATTGGAGGCTAGGTTTGGTTCTTGTGACGGTTCTTTAGGAGGGGATTTATTAAGGTTTTGGTTATTCTCTGGTTCTTCTTGAAAAGGTTCAATATTTTGGCTAAAAGGCTTAAGTCCCATCTATTTAGCACTTTTGGACCAAAACACATTTTTGTCCTTGATTCATTCTTCACCCCCAAAGGATATGTTGTTGAATCTAAACAACTTAGTTAAAAACAATCCATAAGGGAGAGAGTTGGTTTGCCTAAAGGTATTGAGTATATCAATCATATAATGAAATATGATGTATGGAAAATTAATCACATACCTTGTGTACATGTTGTACACGAGGAGTAGGTCAATAGGTTTAACTCTCTCATAACTTCCTGCTACTGGTACCAAGGAGTGGACCACCATGTTATGCATGACTCTTGCTTGATCCATTAGTGATGATGATATAAGAGGTGCCTTGTGATTCTTCATCAACTTAGCAAGAATATCTTCTTTTTTGGTAATTGCATGATCATACCAATCTTCACCATATATTGATGCACCAAAGAGAGGGATTTTTAATGCTTCAGACAACATTTTTGGAGTAACTACCATGACAGTTCCCTTCACTTTGGTGGTGAAACAAATTTTTTCTTCATTCATTGACATGCTTTCATAAAACTCCTTAACCAACTTGCAGTAGATGAATTCTTCTTTTGACTGGATATTGTTCCACCCTTGCCTAGCAATGTGGGGACAGAAATCCCAACCGAACATTTTTGATTCATCTAGAATGTAGATTCTTCCAATCAAAATGCCTCTTCTCTACCATTTCTCCTGATCATACACTTGAGAAGGTTGAATTCCTTTTGGTGTTTCATCTGTTTGAACATTTTCTTTGGCAACCTTCTTTTTCCCTTAGATCCTTCATATTTTATTTTGATCTTCACATTTATGGGCTTCTTGGAAGAAGATTCAAAAAGAGTTGAAGACTTGCATTTTTGAGCAGAAGCGAGTTTGGAAGTGGCCATTAACTCAGAGATGGTTGTGTCAGAGTCATTTTCATTGACAATGATTGGTTCATCTTTCTTTGATCCAAGACCTTTCATTGACTTGATGGTTCTTGATTTAATCCTTGAAGATCGTCGTGATGGAGTGAGAGAGGTTTTTGAGGTTTTTGAATCCGATGGTGTTGGTTTTGAAGAGGTAGGAGGAGGAAGAGAAGATTGGGTTATGGATGTTGGTTGCATGTTCACTGTATGAGAGTTTGTTGACAATGGAATATTTGGAGTTTTAGTTCTTGCCATATCCGCTTTTTAGGAGCAGAGTGAAAGAAAGAGAAATAAAGGAAGGAGATGGAATGAATTGTTGGTAAATATGGAATGCTGGAAATGAGAAAGAGAAACGGTGATTTGAATGAAGGAGTGCCCGCAGAGAGTGGGTAAGGAGAGAGGCGTAAAATAGTTGTTAGGATGGGACGAATTTTCAGTTATGAAGTGACATAACTATTGTGTCAATTTTACTTTTAAAACTGAACACGTGTTGGTAACGGTTCCCTAAGGTTTTTTAACCTACTCAAATGAAGTTTCTCACCTCCTCATTACTTGAGAAGGTTGGGACTTTTGACAATTCCTATATTCTTAAGGACATTTTAAAATGTGCAGCGCCTCTTTAATAAAATTAAAACTTTCTTCTAATAAAGACTTGGTAAATATATTAGCTAATTGATGGTTGATGTCAATAAAAATTAATTCCACATCCTTTTTCTGAACATGATCACAAATAAAATGATGTTTAATGTCAATGTGTTTAGACCTTGAATGTTGGATGAGACTTTTTGATAAATTGATGGCACTAGTATTGTCACAACAAATGGGCATACATGTGTACCTTAATGAGTAGTCTTCCAACTGATTCTTGATCCATAGAATATGTGAACAATACCCAGCAGTAGATACATATTCTGCTTCAGTTGTTGATAGAGCAATTGAATTTTGTTTACTACAAGACTAAGAGATAAAGACACTCCCAAAATTTGACAAGAGCAACTAGTCCTTTTTCTGTCAATCTTCTCACCAGCATAACTAGCATCACAGTAAACAGTTGAATCAAAATGAGTATTTTTCTTGTACCATAATCCAATACTTGTTGTTCCAACCAAGTATATGGAAATTCTTTTCACAACAATAAGATGAGATTTTTTTTTGGAGAAACTTGATATCTAGCACATAGGCTAACTGAAAACACAATATTTGGTTTACTGGCAGTTAAGTACAATAGTGACCTTATCACACCTTTTTGTTCCTTCTCAGATACCGGTTTTCCGCCTCATCATTCTCAACTTGCATGGAAGGATGCATAGGTGTTGCCATGACTTTTGCCTCATTCATTATATATTTCTTGAGAAGATCTCTAATATATTTTTCTTGAGAAATGAAAACACCTTCATCAAGTTGTTTTATTTTCAAACCAAGAAAGAATCTATCATACTCATTTCAAAATCACTTTTCATAAGATTTCCAAAATCTTTGCACAATTTTTCCTCTTGTAAAATATTTTTTTTGATAAAGAAGCTACTCAACCTTTCATACGCATAAGGACAAATGGCGCCTCCAAATTAGGGTTTCTCTTGGATCATGTGCCGTAGCACTATTTAAGGCAGCCTTCCCTCTTCATTTTCCACGCTTGGTCAAAAGGAGAAAGTATAGAAATAGCTTTCCTCCATTTTTGTACCTAAGCTACCTCAAATTACCAAATCAAGAACACCATTGCTGAGAGTATTGTTGCAGCAATCACATGAGCTTAATATACTTGAAGGATTGCTATTTTTGGGAGTTGTTTCGTATCTCCATGAGTCAGATCTTGGAGCTTACCTTCGGTTTTCTGCTCTCACTATAATTTCTTTCTTGTATCTTTTAGTTATGACATTAGCATTTATGTTTAAGTTGTATTTCTTGTGTTGTTCGCTCATCATGAGCTAAACACTCTTCGTTAGGATGCCCACAACTATGTAATGAACTCTTGGTGCATTTAATGAAGTATGTTTGATGTTTACGCATTTTATCTTTTGCATGTCACTATTTCCATCTTGGATTAGGAATGACCAATTAATTTCGAGTAGCATTTATGAATTCTGAAAAGGTTTACGAATAGATCTCAAAAGATAATATGGATAGTGAGTATTAATAAACATTTTAATGCTCCTTGCTTAAACCCTAGACATAGGAGGGGAAAATTCATAAGGTGAATACTGTAAGTGCGTAAACAACCTAAGGTGGACTTATTTAGGGCTTAGACATAAGCTCTTGTAAGGAAACCCTACTGTGAAATATTTGAAAGAATATAAACTAATGTGACAGCACTGAATGCTGCAGCATCAGACATAGAATTACTGCACTTTAATGGATTTACTTAGTAAAAGCATCCCAACTTGCTCTCATCTCTGATTTTCTGTACCCATTTACTTTTTCATTGTTAATGATGGTTCAAAAAGCTATATTTACTTTTTATTGCCTCACTAATCTGTTAACCCAATTATGCTTATATTAAACCTAAATCCTCATGGGAACAAACTTTATTTATCACTTTACTACTTGTTGAACAGTGTATACTTTCACTCTAATTTCCACAACGCATTACCATTTTCATCTATCTTGTTTCTGAACAACCATTTGGTTCATATGACTGACTGATGCTTGGGACGTGAAACTAAGTTCCACACCTCATTCTTTTCAAATTGAGAAAGTTCCTCATTCATAGCTTCTATCCATGGGAGGTGAAAGTAAGTTCATCATTCTTTTCCAATTGAGAAGGTTATATACTCTATAAGCCTTAGATGTTGTTGAATATCCAATAAAAATTCCTTTATCAGATTTTGAATCAAACTTTCCCAAATTGTCTTTGTTGTTCAAAATGAAACAAGTACAACCAAATACACGAAAATAGGCAATGATTGGTTTTCTATTTTTCCATATTTCATAGGGGGTTTTCTCAACAGTTTTTCAATGGAAACTCTGTTCAAAATGTAACATGTAGTATTTACAGCTTCAGCCCAAAAATACTTCTCAATTTTTGAATCATTCAAAATAGTTCTTGCCAGCTCTTGCAAGGTTCTATTTTTCCTTTCCACAACACCATTTTGTTGTGGTGTTCTTGTACATGAGAAATTGTGAAAACTGCCATTTTCATCAAAATATAGTTTGCTTAAAAAAAATCAAAATAGTTTTGAAAAGAAATATTTTCAAAATCTCCCCCATGACCACTTCTTACAGAGACAACATTTGTTCCTTTTTCATTTTGAACTTTCTTTAGAAATAGTTTAAAGGATTCAAAAGCTTCATCTTTATTTTTCAAAAATAGAACACAAGTAAATCTAGAGAAATCATCAACAATCACAGAACCATATCTCCTTCGACTAAGGCAAGTAGTTTTAGTAGGGCGAAATAAATAAATGTGTGATATCTCAAGTGGTTTTTGAGAGGTGATCATATTTTTAGTTGAAAAGTTGATTTTACATGTTTTCCATGAAACATGCTTCACACACTTTATCTTTTTCAAAACTAATTTTGGCTATCCCCCTAACTAGTTCCTTTTTGGAAAGTTTTGAGATGGTTTGCAGGCTTGTGTGACCAGCTCTTCTGTGCCAAATCCATTTGTCATTTTTAGAAGACATAAGGCAAGTTTCTTGAGATAATTCATCAAGACATAACCTTTATAGATTTTTATTACTAGATGCAATGAATAAGACTTTTACAGAAGAGATTTCCTTAATAAAACATTTATAAAAGTTAAAAGATACTGTATGACCACTATCACATAATTGACTAATGCTTAACAAATTATGCTTCAAACCTTCTACATACTGAACATTTTTTATTTTGGGTGGAGAAGAATTACTTATAAAACCTATACCTTTGATGCAAGCTTTGTCATCATTGCCAAAGACAACACAACCTCCATCTATTCTCTCCATAGAGAGAAATTTATCCTTTTCTCCTGTCATGTGCCTTGCTCATCCACTGTCTAAGAACCACAACTTTTTCTTGGATGCTATGAGGCATTCCTATTTCAGAGGTTCGTAGAGTTTTAGGTACCCATAATTTCTTGGGTCCTTCTTGGTTAGTTTTCTTCCATTAGAAGTTTCTCTTGTGTCTGAAACATGCAGAAATATCATGACCAAACATCTTACAGTATGTGCATTTCAATCTTGGCTTTCTAGCTCTTGAAATAGTTCTAACATTTCATTCAACATGTCATTCTAAAGGTTTTTCAAAAGATTGTTGATTTTGAATAGACATGGCTAGTTCTTCAGTTAAAGTTAAGATTTTGCCTTTGAGAAGGTTGTTTTGCTTTTCAAGATCTGAATATGCAAGGTTTTATTTTTCAGTTAACTTATCATTCAAGAGTTTGTGTTGTTCTGAAAGCATGAAATGTTAACGCTGAAGAGTATGAACAGTTTTCATATCAAATATTCATTTTGTTTTTGAAGTTCCTCATTTTCTCTTTTTGCATCATAAAGTTGATTTTTGAACATCACACACTTTTGAGATAAGGTATTTGAATCAGCTAATAAGTTTTAAAAAGCATATTCAGTTTCTTTGCATGATGCACAAGTAGGTGGTCTAAAAGTGATTACCTCTTCCAGATCGGAATCAGCCATGAGACATGAGTTGGTAGATTCCTTACTTGATGTAGGATATGTTTGAGAAGGTTCGTCAGAATCTGCCATGAGACAAAAATGAGTAGCATCTTCTTTATGACGTGAGTCAGATTCCTCAGTGTCATCCCATGTAGCATGTAGTGCCTTCTTCTTTGGTGGAAATTTTCTATTGGCTCCTTTGAGTTTTGAACATTAATTTTTGAAATGTCCAGGTATGATACATTCATAACACACATAAGGTGTTTTGCTTGTGCTTTCTCCTTTGGATTTGTCTTTCTTGAAGAAAGGTCTCCTATTGTTTTTTCTAGGAGCCCATCTTCTCAACCTTCTGGTGATTAGAGCCTAGAAGGTTGAGGAGACTTTTGAGAAGCTTTGAGTCCAACAGATTTAACCTTCTTGGGATGGAGTTCATCCACGATTTCTTGCTCATGCACTTTTTAAGGATCCTAGTAGATCCTCCATTTTGAGAATAGACAAATCTTTGGCTTCTATTATAGTAGTCACCTTGGGTATCCATACCTTTGGTAAGCATCTTAGAAGCTTTCCGACTTTAGCTTGATTCGAGTAGGTATTCCCAAGAAAATTTAGGTCATTTGTTATAGTTGTGAACCTGCTAAACATTTCACTGATAATTTCTTGCTCTTCCATTTTAAATGTTTCAAATTTATGAATGAGAAGGTTTATCTTTGCTTCCTTGACTTGATCAGTTCCTTAATGAGCAATTGACAGTGTATCCCAAATTTCTTTGGCAGTTTGTTTCCTAGCAATTTAGTCATACTCAGTTCTTCTTAAGGGACATGTTAGAAAAAATTTAGCTTTGGGAAGTGTAGTTCCATCATCAAAGGTTGTTGTAGGGACAAAAGGTCCATCTTCAACAATACCCCAGAAGTCTGTGTCACGAGATTCTAGGAACAATCTCATTTGACCTTTCTAGTAGTAATAATGTTCACTGGTGAATCCTGGAGGTCTGTTTGTTGAGGCTCCCTCAGGGAGGAACATCATAGCGTTTGGATTGTTCATCACTTCTTCCAGGATATTTCCTCTCACACTCCAAAGTGTGCTCGGTCACTAGAGGTGACCTCTGATGCCAATTGAAGTGACTAAGTTACACAAAAAGGGGGGTTGATTTGTGTGCATTTTTAAAATTTAATCCCTAAAACCTTCTCAACAAAATGTGTTTCAAGATGAACTTGGATATGAAAATGTTAGTGATAATAATAACTCACACAGAATCAAAACTTCACTAGTAATGAAGGACAAATAAAAATAAGCACTATTAAGAGATACAACAGTTTTAGCTAGGTTATTGGTTAGAAACAATTGAAGCTTAGTTAAAACAATGTTGAGAAGGTTGAGTAAACTAACCTTCTTTTGGTTTGAAAAACAACAAGTAGTTTATAGCAAGTAAGAAAATAGTAAGGAAAGCAAGTAAATAACACAGTAGAGTTATAGAGGTCCACCCAAACTTGGCTACGTCCTCTCCCCACTTCCTTGTGAGTATTTCCACTATTTTCCAAATAGCTATTACACTTGCTTTTGATCAAACACAAAAGATTTTCACAACACTAGCTTTTGATCATACACAAAAGCCTAGTGTACTCTTACCCAGCTACACCTAGCTATTTTCCACCTCTTAGAAACACTCTTCTAGTTTCCTAAGAGTCACCTTAATCAAGTAGTATCACCACCAACAGTCACCTCTCCCTAGGCAGTTTGATGACATCTTTACAAGATAGTGTTTACAATAAGGGGTTTGGGTTTTGGGATGTTTAAGAGCTTAAATAAATATAAATACAGTGTACACAATGTTACTTATCAAGCTATCACACATTCAAGAAATATATACCAGAATTTAAACGATAGAAGCTTTAAGTGTGGGATGAGAAGGTTGATTGCTTTGAGAAGCTTGATCCTGTGTAGGTTCCAATTAACTCTCATACTTTGTAACTTCGAAATGAAGCCTTCAAATAGCCCTGGAGATTGGATATAGCCGTAGACGGTTGAAGAGAGTCGTTTGAAAGAGCCCAGCGGTTCATACGAGGGACAAGATGGAAGTCACATTAGTTGGAAGTTTTTAAGCTTCTCATGCTGCACTTTGTGGTTTATTTGATCATCTGAACCTTCTCAAGCTGACATTGTACTCTTCTTTGCACATGCTGACCTGTTGTGACTTGACTTTGTACTTTTTGGCAAGGTTGTTCCATCTTGCACGAAGCTTCTCAAACTTCATGGTAATGAACAAACACCTTTTGTGCATCCTAAGAATAATCAGGCATTCAATCTTTTGATATTTAAGACATTCCAACATATTTATTGCTTGGATACTTAAATTAATGCGCTAATGTTCATGTGAGAAGAAATTAATGTGTTTGTCTTGAGTTGGTTGCTGTTTGCATTAACCTTTTCAAGATTTAATCTTCTTACTCTTTAACCTTCTAAATGATGAACCTTCTTTCCTAGAATCTTGGTGTAGTCAACCTTCATTTAACTTTTGGTCAAACCTTTTGTTGACTTGTGGTCAAACCTTCTGTTGACTTTTGGTCAACCTTCTGTTAACATGGTTAAACCTTGTTGTGTTAAAAACACACTTAGAGCAAGTGTACTCTTTCGCAGAAGTAGTATAAAAGATTATCGTATTCATAGGGATTGATTAACAAGTACCAAACTAGTCGTGCTTATATATTGTTTAGACGAACCAATAGTTTGATGTGAAGGAAACAAAATAAAAATAAATAAACAACAAGGATTAAAATAAAAAGATTTAATCAATAGATAGAGGTCTAGGGTCACGGTTTCACTTGCAAGTTTCGATTCCTCTACGTCTAATTCTACCCGAATTCCTTATTTTATTTAATTATCAATCTCTTTACTAAAGCTATTAATCCGTTTGGTCATTCGCGATTAATATTCTTTTTCCTAAATTAACCCTTGTTTGGTCATGCAAGAATTTAAATTCAAGAAAAGCATAAAGAGCAAAAAGGTTGAATGATTGGAAGACTAAATTAAAGTTTGGTCATGCATTAATTATAGCCCCAATCATCCAATAGGTCCACCAACTAATTAATCAACTAATTGATTATGAACATGAAAATGGTAGTTAATCCTAATTATGTGATAAAAGTAATAGGACAATATTAATTGAAATAAAAACTGGAATTCAAATAGGAAATTAGAACACAAAAAGTTCTCTAAACATGCAAGATCCACCTAAGACCCTAGAAGAGGATTTAGCTATCCATAATTATTAAGAGCAATGAAATAAAATTAGAAGTCATAAATTACAGAGATAAAAATAACCCGGAATATAGAGAAATTTCTGATCTGAATATAGAGAAATAAAATTGAAAGTCATAAATTTGTGCTCCAGAGCTCTCTCACAGTGTCAAGAACAGTACCCCAAATTCTTCTTTTTTCCTCTCGTACGCGTCAGACCCTCCTAAAATTACTGTTGCCGTCAATTCCCTATTTTTGTATTATGTGCGGCTTCTCTCTTTTTAATTCCTATGCAATCCTCATCTAATATCTATTTATTCAAACGAACCTCTTATGAAATTACCAATTTGGATATTTTATTAACAAGACACATATTTATTACACTCTTTTTCTTCTTACACTCTTTCTTACTTTTTTCTCTTTCCTACTTTTCATTTTCCTGTTACACTCTCTTTCTTCCTTTTTTCTTTTTACTTTACTTTTATTTTCCCCATAAACAATTATTCTCTTTCTCTTATCACTTCACTTTATTTTTTTAACTAAATTTCTAAATTTATATAAACACCACTCTACTAAAATTACCTATAAAAATGTAAATAAGTCACACAAAAAAAAATTCTCATTTTTGGAAAAAGTTATCACCTTCAAATTTTAATTTTTCTCTCCAAAATCTATTTAATTCTTATTGAAAATCTTTTATCAACTATTATTGATAATTTACTATCTATATTTTACTATCTACTATAATCTACTAATCAACCAAAATAATAAATTGAAACCACGAGATAACTGCAATGATAAATAAAAAGATACGGGATAACTGCACTAATATATAAAACAACATAGGATTAATATTGGTCATTTGAAGATTACTAAAAACCTACTATCTAAAAAACAAGAAGATTTAATGACTATTTAAACTACTGATTAATATTTAAAACAAATATTTCTTCTTGATAATCTACTATCTCTCTTTTAATATCTACTATAATTTACTAATCAACTAAAATAATGAATTGAAACTACGAGATAACTGCACTGATATATAAAAAACACGAGATAACTGCACTGATATATAAAAAACACGAGATTAATCTTTGCCATAGATAATTAAAATTTTTGAAGACTACTACTACAAACCTACTATCTAAAAAACTATAAAAACTTAATGACTATTTAAACTACTAATTAAATTTTAAGACAAATATTTCTTATTGACAATCTACTATCTAACTTTTACTATCTTTAATTTACTAATCAACTAAAATAATTATTTGAGACTACGAGATAACTGCACTGATATATAAAAAAATACGGGAAAACTACAGTGATATATAAAAAAACACGGGATTAATATTTGTCATTGATAATTATAGTTTTTGAAGACTACTATAAACCTACTATCCAAAAAAACAAGAAGGCTTAATGACTATTTAAACTGATTAATATCTAAAAAACACGTGACAAATATCTGTCACTAATACCTAAAAAGTGACAAATAGTTGTCACTGATATATAAAATGCACTGGATAAATATTTCTTATTGATAATATACTATCTATCTTTTGCTATCTACTATAATCTACTAATCAACTCTAACAATCAATTGAAACTATGAGATAACTACATTGATACATAAAAAAACATGGGATAAATATTTCTTATTGATAATCTACTATCTATCTTTTACTATCTACTATAATATACTAATCAACTAAAATAGTCAATTGAAACTACGTGGTAACTGCCCTAATATGTAAAATAACACGGGAAAACTGCAGTGATATATAAAAAAACATGGGATTAATATTTGTCATTGATAATTGTAATTTTTGAAAAACTACTATAAACCTGCTGTGAACACCCAAAAATAATTAAGTTGTAGGTCGAGGGCTAAGAGGAGAAAAGAGGAATGTTGGTGTGAAGGCAAGCCATACGTCATGCTGAAAACAGGGGATTTGCCAGACAGAGTGAAGTCAAGAGAGGTCCTCGGGGCACATTAAACGACAAAAGCTCCCCGAGGGAGAGTTACGCTCGAGGACCAATGAGCTAAGCCGAGGGAAAGTGACAACCCCAGCCTATAGAGTGCCAAGGCCCAGGTGCCTAAGCTATTACCTAAAGGGGCAAGTGCGACCGAGCCACCGAATGGCCAAGGCAAGGCGCGCGTTGCTTGGATGGTAATACACGGCCCGAAGATAGAACGTGGGAGCGGTTGAAGTTCAAGCGGAAGAGCGAGGCCGGAAAACACGGGGCAACGAGCACTTACCCCACTAACCGTGCTAGTGGGAACATGGGCAGTTAATCCACCTTAGATCAATCGAACTGCAGGCAAATGTTGGATAGCATAGTGGCCGACGACGGCCTGTGTATATATATATAGCAATAGAGTAATTGTACAAAAACACATCTGTTCGGTACCGGAGTACGGGTCGTCACCTCGGATGTGCGCGCGCCGCGAGGATGCAAGGTTGACTTCTGATGATAGTGATCAGACCTCGGGTTGGCCGAGGTAGCTTTCTCCCGCGCCTTGGGTGGGGTACCTGCAAGCACTCCGATGCCTAAGTCAGCAAGGGAAGTGAAGAGGTATTAGAGATGGGAGTGAAAACGTACCTGGGAATGATGAGGGGGTCCCATATATATAGGCGGTGGCCTTGCCCCTGCTCCGTGGGATTGGACGGATTTGGAGCGTTGGATGTATATCGGAGCTTTGGCCTTTTGGCAGGCTCATACGGATTGGGCCGGGCCCAAGTGGTTGGTTCTTGGTTCTTGGCCCAAGGGAAGAGAACGATTGGCCGCCCTAGAGACGAATCTGGAGAGGGCGGCAATCATGCCTGTTAATTTCTGTACTTCTTTCTTGGTAGTTGGGGGTCGCATTTCGGTCACGGCCCGACACTTGTCCGGATTCGCCTCTATGCCTCGTTCGGTCAAGCAGAAACCAAGAAACTTACCGCCTCGGACGCCAAAGGTGCACTTCTCAGGATTAAACCTGAGGTTGTTCTTTCTGGCCTCGTCGATGATCTCCTGCAGGTCGGCTAGGTGGCCTTCGTCGGCTTTGCTTTTTACAATCATGTCGTCGAGGTAGACTTCCACGACCCTGGAAATTTGCTTTCGAAGGACCTTATTCATCATCCGTTGATAAGTAGCCCCAGCATTCTTGAGCCCAAAAGGCGTCACTTTGTAGCAGTAGTTTCCTTGGCTTGTCATGAAGGCCGTTTTCTCCTGGTCTGAAGGATTCATTGCGATTTGGTTGTAGCCGGAGTAGGCGTCCAGGAAGGATAGAAGTCAGAATCCGGACGCGTTGTTGACGAGTTTGTCGATGCTGGGTACGGGAAAGGAGTCTTTGGGGCACGCTTTGTTGAGGTCGGTGTAGTCCACACACATTCTCCATTTCCCATTTCTCTTTCTGACTAGGACTACGTTGGATAGCCAAGAGATCGGCGACTGCCGTCGTTGCAGCTTCGGTCTTTTCATCGCTTTGAACTCGGCGCCGTTGTGCCGCACACTTGGCATCGGGATTGACTGCCAGGTGATGACAGGCCACCTCAAGGGGAATTCTAGGCATTTCAGAGGCGGACCATGCGAATAGGTCGGCATTTCGTCGCAGGCAGACGACTAGGCTTTCCCTGAGGGTCTTGCTGAGTTCGGCCCCCACCTTAACAGTCTTCATGGGGTCGCTCCCCAGGGGGAGTTCTAGGAACTCGCCCTGGGGCTCGGGGCGTTTGATCCTCCTTTTCAGCTCTCTAGCCAAGTCGTCGTCATCCTCATCCTCATCCTCAGAGCTGTCCGGGTCATATCGGGCATCGACCTCGGTAAGGTGCACTTGTGTGGCGGTCGACGGTGGTTCGGGAAGCTCTTGCAACCGACGCTGGGTGCCTCTCAAAGCAAGGTAATGGCATCTTTTGGCAGCGTTGATGTCGGCCAGGACGGTTACGATGCTTCCTGTCAGAGTATTAAACTTCATCTTTAGGTGCACTGTAGAGGCGACGGCTCCGAGCTTGGCCAAGGTCGGTCTTCCGACGATGCAGTGGTACGGGGTGATGAGTGGTATCACCAAGAATGTCGTCCTGACAGTCCGAGCGAGTCTCTTCCGCCCGTAGGTCACCATGATGTCCAGGTATCCCAAAGGCCGAGCTCTCTCCTCCCCTAGCCCGGATAGGTCAGTCCCGAGATAAGGGTACGAGTCCGCGAGGGACAGACCGAGCTTGGGTAAGAGGTCTTGGAACATGATGTCGGCAGAGCTTCCTTGATCCACCAAGATTCGCTTGACCTCGACGTCGAGCATGTAGGCCGAGATGACGAAAGGAATGAACTCGTTTGGATCGCCTAGCAAGTAGTCTTTGTCGAAGAAGAAAAGATGCTTTTGGGACGAAACCGGAGTCGAGGTTGAGCTGGAGGTCAGGCTGGCTATTTCCCTCCATTTGCGTTTCAGGGTCTTTTTAGTTCCAGTCGTCGAGACGGACGAGCCACCAGAAATCACCATAAGGAGCGATTGCTCCCACTGTGATCGCCAATGTTCGGTACCGGAGTACGGGTCGTTACCTCGGATGTGCGCGCGCCGCGAGGATGCAAGGTTGACTTCGGATGATAGTGATCAAACCTCGGGTTGGCCGAGGTAGCCTTCTCCCGCGCCTCGGGTGGGGTACCTGCAAGCACTCCGATGCCTAAGTCAGCAAGGGGAGTGAAGAGGTATTAGAGATGGGAGTGAAAACGTACCTGGGAATGATGAGCGGGTCCCATATATATAGGCAGTGGCGTTGCCCCTGCTCCGTGGGATTGGACGGATTTGGAGCGTTGGATGCGGATCGGAGCTTTGGCCTTTTGGCAGGCTCAAACGGATTGGGTCGGGCCCAAGTGGTTGGTTCTTGGCCTAGTTCGGAACAACATCCAATCAACCAAACTCTACGTTTATTTCAATTTATCTTCCTTTATCGCATTTTTATCCTTTTCTTTTACTTTATGCATTAGCCATTGTATAATCCAACACTCGCGTCGCTTCTCACCTTGCCTGACCCTTTCTAGAGGAGCAGGAAACCCATAGTTGAGGAGCAGAGTTCCCTCCTCAACGCAATTGCTTGAAGAAACAAGGAATCAAAGACTGTCCAAACCTCTGGCCGACCCCACGGCCAGAACCTAAGAGTTTGATGACAACAACACCTACTATCTAAAAAAAAGAAGGCTTAATGACTATTTAAATTGATTAATATTTAAAACACACGTGACAAATATTTGTCACTAATACCTCAATAACACTGGATAAATATTTCTTATCGATGAACTACTATCTATCTTTTGCTACCTATAATAATCTACTAATCAACTCAAACAATTAATTGAAACTATGAGATAACTGCAATGATATATAAAAAAACACGGGGATAACTACAATGATATATATATATATATATACACACACAACACGAGATAACAACACTGATATATAAAAAACTGCGAGATAAATGCCTAAATTGTTTTTAAATGATACTTTTAGAGTTTTAGATTTTAATATTTATCTATTTTTCATTTGAAACTTCTTTTTTATGTACTTTTAGTTTTTCTTTATTTTCACGGGGTAGTGTTCAGAATATTAAATGCCGTATAAGTTCATTTATAAAAAGAACACGACAGCACCCGTGCGTATAACGCACGGTATCCTACTAGTTTTTTTAATTAGATGTGCGGCTTCTCTCTTTTTAATTCTTCTGCAATCCTCATTTTTAATTAGATGTGCAGCACACCTTTTATAAGCCTAGGGTTTTGTGCCATCATATTCTCCCTTTCTTTCCTTCCACGGCACTTTCTTTCTCTCCATTTGTTTCCACGTGCCTCATCTCAATTGTTATGGGCTGCATTGCTTGGGCTCCTTTCTGTTTTTCAATTGGGCCACGAGGCCTTGTGGGAAAGTTCAATTAAATTAGGCTTGCATTCTTGTTTCTTCTAATCTTTAAATTCACAATCCAATATATATATTGTTTCGGACTGGGCCAAACCCTTCGACTGGTTTGGGCCTGGCCCATTTCCGCTTACCACAATCATATCCGCACTCCGTGTGGACCCAACGGTCAGGATCTATTCCATGCATCCAACGGTCCAGGTACGACACCTCATCTATAAATAGAGGCTCCGCCCTCCAATCTGTTGCACCCCGAAAAAAATCCGCCATCAACATTTTTTATTTAGGGACTAAAACATTGAAAAAGGGTCCTTTTTAAGGCGGGCGGTCCTTTGAGAACTAGAGATGTAGGTTCGGGGGTCGGTTAGGTGTGGGGAAGGTATTAGCATCCCACACCTCCTTTCTACCGAAAGGAAACCTTAAACTTGATGTGCGGTTTTGACAGAGTTGATTTGAAACAATTCATTCTACTTCTTTTTTTATTTGAGAAAATGTTTTTGAAAACAGGGGAAAAGAAGAATCTTTTTATTATATTTTTTTTTAAAAGTGTGCTTGACGGGATGTGACCCGCTCCTACGTATCTCCCGGTGCGATGAAGAATTCAAAGCTTACGTAGTTCTCTTTAGTCGAGAAACTTTGGTGTTTTTTTCATTGCAGGGGTTCTCGGCCCTGAACTGTACAGTTCACTAGACCTAAAACAACAAACATCCTCGCCTGTACAGACGACGTGCCCCTACTTTTTGAGAATGGTTTGAATTACTTGAAGAAAAGGATTTGTTGTGA
This sequence comes from Astragalus glycyphyllos, assembly GCA_963573325.1. NCBI lineage: Eukaryota > Viridiplantae > Streptophyta > Magnoliopsida > Fabales > Fabaceae > Astragalus > Astragalus glycyphyllos. Next base: position 58,444,765 of record OY754311.1, on the reverse strand, counting down.
GGTTGATTACTTTTATTTGAGCAAGTATCTTAGGCTCGCACGAACTGTACAGCTCTCTAACCCTAAGACGCTAACCGATCCCGGATGTACATCCGATTTGATTCCTTACTCATTTTTTTTAAAAAAAAGGGTTCAAGTTGTTAATTGCTTGTTTTAATTCTCATAAGTACCCCAAGATGTTTGAGCTGTACAACTCCAATCTTAGGACGCTAGTCAACACCGGGCGTACGTCCGACTTGACTCCTTATGGATTTTCAAAAAGGTTTGTTGTTGATCTTTGAAAAAATTTGATTGCTATAGAAAAACAATTTGAAGAAAAGTTTTAATTTGAAAAATAATTTGGAAAAAGAAATGACTTGAAGAAGAGAGGAAGAGAATTGGAGGGTGGTATTGATCACAAAAGTTTGTTGGGATGGCGTGGCATCCGAAAGAAAAAGAAGTAGAGAATTCAAATCAATTTCCAAATCAAGAACCAAGGTGTAAACTTTAACAAGTTGCAAGCAAAACAATCAACAATGCAAGCGTAAGCATATACCTTAACCATTACTACACTGGTGCACAAGAATGACGCTTAGTCATCTAACATTTAATGCAAGATCAACATTAACCAAATAGATTGCAAGAATAGGCACACAAATAGATAATGCAAAAGTTTAATTCAAATAGGCATCAACACAAGATAAAACACAAGGTTGAATCCCTTTTGGTAATCCTTGACATTTGAGACAATGCACAAAGGCATAAGTGTCTAGTCCTTTTACCAAATCATCAACACAAAACAAATTATTAACCTAGAATGAATATCGCATTTGCATGATCACAAGTGACCAAAAGAAAGCAATAACAAGTCATTTTGTAGCCAAAATTGATTAATCAAGTTAGAGAACTAGCATTTGCATTTTTAAACAAGAATTGCACAAAGGAAGTTGAATCATCTTAGGCAATCCTCAACATTTAAAGTGAAGTACCTAAGGCACAAGTGTGAGTCCTCTTGCCAATCATCAACATAGAGTAATTTTGCAAACAAGTTACTAACAAGCAAACCAAAATTTTCAATCAAAGCACAAGGTTGTGTTGAATCATCTTAGGCAATCCTCAACACTTAAAGTGAAATGCCTAAGGCACAAGTGTGAGTCCTCTTGCCAATCATCAACATAGAATAATTTGCAAGCAAAGTACATAACGACCAACATCAAAACAATTTGAGAAATCATTTTACTCACAATTGCAAACCCCTTTCACAAAGAAATAACAAAACCCTAACTTATTAGAAACTTGCGAACCAAAACATAACCAAACAACAATTTCATTCAACAAATCCACAAAATCAAGCAAGCAAATGACACTAGCAAGACTTAGGAACATTTATTCACAAGATCCAAGCAATCAAACACCAAAATCAACAACTATTCATATTTTTTTTGATTTTTGTGAAAGTAAGAAGGCATGAAAAATGAATATTTGCAAAATCAAACAACATGTTTGGACATGGGAACTTCAAAATCAAGCCTCAATGACAAGATTGCATAAAGAAATGCATCAAAACTCGATTAAACCTATTTTATACTAAGGGTGCGAAACATTCATAGCTTCCTAACACAATTTTATTTCACAAAATGCAACAAACAAAATGATAACAACACAAATCACAATTTATTCATGGGTGAGAAGCAATCTCGAACACCCAAGCCTCCCTAAGTGCTTGTCAAAATGTTTGAGACACCTCTCACCAACAACAATCAACAAATCAACAATATACCAACACTAAAATGCATCAATATGGTAGGATGCAAGATTAGAAACATGATTTTTACATTTTGATGCAAAAAAAAACTTAGTGAATGATGCAAGAGTTTTGAGGTATACCTTGAATCCAAGCTAATAAATAAAGAGTATGAAGAGAAAACCCACAAATCAACTAGATCTTCACCAAAACCTTGCGCAACTTGCCTTGTTCTTGAGATTGGATGATGAACACTTGAATCTTGGTAGAAGAGATGGATGATATATGAAGTAGGAGTTAATATGAGATGGAAAATGGAAGTGAAATGAAGAAAAATGGAGGAGGGAATGGTTGTTGGTGGTTTCGGCCAAAGGAGGAGAGGAGAGGAGAGGTTTGTGTGCTAGGGTTTTGTGAATGAATTGTGAGGCCAAAAAAAGGTGTGTGTGAGATGAGGTTTCTAAGGTATATATAGAGAGCAACTAGGTTTAAGGGTATTTAGGTCATTGTGCATCTCATCTCACTCTAGGATTGCATTTAAAATTTGAATGGAGGGTGAGGATTGAAACACACATGATGAGGGACAAAATGAAAAAATTGGAGAGGAAATGGGGAGGGAATGGCGCAACATTGGGGTAGGGTGTGGCCTTGGTCACCAAGTTTTGCAAGTTGGCAATTGTACCATTGTACTATCCATGAACCCTCCAATTATCCTCTCAATTTTGATTATTCTTTTCAAGATAATTGTACATAAATCTAACCATTTTGAGCCACATACAAAGTATCTTGAAGAATATGCCATTTTATGAGATCACCATGACCAAAAATATCATAAAAATCACATCTTGAAACTTTTTTGTAGAACATTCCTTTTTGATGCCTTTTTGAATTTTTTGTGCATAATGCATGCATGCATGCGCATGCATATATACATGACCAAAATGTTTTGCTTCAAATAAATTTCTCTAAAATTGCACAATGGTTTTTGATGAGAAAATATCTTATTTTTAGAAAATGACCAAAATACCCTTTTTGCCCTAAAAATTCAAAAATGCATGCACAATGTTCTTCACACTCTTCAAAATAACGCCACACTTCTCAATTTATTTATTTTTGTGGAAAATTAGGGTTTTAAACCTAGGCGGACAAAATTAGGGTATGACACAATCGAAGGAGAAAAAAAGAGGACGAGAACGAAGACGACAATAACAACGTCATGCCACACCATACTCACGATCTAGAGCATCCGAGTACGACGGGCTCAGACTCTTCATCACGCACCTCGGCATCCGCCGAGCTTATATTCTTCATTTCTCTTTGATCTTTCCATTATATTTCATCTCTTTCTCATACTGACTTGGGCGTCGGAGTGTCTTGCAGGTACCCCCCCACCCGACGTGGACGGAACGTGACCTCAGGCATCCGAGCTTCTGATCCTTGCCAACCATCCTTAGCACTCGTTCGCAAGGACCTATCTCATTGGAAGCATTCAAGCAATTGAGCCCCGGGTTCGGCCCGTGTCTGACGTCTGGAGCCTCAACATCGTACTCCGGTACCGAACATTGGCGACCACAGTGGGAGCATCCTCGCTTGCTTCTACCTTTCAAAGTACCATACCCCCTTCGAGCTAAATCGTCTCTCTGAGGTACGCACCAAGCTTTGGACAATTGCAGGGTTTTTCTCTTGTTTGCAGGATATGCTCGCCTCCCAACCACGGCTTGAGCTCGAAGATTCCGCGCACCTCCCAACCACGGCATGAGCTTCTGACCAATCTCGGGTCCCTTCAGGATGGCCCCCCCAGGATTCTTAAAGCCGATCTCAGGCGTCTATCTCAAGATTGGATTTTCATCCTGTTGAGGCAAAATCCCTAATTATGTTTTGATGTTCAACAAACCTCAAAGGTGAGAAGCTTAAGATTTCTGATTTTATATATTACTAATGCTTCTTGTTGAGTGTTTCATAAGGACAGATATTTCAATTAATCTCAACAAGATATTTGCTTATGAGAAGCATCAATCAAAGAGAAAACTTGGAAGAATAATTGTTCACATTATTCTGAAGAAAGGAAACTTCCCAAAACATAGATTGAGATCAAGAACCACAGTGTAATCTTGAGAAGAATCTGTTTGTGAAGTATCATCATACATTGTGGCAATATAAGAAGGTTGAATAAGAAGAATTAAGGCAAGTGGAGTCATGACAATGAAGATGAGAAGCATTACTGGAGAAAAGTTAAGTTGAGAAGAGTCATGATCCTGAGAAGGGTCATGATAAGAAGAATCATGTCGAGAAGAGTCATGATCCTGAGAAGGGTCATGGAATAGAAGAATCATCATCCTAAGAAGCATCAACATGAAGTAGAATCAACTTAAATCCTATCATCTTCAACAAAGAAACCATATGAGAAGAATCACAGTGAGAAGGGTCACTGTGAGAAGGGTCATGACAGCAATGAACAGCCTGGCTTCTGCAGAAAAGTACACACAGCTGTATGCTGCAGAGGAGCGTATTTACAACGGCTATAAACGGCTAGTTTCTCAACCAACGGCTAAAATTCTTGATCCAACAGTTAATACACAATATTAACTCTATAAAACAACAGCCTTGGACGCCATTGCTCCTTAAGAGATTGAATCAAAATTCAGAGCTATCAACCTTCTCACCCATTCCAGTTCTTTCTCATCCATTCTGAGTATGTACTAAGTCTTGTGTTGAAGTTATTATTGTAATACTCCATATGTATCAACCAAGCTCTAGAAATCCCAAAACCCTATAAACCAAACAGAATCTTGAATAGGGAACCTTCTCAAGTAGCATGAGCTGCTGTAGGACTTGAGAAGTGAGTGCTTCAGTGTTGGAATCAGTCTAATAGATCTGGTCAGGTTTATTAGTGAAGTATACAGTAGGTAGAGCTGTGAAAGAAAACTACCAAGAGAGTTCACCTTTGGAGAGGTGTAAACTGTGTAATCTATTTTGGAAAAATAGTGGAAATTCTCACTGGATGTGAGGAGTGGATGTAGCCCTGGAGTGGGGAGAACCACTATAAATCACTGTGTCATTTACTGCCTTTATAGATTACTTATTGTAGAAAAACTCTCCTTAGGGAGAAGGTTTATGAAAAGTGAGAAGAGTCCTATATGACCCTTCTCTGGTCCACACAGATTCATTATTTATTAAACCTTCTCACCTTCACAACTTGAACATAAACTCTTGGTAAAATGATTTGAAAACATATTTGGGACTCACAACTTAAAGCTACTTAAAACAATCATTGATATAAATTGTGAGAAGCATTGAAGGAAGAACTAACAGACCCTTCTCAATTTCACTATAGTTGAAAAGACTGTTTCATCACCCTTCTCTTCTTACCTTTCTTAGGAAGAAGATTGTTTTATTACTTCTAATCTCTAACACTTATTACTTACTTTCTTGAGTCTGAGTAATACTTGTGAAGCAAAGTTCTTTTATTTCAGGAGAATTTTAAAAGGGTCACAATTCCAACCCCCCTTCCTTGTGACATTGGTGACTTCACATCCGATCTTCTCAAGATTTCTTTGCAGGTTTTCATCCAGCCTCGGATTTTTGTCATGATCTCGGCACCATGCCAATAGCCCTCAGCGGCTCCAATAGCTCTCTGATCTCCGAGCTTTGTGCTCCATCAGAGAGTCCGACCTTCCCTCTGGTGTCTGAGCTGACAGGCTCCACCAGAGGCCGAAGGGTTCCCAATTTCGCCCCGTGCGAGCCGACAACCATCTGATCTCCGAGCTGATGAGCTCCATCATAGGCCGAGGTCTTCCCAATTTCGCCTCGTGCGAGCCTGCAGCGCCTCTAATCTCCGAGCTCCGCGCTCCATCAGGGGTTGAAGGGCGGGGTCCACAGCGATCTCTGTTGGAGGAATCTTTGGAGAGAGGAGCCCGTAGCGGTTTACTCATCTATGAAGGCTATAACCCGGAGCGGCTCTATTATGCAGTCTAGCTACAGAAAAGGGGGCCCGCGACGGCCTTTCCCTATTTAAAGCCCGGACTTCAACAGATCTCTCTTAAATTGTTTTAAATTGCAAGATTCCCCCAAGGCCTTTGGGTTTTTATCGGCTACCTCGGACTTCCTCTCATTCACAAAGTTTATGTCGCTCGCGTTCTTACTCTACTAGGGCCATTCAATCAAGCCATGCATACGAGACGGCAAAACAATAAAAAGAATTAATGAAGTGCAAGTAATGACCGGAGAAAAGGGACGGCGCCCATTGTATGTTACAACTTAAAATTGGCCCCGGACATGCCCGAGACCAATCAAAAAGAGACTTAAAAAGAAAAAGATCAATTAGCTCTGCCTTTAGCATCGGCCTCCTGCTCAGGGTTGTTTGCAACAACTCCTCCAGCGGCAGGGACGGTAGCAGAATAGTAGATCACATAACCCTTGTGAACTATCTTCCCGCCTTCAGCCTTATATTTGGCACCCAGCAGACTGATATTCAAGCCAGGCTCCAGGACCACGGTCATGTTGAGGCAGCGCCTGAAGCCGGACATAGCAGCCTTCGCCATATTCTGGGTGAGCTCGGCCTTGTCCGCCTTCAGTTGTTCAACCTCCTGGGATTTCTTCTCCTTTGCGCCCTCAACTGCTTCCTCCCTCTCCAGAACCGCCTTCAGATCTTCCTTCAGCTTTGGAAGGTCAGCAATCAGCTTCTTCTGTTGGGAGACTTGGGAATTGGCATCCTCGAGTTGCTGCCGGACTTCCTTCAACTTCTCGAGCTCCTCCTTCAGACTTCGGTTCTCCTCGGAATAGGCCACCAAGTTACGATCTCGGTAAGTATTTAACTCGCGACATATTTGAATATATTTGCGTTGTAAAGATCTATTTTCAGCATCAAGGACGAAGATCTTACCTCGAAGGTGATTAGTCATCTTTCCCTCCGTCAGCTCTCGCAGCTCCTTGATGACCCCGGCACCAGTTTGGCCAACTCTGATACAGGCTTCAAAGTCGGCAAGGGAGACCTGCCCTGGCCCCTTGTCCGTACTCTGCTGCGTTAATCTTTGTTATTTAGCAGGATCATTCAAGGCAGCCTCCGTGTTGCTCCTCTTCCGGCCGACCCCCCGAATCTTGCTGCGGCATCGGAGATCGGACCGCAGGGGAATCCCGTTGAGGGTTATGTTGAATTTGTTTTTGCTTTTCTGAGGCGGGCCCCCCAGAGTGGGACTTGCCCGCATGCTTATCTGATGGGCCGGTCCTGGTGGCCGACCCAGAAGGCTTGTTTGCTACCTTCTGTGCAGGTGTATTTTTATCTATCGTGACCGTGGTGTCAACCCCGGCCACCTCGAAGACGGAATCCAAGTCCAGCTCGTCCGTTTTACCTACAACAACAAAGAGATGAGAGTCAGCAACGATGGCGTGCCGAAGCTGACACAACGTAAACAAGCAAAAAAGGATCAAAAACAGATTACAAGTGGCAAAATATTGATTCAATTTGGCTTTGGACTCGGCCACGGCTTCTATCATTGAGCCGCAATGAAATCGAAGGTCGGCCTTGACCATTATCTTTCCCCACTTATTAAACAACTCATATGGTTTCCTGTCTTCTCCTTTCAGCTTTTCAGGATTCATCATGTAGCTCTGGGTGCCAATCTCAACTCCGTCTCGGATATAATGCTTCTGATCCCAGGACAGCGGGAAGTGCGCCCTTTTCAACTTTTGGTTCTCAAAATCAGCAATGGCAAGCTTTGCGGCACTACTCGTAGCTCGGATAAAGAAGAAATTCGGCTTAAAGTCCCAGTTCGAGTCATTAACCGCGAAGAAGTAAGACCCGCTTGCATTGCACCTCAGTCCGACATGCCCGTGCCTCCTGCCCTCAGATCCGGCCTCCGGAGAACGAAGCACGTTGAAGAAGCAGAAGAAGACCTCCACAGGCGGGACCTTCCCCAGGCACTCCAGAACCAGCTCGAAGCCTCGGACGAAGCCCCAGCCGTTCGGCGTCAGTTGCGAAGGGGCCACATGCAAAAACTCCAGTACACTCTTCTGGAACTCGGCCAATGGGATCCGGATTCCCATGGTCTCCATTACAACTCCGTAAAGGAAGAAGCCGACTGCATCGTGCTCCATGCACACTGGATATTTATCAGCGTCCATAAGTTGCCACCTTTGCTCAGCAGGACTAGTGATAAATTTCTAGTAGAATGAAAGAGGTTTGTCCGGCCTCAACCTCGCAGCGGTATTGCAAATCCTCGTGGCCACCCAGGGGTACTGATCTTCAACCAGGATTAGGGTATCCTCCGCCTCGGCTTCAACTTCCAGTTCAGCTTTAAGTTCCTCCGCCCAAGAGACGACCTCAGCATCTTCCATTTCCGAGATCTCCTCAACAGTGCACTCCGAGGTCAGCAGAATCGGCTCCCTGGCCGAAGCACCTGACGCGGCTGGAGAAGGGGCCAGCATCGGTTCTCCAGTTGCCGACTTCCACAGAACTGGTTTGCCAGGCGGTATTCCTGGAGCCCCTGTTTCCTCACTCCTAGTTCGGGGCATTATCTGCAAGGGGAGGACGGCGCTATCACTAAATCTATTCGTATCATGCGTTCTATCTTCGTTTGCAACGGAATACGTCTAGGCCTCGGGAATTCCCAAGGCCGGACGGCTCCTCCCCTTGGAGCAAGCGACGACGGTCACCGACTTGGTGACATCGGCCGCTACTCGAATATTAAAAGTACTTAAACAGATTTTGTGCAAGAAAACTAACTTTTGCGCAGGAATGTTCTGATGTAAGACTGAATGATGACCTCGCGGACAAAAATCCCAGGAAATAACGTTGACGGAAGAGTAATCGATCTCGCGCGCCTACTAAAAGATTCGCCCTGCAGAGCTCACAATCAGGAAATAAGCAAGAATGACCAACGAATCTCCAACTCGCCTTTTTATGGGAGAAGGAGGTGAAGCGCCACGATGAATTAAATGCGCAACTCTTCGACTCTTCACGAACAGGTATCCGAACCCCCTGAAACGTTGCATATAAATTCAAATTAACCTTTCAGGAAAGAGCAGGTCTTGGCAACATTTCCGCCTCGGAAGATAAAGAACAAGCCGAGCCCGAGCTCACGGAACCTCGCCCTCGGCTTGAGGGGCCACTGTTCCGGACTGGGCCAAACCCTTCGACTGGTTTGGGCCTGGCCCATTTCCGCTTACCACAATCATATCCGCACTCCGTGTGGACCCAACGGTCAGGATCTATTCCATGCATCCAACGGTCCAGGTACGGCATCTCATCTATAAATAGAGGCTCCGCCCTTCAATCGAAGGAGAAAAAAAGAGGACGAGAACGAAGATGACAATAACAACGTCATGCGACACCATACTCATGATCTAGAGCATCCGAGCACGATGGGCCCGGACTCTTCATCACGCACCTCGGCATCCGCCGAGTTTATATTATTCATTTCTCTTTGATCTTTCCATTATATTTCATCTCTTTCTCATACTGACTTGGGCGTTGGAGTGTCTTGCAGGTACCCCTCACCCAACGTGGAAGGATCGTGACCTCAGGCATCCGAGCTTCTGATCCTTGCCAACCATGCTCAGCACTCGTTAGCAAGGACCTATCTCATTGGAAGCATTCAAGCAATTGAGCCCCGGGTTCGGACCGCGTCTGACGTCGGGAGCCTCAACATCGTACTCTGGTACCGAACATAGGTATATATATATATAAATTGGAATATTATTCTTTTTGACATTTTCTTTTTTTTTGCAAAATAAAGAGCAAATTAAGTTAGTGATTTATAGAATTAGTATATAATTGCTCTAAAAGTGACCTAAAAATATCTCTTAAAATTCACTAAATTGGAGTTTATCAAACCTTCTGTCGATTTGGACAAGCTTCTCCTATTTTAACATTCTCAAGGCTTTTCTACCTTTGTATTGTTACACTCTTTTTAGTCCAAGGTAGAGCCATATTTTTCTATATAGGAAATATGTTCTATTCGCTTTAGCAAGCATGTTAGATCACACTAAATTATCTTACTTAGTTTGTATCATCAAAACATAGAAAGAGATTTTTATTACAACATCTGCCTCTGTCGCGGTTGTGGGTCAGCCACCGTCTTCATCACTCTGTTCTCTGCTAAACAAAAACAGAAACTTGCAGAAAGCGGGATTTCAATTTTGTTCAATTTTCTTATATAATTAGTTATCACACTTGTACTATAACCAAAAATAATTATCACACTTGTATTTGAACCGTTAGATGAATCCAATGGATGTAGTTAATGCTATAGGAACTGTGGTAGAAATACTTACTGTCGAGGATTTGCATCCGGTATAATTCAAGAACAAGGAAATATTATGTGGACCCTAAGAACAACTGAAGAAGGTGTGCTTAACGATGATAATGGGGCGGGACAGGGTGAGCAGTATTCCCTACAACCTATCACTGCCCCAAAAATTGGTCTCAGTTCCTGTCTCCAATCCTTGCCACAGAGAGTTTTCCTTCCTCATCCGCGTCATCATGGATTCCCACGGTTTTGTGAGGATCCGAAAAACTTATTAAAAGTTAACAAAAATGCAAACGAAAATATAATAACTTCGAAAAATATATAAAAGTAAGATTGAAAAACCAAAGTTAACATTTTAATTTAAAGAGAAATATAAAAGTTAGTCTTGTTGATAAACTCCAATTTAGTGCATTTTTAGAGATATATTTAAGTCAATATTTAGAGCAATTGTTAACAATTATATAAGTCACTGAATTAATTTGCTCTATTTTTGCAGAAAATAAGAAAAATGAATACTTTTTTTGGTCGAGACCAGGGTATCCACCGCCGAACGAAGTGACTAATCCCCTCACTGGATTGGAGACCTCTCGAAGTGTGGGACAGCTAGCCCAGGGACTTAAAGCTGCTCCATACCCAAGGCGAGGATTGAACCCTCGACACTTGGTTAAGGGAAGATGAGCCCTAACTGCTCAACCAAAACACCTAGGTTAAGAAAAAGGAATACTAATCAAATATATGTGATGTATATATATATATATAGATATATATATATATATATATATATAATCTACATAAATAAATGAAAGAATGAGGCTTGGAAAGAAGTCTACCTCATGAACCCATGTGGCCCATCATCAAGAAGAAACAAAGGGTGTTGGAATTAAAGAGGAAGGTTTGAATTATAACGAGGCCCGCAACAAACTTGTTGAGAAAGAAAGAAGCATGGAGCCGTGGATAGCAAGCAACAAATATTTAGGAAGAATCTGAATCCTAATCTAAGTGGGATGGAGATAAAAGGTGCACTTGGAATTAAAATAGGAAGGCCGTAATCTTGGTTAGAATCAAGAGCCTCAAATAATCCTTTGCTTCTGTTGTCGTCAAACTTTTAGGTCCTAGCCGTGGGGTCGGCCAGAGGTTTGAATAGTCTTTGATTCCTCTGTTCTTCAAGTGATTACGTCGAGGAGGGAACTCTGATCCTCGACTGTGGGTATCCTGACTCCTCTACAAAGGGCCAGGTTAGGTGAAAGTAACGCGAGGATTGGATTATTCTACTGGCCTAATGCATAAAGTAAAGATAAAATGCGGTAAATAAGATAAATTGAAATAAAACGTAGAGTTTTGGATTGATTGGATGTGCGTCTGTACATTGACTCTATGCTATATATATATATATATATATATATATATATATATATATATATCTATACTGTTGGATTAGCCTAAGATCAACGTCTATCATTGCTCCTAAGCCCTAAAGAGGCGGAGTAACTACCCACGATCCCACTAGCACGATTAGTGAGGTAAATCCTCGTCGCTCCATTTTTTACGGGCTCGCTCCTTCGCTTGATCTTCAACTGCTCCCACGTTCTATCTTTGTTCCTCTTCTGTCTTGCCTTCCAAGCAAGCTCGCCTTACCTCGGCCACTAGGTCACTCGGCTGCTCTTCGCCCTTGGGCAGTAACTTAGGCACCCGAATCACCCTGGCCGTGGCACTCTATAGACTGAGGCTTTACTCTCCCTCGGCTTAGCCTATTGGCCCTCAAGCTTACCCCTTCCTTGGGGAGTTTTTTCTTGTAGTGTGCCCCAAGGACCTCTCCTGATTTAACTCTATCAGCAGTTATCTCTTGGGCTTTTAGTCATATGGCCTGGCTTAACGCTCTAGCCCTTCTCTCTTTTTCCTCAGCTCTCGCCCTACGACCTAATTATTTCCACCTTGTCCCCTATCCAAGATTACAGCATATGAAGGCATTCCTTCTATGACGAAAAAGGCCGAGCGAGTGACCTTAGACTCAACCGTTACATCGGCCACCAACACTCCCAATGCATGAGATGGGTGGCCCATGAAACTGGTCATAGTCATGGTGGTTTGAATTAGGCCCTCGACATTCTTCCCCAGCTTCTTCATCGTGACCAACGACATGATGTTCAACACATCCCCACCATCCACGAAGACACGATTAAACAACTTCCCATTTAGACGGCCTTGATGTATAATGGCTTCAAATGTCTAGTCATGTTTGGTATTGGCTTCTCAAACAGTATGCGCTCCGTAACTGGTCCCTCGGCTTCTATCAAGGCAGCCCATTCGGCTTCCTCGTCGGAGACATCTCCTTCGAGGGCTCTTGGTTTGTCCTTAGCTCCCCAGAATTCAGGTGGGAGAAGACCCTCCATTTCTATATCTGCATAGAATCACCCATCTATTCTGTCCATCAAGTCATCTATTATTGATTCAGTCATGGAGTTCCCATCAAAGTCTAATGGACCGAAAGGATTCTCTTCTTCCTCCCCTAGGAGGTCGTCTTGTTCAAGCTCTTCGTTTGTCATGGTTTCATCGACCTGGGGCACACTCGCTGGCTTGGGTTGCTTAGGACTGTGAGGTCTTACATGGGCCGTGGGGAGTCTCTACCATCCCTATCATTGTGCTGGGATCTCCTTCTCTATCAATGGGCGTATCAAGGACAGTTGTTTGAAGGGCTTGCTGTTCCGGAGCTGTGTCCTCGGCCGATTTTGGAAAAGCCCGTTCCAATGCTGTAGCAACTGAGCCTACGGGAATGGTCTGGGCATTTTCGCCTCTGGTCGAGGTGAGCATTTGGAGTGTTTACTTTATTCTATTGAAGGTTCTTGCCCTTTGTAGCCTCCTCTTCTGCGTGCGAGATTTGGAAGCTGCTCTAGGTGCTGGCGCTTCCACTGCTGCCTGTGTCATCCAATCTGATCATCGGCTAGCCTACCCGTCCCCTCAAGTGGGACGTGTTGAAGCCATTCCCTCATGTCTCTAGGCCTAGGTGGTTGCCTCCCAGGGTTGAGTTTAGACAAATGTAACTCCTGGAGGTCATGAACGAGCTTTCCCGGCTTTGGAAGTTTCTTCTCGGGTCCTTGAGGCTGACTCGATCCCCCTAGCTGTAATTTATCCTATAAGAGAGCCATACGTTCCGCCACTGCGGATCCTCTAGCGGGTGAACCCAATCGGTGAAACACAGATGTTTTCCTTTTTAGAGAGACGTCCTTTTTGGGAACCCACTCATACTTATTCTTCCCTTTCCATCGGTCACTCCCTGAGAAGGAGACCTTGTTAATGTTCATACTGGGGAAAGGGTCAGTGTCGACAATCATCTTTAATGCCCCCTTGTCGGCCATCTTGACCCTCCGTTTTGTGATGGCTTCTTGAATAACTCGGCGGGAGATAATGCAGTTGGAAGTGGCATGATTGAAAGAATTATGGCACCTACAGTATTTCTTCCCCTTTATCTCTTCAGGAGGAAGTATCTTATGGCCGTCGAGGACTTTGATCTGCTTGTCTTTGAGGAGGTAGTCAAATATTTGGCCGGCCTTAGAAATGTCAAAAGGAATACTCAACCTTATCCTCGTCTTTCTCCTTTCCCTTGCCAGGTTTAAGAGCAGGACAGAGGTAGGCTTTGCCCTTTATCTCGACCACCAAGATGTCTGCTGTGTAATCGGTTGATTCATCATAATCTGAGTCCTCGGTTGCATCCACCACTGTTACTAGTTGTATGAATTGCTAGTAGCTCTTTTCCTCGACCCCTAATAGCTCTCTTCCTCTGTCTTTCTTGTATGAATTGCTCAATTTGAACTTCCCTGGAAGCTTAGCCACCAAGGTCACTTCAGGCTTGTTCAATAAGCTTTTCCTTCAATTGAGGGTGCATTCTAGAGATGGCCATGGAAGTAAGTTGAGATTCTAGGAAAGGTACTGAGCACTTTCCGACCATCTTTCTGAACCTTTCAATGAAGTCTGTCACAGCCTCATCCACCTTCTGTCGTAACTTCATGAGATCGGCCGCGTTAACTTTAGGCTGTGGCCAATAGAATCCGTCATGGAAATACCTTTCCATGTCTGCTCAGGACTGTATGGAATCAGGTGGGAGAGAAGAGTACCATAAGAAGGCTGTTCCTGTCAGGGACAAAAAGAAAAGCTGGAACTTGTGATACTCATTCTGGTTTCCTTCCCCACATTGGGTCGTGAATTGGTCGATGTGCTCCATTGTGGACTTGCCATCATTTCCGCAAAACGTGGCGAGCTTGGGGGTTTTAAATCCTCTGGGCATAGGAACCAATCTATCCACCCACTCAGGGTAAGGCTTCTTGTACACCGGTCGGTCGAGCGATTTCAATTGCACGACAATGAATTTCTTGATGGTGTCAGCTATCAGATTGGGGTCTAGGAGTTGGGCCCCCGAAGGTCTTTCTGGTGGAGGCGTTGGTCGCCACATTGTATCTGGGGGATCCTATGACCCTGGCTGCGGCGGTACCTAAGGTGGAGCATCTGTCCATGGCTGCCCAGGTACTACTTGGGCCAGGTTAACAAGGCCAGTTCTTGGTACAGATTCTTGAGTGCCCCGGTGAGGTGGAAGGTGATTCCATGACTGCTCGACTGGGGCAACATTCATCTGTGTCTGTATATTGGAACCCCTCGGGTAGGTAGTGAGTGCTCTGGGGTACGGCTGACTAAGCGGTAGGTTTGTCGAGCCATGTGGGCTCTGGACCCATGGTTGTTGCCTCGGGCGGCCTTCGCCCTAAACTATCCCCCAGTGTTGGCAGTGGCAAAAGTACCAAGGTGAGGAATTACAAGAGTAGGACTTACCTAATGAAAGAACGCTTGCTGAGGTCCAGTCACACTCCCACTCGGTGGACAATGCTACATGCCTCCCATAGGAATATAAGAGGATGCCTCTGAGGTCAAATAGGGTTGGTGTATGGCAGAGTCTGATGTATACCTCCCATAGAAGAAGGTTGTCCTCCTTGTGATTGGCCGGGGAAACCGTGGTTCATTGTGCTACTGCTTTGCGTAGCACGCCTTTGCTCCACATCCTTAGCCTGTTGCACTTCATTGTACACCATAGGTTTCACATTGTCAGCCAAATGGTGGGACAGTTGGTACATGATATCGTGTATCCCCATGTCGACTTGTTGCCGGATAAACGACGTGGACATCACCACAGGTTCCTCATAGTCTTGAGTAGAACCGTCGTTCGACTCAACGTTAACTGCATGGGGGGGTTGTCCCCGAAGCACTTACTGGCTCAGTGTTTTTCGTTTTAGGAGCAATTCCCTTTTTTGATGCCGACGGAGGCTCCATACTTAGGTTCTTGTCAGAGCATAGCTGCATACGCCAACAATAATCCAGTCTAGGCGAATCAAACGGAATTGCTCACTCACCTATTCTTGTCCCACCTGGCGTGCCAATTTTTTGTTGTCGTCAAATTCTTAGGTCCGAGCCGTGGGGTCAGCTAGAGTTTGGACAGTCTATGATTCCTCTGTTCTTCAGGCAATTGTGCCAAGGAGGGAACTCTGCTCCTCGACTGAGGGTATCCTGACTCCTCTAGAAAGGGTCAAGTTAGGTGAAAGGGACGCGAGGGTTGGATTATTCTACTGGCCTAATGCAACAAGTAATGATAGAATGCAGTAAAGAAGATAGAATGTGGGTCAAGAGCAGCCGAGTGACCAAGTGGACGAGGCAAGGCAGGCGTTGCTTGGAAGCTAAGGAAGACTCAGCACCAAGATAGAACGTGGGAGAGCGGTTGAAGATCAAGCGGGAGAGCGAGGCCAAAAAATGCGGAGCAACGAGCATTTACCCCACTAGGAAGCAATGAGAGAAGTTGATATTAGATTGATCCAACGGTAGGCAAGTGTTGACTCTCATTGTGGCCGACGAGGGCCTGTGTATATATAGCGAACAGAGTAATTGTACAAACACATCCAAATCAATCAAAAACTCTACGTTTATATCACTTTATCCTTTTTTTACCGCACTTTATCTTTTATTTTCATGCACTAGTCAGTAGTATAATCCAACCCTCGTGTCCTTATCACTCAACCTGACGCTTTCTAGAGGAGTCAGGATACCCGCAGCTGAGGAGCAGAGTTCCCTCCTAAGTGCTATTGCTTGAAGAAATGAGGAATCAAAGACTGTCCAAACCTCTGGCCGACCCCACGGCTAAGACCAAAGAGTTTGACGACAACAAAGATTGGCACGCCCGGTGGGACCGGAACGGGTGAGCAAACGATTCCGTTTGATTCACCTGAACTGGATTATAGTTGGCGTATGCACCTACGCTCTGGCAAGAACCTAAGTACAGAGCCACCATCGGCATCAAAAAAGGGAACTGCTCCTAAAACGAAAAACACTGAGCCAGTAAGTGTTTCGGGGACAACACCCCCTGCGGTTAATGCTGAGTCTAAAGACAGTTTCCCCTCAAGATTATGAGGAACCTGTGGTCATGTCCACGTCGTTTATCCTCCAGCAAATCGACATGGGGATACACGATATCATGTACCAACTGTCTCACCAAATGGATGACATAGTTAAACCTATGGTGCACAATGAAGTGCAATAGGCTAAAGAAGTGGAACAGAGGCGTGCTACGCAAGCCGGTAGCACCATGAACAATGTTTTCCTCGGCCAATCATTGGGAGGACAACCTTCTTCTATGGGGGAACGCATTAGACCCTGTCGTACACCAACCCTGTTGGACCTCAGCAGGAATCCTCTTATAACCATATGGGAGGCATCCAACAGTGTCCATCGAGTTGGAGCATGACTGGGACTCAGCAGACGTTCTTTAATCAAGTAAATCCTACTTCTGTAATTCCTCAGCCTAGTACCTTTGCCACTGCCAACACTAAGGGGCAGTTTTTGGCGAATGTCACTAATATGGCTTCTCTTCAGCAGGGACAAGTACAATTGGCAAGAAGGCCTCCAGAGGCAGCAGGCTTGGTGGGTCTGCCGCAAGGATCATCCTATTGATGCTCTACTGCGGCTAACTACCCGGCTTACGCAGAGAAGCAAGCCTTCTCCCCGAAATCAGGGAATGGAAGGATCAGCGGGTATTGCCCGAGTCAACAGCCATGGGCCCAGAGGCCACCTGGCTCGACAAACCTACCTCCTAGTCAATCGTACCCCAGAGCACTCAGTGCCTACGCGGCAGGTTCTTATATACAGACACAGATAAATGTTGCGCTGGTCGAGCAGCCATGGAGTCAACTTCCACCTCACCGAAGCACGCAGGCATTTGTACCAAGAACTGGCCTTGCTAACCTGGCCGAAGTAGTGCCTGGGAAGCCATGAACAGAAGCTCCACCTCAAGTACCACCGCAGCAATGGGGGCAGGGTCTCCCAGATACACTGTGGCGACCAACGCCTCCACCTGAAAGACCATCGGGGCCCCAACTTCTGGTTCCTAATGCTATCGCTGACACCATCAAGAAATTCTTCGGTGTTCAGTTGAAACCGCTCGACCGTCCGGTGTACAGGAAGCCTTACCCCGAGTGGGTAGATAGATTGGTGCGTCTGCCCAGAGGATTTAAGACCCCTGATTTCGCCACATTTTCTGGGGATGATGGCAAGTCTACTATATGGAGCACATCAGCCGATTCACGGCCCAATGTGGGGAAGCAAACCAGAATGAGTATCACAAGTTGCAGCTGTTCCCTCTGCCCTTGACAAGAACTGCCTTCTCGTGGTATTATTCCCTCCCACTTGATTCTATACAAACCTGGGCAGACATGGAAAGGTGCTTCCATGACAGATTCTATTGGCCACAGCCTAAAGTTAACGCGGCCGATCTCATGAAGTTACGACAGAAGGTGGATGTGGCTGTGACAGACTTCATTGAAAGATTCAGAAAGATGGCCGGAAAGTGCTCAGTACCTTTCCTAGAATCCCAACTTACTTCCAAGGCCATCTCTAGAATGCACCCTCAATTGAAGGAAAAGCTTATTGGATAGGCTTGTAGTGACCTCATTGACTTGGCTTCCAGGGCAGTCCAAATTGAACAGTTCATACAAGAAAGAGAAAGGAAGAGAGCCACTAGAGGCCGAGGACCACAACTAGTGTCAGTGGTGGATGCAGTCGAGGATTCGGACTATGATGAAATAGCCTATTACACTGCGGACATCTTAGCTACCGAGATAGTTAAGGGGAAGGCCTACCTCTGTCCAGCTCTTAAACCTGCCAAAGGGAAGGAGAAGGACGAGAAAAGGGTTGAATATTCCTTTGACATCTCTAAGGCTGACCAAATCTTTGACTACCTCCTCAAGGACAAACAAATCAAACTCCTTGACGACCATAAGATACCGCCTCCTGAAGAGATAAAGGGGAAGAAGTATTGCAAGTGGCATAACTCCTTAAATCATGTCACTTCCAACTGAATTATCTTCCGCCGAGGTATTCAAGAAGCCATCAGGAAAGTAAGGTTCAAAATGGCAGACAAAGGGGCATCAGAGATGATTGTCGACACTGACCCAGCATGAATATCAACATGGTATCCTTCTCGGGGAGTGACCGAGGGAAAGGAAAGAAGAAGTATGTGTGGGTCCCCAAACAGGAGGCTTCCCCTGAGAGGAAGATGTCTGTATTTGACCGTTTGGGCTCACCTCCTATGGCCCTTTTACAAGAAAAACTGCAAATAGGGGCACCGAGTCAGCCTCAAGGACCCCAGAAGAAGCTCCCTAAGCCGGGGAGGCTTGTCCACGAACTCAAGGAGTTGCATTTGTCCAAGGCTCAAAGCTCGACTTCGGTGGATATTATGGTTCTGAATGACCGTGAGCTGAGAGCCACCAGAACTGTGAAATCACCTGCAGAGGTGCCGCAAGATCAATGGATGGCACAGGCGACTGTGGTAGTGCCAACCCCAGAGTGGCCTCCAAATCTCACTCACAGAAGAGGAGGCTACAGAGGGCTAGAGCTTTCAACAGGATGAGGGAGACCCTCCAGATGCTCACCTTAGCTAGAGATGAGAATACCCAGACCATCCCCGCAGCATCTGTAGCTACGGCATTGGAACAGGCTTTCCTGAAACCAGTCGAGGATACAACTCTAGAGCAACAGGCCCCTGAACCAGCTGTCCCTAATGCACCCGTTGATCAAGAGGGAGAAGACCATACCATAATAGGAATGGTAGATACCCCTCATAGCCCACTCACTGAAGTTGTGATAGAGTGTCTGTATGGACCTCATAGTCCTAAGGAGCCCCAGCCAGTTGATGAACCCCAGGTCGAAGGGATGATGACGGAGCAAGAACTTGAGGAAAATGACCTCTTGGGAGAGGAAGAAGAGAACCCATTTGGCCCACTGGACTTTGATGGAAATTCCATGACTGAGTCAATACTAGACTTGATGGATGGAATAGATTGGGAGTTCTGTGCTGACATAGAAATGGTGGGTCTCCTTCCACCTGAATTCTGGGGAGTGAAGGACCAACCAAAGACCCTCGAAAAGGACGTCTTCGCCAAGGAGGCCGAATGGGCTGCCTTGACAAAAGCCAAGGGACCAATCACAGAAGGCATGTTATTTGAAAAGTCAACAGCAGACATGACCAGAAACTTGTAGCCATTATACCTCAAAGCCCACCTAAACGGGAAGTTGTTCAATCGGGTCTTCGTGGATGGTGGTGTTGTTCTAAATAATATGCCGCTAGCTAAGATGAAGAGGCTGGGGAAGAATGCCGAGGACCTCATTCCAACCACCATGACCATGACCATGACCAGTTTCATGGGCCACCTGCCTCATGCATTGGGAGTGTTGGTACCGATGTGACGGTTGGGTCTAATGTTACGTGCTCGGCCTTCTTCGTCATAGAAGGAAAGCCTTCACACACAGTAATTTTGGGGAGAGATTGGATCCATACTTGTGAGTGTGTTCCCTCTACCTTGCACCAGAAGTTAATGATATGGATAGGAGACAAGGTGGAGATAGTGGAGGCTAACCCTAACCCTTTCCCTGCCAAAGTGAAGATGTTCGAGACTGTGTTTTAAAAGATAAAACTCCTCGAGGAAGGGCCACGCTTGAGGGCGAGTGGGCTAAGCCGAGGGAGAGTAATGACCTCAGCCTATAGAGTGCCACGACCAAGGTGAATCGGATGCCTAAGTTGGTCAAGAGCAGCCAAGTGACCGAGTGGCCGAGGCAAGGGAGGCGTTGCTTGGAAGGCAAGGAAGACGTGGCACGAAGACAGAACGTTGAAGCGGTTGAAGATCAAGCGGGAGAGCGAGGCTAGAAAATGTGGAGCAGCGAGCATTTACCCCACTAACCGTGCTAGTGGGATCGTGGGTGGTTACTCCGCCTCTTTGAGGGCCTAAGAAGCAATGAGAGTCGTTGATCTTAGACTGATCCAACGGCAGGCAAGTGTTGGCTCGCATAGTAGCTGCCGAGGGCTTGTGTATATATATAACGAACAGAGTAACTGTACAGACACATCCAAATAAATCAAAAACTCTACGTTTATTTCACTTTATCCTTTTTATACCGCACTTTATGTTTTATTTTCATGCATTAGTCAGTAGTATAATCCAACCCTCGCGTCAGTCCCTCTCACTCAAGCTGACCCTTTCTATAGGAGTCAGGATACCCACAGCTGAGGAGCAGAGTTCCCTCCTCGGTGCAATTTCTTGAAGAAACGAGGAATCAAAAACTCTCCAAACCTCTGGCCAACTCCACGACAGGACCTATAAGTTTGACGACAACAGTTACCAAGCTCAATCTTCCCACCATCAATCAACCAAACCCATACAAAATAAAATGGCTTAATAAGCAAAAATAAATAGTTGTGGATAAACAAGTGCTTGATAGTTTCTCCATTCATAGGTACAAAGACAATGTCTTTTGTGATGTGGTCCCTATGGAGGCCGGTCACCTAATCTTAGGAAGGCCATGGCAAATCAATACAAAAGCCATCTATGATGGATTTACTAACAAATACTCATTTATGCATAAGAATTTGAAAATTGCTCTTTCTCCCCTTAGTCCTCAAGAAGTTTTGAAAGACAAAATCATTTTGAAAAACAAAATTGAGGAGGAAAATGAAAGAAAGTCCAACCTCAAGTTGGAAGGTGTCATACCCTAATTTTGTCCGCCTAGGTTTAAAACTCTAATTTTCCACAAAAATAAATAAATTGAGAAGTGTGGCGTTATTTTGAAGAGTGTGAAGAACATTGTGCATGCATTTTTGAGTTTTTAGGGCAAAAGGGTATTTTGGTCATTTTCTAAAAATAAGATATTTTCTCATCAAAAATCATTGTGCAATTTTAGAGAAATTTATTTGAAGCAAAACATTTTGGTCATGTATATATGCATGCGCATGCATGCATGCATTATGCACAAAAAAATTCAAAAAGGCATCAAAAAGGAATGTTCTACAAAAAGTTTCAAGATGTGATTTTTATGATATTTTTGGTCATGGTGATCTCATAAAATGGCATATTCTTCAAGATACTTTGTATGTGGCTCAAAATGGTTAGATTTATGTACAATTATCTTGAAAAGAATAATCAAAATTGAGAGGATAATTGGAGGGTTCATGGATAGTACAATGGTACAATTGCCAACTTGCAAAACTTGGTGACCAAGGCCACACCCTACCCCAATGTTGCGCCATTCCCTCCCCATTTCCTCTCCAATTTTTCATTTTGTCCCTCATCATGTGTGTTTCAATTCTCACCCTCCATTCAAATTTTAAATGCAATCCTAGAGTGAGATGAGATGCACAATGACCTAAATACCCTTAAACCTAGTTGCTCTCTATATATACCTTAGAAACCTCATCTCACACACACCTTTTTTTTGGCCTCACAATTCATTCACAAAACCCTAGCACACAAACCTCTCCTCTCCTCTCCTCCTTTGGCCGAAACCACCAACAACCATTCCCTCCTCCATTTTTCTTCATTTCACTTCCATTTTCCATCTCATATTAACTCCTATTTCATATATCATCCATCTCTTCTACCAAGATTCAAGTGTTCATCATCCAATCTCAAGAACAAGGCAAATTGCGCAAGGTTTTGGTGAAGATCTAGTTGATTTGTGGGTTTTCTCTTCATACTCTTTATTTATTAGCTTGGATTCAAGGTATACCTCAAAACTCTTGCATCATTCACTAAGTTTTTTTTGCATCAAAATGTAAAAATCATGTTTCTAATCTTGCATCCTACCATATTCATGCATTTTAGTGTTGGTATATTGTTGATTTGTTGATTGTTGTTGGTGATAGGTGTCTCAAACATTTTGACAAGCACTTAGGGAGGCTTGGGTGTTTGAGATTGCTTCTCACCCTTGAATAAATTGTGATTTGTGTTGTTATCATTTTGTTTGTTGCATTTTGTGAAATAAAATTGTGTTAGGAAGCTATGAATGTTTCGCACCCTTAGTATAAAATAGGTTTAATCGAGTTTTGATGCATTTCTTTATGCAATCTTGTTATTGAGGCTTGATTTTGAAGTTCCCATGTCCAAACATGTTGTTTGATTTTGCAAATATTCATTTTTCATGCCTTATTACTTTCACAAAAATCAAAAAAAAATATGAATAGTTGTTGATTTTGGGGTTTGATTGCTTGGATCTTGTGAATAAATGTTCCTAAGTCTTGCTAGTGTCATTTGCTTGCTTGATTTTGTGGATTTGTTGAATGAAATTGTTGTTTGGTTATGTTTTGGTTCGCAAGTTTCTAATCAGTTAGGGTTTTATTATTTCTTTGTGAAAGGGGTTTGCAATTGTGAGTAAAATGATTATTCAAATTGTTTTGATGTTGGTTGTTATGTACCTTGTTTGCAAAATTACTCTATGTTGATGATTGGCAAGAGGACTCACACTTGTGCCTTAGGCACTTCACTCTAAATGTTGAGGATTACTCAAAAGGATTCAACTCTTGTATGAATTTTTAATGTTGATGATTTGGTAAAAGGACTAGACACTTATGCCTTTGTGCATTGTCTCAAATGTCAAGGATTACCAAGAGGGATTCAACCTTGTGTTTTATCTTGTGTTGATGCCTATTTGAATTAAACTTTTGCATTATCTATTTGTGTGCCTATTCTTGCAATCTATTTGGTTAATGTTGATCTTGCATGTTCATGGCCATTAAATGTTAGATGACTAAGCGTCATTCTTGTGCACCAGTGTAGTAATGGTTAAGGTATATGCTTACGCTTGCATTGTTGATTGTTTTGCTTGCAACTTGTTAAAGTTTACACTTTGGTTCTTGATTTGGAAATGGATTTGAATTCTCTACTTCTTTTTCTTTTGGATGCCACGCCATCCCAACAAACTTTTGTGATCAATATCACCCTCCAATTCTCTTCCTCTCTTCTTCAAGTCATTTCTTTTTCCAAATTATTTTTCAAATTAAAACTTTTCTTCAAATTGTTTTTCTATAGCAATCAAATTTTTTCAAAGATCAACAACAAACCTTTTTGAAAATTCATAAGGAGTCAAGTCGGACGTACGGCCGGTGTTGACTAGCGTCCTAAGATTGGAGTTGTACAGCTCAAACATCTTGGGATACTTATGAGAATTAAAACAAGTAATTAACAACTTGAACCCTTTTTTTTAAAAAAAAATGAGTAAGGAATCAAATCGGATGTACATCCGGGATCGGTTAGCATCTTAGGGTTAGCGATCTGTACAGTTCGTGCGAGCCTAAGATACTTGCTCAAATAAAAGTAATCAACCTCACAACATATCCTTTTCTCCAAGTAATTCAAACCATTCTCAAAAAGTAGGTGGCACGTCGTCTGTACAGGCGAGGATGTTTGTTGTTTTAGGTCTAGTGAACTGTACAGTTCAGGACCGAGAACCCCTACAATAAAAAAAAACACCAAAGTTTCTTGACTAAAGAGAACTACGTAAGCTTTGAATTCTCCATCGCACCGGGAGATACGTAGGAGCGGGTCACATCCCGTCAAGCACACTTTTAAAAAAAATATAATAAAAAGATTCTTCTTTTCCCCCGTTTTCAAAAAACATTTTCTCAAATAAAAAAAAAAAGAAGTAGAATGAATTGTTTCAAATCAACTCTGTCAAAACCGCACATCAAGTTAAAGGTTCCCTTTCGGTAGAAAGGAGGTGTGGGATGCTAATACCTTCCCCACACCTAACCGACCCCCGAACCTACATCTCTAGTTCTCAAAGGACCACCCGCCTTAAAAAGGACCCTTTTTCAATGTTTTGGTCCCTAAATAAAAAATGTTGATGGCGGCTTCACAAATTTTCACGTTGTACGATGAAAGGTCCAAACCGGATTTTTTTCGGGGTGCAACAAAAGGCCAAAGTGTAGTTGTGGTAGGCACCCCTAATCTTGATCATGACACTCACAAAGAATTAAAAGACCAAAAGCTTGAGGAAAAGGACCCAAAGAAAATAAAAAGCTTACTTGTAGGGCCAAAAAAGGATCCAACAAGGAAATGATGTATGTCCCTTAGGCAACCTTTGGATGATGTATCATATGAAAATAGGGTTTTGGCCACTAACTCTTTCCTTGCACATAGTTTTGTTAATTTCTTGTTTAGTACACCTATGAAGTTGTTGCCTAATCCACTTTATTGTGAGAATGGCAAGGACCTTGGTGGTACTTCCAACGGCAAACAATTAAATGGTAAGGCCAAGGTAATGCAGAACGTGTCTCATATTATGAACTTGCAAAGGTATAATGTTCTACCTCTTGTCTCCATTCCTTCCCCTAGGCCTTTTTCTTTTACTTGTAAGTTTACCATATTTTGCATTTTGCTAAAATTTGTTCTTGAATTTTGCATACTTAGGCTATTATTTGGGGTCACTCACTTTCCTTTTGATCCCGGAGGAGCGTAAGAATCTAATGCATTAGTGTAGTTGTTTGGGTTTTTAAAAATAAGTGATTTTGTCCATGCTTGGGGACAAGAGAAAGTCAAGAGAGGGAGTATGATGTGAGCCCACATGCATGAAGCTGGGATGAAGATCACATGGAGCTTGGATGAAGTGTTTCCTATATTTTGTTTTCTTTTAATAATTGTATATTTGTAAGACACTTTCATTTTGGGCCATGTGGCTTTGAGTAGATGGGTTATACGTCCTTGACTAGTTTTTGTGGCTAAAGGCCTTTCATGTAATTGTGGATTTGGGCTTTATATTGTGGACCTAGGATCCAATAAGTCCATAGTATAAATACTGTATCCCTTAGTGTAATTAGGGAGAACATCTAGGATGAATGAAATCATTTCCTCAATTTTGCAAAGTTGAAAGCCTAGAGAGATACCTAGTGAGAGGTGAGAGTGGCGAGTACATGCATATGAGAGGTGAGGTTCATCATGAAGTTTCTCCAATGGTTTTTGAAGAAGAGGACCTTGCTCACAACCTTGGGGCTAGGAGCACCCAAGGCTAGTTGATCTTATCACCTTCCAAGAAGGTGTGGCGATCATTCATTTCCATATCCATCTCTAGTCTCATCCACATTTGTTCTTTCTTCTACTTTTCATGTAAGTTTCTTGTGTTTTGTGTTGTATTTTGTCCATGTTTCTTGATTTGTCAAGAACACTTGTCTTGATCTTGTGTGAGAGTTAGTGAATTGTCAAAATTCTAGGTCCTATCTTTCTTGATCTATTTTAGATCATATCATGTGTTATCAAAGCACACTTGATTCACATCATTACCCCTTCCTCGAGGAGTTTTGTCTTGTAGTGTTCCCCGAGTACCTCTCCGGAGTTCACTCTATCAGCAATTATCTCTTGGGCTTTTAGTCATATGGCTTGCCTTAACCCTCTATCCCTTCTCCTTTTTAACTCAGCCCTCGGCCTACGACCTAATTATTTTTGGGTGTTAACAGCTTCATTATAAATAGTGATCCGTACATAATAAAAAGAGAGTCAAACATTCATTCACAGAGGATTGGAAGGAAAGCAACGCGGTGGTAGTGAGAGAGCAAGGAATTTGGATCCGTTGTTGATACCGTGAGAGAGCTTTGGAGTAGAAAAACGAGTCTGAAGACTCAGAATAAGAATTTCTCTAATTTTCGGGTTATTTTTATCTCTGTATTTCATGACTCAAATTTCTATTTTATTGATCTTGATAACTATGGATACCTAAATATTTTTCTAGGGTCTTAGGTGGATCTTGCATGATTAGAGACCTTTTATGTTCTACTTTAATATTTGAATTCCAAATTTTTATTTCAATAAATAGTGTCCTATTGTTTTTATCACATAATTAGGATTAGCTACCATTTGCATGTTCATAATCAATTAGTTGATCAGCGACCGTACAACAATTAGTTGGTGGACCTATAGGATAATTGGGGCCATAGTTAATGTATTACCAAACTTTAATTTAGTCTTCCAATCATTCAACTTTTTTGTTCTCTATGCTTTTCTTGAATTTAAATTCTTACATGACTAAACAAGGGTTAATTTAAGAAAAAGAATATTAATCACGAATGACCAAACGAATTAATAGCTTTAGTAAATGGATTGGTAATTAAATACAATAAAGGAATTTCTATTTTGGTGACGCTAGTGAAAAATTTGGGATCTTTGATTGTAAAAAACACCCCATGGAAGAGCATTCCCTTTGTAAAATGGAATTTCTTGATGGTTTGGTTGATTATACATGTTCTGAGAATCCTTTTGTTTGCGCTGAGATTGATAATAATTTGAAGGTTGATACACTTTCCATAGCTGATGTTGTGGATGTAGTTGCTGTTGCACTGAGCAGCCACATGTTGTAGAGCTCAAACCACTCTGAAAATTTGAAATATGCATATTTATAGAGGGAAGTGAAAAATTTTGTGTGATTATTTCATCTAACCTTGAATCAAAACAGGAAAAGCTACCTCCAATTCTAAGAGAACATAGGAATGGTATCAGATGGACCTTGGTGGACATTCTTGGCGAGAAAGTGTGGAAAACACAACAACAACTCAGCCCCTTGATTCTGGATATGTGGAAAAAGAAAGTGCCAAACATGTGTGCAGTAACTAAAAAAGAGCAGTCTTTGGCAAATATCAACAACCCACAAGTTTCAAGTTCTCCACTTTCAATAGGGAGTTTTCTTTCCTTATTCTTAAGATATACTTGTTGCTTACATTGAGGACATTGTGTAATTTAAGTGTGGGGGGTTGTCCTTTTGTTTTTATGTTTTTAATTTTTAACTATAAAAAAAGAAAAAGAAAAACGTATGTTGTATATATTTCCAGGAATTCTTAGTTTGCACAAGTTGTGAATGATTTTACTATTCTAGGACCCTAGGTGTTTTGACATGACTTGATTGATTTCTTGTTGCTCTTGGTATAATAAGTTGGATTTGAGCACTAAATTTTGCATCATCTATGATAGTCATTATCCTTGGTGAGAATTTAGCCTTATAATGGATGGACTAATCTTTTGTCATTTTCTCCATTCTTGTGTGTGACTCAGTCATGTTTGTTAGTTGCTCTAGAACTTGACTTGATTCTTGTTGAAACACTTGTTCACATGCATGTTTGAAATAATCTAGGCCATTATGTTTTTTTAGCTACTAGCAAAATAAGCCAACCCTGAATGTATCCCTTTGTGTAAGCCCCTTAAAGCTTTTTATCCCATTCTTTGTTTTATAGCTCATTATAAGCCCAAAAGTGAAAAACAATGATATTACCCAATCTTAGAGGGTGAAGGAGCTTTGATTTGAAAATTGTCAATCCATAAGTGTGGGGGTGTCCAAATTGTTGCAATTGTGGTTCTCACTTGGGTTAGTTCTTGGTTTCTCAATTGAAAGTTTGACAAGTACCTTTGTATAGAAAAATATTCCCAAAAAAAGAAAAAAATAGAAACAAAAAAAAAAGAAAAAAAGGGAAAAAAAGTCAAAAGAAAGGAAAAAAATGCAAAGTGTATATATCTTTTTATCTTTGTATCAAGAAGAGAGTGAAAGTTGTGTGAAGAGAGTTATGTGGAGAGGTATATCAAAATAGAAAAATTCATCATACCTTATTGAAGTTGGACCCTCTCATGCTCATTCTACAATTGATTTTCATTGCTTCTTTATCCTCTTTGATTCTTTTTAGCCTAGTTCCCCCTTAGGATTATCCCACATTGACCTTGACCCCATTACAACCATTATAAAGACCTTTTGATCTTATGTGCATGTGTTCTTAAGTGTGGATGTTAGAAGCTTGTCAAGCATATGGTAGTGCTAACTTTCATTGATGTGCTTATTATATTTACGAGAGTAAACACAAGCCTAGACACTTGAGTGATTGAGCGCATTACTTATACATATCTTGTGAGGACTCATCACTTATGATTAACTCTTTGGTGCTTTATCCCTTTCTTTGCCTTGATTGTAATTAAGTGCTATCTTTGATTGTCATTCTCCTTGAAGCCTAGGAAAAGTGCTTCTCTAATGACTTTGCATTCTTTGGGTTAATTGGAAACTCATGCATAGTTTTCATGTCTTATTTTGTGTGTTTTGCCCGGACTGCAAAAGCTGAAGTGTGGGGGAGTTTGATCAGTGTATTTTAATGCACTATTTACAGCTCTTCCCTTGGTGTTTTTAATTGTTCTTTGTAGCTAATATTTAAGTCTAAGCACGTTTCTAGACTTTGGGTCTTATTTGAGTAATGTAGTAATTTATTGATTAATTCTTGTTTTTATTGCATATTGACCCCTGTCTACTCTGGAGGCAATAACTTCGGCTGTAGTTATCCGATTAAAGCGTGCGAGCATGCGTTGGAAAGCTAAGGAATAGAGCTACAATTATCGTGTTGAGATCGAAACCCAATTCGGAAATATGGATGGTAAAATCTATGAAGTACCGAAGCAGTATTGTGTAAAACGGGTTTTGGGCCGAATTTCAGTTTGTTTAAGGGCTTTTATCTAGTTACCAATTTAGGGATTTAGGTTTTTCCTTTTTCTCTAAGATAAATAGACTTTTCAAAGCCGTCTTGGCTCTCTTACACATTCCTACTTTCAATTTTACGTTTTGTGCCCTAACCTCCATGGAAGCCTAAAACCCGAAGTCAATTCATTGGTGAAAGGTTGTCGCTGTACGGATTTTGAGGTTTGGTTCTTTATTGTTTATGATATTTCGTCTTAGTTTCTAATTCGTCTCTATCAGTTTCATTTTTGTTCTTAATGGTTGCAATATCAATTCTTCTTATTTCACTCGAATCATTTGAATTCTGTCTTTGCAAAACGTGATTCGTTTGTGTACGCGCTTGCTTGTATACAATCTCGTTTCATAACTTTTGATTATTTCGTGTTATTTGGATGCTTAATTTATTTAATTCGAATAGAAATTGATAGAGGATTGACATGAATTCTGTTATGATATTAGTTATGCTTTGAACGGCGCTTGTCCACTTTCGTGACCGATTGAACCCACTGTTTCGGCGCTTTCCCGAAACTGTGTGAATTCGTGTAAACTAATTAACGCTTGTTCTAGCTAGTTTATATCAATCTGAAATTGGAAATCCTTAGAGGTGTTACTTTGTAGAACCTATGATAAGTCCGAGAAGCACACCCTGAAATCGGTGAATTGATTGTGTCTCGCCAATTGTTGCTCCTATCAAACCGAAACTTTTCCAATCAAAACCCCCTTTTTTTTATAATTTCTTACTTGTTGTTGGTGATTTCAGTATTAGAGGTCCTCGTGAGACGACCAAGGTCTCTTACCTTGATACTATATTAAACCCTTAAAATTATTTTGACCCGCATACGACAGCTGATCAACTGTGTTTTATTTTTTTTGACATACTTATATCGTGTTATTACCGCAAGTGTTATTACTGC
Organism: Astragalus glycyphyllos; assembly: GCA_963573325.1. Lineage (NCBI taxonomy): Eukaryota > Viridiplantae > Streptophyta > Magnoliopsida > Fabales > Fabaceae > Astragalus > Astragalus glycyphyllos. Next base: position 58,415,066 of record OY754311.1, on the reverse strand, counting down.
AAGTGTCATTATTGATGGAACTAGACTTGATAACTAAGTGTCCATGAACCGAAACTAGTTCAATCTGTAACTTAGTTCTGATCGAACTAGTCCATCAATGTAAGGATGGTGATACTACAAGGATCAGTACGATTGTCAATTGCAGCATCAACTGTTGTTGTGGCTTTTTAGTTTTGATCGAACTAGTCAATCTGTAACAGAAGGGGTATTCTATTTCTATTATTTTGTTGTTGTTGCTGCCTTTACCAGTACCAATTGTAGCCTCATATTAACTAGACTTTGAAGCACAATATCGAACTAGACTTCTGCCTCATAGAGTGTGGTTGTGTCGTTCTCACAGGCGTGGTGGTCGAAGGAGGGAGTTGTGTCCAGTGAGGGAGTTCCATTGTTTTTTGTGTTTAGGGAGGGAGGGAGGGAGGGAGAGAGAGCATGTTCGAGGGAGAGGAGGAAGAGAGATGGCATCTAGTGCGAGTGTTAGACAAAGAACACCAACTGTTTTGTTTGGGAGAGAATTATTTTTAAAAATTCACCTCTTGGCTAAAAACAGTAAATGTAATCAGATTTAGGTACAAAAATATAATTCATGTAAAACTTATTAATTGGCTATTGCACATAACTTGTTTGTTGAGCCCAATAGAAATTGTTTGTAATGCTTTCTTGGACTTTGTATTATCCGGGTCTGGCCAAGCCCAATTACTTGTATTTTCATTTGATTAGTTATTTGTTGTTTTGTTGGTTAAGAGTTCAGTTAGCAACTCTAACAGAATATCCCAATTGTATAAACTCTCAATTTTCATTCATTCAATACAACAGATTCTTCTATCATCTTCTTGCTCTAACAAGTGGTACCAGAGCTCCATTCTGGGGCCTGATACCGAAACTGTTACACGCAACAGAAAGCGAGACAAGTCCGAGAAAGTGAAGAATCAAGATCGCCATTTCTATGGCAGAAGAAAAATCGCTCATGCAACCTGCGGTGCCCAAGTTTGACGGGCATTTCGACCACTGGTCGATGATGATTGAAAACATACTCTGCTCCAACGTGTATTGGAGCATAGTGGAAAGCGGCGTTCCACAGATTACAGAGGCGATGTCACCGGAGGAAATCAAGAAGGCGGAGGACGAGAAATTAAAAGACTTGAAAGCGAAGAACTACATCTTCCAGGCAATCGATCGGGGAATTATGGAGACAATCCTTAATAAAGATACTGCAAAAGGAATCTGGAATTCCACGAAGCAAAAATACATGGGAACAACAAAGGTGTGTCAAGCGCAATTGCACACATTGCAAAGAGAATTCGAACTTCTAGGAATTAAGGACGACGAAAGCATCAACGATTACTTCACAAGAACCCTAGCGATCGTGAACAAGATGAAATCGTTGGGTGAGAACGTGAGTCAAAGAACTGTGGTTAAAAAGGTTATGAGATCGTTGACAATGAAGTTCAATTACGTGGTGTGTTCTGTTGAAGAATCAAATGATGTGTCTGTAATGTCAATTGATGATCTCAAGAGCAAATTGGTGGTGCACGAAGCAAGAATGATTGGGCAAAGCTCAATAAAAAAAGAAGATCAGGCTTTGAAGGCTTCTAGTGTAGGCAGAGGAAGAGGAAGGGGTCGCGGCTATAGGGGTGGTCGTGGTAGAGGCAGACAACCACCCAACAAAGAGGCTATTGAATGTTATCATTGCAGAAAAATGGGACACTACCAGAGTTAATGTCCCAACTGGGAAGAAAAGGCGAATTATGCTGAGGATGGTGAAGAAGAACTATTGCTCATGGCTCACACTGACAACAGACACACAAACAACAAAGATGGCAAAGAAGAGTTACTGCTCATGGCTTACACAGACAGTAAAAGTGGTAAAGAAGAACTACTGCTCATGGCTTACACAGCCAGCAAAGACTCTGTAAATCTCCGGGTTTGGTTCCTAGACTCTGGTTGCAGTAACCACATGTGTGGTAATCTAGAATGGTTCAGTGATTTAGATACAAACTATAGAACCACAGTTAGGCTTGGTGATGATTCTAAGGTTTCTGTTATGGGTAGAGGAAACATTAGAATGAAGATAAATGGTATAACTCAAGTTGTGAGCAATGTATACTACATAACAAAATGTAAAACTAACCTACTCAGCATAGGTCAATTACAGTAAAGGGGTTTGAAGGTAGTCTTTGAGGAAAACACTTGCAAGATATACCATGCCACTAGAGGATTGATAATTGACTCTCATATGTCATCAAATAGAATGTTTAAAACACTTGCAGATATGAGTTCATCTACTTGTTTTAAGGCTACTGGTTGTACAGATACAAGCACTCTATGGCACAACAGGTATGGACACTTGAGCTTGAAGAGGCTTAAGACATTGAGTAAGAAGAATATGGTAAAGGGGCTTCCTAAGATAGAGGAATCAACTAATGTGTGGGAAGACTGTGTTATTGGCAAACAACACAGGGAGCCTTTTCCTAAGCAAGGTTCCTGGAGAGCCACGAAGGTGCTGCAATTAATTCATGCAGATATTTGTGGTCCAATCAGTCCTGAATCCAATAGACCCAAGAGATATTTCCTCACCTTCATAGATGACTTCAGCAGGAAAACTTCGAATTACCATTTGACTGAGAAATCATTGGCTCTTAAGAGCTTTAAGGAGTTCAAAGCTAGAGTTGAAAAGGAAAGTGGCACAGTTATAGAAGCTCTCAGAACTGACAAAGGAGGAGAGTTCACCTCTCATGAATTTGATAAGTTTTGCAAAGACAGTGGTATTAAAAGGCAACTGACAGCCAGCTACACACCCCAACAGAATGGTGTAGCAGAAAGGAAGAATAGATCCATCACGAATATGGTAAGAAGCAAGCTCTCTCACAAGAAAGTACCTAAAAGTTACTGGCCTGAGGCAGTGAACTGGGCAGTCTACATACAAAACAGGAGTCCTTCTACTGCATTAGAAGATGTTACCTCTGAAGAGGCATGGAGTGGCTCAAAACCCTCTGTGCACTACTTCAAAGTGTTTGGTAGTATTGGTTATGTTCATGTCCCTGATGTCAAGAGTAAAAAACTTGATGACAAAAGCCTAAAGTGTGTCCTCCTTGGTGTGAGTGAAGAATCCAAGGCCTATAGGCTCTATGACCCATTTGGTAAGAAAATTTTGGTAAGTAGGGATGCGGTCTTTGATGAGAATGGGCAATGGAGTCGGGATACTAACTCTATAGAAACTAGTCTGGTATCCAATTCAGAAGCACAAACACAAGTTATTGATGAAGAGAGCCGTGATGATGAGGCAGATGACAGCAGAACGAATGAAACAGGAACTACAGAAGACAGTGTTGCAGTAGATGGTAACATTGCAGAGTCTAGTGGAACCACAACTACACACACAGAGGAGTTAGAAGATAACATTGAACTTGCTGTTAGAAGTCCTTCAGGGAGGGTAAAAAGGATGTCTGTTTACCTAGACCAATACATCCTCAAGAGTGAGGAATGTGATGAATTTGATGAATACATCTTGCCATTTATACACAATCTGATGACCTAGTGACATATGAAGATGCTGTGCAGGACAGTAAGTGGGTGCAGGCCATGAAGGTTGAAATTGAAGCCATAGAAAGAAACCAAACTTGGGAGTTGACCACTCTCCCAAAAGGAGCCAAGACAATTGGGGTTAAATTGATATACAAAACAAAACTTAATTAGAAGGGAATGGTTGAGAAATACAAAGCACGACTAGTTACTAAGGGTTACTCTCAAAAGCAAGGGATTGATTACAAAGAAGTGTTCGCACCTGTAGCAAGATGGGACACAATTAGAGCCATTGTAGCTCTAGCAGCCATAAAGGGTTGGACTGTGTATCAGTTGGATGTGAAGAGTGCTTTTATTCATGGAGACATCACTAAAATAGTTTTTATTGACCAGCCACAGGGCTTTATTAAAGAAGGGGAGAAAGAGAAAGTGTACAAGTTAAAAAAGGTCGTCTACTGATTAAAGCAAGCTCCAAGAGCTTGGTAAAACAGGGTGTAGGCTTACTTCAGTAAGGAAAGGTTTGATAAGTGCTACTCTGAGTACACCTTGTTTGTCAAAACTGATGCTACCAAAGGAACTTTAATAGTAAGTCTATATGTTGATGACCAACTATTCACAAGAGATAATGAAGACATGTTCTATGACTTTAAGAAGTCTATGAAGGAAGAGTTTGATATGAGTGATTTGGGGATGATGACATACTTTCTAGGTGTGGAAGTAGGGCAAAATGAAGCAGGTACTTTCATTGGTCAGTCCAAATATGTCAAAGAAGTGTTGTAAATGTTTGGTATGGATGAAGTGAATGCTGTAAAAACTCCCATTGTTCCTTGTTGTGTCTTGACTAAAGAAGGAAATGGAGAACTTGTGGATGCCAGAAACTACAAGCAGATGGTGGGAAGCCTAATGTACATCACTGCCACTTGGCCAGATCTTATGTACTCAGTCTGCCTTGCTAGTAGATACATGGAGAGACCTACAGAGCATCTGGGAGCTGTTAAGAAGATTATGAGGTACCTCAAGGGCACCACAGATATTGGAATCATGTACTGCAGAGGTGGTGATCTGAAGTTGAAGAGATATGCTAATAGTGAGTATGTTGGTGACAAAGATGACAGAAAGAGCACTGGAGGCTATGTGTTCTTCCTTGGCAGTGGAGCAATATCATGGTCTTCAAAGAAACAAGCTATTGTAAGCTTGTCAACAACTGAGGCAGAGTTTATCTCTGCAGCACTGTGTGCCAGCCAAGCTGTGTGGCTGAGAAGAATTCTAGAACAAATGGGTGAGAATCAGAACAGCAGTACACCAATTCTCTATGACAACAACTCCACTATTAAGGTGTCAAAAAATCCTGTTCTTCATGGTAGATGTAAACACAATGATGTTAGATTCCATTATCTTCGTGACTTGGTAAAAGATGGAACAATTGAGCTATAATACTGCAGAAGTGAAGACCAAATCTCAGACATTATGACAAAGCTACTGAAGTTTAAAGAATTTCCACTACTCAGAAAGTTGCTTGGAGTCTGCTGCATAACTGATATTAACTGAGTTGCTTGGAGCAATCAGTATAAGGGAGGATGTTGAGCCCAATAGAAGTTGTTTGTAATGCTTTCGTGGTTTCCGTATTATCTGGGTCTGGCCATGCCCAATTACTTGTATTTCCATTTGATTAGTTAATCTGTTGTTTAGTTGGTTAAGAGTTCAGTTAGCAACTGTAACAGAATATCCCAATTGTATAAACTCTCAATTCTCATTCATTCAATACAACAGATTCTTCTATCATCTTCTTGCTCTAACATTGTTAACTCTCTCATGGTGGGGAAGGAGTTATCCCTTCCCTGGATAAATGCCAACCAATTGGAAAGCTCTCTGAAATTTGCAGCTTCTTCCGAAGATTAAATTTTTTTATGGAGGTTGTGCAGAAATTATTCCTACTCTATCTATTCGGTGTGCAATATTCAAGGTGGCTTTCCATGGTGCGATGAAAGTGTGGAATTCGCCAATTCACTTGTTTACACAGTGTAACATGGCAAGAAATTGTTGGAAAACTCTCGATTTTTCTTAGATTGTTACTGATAGCGTGCAGCCTGGCACTGGCACGAAGGATCTATTTTTTACTGTGCTGTATCAGCTGTTGGGAGAGGATAAGTTGGCGTGGTGTGTGACACTTAAGAGTCTGTGGACTAGTCGAAATCAATTGGTGTGGAGCAATTTGAACGATACTGCTGCTGCAATTCTTTTTCGTTGTAGTTAATTGTTACATGACTGGAGGAAGGCTAGAGCTGAATGTGCTGGTTGAGGTGTTAATAATGCAACTCCCATACATGTTGCTAATCAAGATCAGTGGCAGAAAACCCCTATTGGGTTTGTTAAGTGTCACATTGATGCGACTTTCTCAAGTGATGATAATAAGGTTGACTTTGGCATGTGTCTATGAGATGATGGTATTTTTACTGCTGCAAAAACATGTACCTTCTCCCCAATTCTTGAAGTGTACAAAGGAGAAGCTATGGGACTAATGCTAGCTGTTCCGGACTGGGCCAAACCCTTCACTGCCTAAGGCCCGGCCCATTTCTGCCTCTCAGGATATTAACATCCGCAATCCGTATCCAACCAACGATCAAGATCAATCCTCCGCATCCAAGGATTCAGGTACGGCGTCTCGTCTATAAATAGAGGTTCCGCCCTCCAAACCCTGGTACGATTCACACACACGATTCACTCATAAGAACGCTAAGACACCGCGCATATCTGATCCTCCCTAAGCTCGGCGCACCCAATCCCCCGAGTTCGAGCTCGGGCACTCAGTCATGCACCTCGGCATAGTCCCGAGATCGTATTCTTTATATCTTATTATCTCTTCATCCTTCACATACTGACTTGAGCGTCGGAGTGTCTTGCAGGTACCCCCCACCCGACGTAGACGGAGCTCTACCTCGGACGTCCGAGCTCAGCTTTCGGACTATAACATACCTCATTGGAAGCAATCAAGCACTTAGCCCCAGGTTCGGAGTCTCATCTAGCCTCGAGAGCTTCACTCTAGTACTCCGGTACCGAACATTGGCGACCACAGTGGGAGCATCACCGCTTGCTTCCACCTCTCAAAGTATCGAGCCATCTCCGGACTGACTCACTTCTCCAAGAGGCATATACGCTCTTTGAAATTACGAAACCTATTTCCTACTGTTTTGCAGGACTTCTCGTTTCCCATTTTGCATGTTATGCTCGCCTCCCAACCACGGCTTGAGCCTGAAGAGTATGCTCGCCTCCCAACCACGGCTTGAGCCTCAAGAATAAGCTCGCCTCCCAACCTCGGCTTGAGCTCGAAGACTTCACTCGCCTCGCAAGCACGGCATGAGTTTCTGTCCGACCCCGGATATCTCCAAGGCACCTCTCCAAGATTCTCATCGCCGACCTCCGTCGTCTACCTCGAGGTTGGATCCTCATTCGATCTTCTCATGATTTCTTTGCAGGTCTCCACCCGCTCGGATCTCCCTCATGATCACGGCGCAAAGTCAACAGCCCGCAGTGGCTCCAATAGCTCTCTGATCTCCGAGCCCCGCGCTCCATCAGAGAGTCCGACCTTCCCTCTGGTGTCAGAGATGACGAGCTCCACCATAGGCCGAAGGGTTCCCAATTTCGCCTCGTGCGAGCCAACCTCCCTCTGATCTCCGAGCTGACGAGCTCCATCAAAGGCCAAGGTCTTCCCAATTTCGCCTCCTGCGAGCCTGCAGCGCCCCTGATCTCCGAGCTTAACGCTCCATTAGGGGTTGAAGGCGGAGGTCCACAGCGATCTCCGTTGGAGGAATTTTTGAGAGAGGAGCCCGCAGCAGCTTTCTCATCTATGAAGATGATAAACTCTAATTTAGTGCATTTTTTAGAGATGTTTTTGAGTCATATTTAGAGTAATTATTATTGATTAAATAAAAAACTAACTTAAATTACTCTATATTTGCAGAAAGGTAGAAAAAGAAAAATGACACAAATATGGGCTGAAATTAGAAGAAAGACTAACAAATAAAAGAAAACAAACCCAAAGCCCATTAATGCAAGAAGGCCCACAGTGATAAAAAGAAGAAGATCCTCTTGGAGATTTCAATTAAAAGTGATGCACATGTGATTTGGAGAGAAAGAAAGAGGCATGGAGTGGAGAGCAAGCAACACATATTTAGGAAGGATCTAAATCCTAATATTTAGGGATTGACATATCTTGCAATTAAAAATGGAAGCAATCTTGACTTGATCCTTTGCTTGGAGAGAAAGAAAAGGAACTAATATAAAAGGAGAGCTTCACTTGTGAATGGAGGAGCCACACACCACATAAACAAACAATAGTTACACAAACGCTATGGAAACGCTATGGAGGGAGAGAAGAGTTTTTCGGCACCGTGAAAGAGCTTTGGAGTAAAAGAAGGAGATTGAAGACAAAGACTAAGACTTTCTCTATTTCCGGGTTATTCTTATTTCTGTAATTCATGAACCTTATTTTTCTTTTATTGTTCTTTATTATTATGGACACCTAAGTCCTCGTCTAGGGTCTTAGGTGGATCTTGCATGTTTAGAAACCTCTTTATGTTCTAATTTCTTATTTGAATTCCTATTTTTATTTCAATTAATATTATTCTATTGTTTTTATCACATAATAAGGATTAGCTACCCTTTTCATGTTAATAATCAATTAGTTGATCAGCGACCGTACTGCAATTAGTTGGTGGACCTATAGGATAATTGGGGCTATAATTAATGCATGACCAAACTTTAATTTAGTCTTCCAATCATTCAACCTTTTTGTGCTTTATGCTCTACTTAAATTTAAATTCTAGCATGACCAAACTAGGGTTAATTTAGGAAAAAGAATATTAATCGCGAATGACCAAACGGATTAGTAGCTTTAGTAAAGGGATTGGTAATTGAATAAAATAAGGGAATTCGGGTAGAATTAGACATAGGGGAATCAAAGCTTTCAAATGAAACCGCGACCCTAGACCTCTCTCTCCATCTATTAAATCTTGCAATTTATTATTTGTTATTTATTTACTTTTATTTCTTTCATGTACAACTCAATTATCCACTAGTCTAAACAATAAATAATTTTAAGTAGTTTAGTACTTGTTAATTAATCCCTGTGGATACGATATTCTTTTATACTACTTCTGCGAAAGAGTACACTTGCTCTTAGTGTGTTTTTAACGCAACAAGTTTTTGGCGCCGTTGCCGGGGATTGATTTAACAATATTAAATGAAAAAGATTTTTTATTGCTTTAGACATTTTTTTTATGCTTTAGTTTTAATTTAGTTCTTTTTTATTTATCTTATTGAAAAAAAATTGCTAATACTTTTCCAAGAGCTCGTTGCAGTTCACTTTGTTTTGCAGAGAAAAATCTAAATCATGATTAAAACTCTTGGGGATTATATTAGAGAGGCAGAGGCGAAAAGGAATTTAGAGAAGTTATCTTGGTATATGCCTCAATGTCAACGTCCATTTTCTCCTCCTCCTTATGAGCCTTATTCAAACTATTGAGATGACTATGAGCCACCTCCTTATTCCTCCAACTGGGATAACTATGAGCAACTACAAGTGCAGAGGAAAGAGGAAGAATATGATATCGATGAGGTCTTGGTCAAATTTATGGAGCAGACAAATGAAAAATTTGAAACATTGGAGAAGAAAGTTGGAAACTTGGAGGGCCAAATTGGAGCCATGAACAACAATTTTGATAGTTTGAAGAATCAATTGTCAAAGGTTATTGATATGGTAACAACTCAGTTGGCTAAAGAAACTCTTTATTTACAAACTAAGTCTACCCCAAATGAAGAATCTAAGGACTACAAAGATAATATTCTTAATAATGATGAAGAATTCTCCGTAGAAGCTAATTTAGAGAAAGAAGCTCTCAAGAAAGATGAAGGGACTCCTACTGAGGGGAATCAAATTGAGACAACAGATTCCACTGATGAGAGCGGTTGTGAGGAGAATGAGAAACATCCATTGGCTCATGAGTTGGAGAAAGAGGAGACAACCCAAATTTTTGGGCAAATTGTTTTAAGGTTTAAATATGTATTTAGTCCCTGCAAATGTCCCTGTTTTTCGATTTAGTCCCTGCAAAAATTTTTTTTTAAATACGTCCCTGCAAAATAACTTTTTTTTGAATATGCCCTTCCAAAAATTTGAATTTTAAATACGTCCCTGCAAAATAGCTTTTTTTTAAATACGTCCCTGCAAAATAACCTTTTTTTTTAAATACGTCCCAACAAAAAAAAATTGTGATATTTTGCAGGGACGTATTTAAAAAAAAGATTATTTTGTAGCCACGTTTTTAAAAAAAAAAACTATTTTGCAGGGACGTATTTAAAAAAATTATTTTGTAGGGACGTATTTAAAAAAAAGTTATTTTGCAGGGACGTATTTAAAAAAAAATTGCAAGGACTAAATCGAAAAACAGGGACATTTGCAGGGACTAAATACATATTTAAGCCTTGTTTTAACTATTGGTGATGCTATGATTGAGGTTTATAAGGGGAAGGTAACTTTAAGGAGGGATAAAGAAGATGATGTTATTAAAGCTTTAATTTCTAATGAATATTTCTCTTCTTTAACTTCTTCTTATTGTGATGATGTGGTTGAAAATAATATTTTTTGTGATTTAAAGATACAGGATCTTTTGGAAAAAATTCCTATTTTGCAGGATCCTACCATAGCAGTCGGTGGAGATACAATAAAAACTTCCTTCGAAGCTCATCCACTACGTGGAAAAAGAAAGAACAATGTCAACCACATGGTTAGAAAACTAAGAAGGTGCACTGCGTTAGATGTAAAATTTGCTCTTGGAGAGCCACCTGATTGAGCACCAACTATCGTCAGGCTCATGACGTTAAACAAGCGCTTCGCAGGAGGCAACCTGTGTTTTATTTTCTTGTTATTTTCATTTTGTTTTTTGTTTTGTTTCTTTTTTAGGAATAAACTCCAACTACAAGATCTCTCAGGGAAGTCACTCTTACTTTCTCTCTTTTATTACTTTTGCTCCTATTTGAATATTTTGCATTGAGGACCATGCTTCATGCTAGTGTGGGGGAGGATAGTTTATTTTGTCACTTAATCTCTATTAATGCACATACCCACCATATATGTTGATAGCATTTTTTTTCTGGCTTGTTTTGAATGAATAATGCTTAAATTTTTTTAAAAAAATAGAGATTTTGCCTTTAGGGGATCCCATAATTAATTTACTTGACAGACTTGTGCTTAATTGTAACTGTGAGGATGTCTTTACGAAGCTGATAATTAGCATTTGTCCCTCTTGAGTACTTTTTGTGAACTAGCTTCTAAATGCGAGATCTGAGCCTTCATAAGGGGATTGATACTAAATCATAAATTTTTACCCCTTTTTCTTTCTATGAGTGTGTTTCCCAATTTGCTACATTCTAGAATTTGTCTTTTGACCATTTCAAGGCGAAAATTGATTTTCATCATGTAAAAAGATTTGGGGAATTTAGGTATTTTTCTGGCCTCAGAGTTGCATGTTGAATTTATCCCTTAGTTTCCCCCTTTGAGCCTATTCGTTATATTTTTGGCTTAAATATGTATTTAGTCCCTGCAAATGTCCCTGTTTTTCGATTTAGTCCTTGCAATTTTTTTTTAAATACGTCCCTGCAAAATAACTTTTTTTTAAATACGTCCCTACAAAATAATTTTTTTAAATACGTCCCTGCAAAATAGTTTTTTTTTTTAAAAACGTGGCTACAAAATAATCTTTTTTTTAAATACGTCCCTGCAAAATATCACAATTTTTTTTTTGTTGGGACGTATTTAAAAAAAATGTTATTTTGCAGGGACGTAGTTAAAAAAAAGCTATTTTGCAGGGACGTATTTAAAATTCCAATTTTTGGAAGGGCATATTCAAAAAAAAGTTATTTTGCAGAGACGTATTTAAAAAAAAAATTTTGCAGGGACTAAATCAAAAAACAGGGACATTTGCAGGGACTAAATACATATTTAAACCTATATTTTTTCTTTGGTACCCAGATATAATTTTTTCTTTTTTTGTTTGTGGTAACCATTTGAAATTTAATGTGGAGCAACTATTGAAAATTACAAATTCGTCCTATATTTTAGTTGTTTATCTTGTCAGGATGAAGAAAATAAAAGGAGTGAATCATGTGCTTACAAAAATATTTTCATACAAAGGAAACAAAATAGGAGTTTTCATGTACTTACCTTTTCCTCCTACAAAAAAAATGCAAGAAGGAGGAAAAGGCACATCAAAAGAATGAAAGAGCCAAAGGGCAAATCAAAAGAAAACAAAAGAGTCTACTTAAGAAAAAAAAAAGGCAAATCAAAAAGAGTCGACTCAATAGAAAAAAAAAGAATGAAGAAATAGAAGTGAAATTAGTTTGGAGTTTGGACAAAAATTGTAAAATAGATAGGAGCTCCATATTTAGTTTCAAAGGTTACTTTTTGTTTCTTGTTTTTAGCCCTTTGATTATCCCTTTCTTCTTGTTTCCTACCCTGCATTATTTCCCCCTTGACCCCATTACAACCCATGAAATCCCATCTTTTGCATGCATGTGAACTATTTAGTGGAGATTTGGTCAAATTACAAGCTTATGGTAATGTGCATTTTGTTGAAACTTGAATGTATATTTTCCCTAGTCCCTAAACACTTAAGAGAGATTGTGAGCGAATGCCCTTGTTCATATAAATGTATTCTTCAAGGACATGAGCCTCTAATTGGGCAACCTTTTGACACCTCATATGTGCTATATTGTCTATTGTCTGTTATTGTGTTTCTAATTTTGGATCTCTTATTTGGCTGTCTCTATTACTTATTTGAATATTTCATGGCTTAAATATCTATTCTGCCCCTGAAAATATCACCATAATCCAGTTATACCCCTGTAAAAATAAAAACTTTAAAATTACCCTTGCAAATATAAATCGCTTACGGTTATGCCCCTCGGTCAGCTTCCCATCCAAAAAAATAATTTAAATAAGGTTTAAATATATGTTCTGCCCCTGCAAATATCACCATAATCCAGTTATGCCCCTATTATGCTGATATTTGCAGGGGCATAACTGGATTATAGTGATATTTGCAGGGGCATAACTGGATTATGGTGATATTTGCAGGGGTAAAACATATATTTAAACCTTATTTAAATTATTTTTTTGGATGAGAAACTGACCGAGGGGCATAACCGTAAGCGATTTATATTTGCAAGGGTAATATTAAAGTTTTTATTTTTACAGGGGTATAACTGGATTATGGTGATATTTGCAGAGGCAAAACATATATTTAAGCCATATTTCATTGAGCTAGAAAATTTGCTTGAGGACAAACAAAAGTTAAGTTTGGGGGAGTTGATAAACTCTAATTTAGTGCATTTTTTAGAGATGTTTTTGAGTCATTTTTAGAGTAATTATTATTAATTAAATAAATAACTAACTTAAATTACTCTATATTTGCATAAAGGTAGAAAAAGAAAAATGACACAAATATGGGCTGAAATTAGAAGAAAGACTAACAAATAAAAGAAAACAAACCCAAAGCCCATTAATGCAAGAAGGCCCACAGTGATAAAAAGAAAAAGATCCTCTTGGAGATTTCAATTAAAAGTGATGCACATATGACTTGGAGAAGAAGAAAGAGGCATGGAGTGGAGAGAAAGCAACACATATTTAGGAAGGATCTAAATCCTAATATTTAGGGATTGACATATCTTGCAATTAAAAGTGGAAGCAATCTTGACTTGATCCTTTGCTTGGAGAGAAAGAAAAGAAACTAATATAAAAGGAGAGCTTCACTTGTGAATGAAGGAGCCACACACCACATAAACAAACAATAGTTACACAAACGCTACGGAAACGCTATGGATGGAGAGAAGAGTTTTTCGGCACCGTGAAAGAGCTTTGGAGTAAAAGGAGATTGTTGAAGACAAAGACTAAGACTTTCTCTATTTCCGGGTTATTCTTATTTCTGTAATTCATGAACCTTATTTTTCTTTTATTGTTCTTTATTATTATGGACACCTAAGTCCTCGTCTAGGGTCTTAGGTGGATCTTGCATGTTTAGAAACCTCTTTTTGTTCTAATTTCTTATTTGAATTCCTGTTTTTATTTCAATTAATATTATTCTATTGTTTTTATCACATAATTAGGATTAGCTACCCTTTTCATGTTAATAATCAATTAGTTGATCAGCGACCGTACTGCAATTAGTTGGTGGACCTATAGGATAATTGGGGCTATAATTAATGCATGACCAAACTTTAATTTAGTCTTCCAATCATTCAACCTTTTTGTGCTTTATGCTCTTCTTAAATTTAAATTCTAGCATGACCAAACTAGGGTTAATTTAGGAAAAAGAATATTAATCGCGAATGACCAAACCGATTAGTAGCTTTAGTAAAGTGATGTGAGCCAAGCCCCCATCATGGGACCTATTACTAGAGGAAAGCTCAAGGCAATGGAACAACAAGTCAAGAGTCTTCATTCATGGAAGGATCTTCCTCATTCAAAGGGAATATACTTTAGTGTGTCCACCTTGATAATTGACAAGGACACACTAAAGGTGACCAAGGATACCTTAGGGAATTTCTAGAATACCCAAACTCTAGTGTTTCCTATTTCTTTGTATTTGCTTTCCAATATATTTAGGACTTCATTTTTATTTGTAATGAACATTTGGTTTTGAGCTTTGTTGGCCATTTAGAATATGCTAAGGCTTCTAGTTACTTTGATGTGGCCATGGGCCTTATTTTCATTTTCTTTAGTGGATTATATGTTGGGCTTAGGATCCATTAGACCCAACATATAAATGTTTTCCCTTTCCTTGTAAACCCTAGAACTCTTATGTTGAATGAAATCATTTCCTCATTTTGCAAAGTGAAAGTCAAATACCTAGAGTGAGAGGTGAGAGGACAAGTTCCATGCATATGAGAGGTGAGGTTCATCATGAAGTTCTCATTGGTTCTTGAGATGAGAACCTAAAGCTCACATCCTTGAGGCTAGGAGATCCTAAGGATAGTGTGATCTTATCACCTTTCCAAGAAAGGTGTGGTGATCTTCAATCTCCAATACCATTTCCAACTCCTCCATGTTTGCATTTTCTTCCTTTTTCAAGTAAGTGTTCATCTTTTGTTTTTGAGTTTTTGTGAGAAATCATTTTAGTTGTCATATTTCTAGATCCTAAACCCTAGAGATCATGTTAGATCTCATCAAGTGAGTATCAAAGCTAGTGAAATTTGGCAATTTTTTTTTCTTCTTCTCACATTTCTAGTGTTAGTTGTAAGTGAAAAAAAAAACTGTTCTCATCGTTAGCTTTCAGCAACACTTTTTTTTTCTTTTCTTTTCCAGCATTTACGTTTTCCTTAGTTCATATATTCTGTCCATTTTCGATTTTTCATTTTCTGTTGATTTCGTGTTTAATTCTTGTTTGCATCTTGTTTGTTGTTGAATTTACAACATATTACACGCTTGTTTCACTTCGTTTGAGCAACAATTGCTCATTTTCCATGTTAAAATCCTCATATTTCTCATATTCGAATTTCGGTTTTGTTCTCATTTTTTGATCGTTTTTGCTGAAATTTTATGCTAGCAATCACTTTCTGCACTAAATTCGAACCTATTGCAAGTTGTTTTACGAATTTTGGTTGAGTTTTGAGCATTTGCCCAATTTCAAAACCCTAAAACGTGTTTTTCTGAAATTTCGCGTTTTGAGTATTCTCTTCAGCTTTTTTGTGCGAATTGTTGATTTATTCAGATTCCTTGTGAAATTTCGCATGAAATGGAGTATTCATTTGTCTGATTTGGTTGAGTATTCATTGAGATACACCTGTTTTTAGAAATCACTTGTTCTTGGTGTTCATATTTCTGTTCTTCATCTCCAGATTTATTTGATCCAAATTCTATTTGCTCAAAATTCAAACTGTGTTTCTGGATTCAATATAGCTCCTTTTTCAGTGATTCAAAAGCCAGGTTGTTTGTCTCAAAATCTACAATTATTTGAGACATTGAAAAAAAAATATATTCAAAAAAAAGAAAATACTGAAAAATAGCAAAAAATAGCAAAAAAAAAGTATTATTTTCAAAAAAAGGCATCAACCTAATCACGTGAGCATCACAAAAATTCCAGAAAAATTCCCATTGTTAGTAAACATTATTTGGATCATTGAGAAATTTTCTCAAAACCTTTTGGGGACATTTGGACCATTTTGCCCTTGGAGGCTTATTTGCTCACTTTGTTGCAATTTCTTTGGTGCATTGCTAGCACTCTTTTGAGTCTCTTTTCATAGTTTAAATTTGTCTTTAAATGCTCTAAATTTGGTTTAGCCTTTCAAAATTTTTTGTTTCTTGTTTTTTTTTTCCTTTTGTGTCTAAAAAAAAAATCTTAGTTTTGTCATAGTTGTCTCTTTCTTCTTGTTTCTCTTGGTGATTAATCATATCTTCCTTGGGCTCTATAGTAACATCAACATCAAGGATTGGATAGAAGCTTAAGGGTTCCTTTTCAAGATCTAAAGGAGAATTGAGTGACTTGAGTGACCTACTTTACATTTGTGTGCCCAAAAAAACCCGTGAGTGAAGAGTGTTTGTTCTTAAAAGCCTAAACACGAGTGGAGTGACACTTTGTGAGATAAACATTCTTGTGAGGACTTTTGGTTGTTGTTTTTTATACTAACATTTTCTTGTAGGTACACTTGTTCTACTTGAGGATGAGTTCTAATCCTCCCTCACCTAGAACCGCGGCCATCTTAGGCCAAATGGAGACTCTAAGAAGAGAACTTGAAAAGATGAATGTGACTCAAATGAGGATAATGGAGGATCAAAGGAGGTTGGTGGATAGAGTGGAGGTTTTGGAGAATAGAACCCCAAGAAGAGAAGTTACCCCACCTAGGATTGATGTTACCCCACCTAGGAGGGCTCCTAGAAGGCATAGAAGGCATGTGACTCCACAATATTACAATGAAGAGGAATATGATATGGAGGATGAGGATGATCCAAGGTTGCATAGACATAGGCTTAGGCATCATGGTGATGATGATGATGGTAGGCCAAGGAGGCATAGAGATAGGGAGGAAGAGCATTGGAAAAATAAGAAAATCAAAATCCCTAGTTTTCAAGGTAAGAGTGAAAGTCCGGATTTATACTTGGATTGGGAGCTCAAAGTTGAACAAATCCTTACTTGTCATGAAGTTAGATAAGAAAGGAAGGTTAAGCTTGCCAGCCTAGAATTTGTGGATTATGCTTTGCTTTGGTGGGACCAAGAGCAAAAACTTAGAGTGAGGTGTGGTCAAAGACCTATTGAAGATTGGGAGGAGCTAAAGTCCTTAATGAGAAGAAGATATGTCCCATCTCACTACCAAAGGGATCTCCTCAACAAATTGCAAAGGCTCTACCAAGGTTCTAAAACCGTGGAAGAGTATTATAAAGAAATTGAAGTTGCCAAGATTAGAGCTAATCTTGTTGAAGAGGAGGAGCAAGCAATGGCAAGGTTCCTTAATGGATTGAAGTATGAGATCAAAGACCAAGTTGAGATGTACTCATACTTGGACATTCAAGAGCTTTTGCATCATGCTTCCAAGGTGGAGGCACAATTGAAGAGGAAGGGCACCTCAAGGCCTTCCTCAAACTTCAAGCAAAATTCATCTTCACATTGGAATGACAAGTCAAAGGTTGATGAAGCATCTACCTCTAAAGTTGACAAAGGTAAAGCTACGGCCATAGAGCCTAGAGGTAAGCCTAAAATTCCTTCTCAAATATCAAGTGCCAAACCTTCTTCTCCTACATGTTTCAAATGTCAAGGCAAAGGACACATTGCTTCCCAATGCCCTAACAAGAGAAACATGGCCATAAAAGAAGGGATTGTAGTAACCGGAAGTGAACATGAGAATAGTGAGGCTTCGGCCAACTCTAGTAAAGAGGAGTCTCAAGATGAGTCTCATCATCAAGGTGACTTATTGATGGTTAGAAGACTCCTAGGAGCCAAACATAAAGACATCAATGAGTCCCAAAGAGAAAACCTCTTTCACACTAGATGTTATGTCCAAAAGAACTTATGTAGTTTGATAATTGATGGTGGGTCTTGTGTTAATGTTGCTAGCACTAGACTAGTGCAAAAATTAAATCTCACCACCATCAATCATCCAAAGCCTTATAAACTTCAATGGCTAAAAGATGAAAATGCAATTGTTGTCAACAAACAAGTGGTTGTTGCATTTTCCATCCATAAGTACCATGATGAGATTCTCTTTGATGTGGTACCTATGGAAGCCGGGCACCTTTTACTAGGAAGGCCTTGGCAATTTGATAGGAAAGTGAGTCATGATGGCTACACCAACAAGTACTCTTTTGTTTTCAACAATTTGCAAGTAGTTCTATCTCCTCTTAGTCCTCAAGAAGTTTTGAAGGACCACATCATTTTGAAAAAGAAAATAGAGGAAGAAGAGAGAGAACTAAAAGGAAAAAAGCAAGTGGAGGCCAAAGCTTCATCTAGTGGCCGAGAACATCTTAGGGTAGATGACAAAAATAAAAAAGTTTTGGCACATGCTAAAAGGGTTACCAACCTTTTCTTGAGAGAAACACAAGTGAGAAAGGTCGTGGTGGCTAAACATCCCCTCTATGTTCTCTTCTTAAAAGAGGTGAGTTGTTTGACTAGTGAGGCATTTCCCCTTGAATTACCAAAGGAAATTCTAGATCTCTTGCATAATTTTGAGGATGTCTTTCCTAAAGAGATTCCAAAGGGATTGCCACCTATTAGAGGCGTTGAACACCATATGGATTTAATTCCAGGTGCATCACTCCCTAATCGGCCGGCTTATAAGACTAATCCTCAAGAGACACAAGAGATAGAGAATCAAGTTTCCAAACTCTTGGAAAAAGGATGGGTGAGGGAAAACCTTTCACCTTGTGCCATGCCGGTCATCCTAGTACCAAAGAAGGATGGTACTTGGAGAATGTGTACGGATTGTCGTGCCATTAACAATATCACAATAAAATATAGACACCCCATTCCTAGACTTGATGATTTGTTGGATGAGTTGAGTGGGGCTCGTTTTTTCTCTAAAATTGACCTTAGGAGTGGCTATCACCAAATAAGGGTTAGAGAAGGGGATGAATGGAAGACGGCTTTTAAAACTAAATTTGGTCTCTATGAATGGTTGGTTATGCCTTTTGGCTTGACTAACGCCCCCTCTACCTTTATGAGATTAATGAATCATGTCTTAAGATCTTTTTTGGGAAAGTTTGTGGTTGTGTATTTTGATGATATACTTGTGTATAGTGTCACTCTTGATGCCCATGTGAACCACTTAAAGAATGTAATCGAGGTCCTAAGAAAGGAACATCTTTATGCTAATTTGGAAAAATGCACTTTTTGCAAGCATGTAGTCACCTTTCTTGGGTTTGTTGTTAGTTCACAAGGTGTCAATGTTGACCAATCAAAGGTGAAGGCCATACTTGATTGGCCACGGCCTAAGAATGTGACGGAGGTAAGGAGTTTTCATGGTTTGGCAAGTTTCTATAGGCGCTTTGTGCCAAAATTTTCAACTATTGCCTCTCCTTTAAACTTCTTAGTGAAAAAAAATGTGGTCTTTAATTGGGGGGAGGAGCAAGAAAACGCTTTTAACTTGTTGAAAAATAAACTTGCTAATGCTCCCATCCTTGCTTTACCAAACTTTTCACAAACTTTTGAAATAGAATGTGATGCTTCTAATGTAGGCATAGGGGCTGTTTTGACTCAAGATGGTCACCCCTTAGCTTACTTTAGTGAAAAATTGGGTGGAGCTCAATTAAATTACTCCACCTATGACAAAGAGTTGTATGCTTTGATTAGAGCCTTACACACTTGGCAACACTATCTTTTTCCCAAGGAATTTGTCATACATAGTGACCATGAGTCATTAAAATATCTCAAAGGCCAAGGGAAGCTCAATAAAAGGCATGCCAAGTGGGTGGAATTTTTAGAACAATTTCCATATGTAATTAAGCACAAAAAAGGCACTCAAAATGTTGTAGCGGATGCTTTGTCTCGCAAGTACACTCTTATCTCCTCTTTGCAAGCCAAACTTTTTGGGTTTGAGCATCTAAAGGAGTTGTATGCGCATGACAATGATTTCGGCCACATCTATGTTTCTTGCCCTCGTGCCTCTTTTGAGTCTTATCATGTGTATGAGGGTTTTCTTTTTAAAGGTAACAAATTGTGCATCCCTCAATGCTCACATAGGGAATTTCTTCTTAGAGAAATGCATGAGGGTGGTCTTATGGGTCACTTTGGGGTTACAAAGACTTTACAATTGTTGGGTGAACATTTTTATTGGCCAAAAATGAAGCATGATGTTATTTCTTTTTGTGCTAAATGTGTTGCATGTAAAAAGGCCAAGTCTAGAGTAATGCCCTATGGTTTGTACACCCCTCTCCCTATTCCCTCATTCCCTTGGGTTTATATTTCTATGGACTTTGTCCTTGGATTGCCTAGAACCAAGCATGGCAATGATTCTATCTTTGTGGTGGTGGATCGTTTTTCAAAAATGGCACACTTTATCCCTTGCCACAAAATAGATGATGCTAGTCATATAGCTTCCTTGTTCTTCAAAAATGTGGTAAGACTTCATGGAATTCCTCAAACTATTGTGAGTGATAGGGATTCCAAATTTCTTTCACACTTTTGGAAAACACTTTGGTCTAAGCTAGGTACTAAACTTCTATTTTCCACTACTTGTCATCCCCAAACCGATGGTCAAACCGAGGTGGTTAATAGATCCTTAGGAACTTTACTTAGGGCGGTTTTAAAGGCTAATATTAAAGCATGGGAAGATGCATTGCCCTTGATTGAATTTGCTTATAATAGGGTACCACATGGTACTACATCCTATTCCCCTTTTGAGGTGTCCTACGGCTTCAACCCCCTTACCCCTTTGGATTTGGTTCCTTTACCACTTTCTAGCTCCTTGTTCCATAAAGATGCCGATTCAAGAGCAAGGTATGTCAAGGACTTGCATTCAAAGGTGAAAGAGTTAATTGAAAAGAAGGTTGAAAGGTATGCTACTAGTGCAAATAAAAAAAAGAAGAGAATGACTTTTGCCCCCGGAGACTTTGTGTGGGTTCACATGAGCAAAGAGAGGTTTCCTAATGAGAGGAAATCCAAGCTCTTACCAAGGGGTGATGGTCCCTTCAAAGTTTTGGAGAGGATCAATGATAACTCTTACATAATTGATTTGCCTAGGGATTATGGTGTGAGCTCCACTTTTAATGTTAGTGATTTGTCCCTCTTTGATGTAGGTATTCAACATGAAGCTCACTTGAGGACAAGTGAAATTCAAGAGGAAGGGTATGATGTAAGCCAAGCCTCCATCATGGGACCTATTACTAGAGGAAATCTCAAGGCAATGGAACAACAAGTCAAGAGTCTTCATTCATGGAAGGATCTTCCTCATTCAAAGGGAATATACTTTAGTGTGTCCACCTTGATAATTGACAAGGACACACTAAAGGTGACCAAGGATACCTTAGGGAATTTCTAGAATACCCAAACTCTAGTGTTTCCTATTTCTTTGTATTTGCTTTCCAATATATTTAGGACTTCATTTTTATTTGTAATGAACATTTGGTTTTGAGCTTTGTTGGCCATTTAGAATATGCTAAGGCTTCTAGTTACTTTGATGTGGCCATGGGCCTTATTTTCATTTTCTTTAGTGGATTATATGTTGGGCTTAGGATCCATTAGACCCAACATATAAATGTTTTCCCTTTCCTTGTAAACCCTAGAACTCTTATGTTGAATGAAATCATTTCCTCATTTTGCAAAGTGAAAGTCAAATACCTAGAGTGAGAGGTGAGAGGACAAGTTCCATGCATATGAGAGGTGAGGTTCATCATGAAGTTCTCATTGGTTCTTGAGATGAGAACCTAAAGCTCACATCCTTGAGGCTAGGAGATCCTAAGGATAGTGTGATCTTATCACCTTTCCAAGAAAGGTGTGGTGATCTTCAATCTCCAATACCATTTCCAACTCCTCCATGTTTGCATTTTCTTCCTTTTTCAAGTAAGTGTTCATCTTTTGTTTTTGAGTTTTTGTGAGAAATCATTTTAGTTGTCATATTTCTAGATCCTAAACCCTAGAGATCATGTTAGATCTCATCAAGTGAGTATCAAAGCTAGTGAAATTTGGCAATTTTTTTTTTCTTCTTCTCACATTTCTAGTGTTAGTTGTAAGTGAAAAAAAAAACTGTTCTCATCGTTAGCTTTCAGCAACACTTTTTTTTTCTTTTCTTTTCCAGCATTTACGTTTTCCTTAGTTCATATATTCTGTCCATTTTCGATTTTTCATTTTCTGTTGATTTCGTGTTTAATTCTTGTTTGCATCTTGTTTGTTGTTGAATTTACAACATATTACACGCTTGTTTCACTTCGTTTGAGCAACAATTGCTCATTTTCCATGTTAAAATCCTCATATTTCTCATATTCGAATTTCGGTTTTGTTCTCATTTTTTGATCGTTTTTGCTGAAATTTTATGCTAGCAATCACTTTCTGCACTAAATTCGAACCTATTGCAAGTTGTTTTGCGAATTTTGGTTGAGTTTTGAGCATTTGCCCAATTTCAAAACCCTAAAACGTGTTTTTCTGAAATTTCGCGTTTTGAGTATTCTCTTCAGCTTTTTTGTGCGAATTGTTGATTTATTCAGATTCCTTGTGAAATTTCGCATGAAATGGAGTATTCATTTGTCTGATTTGGTTGAGTATTCATTGAGATACACCTGTTTTTAGAAATCACTTGTTCTTGGTGTTCATATTTCTGTTCTTCATCTCCAGATTTATTTGATCCAAATTCTATTTGCTCAAAATTCAAACTGTGTTTCTGGATTCAATATAGCTCCTTTTTCAGTGATTCAAAAGCCAGGTTGTTTGTCTCAAAATCTACAATTATTTGAGACATTGAAAAAAAAAATATATTCAAAAAAAAGAAAATACTGAAAAATAGCAAAAAATAGCAAAAAAAAAAGTATTATTTTCAAAAAAAGGCATCAACCTAATCACGTGAGCATCACAAAAATTCCAGAAAAATTCCCATTGTTAGTAAACATTATTTGGATCATTGAGAAATTTTCTCAAAACCTTTTGGGGACATTTGGACCATTTTGCCCTTGGAGGCTTATTTGCTCACTTTGTTGCAATTTCTTTGGTGCATTGCTAGCACTCTTTTGAGTCTCTTTTCATAGTTTAAATTTGTCTTTAAATGCTCTAAATTTGGTTTAGCCTTTCAAAATTTTTTGTTTCTTGTTTTTTTTTCCTTTTGTGTCTAAAAAAAAAATCTTAGTTTTGTCATAGTTGTCTCTTTCTTCTTGTTTCTCTTGGTGATTGATCATATCTTCCTTGGGCTCTATAGTAACATCAACATCAAGGATTGGATAGAAGCTTAAGGGTTCCTTTTCAAGATCTAAAGGAGAATTGAGTGACTTGAGTGACCTACTTTACATTTGTGTGCCCAAAAAAACCCGTGAGTGAAGAGTGTTTGTTCTTAAAAGCCTAAACACGAGTGGAGTGACACTTTGTGAGATAAACATTCTTGTGAGGACTTTTGGTTGTTGTTTTTTATACTAACATTTTCTTGTAGGTACACTTGTTCTACTTGAGGATGAGTTCTAATCCTCCCTCACCTAGAACCGCGGCCATCTTAGGCCAAATGGAGACTCTAAGAAGAGAACTTGAAAAGATGAATGTGACTCAAATGAGGATAATGGAGGATCAAAGGAGGTTGGTGGATAGAGTGGAGGTTTTGGAGAATAGAACCCCAAGAAGAGAAGTTACCCCACCTAGGATTGATGTTACCCCACCTAGGAGGGCTCCTAGAAGGCATAGAAGGCATGTGACTCCACAATATTACAATGAAGAGGAATATGATATGGAGGATGAGGATGATCCAAGGTTTCATAGACATAGGCATAGGCATCATGGTGATGATGATGATGGTAGGCCAAGGAGGCATAGAGATAGGGAGGAAGAGCATTGGAAAAATAAGAAAATCAAAATCCCTAGTTTTCAAGGTAAGAGTGAAAGTCCGGATTTATACTTGGATTGGGAGCTCAAAGTTGAAAAAATCCTTACTTGTCATGAAGTTAGATAAGAAAGGAAGGTTAAGCTTGCCAGCCTAGAATTTGTGGATTATGCTTTGCTTTGGTGGGACCAAGAGCAAAAACTTAGAGTGAGGTGTGGTCAAAGACCTATTGAAGATTGGGAGGAGCTAAAGTCCTTAATGAGAAGAAGATATGTCCCATCTCACTACCAAAGGGATCTCCTCAACAAATTGCAAAGGCTCTACCAAGGTTCTAAAACCGTGGAAGAGTATTATAAAGAAATTGAAGTTGCCAAGATTAGAGCTAATCTTGTTGAAGAGGAGGAGCAAGCAATGGCAAGGTTCCTTAATGGATTGAAGTATGAGATCAAAGACCAAGTTGAGATGTACTCATACTTGGACATTCAAGAGCTTTTGCATCATGCTTCCAAGGTGGAGGCACAATTGAAGAGGAAGGGCACCTCAAGGCCTTCCTCAAACTTCAAGCAAAATTCATCTTCACATTGGAATGACAAGTCAAAGGTTGATGAAGCATCTACCTCTAAAGTTGACAAAGGTAAAGCTACGGCCATAGAGCCTAGAGGTAAGCCTAAAATTCCTTCTCAAATATCAAGTGCCAAACCTTCTTCTCCTACATGTTTCAAATGTCAAGGCAAAGGACACATTGCTTCCCAATGCCCTAACAAGAGAAACATGGCCATAAAAGAAGGGATTGTAGTAACCGGAAGTGAACATGAGAATAGTGAGGCTTCGGCCAACTCTAGTAAAGAGGAGTCTCAAGATGAGTCTCATCATCAAGGTGACTTATTGATGGTTAGAAGACTCCTAGGAGCCAAACATAAAGACATCAATGAGTCCCAAAGAGAAAACCTCTTTCACACTAGATGTTATGTCCAAAAGAACTTATGTAGTTTGATAATTGATGGTGGGTCTTGTGTTAATGTTGCTAGCACTAGACTAGTGCAAAAATTAAATCTCACCACCATCAATCATCCAAAGCCTTATAAACTTCAATGGCTAAAAGATGAAAATGCAATTGTTGTCAACAAACAAGTGGTTGTTGCATTTTCCATCCATAAGTACCATGATGAGATTCTCTTTGATGTGGTACCTATGGAAGCCGGGCACCTTTTACTAGGAAGGCCTTGGCAATTTGATAGGAAAGTGAGTCATGATGGCTACACCAACAAGTACTCTTTTGTTTTCAACAATTTGCAAGTAGTTCTATCTCCTCTTAGTCCTCAAGAAGTTTTGAAGGACCACATCATTTTGAAAAAGAAAATAGAGGAAGAAGAGAGAGAACTAAAAGGAAAAAAGCAAGTGGAGGCCAAAGCTTCATCTAGTGGCCGAGAACATCTTAGGGTAGATGACAAAAATAAAAAAGTTTTGGCACATGCTAAAAGGGTTACCAACCTTTTCTTGAGAGAAACACAAGTGAGAAAGGTCGTGGTGGCTAAACATCCCCTCTATGTTCTCTTCTTAAAAGAGGTGAGTTGTTTGACTAGTGAGGCATTTCCCCTTGAATTACCAAAGGAAATTCTAGATCTCTTGCATAATTT
Organism: Astragalus glycyphyllos; assembly: GCA_963573325.1. Taxonomy (NCBI): domain Eukaryota; kingdom Viridiplantae; phylum Streptophyta; class Magnoliopsida; order Fabales; family Fabaceae; genus Astragalus; species Astragalus glycyphyllos. The sequence goes on along the minus strand of OY754311.1, from coordinate 58,389,924 downwards.
TGAGGATGTCTTTCCTAAAGAGATTCCAAAGGGATTGCCACCTATTAGAGGCGTTGAACACCATATGGATTTAATTCCAGGTGCATCACTCCCTAATCGGCCGGCTTATAAGACTAATCCTCAAGAGACACAAGAGATAGAGAATCAAGTTTCCAAACTCTTGGAAAAAGGATGGGTGAGGGAAAACCTTTCACCTTGTGCCATGCCGGTCATCCTAGTACCAAAGAAGGATGGTACTTGGAGAATGTGTACGGATTGTCGTGCCATTAACAATATCACAATAAAATATAGACACCCCATTCCTAGACTTGATGATTTGTTGGATGAGTTGAGTGGGGCTCGTTTTTTCTCTAAAATTGACCTTAGGAGTGGCTATCACCAAATAAGGGTTAGAGAAGGGGATGAATGGAAGACGGCTTTTAAAACTAAATTTGGTCTCTATGAATGGTTGGTTATGCCTTTTGGCTTGACTAACGCCCCCTCTACCTTTATGAGATTAATGAATCATGTCTTAAGATCTTTTTTGGGAAAGTTTGTGGTTGTGTATTTTGATGATATACTTGTGTATAGTGTCACTCTTGATGCCCATGTGAACCACTTAAAGAATGTAATCGAGGTCCTAAGAAAGGAACATCTTTATGCTAATTTGGAAAAATGCACTTTTTGCAAGCATGTAGTCACCTTTCTTGGGTTTGTTGTTAGTTCACAAGGTGTCAATGTTGACCAATCAAAGGTGAAGGCCATACTTGATTGGCCACGGCCTAAGAATGTGACGGAGGTAAGGAGTTTTCATGGTTTGGCAAGTTTCTATAGGCGCTTTGTGCCAAAATTTTCAACTATTGCCTCTCCTTTAAACTTCTTAGTGAAAAAAAATGTGGTCTTTAATTGGGGGGAGGAGCAAGAAAACGCTTTTAACTTGTTGAAAAATAAACTTGCTAATGCTCCCATCCTTGCTTTACCAAACTTTTCACAAACTTTTGAAATAGAATGTGATGCTTCTAATGTAGGCATAGGGGCTGTTTTGACTCAAGATGGTCACCCCTTAGCTTACTTTAGTGAAAAATTGGGTGGAGCTCAATTAAATTACTCCACCTATGACAAAGAGTTGTATGCTTTGATTAGAGCCTTACACACTTGGCAACACTATCTTTTTCCCAAGGAATTTGTCATACATAGTGACCATGAGTCATTAAAATATCTCAAAGGCCAAGGGAAGCTCAATAAAAGGCATGCCAAGTGGGTGGAATTTTTAGAACAATTTCCATATGTAATTAAGCACAAAAAAGGCACTCAAAATGTTGTAGCGGATGCTTTGTCTCGCAAGTACACTCTTATCTCCTCTTTGCAAGCCAAACTTTTTGGGTTTGAGCATCTAAAGGAGTTGTATGCGCATGACAATGATTTCGGCCACATCTATGTTTCTTGCCCTCGTGCCTCTTTTGAGTCTTATCATGTGTATGAGGGTTTTCTTTTTAAAGGTAACAAATTGTGCATCCCTCAATGCTCACATAGGGAATTTCTTCTTAGAGAAATGCATGAGGGTGGTCTTATGGGTCACTTTGGGGTTACAAAGACTTTACAATTGTTGGGTGAACATTTTTATTGGCCAAAAATGAAGCATGATGTTATTTCTTTTTGTGCTAAATGTGTTGCATGTAAAAAGGCCAAGTCTAGAGTAATGCCCTATGGTTTGTACACCCCTCTCCCTATTCCCTCATTCCCTTGGGTTTATATTTCTATGGACTTTGTCCTTGGATTGCCTAGAACCAAGCATGGCAATGATTCTATCTTTGTGGTGGTGGATCGTTTTTCAAAAATGGCACACTTTATCCCTTGCCACAAAATAGATGATGCTAGTCATATAGCTTCCTTGTTCTTCAAAAATGTGGTAAGACTTCATGGAATTCCTCAAACTATTGTGAGTGATAGGGATTCCAAATTTCTTTCACACTTTTGGAAAACACTTTGGTCTAAGCTAGGTACTAAACTTCTATTTTCCACTACTTGTCATCCCCAAACCGATGGTCAAACCGAGGTGGTTAATAGATCCTTAGGAACTTTACTTAGGGCGGTTTTAAAGGCTAATATTAAAGCATGGGAAGATGCATTGCCCTTGATTGAATTTGCTTATAATAGGGTACCACATGGTACTACATCCTATTCCCCTTTTGAGGTGTCCTACGGCTTCAACCCCCTTACCCCTTTGGATTTGGTTCCTTTACCACTTTCTAGCTCCTTGTTCCATAAAGATGCCGATTCAAGAGCAAGGTATGTCAAGGACTTGCATTCAAAGGTGAAAGAGTTAATTGAAAAGAAGGTTGAAAGGTATGCTACTAGTGCAAATAAAAAAAAGAAGAGAATGACTTTTGCCCCCGGAGACTTTGTGTGGGTTCACATGAGCAAAGAGAGGTTTCCTAATGAGAGGAAATCCAAGCTCTTACCAAGGGGTGATGGTCCCTTCAAAGTTTTGGAGAGGATCAATGATAACTCTTACATAATTGATTTGCCTAGTGATTATGGTGTGAGCTCCACTTTTAATGTTAGTGATTTGTCCCTCTTTGATGTAGGTATTCAACATGAAGCTCACTTGAGGACAAGTGAAATTCAAGAGGAAGGGTATGATGTGAGCCAAGCCTCCATCATGGGACCTATTACTAGAGGAAATCTCAAGGCAATGGAACAACAAGTCAAGAGTCTTCATTCATGGAAGGATCTTCCTCATTCAAAGGGAATATACTTTAGTGTGTCCACCTTGATAATTGACAAGGACACACTAAAGGTGACCAAGGATACCTTAGGGAATTTCTAGAATACCCAAACTCTAGTGTTTCCTATTTCTTTGTATTTGCTTTCCAATATATTTAGGACTTCATTTTTATTTGTAATGAACATTTGGTTTTGAGCTTTGTTGGCCATTTAGAATATGCTAAGGCTTCTAGTTACTTTGATGTGGCCATGGGCCTTATTTTCATTTTCTTTAGTGGATTATATGTTGGGCTTAGGATCCATTAGACCCAACATATAAATGTTTTCCCTTTCCTTGTAAACCCTAGAACTCTTATGTTGAATGAAATCATTTCCTCATTTTGCAAAGTGAAAGTCAAATACCTAGAGTGAGAGGTGAGAGGACAAGTTCCATGCATATGAGAGGTGAGGTTCATCATGAAGTTCTCATTGGTTCTTGAGATGAGAACCTAAAGCTCACATCCTTGAGGCTAGGAGATCCTAAGGATAGTGTGATCTTATCACCTTTCCAAGAAAGGTGTGGTGATCTTCAATCTCCAATACCATTTCCAACTCCTCCATGTTTGCATTTTCTTCCTTTTTCAAGTAAGTGTTCATCTTTTGTTTTTGAGTTTTTGTGAGAAATCATTTTAGTTGTCATATTTCTAGATCCTAAACCCTAGAGATCATGTTAGATCTCATCATAAAGGGATTGGTAATTGAATAAAATAAGGGAATTCGGGTAGAATTAGACATAGGGGAATCAAAGCTTGCAAGTGAAACCGTGACCCTACACCTCTCTCTCCATCTATTAAATCTTGCAATTTATTATTTGTTATTTATTTACTTTTATTTCTTTCAAGTACAACTCAATTATCCACTAGTCTAAACAATAAATAATTTTAAGTAGTTTAGTACTTGTTAATTAATCCCTGTGGATACGATATTCTTTTATATTACTTCTGCGAAAGAGTACACTTGCTCTTAGTGTGTTTTTAACGCAACAAAAGACAATGGCCCGCAGCAGCTCTCATGTTAGATGACTACGAAGCAGTGGACCCGTGCCGGCCTTTTTCCCTCTTTAAAGCTTATTTTCAGCTCTACTGTCTTAAATTGCAGGAATGTCTCAGGACCTACAGGTTTTCTATTGGCTACCTCGGATTTCGCTTTGGATTCGGAATTATGGCATTCCTCTCACAAGTGAACAGCCGTCTTACGACAACTCCCGTTCTAATCTCGGTCATTTTTCCTACTCTACGGACATTCATTCAAAGCATGCATGAAGAACAGCGATTAATAAACAGAATTAATGACGAACAAAAACAAATTACAGACCGGAAAAAGGGGACGGCGCCCATTGTATGTTACAATTAAAAATTGGCCCCGGACATTCCTGGGACCAAATCAAGGAGAAGCTCGAAACAGAAGATCAGCAAGCTCCGCCTTCAGGCTCGGCATTCTTTGCAGGGTTGGCAACGGCGGCCTCTTCCTCAGCAACAGAGACGGCAGCAGGATCATATATCACTGTATCCTTATGAACGATCCTCCCATCTTCGGCCCTGTACTTGGCATCCAACAGGTTGGTGTTCAGACCGGGTTCCAGGACCAAGGCCATAGTCAGGCAACGCCTGAAGCCGGACATAGCAGCTTTTGCCACATTCTGAGTAAGCACGGTCTTGTCCGCCTTCAGCTCCTCTACCTCTTTGGCCGCCTCGGCTGCCTCCGCCCTCTCCAGTGTCGCCTTCAGATCCTCCTTCAATTTTGGAAGGTCGGCAACTAGTTTGTTCTGCTGAGAGACCTGAGCACGGGAATCCTCAAGCTGCTTCTGGACATCCTTCAGCTTCTCTAGCTCCTCCTTCAGACTCTGATTCTCCTCGGAGTAGGCTACCAAATTACGATCTCGCTTTTCAGGGTTCGACATGTAGCTCTGGGTGCTGATCTCCACTCCGTTCCGGATGTAATGGCTCTGATCCCAGAAAAGAGGGAAGTGCCCAGCCACCAACTTTTGGTCCTTGAAGTCGGCAACAGCAAGCTTTGCTGCACTACTTAAAGCTCTGACAAAGGAGAAATATGGCTTGAAATCCCAGTTTGAATCATTAACAGCAAAGAAGTAAGACCGATTTGGGTTGCATCTCAGTCCGACGTGTCCATGCCTCTTGCCCTTAGATCCGGCCTCCGGGGAATGGAGCATGTTGAAGAAGCAGAAGAAGACCTCCGCCGTTGGAACTCTCTCGAGGCGCCCCATGACCAGCTCAAAACCTCGGACGAAGCCCCAACCATTTGGCGTTAGTTGTGAAGAGGCCACATGCAGAAATTTGAGCACATTCTTCTACAACTCGGTCAGTGGGATCCGGACTCCCATTGTCTCCATTACAACTCCGTACAGAAAGAATCCGGCCGCGTCATGCTCCATGCACACCGGATACTTGTCAGCGTCCATTAACTCCCATCTCTACTCAGCAGGACCAGTGATGAACTTCTCGTAGAAGGATAGGGGTCTATCCGGCCTCAACCTCGCCATGCTATTGCAAATCCTTGTCGCCACCCAGGGGAATTCGTTTTCAACAAGGACCTCAGGCTCCTCTGCCACGGCTTCGACTTCCAGCTCGGCCTCAAGTTCTTCAGCCCAAGAAGCGACTCTGGCGTCCTCCATCCCACGGTTCTCCTCAATAGTGCATTCCGAGGACTGCGGGACTGGTTCTCTGGCCGAAGCGCCCGACCCAGCAGGAGAAGGAGCGCAGGTTGAAGAAAGTAAAGAAGGGGCCCCCTTAGGGGCCAGCATCGGTTCACTCGTGGCCGACTTCCTCAAGATTGGTTTCCTAAGCGGTTTCCCCGGGGCTCGTCGTTCCTCACTCCTAGTTCGAGTCCTGATCTGCAAGGGGAGGACGGCGCCATCACTTAATCTAAACGCATGATGTTTTCTATCTTAACTCGGAAACAATAACACGTCTTGGCCTGGGGCATCCCCAAGGTCGGATGGCTCCTCCCCTTGGAACGAGCAGCAACGGCCACTGACATGGTGGCGCCCGCCGCGACTAGAATCATAAAATACATAAAATAACTGCGAAAGAACTAACCTTGGCGCAGGTACTTTTGAATGTCGGACTGAATGTTGACCTCGCAGGTGAGAATCCTAGGAAACAACGTCGCCGCTCGAAGAATTGATCTCGCACGATTACGAAAAGATTCATCTTGCAGAGATCAAAATCAGGAAAAACGCAGAATGACCAAGAAAACCTCCAACTCGCCCTTTTATAGGAGGGGGAGGTGACGCGTCACAACTGAATAAATGCACAACCCTTCAACTCTTCATAAACAGGTATTCAAAATTCTTGAAGCATTACATGTATATTCAACTTACCATTTCAGGAGAAGACAAGACCTGTCAAGGGTCCACCTCGGAGAAGACAAGCCGAGACCGAGTTCAGGCCACCCAGCTCTCGACTTGAGGGGCCACTGTTCCGGACTGGGCCAAACCCTTCACTGGCTATGGCCCGACCCATTTCCGCCTATCAGGATATTAACATCCGCACTCCGTATCCAACCAACGATCAGGATCAATCCTCCGCATCCAACGGTTCAGGTGCGGCGTCTCATCTATAAATAAAGGTTCCGCCCTCCAAACCCAGGTACAATTCACACACACGATTCACTCATAAGAACGCTAAGACACCGCACATATCTGATCCCCCCAAGCTCGGCGCACCCGATCCCCCGAGTTCGGGCACGCAAAGCTCGGGCACTCAGTCATGCATCTCGGCACAGTCCCGAGATTGTATTCTTTATATCTTATTATCTCTTCATCCTTCACATACTGACTTGAGCGTCGGAGTGTCTTGCAGGTACCCCCGTCACCCGACGTGGATGGAGCTCTACCTCGGACGTCCGAGCTCAGCTTTCGGACTATAACATACCTCATTGGAAACAATCAAGCACTTAGCCCCAGGTTCGAAGTCTCGTCTAGCCTCGGGAGCTTCACTCTAGTACTCTGGTACCGAACACTAGCTATTGACTAGGTTCGTGAGCTAGATTTCAAATGTGTTATTTTTGAGACCTTGATGCAAAGGTGTGGTGGATGATCTCATGTTTTCTAGGAGAGAAACTAACAAGGTGGCTCATTCTCTTACGAGGGTAGCATTGTTTTAAACTTCTACTGGGACTTTCTATAACATTCCAGCATGTAGTTTTGCAATAATTATTTTGAATGATCAACATGAAGTAGATCCCTTTTGTAAAAATAAAAAAAAAACATCATGGCTATGGATTTTAAACCGTCTCATATTTGCTACACGTGGAATTCATCCAATATAATTTCATTTCAAATACAGATAAAAATGAAGACAAAATTGTAAAGATTGATATAAGATTGTTGCAAAACCCAAATAAGGGGAAATTGAATGGCAACAATACCCAGAAGGAGAGCGAGGAAGGCGTAGTTGGCATAGAGGAGAAAATAGGTTACTCGATTAGGGGAAGAGAAAAGAACGTGACTCACTAATCTAAAGACTCAAAAGGGTTCCTCTCACTCACATAAGAGACTCTTTTACACTAGATATGCCCATATATATTATTACATTGTAGGACGTGGCCGAAATCGCTTCCGCGGATGGTGATTCGGTATATGAGGTATTCCTGGGATTTGGATGGGTACATCCCCGTGGCCCTTGCCAGGACTGTGGCCACGTATACTGGGTGGCAGTGCTTTTGGTGGATCACTGGGTGGTGGCTCATTACTAATCAGTACATTAGGTGCCGCTGCCTCTAGAACTTGAGACTCGGAATTTCCCACAATGGTGAAGATCATAATGACTCCAAGGAACACAACTAGCACCGGTAAGTAAGACATCTTTCGTTTCATGCCTTTTTAATTGTGATCATAAGCATGGCACGAATAACAATATATATATATATATATATATATATCTTACGTTCGAGAGTGGAGGTAGTTTTTCTACGATGATAAGCTTTTAAAATTCAAGCGCGTGAAGAAGATCAATTATTTTACCAAAAGGACACCAAGGAAAAGTAGTTGGGTGGAATTCCTTTTCCCCTTATTTTGATATATTTATGATATTGTAGTGTCGTTAGTCTAAAACCATAATTTCTTCCACAAATTTTCAAGCAAGTCAATGCACAAAGGTTAAATTAAGTAAGATGTTACAACCTTCCTTTTCTTTTCCTCTAGATACCGCTTCAACGCTAATACCAACAATTTTGACTGGTATAAACTTAGTTAGAGTATTACGTAAAGTCGTTGTATGGTAGAAAAATTTTTAAAAAAATTACTCTTTTTCTAAAAAACTAAACAAAACCATGGTAACTAGGTGAACAGGCAAAACATATAGCGTCGTTAGATTGGCACAAAACTCTGCTTCGAACTGTTCAAATTGGGTCCGTATACTCTTCATCATGGTCGGCCCTGGGCATAGGCCAGAGGTGCAACCGCTTAGGGCCCACGTTTGTGGGGGGCCCAAAAAATTTTATACTACGCATAAATTATACTAGTGTTATAACAAAAAAAAATTAAGTAAAAATGGCCCAAAAAAATCTTGATCGACTATTTCTCTTCCCAAAAGTAAACTCACTCGGAAAAAACTCTCAGAATCGTCAAACTCCTTCAAGCGTGAAAACATCTTGGCAAATCACCGTAGCATCAGCGGAGAAAATTTTTTCAAAACTGAAGTTGATTAAAACCTACTTGAGATCATCAATGTCACAAGAAAGATTGAGCTGTTTGACAACTTTGTCAATTGATGAGATTATAAATGACTTTCCGAGAAAAGAGAAATCATTTGATATTTTGGAAAACTATTATTATGTATTAAGGCGTATTTTGTTAAATGAAAGTAGTTAATTTTTTTCTTTTTTTCAAATATTTTCAAATTAAGAAATAGTTATGTAAGGGGCCCTTTTTCACAATTTGCCTAGGGCCCATATAATGTCAGGAACGAGACTGCTCTTCATTAAGAGTGTGTTTGGATTAAGAGAAAAAGAGGAAAGAGACAAAGAAGGAAGAGAGAGTGAGGTGAAAAATAGAGTAGATTAATAGGGTTGTTTGGTTAAAGGGAAAGATGAGAGAAATAGGGAAGAGAGTTGTGTCTCTTGGTTTGGTTGGAGCGAAAGAGAGAAGGGAGAAAGACAACGACCCCCCGATGTGTTTGATTTTTTTTTGGTAAAGTAAAGCTAAAACAGAGCAAAAAAAAGGAAAAAAGAAAAGAAAAAAAAATAGCAACTAGACTCTCACAAACTCCACACCAGCAGCATCTGCCAGCAAGTTTAGAGAGATTTCAGCCGGAGGAACATCAAAAGTCATCCAAGCACTGGTACTGGCAACTCCTAATTTGGCGAAGTAGTCAGCACCATCCAATCTCGTCTTAGGAGAGTATGACCCTACATCACCATCCAATCTCGTCTTAGGAGATCCTTGATAGACTGAATTACCGAAGCATATCTATTCTAGTGGTTCAAAGGGGAGTTAACAAGCTGAATGACATTAGTAGAATCTGTATAACTTGACAAAGATCGAACTCCCTTGTCCCAAGCATAAGAAAGACCGTGTAGCAATCTTAATAATTTTGCGTGCAGAATATTTGAGTTACCAATATTACTAGCAAAACCAGCTATCCAGTTACAGATAATTCTGCGCAGCAAGCCTCCGAAACCATAAATCCCTGGATTACCAATACTACTACCATCCACGTTAAGCACAACTTCGTACTCTCTAGCAGGCTTCCAAGAAACAAGACGGGGCAAGGAAGGTAACTTCCCAGCTTCCTTAAAGTTGCTCATAATGAGAGATTTTAGATTATTTATAGACATTCTTAGCACAAAAGCAGGAATATTCTCTTTTGCAATACAAGCCAAATTTCTTGCTCTCCATAACCACCAAACAGAGGCGAGGAAGAGATGAAGATGAGGACCTTGGGTTGCCTCTTTGAGCCACTCAAAAGGATTAGACAAATTAAAAAAGGATGGAGATTGAAAACTAAGCGCCACCCACATGTTACTCGCATCAGGACAATCCCGAAGACAATGGAGCACATTCTCTTCTCTATAACCACATCTTTGACAACAAGGAGAATCCATCATACCCCTGTGCGCCAATAAGGAAGCTGTCAGCAGCGCATTATGGCATGCAAGCCATATAATAAGTTTAATCTTCTCTGGCCCAATAATTTTCCAAATCCAATTCCAAGCCTCTGAAGCATGCGGGAAATTAACATGATGGTTTAGGGACAAAAGCCAACTATAACCTGCACTAGCCATGTACATTCCATCAACTTCCCCTTCCAAATATAGCCATCCTCAACAGCAGGGTTCAGATCAAATCTAATAGTCTTGATGTGATCACTAATGTTGCTAGGAAGGAGAGAATACAACATGTCCAAGTGCCAAGAATGATCATGATACACATCTGATATACTTAGTTGAGAGTCATGAATATCAATGAATGGAAGCATTTTAGCCAAAATAGCCCGTCCTATGTGTTTGATTTGATTTTAAAATTTAATTTAACTTAATAGTTAATTAGATTATTTAATTAAATTAGCTAAATATTTATTTTAATTAGATAAATAATTATTTTAATCATTTAGTTTAATTAGTTAAATATTTATTTTAATTTTTTAATTTAATTAGAAAAAATTAGGAAATTAGGGTGATAAAGTGAGGGTAAATTTGTAAAAGCACAACTATTGAGCCCTTTCTACCTACTTTCTTCCGACAATTGAAGACATTGCAAAAAACACTAAAACAATCCTCCCTCATTCTCTCGTTCCCATTTCTCCCCTCAACCAAACATGAGAAGATCACTTTCTCTTCCCTTATTATGTCTTCCCTTACTCTCTCTTTCCTCTTTCACCTCGAAAAAACACACCCTAAGAGTGTTCGGTGGTTCGGGCAAATCTAAACCAGCCCACAATTCAATCAAAACCATATTTGTTTTAGATATTTTTCGTCTTTGGGCCTGTTAACACCCAAAATATACTGAGTGGTTGGCCGAGGAAGGACCCTGCCAAGATGAAAACCTGGCCGAGTGAACATGAGCCTAGGTGTGTTGATATAGAGCAAGAGGGAGGGTAAATTTCCAAATGGCCTACGATTACCCTATTTTCCTTACTCTTTTCTATTTTTTCCAATAAGAGCATTCACATAATAAATGGTGGTAGCCTCAACAAAGAATGGACCGAAAGGTAGGGATACGTGCTAAACAGTGAGTTCCTTTAGAAGGAAGTCATTAACTCTGAGGGGAGTAAGCTTATATTAAAGCTAGCTAGGAACATTAATGAAAAAATCCTTGCCGAGGAGGCAATAAATAGCTAAGGATAAGAGAATTTGGCAAAAAAGTCTAATTAATGTGCTTAAGGTCAACTTATTGGCTGAAACGCCAAAGCAGTGACACTGGTTGTTGGGAAGAAGCAACTCGACTAAGGGAGAGCTCGGCAAGAAGACAACGCAGTTAGGGAGCTAGTGTGCAAGGGAAAAATAGATTGCATAAGTGAGGATATTTGGGAAACAAGTGTACAATACACATGGACAGGTTGAAATGCTAGAGCGGTTAAAGAAAGCGTGGAGAAGCGCCTTGAAAATAGGAGAGAAGATATTTTACACCACTCACTTTGCTAGTGGCGTATTATTCTAACTTGGGAGGTTCACCGAGCCCCTATAGAAGGAATTGGCTTTGTAAACCTCTGCCAGATGGCTCCAGGGCAGACATGCGCTAGTCGTCCACCCGTGGTACCCACGCAGGTAGGAATGCAAGGTCCTCTAGACCAACTATAGCATCCCTCAATCCCAGCCGATCCTAGGCCTTCAGTGTCCCAACTCTTGGATCCAAATATGATTGCATCATCTCTCAATGGGAAAATTAAAGCCTCTTTATAGGCTAGTCTGCAAGAAGCCTTACCTTGAATGGGTGGACAAACTGGTGCCTCCATCAAAGAAATTAAAAGCTCCTGATTTCGCCACCTTTTCCAAAGAATGGAAAATCGACCATAAAACACGTTGTCTAATTCACGACTCAATGTGCCGGGGGGGGGGGGGGGGGGGAGGGACCAGAATGAGTACCATAAGTTACAGTTGTTCCCTTTATCTTTGACAGGAACGGCTTTCACATGGTTTTCCTCCCTTCCGCCAAACTTTATTCAACCTTGGGCAGACATGGAAAGGTGCTTCAATGATAGATTCTACAAGCCACAACAAGAAGTTACAATAGTCGATCTGATGAACTTGACACAAAGGATTGATGAACTTGTAGCCAATATCATAGAAAGACTCAGGAAGACGGCTGGAACATGCAGTGTACAGTTATGAGGCACAATACACTTCATTGGCCACTAGTGGAATGCATCGTCCACTCAAAGAAAAGTTGGTTGGCCAACCCTGTGGAGACCTTAATAGCCTAGCCTCAAGAGCTGTTTAAATTGAACAGTTCCTACAAGAGAAAGAAAAGAGAAGTGCTAACGGAGGTAGAGGCCCACACCTAGTATCCATTGTTGATGCAAGAGATGATTGTAATTTTGATGAATTGGTAGATCCTACGGCAGACATCATGTCAACTGAGATAGTCAAGGGTAAAATATATACTTGTCCTGCTCTGAGACTTTCAAAAGGTAAGGGTAAAGAAACTTTTGAAGTCAAGGTGGAATACTTCTTTGATATCTCTAAGGCAGACCAGATCTTTGATGATCTCTTGAAAGATAAATAGATTCAACTCCTTGAATGTTACAAGATACCTTCCTAGAGGAGTTAAAAGGCAAGAATTATGGCGAGTGGCACAATTCTCTCAACCATATGTTGTCACATCCAATTGCATATCTTTAGAAAGGATATCCAAAAGGCTCTTAAGGATATCCTCAATGCCACTATATATATATATATATATATATATATAGTGGCCTCGACTGAGTTTGCAGTGACCTCTCGCATAATTGAAATGACTATAGACACTGCCCCTTTCCAAGTAATGGGGATCATCATGGCCTCCTTCCCAAGAGACAGTACAACAATACTGGAAACCAATGGCATTTCAAAAGGCATTCTGCGACAGCTTTAGCTGCTGCCAAATGCTCATCACGACAGTTCTGAAACTGCTGAAGTTATCTCTGTTGTGAGGAAACTTTGTGACGGTTTTGACAACCGCTGGAATAGTAATTAGCAGCAGTATATGCAGCTGTTCACTAACTGTGGTGGTTTTAAACCGTCACTAAATAGTTGTTGGGTTGTTGAATACCCGATATTGCTGCGGTTGTTCATGGAATTTTGCAGCGGTTTTCTATTTGTGGTGGTTAAGAACCGCCGCTAAACAATTTGTGTTAAAATAATTCTTGCATATTCGCGGCGGTTTTGGGGATATTCGCAGCGGTTCTGAATTATGACATTACATTTAAGGGCTGTTCTAAACTGCCACAATTTATTGGTTTTTTTTTAAATTATTTAGTTGCTAGCTGAATCGTACGGAACACTCAAATATTATATAATTATTATGATAAGAACTAAAAATATAAGAAAACAACAATTAAATTAAAATTAACTTCGTTACTTTCAAAAAAATTACAAGCAAGAATTCTTTTCAAAAATTTCATTGAAGCCATTCAATTATTATAAACAAAGAACTAAACACCACATTGAAACCTGATTTAAACTGGGCTGCATTTAACAACTTCTAATTAACAACTTCAAAATCTGTAAAAAGCCCAACATCGAGAGTAAATCTCACAACTTTAGTTCAATCGTCATATGAATCACAACAACAAGAATGAAGAGGGAGAGATTATACCTTATCAAGCCCTAAAGCATGAAATTGAGAGAGAAATCTAGGAATTATAAGCCAAGGAAATATATATAAATTTTATGGAAGATCATAAAAGGAATTTGAGATAGTCTTGAATTTTATAGATGTATTGCCAATATCTTCATCAATTGAAGTACTCTCAGCTACCATACTTTCCACATACATAAATTTGCTTACGAATAAGTAAAACAGTATACCTTTTCAAATATGAGTCGTGATGTTGGACTTATTGATATAGTCTAGGACTCTGTAACAAGTACTTGATATCAAATTGAGCAGAAAATGAAATTGGTAAAAGACAAGTCTCTCTGACGCGTCTGCTAGGGTTTCTGCTTTTGCAGAAAAAGCTGCCACCGCAGGTAGTAATGTCACCTAGCGACAGTCCCTGCTCCCCTGCTGATCCACAACAACATGCTATTCCTGCTTTCTGTTTTCCCATAGTCTCTGATAAACGCGTGACCACACGCGGGTTGCTCCCTGAAGCGCGGATCAGCATCACGCCTGATGAATGGCTACAGTCGGCGAGTGGCCTCCAACCTCTGCAGGTGCGTGTGGGATCGTCCGCTCCGCCAGAAGAAATTCAAGAAGCCTCTTCCCTTTATGAATTAAATTCGAGAAAGAAGACTTTTGCTACAGCCCTTATTGGTTCAAGCACCAAGATTTGTGATATCCCTCTAAACCATCTCCCTCGCCCAGGTATCAAAGGAGATGAAATAGCTATTTCCATTCCAGAAGAAGAATATGTGGCAGGGTTGGAAGGATGTAAGTCGCATATTCATGACAGAATTTTACTTTCAAAGAGAGATAACCCAATCAAGATTGATGCCTTGAGATCCAAACTTCAAGAACTATGGAATCCCGCAGGTAAGTGGGGTCTAATCTCCTTGGGAAAGGGTTATTATGAATTTTCTTTTTCCTCTTGTTAACACCCAAAAATAAATAGGTCGTAGGCCGAGGATTGAGAGAAGAAAAGTGGGAATATGGTGAAGGCAAGCCACACGACAAGGGCAGAAAAGGTATTTACCAAAAAGAGTGAAGCCAAAAGGAGGTCCTCGGGGCACGCTGAATGACAAAACCCTTGGATACCTGAACCATTACCTAAGGTGGGGCCAGGACAGCCGAGCCACCATACGGCTGAGGCAAGGTGGGCGTTACTTGAAAGGCAAGACACGGCACCAATAAAGAACGTGGGAGCGGTTGAAGTTCAAATGTAAAAGCGAGGCCGGAAAACTCGGAGCAACGAGCACTCACCCCACTATCCGTGCCAGTGGGATCGTGGGCAGTTACTCTGCTTCGTCGAAGGCCTATGAAGCGATAAGGGCTGTTGATCTTAGACCAATCCAACGGCAGGCAAATGTTGGCTAGCTTAGTGGCTGACGAGGGTCTGTGTATATATATAGCATTAGAGTGAAATGTAAAAAACACATCAGTCAAATCAAACTCTACGTTTATTTCATTTATCTTCTTTATCGCATTTTCGCCTTTATTTTACTTTATGTATTAGACGTAGTAATCCAACACTCGCGTCCCTTCTCACCGCCTGACCCTTTCTAGAGGAGTCAGGAAACCCATAGTTGAGGAGCAGAGTTCCCTCCTCGACGTAATTGTTTGAAGTAAAAAGGAATCAAAGACTGTCCAAACCTCTGGCCGACACCACGGCTAGGACATAAGAGTTTGACGACAAGACCTTTATTGTTGATTTGCGAAGGATACAATCACAACCTTCTTGGAATTGTAACCCTGGTGTACTCCGGTTGTTCACTTGGCAACCTGATTTTAATCCATTAACTATAAAACACACAAATGCTCAGTGTTGGATTAGACTCACAGGTCTGGCTCAAGAATATTGGAGGCAAAAAATTCTTTTTGCCATCGCTAGTAGTGTTGGCACGCCAATTTGCCTAGATGATACAACGAGTAAAAATCATTTTGATAGATCTTTTGGCCACTTTGCTCGTATTCTGGTAGATATTGATTTGCGATCAAACATTAGAAATCAAATTTTGGTTGAACGATCAGGCTATGCTTTCTTTGTGGGTGTTGAATATGAGAATATGCCGTCCTTTTGTATGCATTGCCAAAATATTGGTCATACTACACAAAACTGTTTTAAAATGGTGCATTTAAATAAGGAACATTATAGGGACAGGTCAGAGTATATGCTTCAGCCAAAAATTGTTCCTACATACATCCCTAAGGCTTGGAATCAGACTCAGGATAAAGCAAAGGACAAGGTTGAGGAGCTAGTGGGGGGTACTATCAGTCACTCTCGGGCTAAAGAGGTTAATACCTTTTTGGGGAAAGGTAAAGGTAAAGAGGTTATTAATGATAATGAGAATACTAAGCGAGGAGCTGATGTCATTAGTGTTGAACCCATTGTGAACAAGGTTGCATTTAAAGGAGTCAATGATGTTCCTTGGAACGGGATGGACATTAATCCTTTAATGGGATTTACAAAGCTACTTAAGGCCCAAGAAGTTCCACATATGCATGTACGACAATAGGAAGCATCATCTAACGAGATTAGAGATGTTGTTTCACATTCTAATGAGGAACCAAAATAAATCCAATTTGTGCAAGACTCACTCGATTCAGAAGAGGGTATACAACTTCCTTCTCAAGACAACTCCATTCAGAATGAAGACTTTTCCACTTCTGACACCATTAGTGGTTGTAATTTAGATACTTCTATTGCCCACTCTAATGCTAATGTTGTTAATGATATGCAAATTGCTAGTCGCTTTTGGGGTGATTCGGTTGGTGAATCTAAGGAAGAGCATATTTTTGAAAAAGACTCACAGGATATGTCATCTAAGTACTTGGTGGATTCTAATAGTGATAATTTTTGAGAGGTTTTGCCTAAATCTCATAAGAAAAAATTGCGAAAGAAGCAATTGCAAGTTCAGATTTTAATAGTGATAATTTTATAGAGGTTTTGCCTACAGTTATTTCTTCTACAAGCCAGCACGTGGCTTTCTCTAAAGTTGTGGGAAATCAGACTCTTTATTTCTCTGCTGTGTATGCAGCGTCTGATAACTCTATTTTATATAGTGTTATTTATGCATCTAAACCTAAATAATTTCCTACGTTCAAGTAAAATATGTGTTAAATATAGTCTTATGAATAAAATTACAACATTCAAAGTTTCAAGAAGGGTTACACTTAAGACTTAGCATCTTGCATATATATTGGTATGTTTGATGTGTTTGTTCAGTGCACCTGCAGTTGATGTGTAACACCCCCTTTTAGTATTACAATTAAATAGACAATTATCAGAGTCACCTCGAAGGGCGCTACATTTTTCACCATTTAAAAAAAATCTCCAAAATAATTTATATAAAAGAAATCACCAAGCAGCGGAAATATTAACCAGTTTAAACATCTCCAGAATTAACAATTAAAGACATCTCCAAAATTAATTAAAACAATTTCCAATAACTAAAATGATAGTTCAAAACGATAACTAACGACTCCCTGGTGCTACATATCAGAGCTGACACAGACCCAAACGAGAGAGGAAGCAAAACCTAGCAATTCCTCCACGAGCACTAGCGATCACCTGCAGCGTTGCCGCATGAGAGCAACATTCCAAGCAGAAGGGGTGAGTCTAACAGAGATAATAAGCAGATGATAAAAATATGCTAGCATCAGGTAACTACAGCAACACAATACAATTACACCATATCACAGCACCAGATACCAAAGGAAAAATCCATTTGACAGTGAACCACCAAAATTATAACATTCATAGACAATGGGATGATATGCAACCCCTCCAGTGGGCATATGCATGCGGTACCGATCACCAAAATGAGCCACGACGGGCATATCACCAATAAACACCAGAGGCAGAGCCTATATCACCAAAACATGCATATGACAATGCGACACCATGATTATGCACCAACTCACCATAACAAGTATTTAAAATAAATACTATATCACCAGAATCAAAACAAATGATTTCACCAAAAATAGCACCAAGTTGTAGCATCACAGCTACCACCAAACTCTCCTGAGCATACCAGCACCGCACCTGAAATATTAACACCAGACGGCTCCACAACACGGACATAACGCACGCACACCACGCACAAGACTGGCGCACAGCGCCTAGGCACATCGCACCTACTTCAGCGAATTAATTAAAATAGCAAACGACATCGGATTTCAACAAATAAATACTTGTTGGAAAGCCCTATGGGTCTGGTTATCATCCCTAAGTTCAGTTTTTGAAGGAGAGTGTCCAATAGGTACAGTTTTCGGAAAGCACACAGGCTAGTTGCAAAAGAGGACAGTTTCTGTCCTTCAAATTCAAGCAATTCCAAAGTGACCAAAACTCAATCAAATTGCATGAAACTTGTGCATAAACTGGGGCAAATTTTGTCTAGTTTTCAAAGAAATTGGATTCGTTCGAAAAGGAGTTCTTTTGAAAACGTGGTAACCAAAACACTGACCCTGTGTCCAGATTGTTTCCAGAATCTTACTCTAACTTGTGGAATTCATATCTCGAGCTACACAACTCTAAACGCAACCAAACCAGTGCCAAATTAACAAGCATTAAGTCTATTTTCCAGAAAAATAAACCACATAATTTTTCGGTGAATACAACGTTCCCAGTCACCGAAATACCGAATCTATACCCAAATCGTTTCCAGAATTTTAACCTAACTTGTATCGCCTATAACTCGAGCTATACAACTCCGAATTTAACGAAACCAGTGCCAAAACGACCGGCGTTAAGTCTATTTTCAAAAACAATCAACCTCATAATTTTTGGATCAACCAAACAGCGCCAGTTTTTGAAAAACCGAACCTGTGTCCAGAATCGCTAAATTGCCAAACACCAAACCCTAACGGCAACGACACCGCAACCACCACAACAAAAACGACAATTCGACAACGCGACAACAACAATCAACCACGCACAGCAACAACAAAAACACGAACAATAACAACACCATCATCGTGATACAACAATCACGCAACAACAAATAACGAAACAAATCACAATAACGTGCAATAATCATCAAGGCACCAATCTCAACGAAAACACGATATGCAACAACACGAACAATTCAACAAAACCCTAGACTACCCACACATAATTATCATCAACCCATTTCAAGGTTAAGCCCACCCTTACCTCGAATAACGTAAGCTCCGGAACACGACGAACGAGACACGAACAAAACCACAGCAACACGAACGATCTCCTTTTGAAATTCTTCGCGAAACCCTCCTCTTCTCTCCCTCTTTGCGCCGCGTGCTCTCTCTCTCACTCTCACTTTCGTTTTTCTTTTGCTTGCTGCGAATGAGGGTTTGGCTTTAACCCCCAGGGTTTAAGTTGAGGGCTCAGTAAACACTGGGCTCTCTACGTCACCACCTCCTTTACTCATTTCACCTCCTACGCATATAAAATATTAACCTTTTAATTTATCTATATCCCGCCTCCAAATTATTTTAATAATTCAATCAACTATTTTAATTGAATTATTTCCGGGGTGTTACATGATGCACCTGCACTGGATGCTCCTGCAATGAAAATAGCCAACAAATGCATGAAGAACCTGAAGACCATACCAATGCACCAACACTTGATTGATGACATCATGCTTAGTCATAAGGCACATGGGGCACATGCCAACATTCAAATTTCGGCGCCCACCATAGAAGACTGGCCTGAAGGAGTCACTCACTTAGGGACATTTGGCCATTCATTATTGGACCTCCATTTGTGTTTGAGTGTGGGATTCAAATTGCTTTTGAAGATCAGAAAAGTAACCCTAGTTAACTCCTCAAGTTAACTTAATCTCCAAGGAAAGCTCACTTTTTGAAGGCTATATAAAGACCCTCACTTCTAATATCATAGTTTACATTTTATTTCACTAGTTTTAGATAGTTTTTAGTTTGTAAGAAGGTAAGGAAGGAATTGACGACTTCTCCCTTCACTTCTACATAGAGGTAGTTTAGTGCAGGAAGTCAGTGCACCTGCGTTGCTTGGAATTCTCATGCAAAAGAACTTCAATTTGTGTAACTTCTACCTTATTGTTTTCTTTTGTAATTTCAATCTTATCAACATGTTTTATCCAATTTATCTTTGCCTTGCAATGCTTAATATGAGCTAAACTTATTTGGTTGAGATGTTCTAACCTTATAATGTTCTTTTAAGTAAGTTATTGTGTTCTTATGTGGTGTATACATTTTAGTTCTTGTGTAATACTTCTTTCAACACTTGTTTTAAGGTTGATCACTTAGAATAAGTAGATTTGTAAAAGCAGACGTGGTTTATAATTAAGAACTGAAGAACTAATAAGGGTGAGTGTGTTAATAAAGTCTTTGTTAAGTTGTTTTCAATAAAGAAACCTTAGGGTAGCACAGTGGGTACTTAAAAGACAGAAGTGAACCTATTTAGCATGCCTAGACATAGGAAGCTTGTAATGAAACTCTGAAGACAGTGACTGAAAAGCACATTTCTGATGCAACTGCATTTAGTGCAACTGCACCACTTCTCTTGAAAGTGACTTATTTGGTGAAGACATCTCAACTATCGTTCTCTACTGATTTCCTACATCTTTAATTGCTTAATTTCAATTCATTTATATTTTGTTTCCTCATTATCATCATCTAATTTGTGAGTAGTATAGTTTACACTAATTTCTATAAATTTAAGCTACAAGAGTTAATCCAATCCCTGTGGGTTCGATCTTATTATACTACTTGTTTGTGACTGTGTATACTTGCACACTTTTTTGCACACCAAGTTTTTGGTGCCGTTGCCGGGGATTGCCATTATTTTTTGTTGTTTAGAATTATAAATTAGTGTTATTACTCTGGTATTTTGTTTCTTGGTGCAAATGCATGGTATGCACTAGCATATGCACAGGGCCAGATGATATGATCCAAAAAGGAACATATATAGAAATTAGGATCTATCCTCGAGTGAATAATAAAATTTTAAAAGACAAGAACAAAACACAATTCAGAGTAACAAAAATTAAAAAGATGGAGAACATAGAAGATGGATTAAGAAAAGGCGCCACACTCTCAATTCTATGAAGAACGGAGAAATGATAAGTCAAGTGAAGAACCACCACAAAGGAACGGATGCCTTTGATAAGATCCAAATAAGTGATCTTCCACAAGAAGATACAAGAGGCACAAAGCTCTCAAAATGCTAATTGCATATAACTTTCAACATATCTCATATTGTAGTCTTACATGGGTATTTATAGGCTAACCTTGAGAGATAGAAGTAACTTTCCACTATCATGCATTTATCTAATGCATTAACCTATAATATAACCACAAACTAGAAAATAAATTCCATTAGGTACTGTAATGACCTTAAAACCCATAAACCTACTTAGGGAAGATCATAGGACACTTAAACTTATTCAACCAAAACAAATCCGAAAATTAAAATTCAAATAGCAAAAATTGGGCAACCCTTGAATTCTCCTTGATCATGTGCATTGGGCTTTTCCAAATTGTTGTCATCTAGTTGGGATAAAAGGATCTTCATAGAATTGTAGAAATATGGTCCGATTTGGTGCAATCTTCAACTGAAACAACTCCTAGTGCAAATACTCTTTGGAGTGATTTCTTATGGTTAAAGTTAGCCCTTCTTGGTTGTCATCATTCCCTCCTTCTTCGAGAGAATTCGTCCTCGAGTTTATTGCTTTAGGACATCATCATCATCCTCCACGCTCAAATACAATTCTGTGGAACTTTTGTGGTACAACTCTTGGAATTGTTGTTTCATTTTCCTTTAAAGTAGAATAAGAATGCCTAGAAATAGAAGTAGTATTAGTAGGCAAACATGTAACACCCCCCTTTTACTATTACAATTAAATAGACAATTATCAGAGTCACCTCGAAGGGCGCTACATTTTTCACCATTTTAAAAACAAAAACACCATTTATTCCAAAAAAAAATCTCCAAAATAATTTATATAAAAGAAATCACCAAAATTATAACATTCATAGACAATGGGATGATATGCAACCCCTCCAGTGGGCATATGCATGCGGTACCGATCACCAAAATGAGCCACGACGGGCATATCACCAATAAACACCAGAGGCAGAGCCTATATCACCAAAACATGCATATGACAATGCGACACCATGATTATGCACCAAGTCACCATAACAAGTATTTAAAATAAATACTATATCACCAGAATCAAAACAAATGATTTCACCAAAAATAGCACCAAGTTGTAGCATCACAGCTACCACTAAACTCTCCTGAGCATACCAGCACCGCACCTGAAATATTAACACCAGACGGCTCCACAACGTGGACATAACGCACGCACACCACGCACAAGACTGGCGCACAGCGCCTAGGCACATCGCACCTACTTCAGCGAATTAATTAAAATAGCAAACGACATCGGATTTCAACAAATAAATACTTGTTGGAAAGCCCTATGGGTCTGGTTATCATCCCTAAGTTCAGTTTTTGAAGGAGAGTGTCCAATAGGTACAGTTTTCGAAAAGCACACAGGCTAGTTGCAAAAGAGGACAGTTTCTGTCCTTCAAATTCAAGCAATTCCAAAGTGACCAAAACTCAATCAAATTGCATGAAACTTGTGCATAAACTGGGGCAAATTTTGTCTAGTTTTCAAAGAAATTGGATTCGTTCGAAAAGGAGTTCTTTTGAAAACGTGGTAACCAAAACACTGACCCTGTGTCCAGATTGTTTCCAGAATCTTACTCTAACTTGTGGAATTCATATCTCGAGCTACACAACTCTAAACGCAACCAAACTAGTGCCAAATTAACAAGCATTAAGTCTATTTTCCATAAAAATAAACCACATAATTTTTCGGTCAATACAACGTTCCCAGTCACCGAAATATCGAATCTATACCCAAATCGTTTCCAGAATTTTACTCTAACTTGTATCGCCTATAACTCGAGCTATACAACTCCGAATTTAACGAAACCAGTGCCAAAACGACCGGCGTTAAGTCTATTTTCAAAAACAATCAACCTCGTAATTTTTGGATCAACCAAACAGCGCCAGTTTTTGAAAAACGGAACCTGTGTACAGAATCGCTAAATTGCCAAACACCAAACCCTAACGGTAACGACACCGCAACCACCACAACAAAAACGACAATTCGACAACGCGACAACAACAATCAACCACGCACAGCAACAACAAAAACACGAACAATAACAACACCATCATCGTGATACAACAATCACGCAACAACAAATAACGAAACAAATCACAATAACGTGCAATAATCATCAAAACACCAATCTCAACGAAAACACGATATGCAACAACACGAACAATTCAACAAAACCCTAGACTACCCACACATAATTATCATCAACCCATTATCAAGGTTAAGCCCACCCTTACCTCGAATAACGTAAGCTCCGGAACACGACGAACGAGACACGAACAAAACCACAGCAACACGAACGATCTCCTTTTGAAATTCTTCGCGAAACCCTCCTCTTCTCTCCCTCTTTGCGCCGCGTGCTCTCTCTCTCACTCTCACTTTCGTTTTTCTTTTGCTTGCTGCGAATGAGGGTTTGGCTTAAACCCCCAGGGTTTAAGTTGAGGGCTCAGTAAACACTGGGCTCTCTACGTCACCACCTCCTTTACTCGTTTCACCTCCTACGCATATAAAATATTAACCTTTTAATTTATCTATATCCCGCCTCCAAATTATTTTAATAATTCAATCAACTATTTTAATTAAATTATTTCCGGGGTGTTACAAAACAAACACCATTATGAAGAAAGGTATTTGTAAAACTCCATGACAATAATTCCTCTTTTCCCACATGTTCATTCACAAGACAACTTTCAATTTTTATTTTCACATTTACCTGGCCCTTTTTATTTTTATTTTCTTCTTCAAATTGAGAAATATCATTCTTGGAATCCTCTTGCTCTTTTCCTTTTAATATGAATTCCTCTTGATTTCTCTCAAAAGTAGAATTTATCTTTTCCTCACCAACTTCTCTTGGAGATAAGGATACATTAGTAACTTGAAAAGCACTAGTAGTAGAAGAAGAAATAATAGTAGGAATAATTGACTTTTGGAAAGTCACAGGAATACTCTCAATTTCTTTCTCTTTTAGCCCCAAATCTTTTTCCTCTCTCTTTTCAATGACACACTCCAATTTTTCTTTACTCTTTTCTTTCAATTTCATCTTTTCTCTCAAGGCTAACTTTTCCACTCTTTTTGCTTCTTTTTTTAGACCATTTTCATAAAGATATTTAACATACTCTGGATCCATTACAAAATCTCGAATATATATGGCATAATTTCTTTGTCTTTCCTCCATCATGTCCATTTTGGGAAGAACGATGATAGATTTCGAGAGAAACAAGAAAAGACAAACAAAAACTCACTCTAGGATCCTTAGCTTTGACACCACATGATATGATCCGAAAAGGAACATAAGTAGAAATTAGGATCTATCCTCGAGTGAATCACACAATTTAAAAGAAAAGGACTAAACACAATTCAAAGTAACAAAAAATTAAAAAGATGGAGAAGATAGAAGATGGATTAAGAAAGGCGCCACACTCTCAATTCTATGAAGAACGAGAAATGATAAGCCAAGTGAAGAATCGCCACAAAGGAATTGATGCCTTTGATAAGATCCAAATAAGTGATCTTCCACAAGAAGATACAAGAGGCACAAAGCTCTCAAAATGCTAAATGCATATAACTTTCAACATATCTCATATTGTAGTCTTACATGGGTATTTATAGATAGCCTTGAGAGAAAAGATGAAATTGAAAGAAAAAAGTCAAGAAAAATATAAAGTAAATGAAGAAGATTTTTCTCTACGAGTGACTGCATTCCGTGAGCTTGACAAAGATAAATGCATGATAGTGGAAAGTTACTTCTATCTCTCAAGGTTAGCCTATAAATACCCATGTAAGACTACAATATGAGATATGTTGAAAGTTATATGCACTTAGCATTTTGAGAGCTTTGTGCCTCTTGTATCTTCTTGTGGAAGATCACTTATTTGGATCTTATCAAAGGCATCCGTTCCTTTGTGGTGGTTCTTCACTTGGCTTATCATTTCTCCATTCTTCATAGAATTGAGAGTGTGGCACCTTTCTTAATCCATCTTCTATCTTCTCCATCTCTTTAATTTTTGTTACTCTGAATTGTGTTTTGTTCTTGTCTTTTAAAATTTTATTATTCACTCGAGGATAGATCCTAATTTCTATTTATGTTCCTTTTCGGATCATATCATTTGGTATCAGAGCGAAGGATCCTAGAGTGAGTTTTTGTTTGTCTTTTTTTTTGTTTCTCTCGAAATCTATCATCATTCTTCCCAAAATGGACATGATGCAGGAAAGACAAAGAGATTATGCCATATATATTAGAGATTTTGTAATGGATCCAGAGTATGTGAAATATCTTTATGAAAATGGTCTAAAAAAAGAAGCAAAAAGAGTGGAAAAGAGAGCAATTGAGATAAAAAGAAATAGATAATAAGAATGTCATTTTGGATTCTTGTTATAATCCTAACCTTTTTCCTAGGTGTGATGATCTCATTATCAAGAAGGTTGTGGATTATATTCCAAACGAAGCTTGCAAGAAAGAAGATGAAGAAGTTCTTCCAAAGGACCAATGTATTGCTTCCACTGAATTGCAATACATTGGAAAATCATGGCATACTACTACACTAGTACCTACTTCTAAGTTGGTTTGTGTGGTCAAGTGTTGGAATTCATCTAATGTTATTCAATTGCCTAAAATTTCTTCTTGTTGTGAAGGAAACGAAGTGAATGACGCAGAATACTCTCTAGTAGTAGCTTCTCTTTGTGAGCATGAAAAAGATGGTTATGTTTTAGAATCTAAAGGGGGAAAGTGCCAAGCAAATAGTTCCAATGAACTTGCAATTTTTTCACTGAGAATGGTTGCATACGGTGGATTCTTTAGGCTTGTTTTTGACCCCGGAGGTATTAAAGCTAAGAATTCGAGGTCAAATTCTCTCAAAGAAGGAGGGAATGATGACAACCTAGGATGGATTCCCTTAAAATAAATAAAATCAAGCCTAAGATGGAAAAGTGGGCATTGTTGAAAATAACACATCTGTCTTGTTTTGATCATATCTCAAGATCTAGAAGTTCGATTGGCGCGTTTCTTGATGCGTTAGAAAGATAAGGAAGAGTCCTACAGTTTTCTTTCCAACCATAATTTCAGATTCGGTAACTATCATAGTGAAAAATGGTATTGATGCTGAAGACGAATTTTGGTCAAAATTTAATGTTTTTATTTTAGTTTATCTAATAATAAGAGGAAAACCTTTGGCTTGCATGCCTTGGTGACTCTTTAGATTGTTTTAGTGCTTTCTGAATATCCACTTAGAAGTGCTTGTTAATTAGTCACTTAGTTAAGGTATTTATAAGCAACTAAATAAAGATAGCTAAGACTATCATTAGGAATAATGTCACTGAAAAGTGACCTTTTATTTACATCTCCATGCTGCCCAAAAAGGCTATATATATGTGCCTATCTAGAATGAAGATTTAAGATCTGAATTATGAATGAAAATTGAGTTTTCTCCATTTGTGAGAGCTTCCCTTGTGTTCTTGGGTAAAAGAACCAAACCCGGTCTTATCAAGGCAACTTGTGGCGATCAAAATACATGACTTATCACTCACTTTCTCATCCATTTCTTGAGTGTGGCGTCAATATCCTTCTCTAAACCTCCAATTCAACACGGTCTCTCCTCTGTTCTCATCCTCGGGTGAATCTCACAATTTATAAGAAAAGGACTAAACACAATACAAAGTAACAAAAATTAAAAAGATGGAGAAGATAGAAGATGGAAAAAGAAAGGCGCCACACTCTCAATTCTATGAAGAACAAGAAATGATAAGCCAAGTGAAGAATCACCACAAAGGAATTGATGCCTTTGATAAGATCCAAATAAGTGATCTTCCACAAGAAAATACAAGAGGCACAAAGCTCTCAAAATGCTAATTACATATAACTTTCAACATATCTCATATTGTAGTATTACATGGGTATTTATAGGCTAACCTTGAGAGATAGAAGTAACTTTCCACTATCATGCATTTATCTAATGCATTTACCTAGAGTATAACCACAAACTAGAAAATAAATTCCCATTAGGTACTATAATGACTTAGAAAGTCTTTAAAACCCATAAACCTACTTAGGGAAGATCATAGGACACTTAAACTTATTCAACCAAAACAAATCCGAAAATTAAAATTAAAATAGCAAAAATTGGGCAACCCTTGAATTCTCCTTGATCATGTGCATTGGGCCTTTCCAAATTGTTGTCATCTAGTTGGGCTAAAAGGATCTTCATAGAATTGTAGAAATATGGTCCGATTTGGTGCAATCTTCAACTGAAACAACTCCTAGTGCAAGTACTCTTTGGAGTGATTTCTTATTGTTAAAGTTGACCCTTATTGGTTGTCATCACCAGAACACCAGAATACAGTTTAGATCTTGAACCAGAAAGATTTAGGAAGTTGCTAAGACTCCGAAAGCAAAGACTCCAAAGCTGCAGAAATACAATGTCTCAACAAGGTGAAGGAGAAGGCTCAAGACCAGACTCAGTCAGAGGTGGAATTGGTTCACAACCAGATGTTGAAGCAGATCGCAGAAATCAATTCATTCACATGGGACCAATAGGTGTGATTAATGATAGAGATAGGCCAATGAGGGACTATGCTATGTTTGATCATCAAAATATGCAAACTAGCATAGCAAGACCTCATATTGATGCTGTGCATTTTGAATCATGATGTTTCAAATGTTACAAAAAATTGGTCAATTTGGTGGATTTCCTCGTGAGGATCCCCATTTGCACTTAAAACAGTTTTTAGAAGTATGTAGTAACTTTATCATTCCTAGTGTTAGTGAAGATGCATTTAGACTTAAGTTGTTTCCATATTCTTTTAAAGATAAAGCTAAGGCTTGGTTGAATTCTTTAGAGCCTAACTCTATCCATTCATGGAATGAAATGGCTGAAAAGTTTTTAGCAAAATATTTTCCACCCATAAAAAATGCCAGAATGAGAAATGATATTACATCTTTTAGACAAGGTTTAAATAGCTTTTACTCCCCTGCAAATATCACAAGAATCCTTATACCCCCCTGCAAAAAAAAAAGTTTTAAAATGAACCTTGCAAAATGCAAAATGTTTCTAGTTAGGTCTCTGCTCTTAATTTTTCTTAAAAACGTTAAAAACTGACCTGGATGTCTACCTTGACATAACACATGGCTCATTAGGGCTTATACCATCATCATCAACATCATTCATTCATTTGAAACTCTTATTCTCACTGAAACTCGCCAATAATTATGTTGATGAATGAGGCGAGTTTCAGTGAGAATAAGAGTTTCAGATGAGTGAATGATGTTGATGATGATGATATAAGCCCTAATTAGCCACGTGTTATGCAAACGTGGACATCCAGCTCAGTTTAAGTTAACGTTGTTAAGAAAAACTAAGAGCAGGGACCTAACTAAAAACGTTTTGAATTTTGCAAGGTTCATTTTAAAACTTTTTTTTTGCAGGGGGGTATATGGATTCTTGTGATATTTGTAGGGGGGTAAAAGCTATTTAAGCCTTTAGACAAAAAGAATTTGAATCATTGTTTGAAGCATGGGAAAGATGGAAAGAACTTTTAAGAAAATGTCCTCATCATGGTCTGCCTGTCATTATTCAAAGGAAAACTTTTTATAATGGTTTAGAACCTCAAACTAGAATAATGCTTGATGCATCATCTGGGGGAGTGTTATTAAACTTGTCTTATAATGAAGCATGTGAATTGATTGATAGAATTGCAACAAATAGTTCTAGTTGGTCTACTGAGAAGGTAAGTGCCCAAATGAAACAATCAGGGGTACATGAAATTAGTGAAGTATAAGCCCTATCTGCTCAAGTAGCCTCACTAGCAAACATGTTCAAAAACTTCACTTCAAACAGTGCACCTGCGCCAATAGAAAACACTGCAGTAGCCATAGAACAAGCCCCTCTAGGAGCTACAAGTTGTGTATATTGTGGAGGAGGTCACCTTTATGAGGAATGTCCTAGCAACCCTGTCTTTGTAAATTATGTAGGATATAATAGAAACAACAACCCTTATTTCAACACCTACAACCCTGACTGGAAAAACCATCCAAATTTTAGATGGAGCAATACTAGTGCACTTGCACCTAATGTATCTGCACCAGCTACACCACCAGGATTCCAATCTCAGAACTATCAAAGACAACAACCACCTGCCAATGATAACTCCTTAGAAGCCTTGCTCAAATCCTTTATTAGTGAAACTAGAACAGCTAGGCAAGCTCAAGATGCTTCAATAAAAAATTTGGAGAATCAAGTGGGGCAATTAGCAACAACTCTGTATCAAAGACCAACAGGTTCATTGCCATCAAATACAGAAGCAACAACCTCACAAAGGCAAGGTAAGGAACAAATGAAAGCTATTTCCCTAAGAAATGGGAAGGATCTTTCAAAACCATATGAGATTGAAGGTGAAGGTAAGGGAGAAAAAGAAAAAAATGAAAAAAAATGAGAAAAACAGAAAAGATAAAAATGCACAAAATGCAGAAGCATCCAATGCTCCTGCATCTCAAGAAGTTCAAATACCAAGGTTAGTTCCAGAATACCCTCCTCCTCCTTATCCTCAAATAGTAAAAAAAGCACATGAGGAGAAGCAATTCAGTAAATTTCTTGAAGTTTTAAAACAATTGCACATCAATGTTCCCATAGTTGAAGCACTTCAACAAATGCCAAATTATGCAAAATTTATGAAAGATGTGCTTACAAAAAGAAAATGATTAGGGGATTTTGAAACAGTTGCAATGTCAAAAGAATGTAGTTTATTGATGCAAAACAAAATTCCTAGGAAATTGAAAGATCCTGGCAGCTTCACAAACCCTTTCTCAATTGGAAAATTTTATACAGGTCGTGCATTATGTGATTTGGGTGCAAGCATCAACTTGATGCCTAAATCCATATTTACACAACTTGGGATTGGAAATGTCAGGCCTACAACTGTGACACTTCAACTAGTTGATAGATTAATAGCATATCCAGAAGGAATCATAGAATATATATTAGTTAAAGTTGACAAATTTGTGTTTCCTGCAGATTTTGTTATTCTTGTTTTTGATGCAGATAAAGAAGTGCCAATAATCCTTGGAAGACCATTCTTAGCAACTGGAAAGACACTCATTGATGTACAGAAAGGAGAACTAACCATGAGGGTGAATGATCAAGAGGTGAAATTCAATGTTATGAATGCTCTTAAATATGCTGCAGAGGATAGTGAAGAATGTTCAGCCATAATCTCTCTAGATCAACTAGTGCAGAAGCAGTTCAACAAACAGTGTGATCATCTAACCAGTACACTTGCACCTGATGCACCGGCACTGCTTGATGAAGAAATTTTGGAAAGTGAAATTCTGCCAAATGAAGACTCAGTCAAAGAGGTATGGGCCAGAAAATATGAACCTCCCAATCTTGAAGACCCAACCCTCAAAAAGAACTTACCATCAATTGAACAACCTCCTAAACTTGAATTGAAAGAACTGCCTAAACATCTCAAATATGTTTTCTTAGGGGAAAATGATACACTCCCAGTGATCATTGCTTCTGACTTATCAATAGAGCAAGAGCATGATCTCATTAGTACGTTGAGAAAACATACGAAACCAATAGGATGGCAAATGGCAGATATCAAAGGAATCAGCCCTTCAATATGCATGCACATAATCATTTTAGAAGATAATGCCAAGAACAGCATAGAAGGACAAAGAAGGTTGAATCCAATTATGAAAGAGGTTGTAAAGAAAGAAATCATTAAGTGGCTAGATGCTGGCATCATATACCCCATATCAGACAGTGCATGGGTTAGCCCTGTACAATGTGTACCAAAGAAAGGGGGTGTGACAATAATAGCCAATGAAAAAAATGAATTGATACCCACCAGAACTGTTACAGGTTGGAGGATATGTATGGATTACAGCAAACTCAACAAGGCTACAAAAAAGGATCATTTTCCTTTACCTTTCATAGATCAAATGTTGGATAGATTAGCAGGTAAGGAGTTTTATTGCTTCTTAGATGCATACTCAGGCTACAATCAAACTGCCATAGTGCCTGATGATCAGCAGAAAACTACCTTTACATGTCCCTATGGTACCTTTGCATTTAGAAGGATGCCATTTGGATTATGTAATGCACCTGCAACATTCCAAAGATGCATGATGTCCATATTCTTTGATTTCATTGAGCAATCAATGAAGTATTCATGGATGATTTCTCAGTATTTGGAGAGACATTTCAACTTTATTTGTCAAACTTAGAAGAAATTCTCACAATATGTGAGGAAACAAATTTGGTGCACAATTGGGAGAAGTGCCATTTCATGGTACAAGAAAGCAATGTGTTTGGCCACAAGGTGTCAAAGAAAGGTCTTGAAGTGGACAAAGTCAAGATTGAGGTCATTGAGAAACTACCTCCTCCAACCACCATCAAAGGTATCAGGAGCTTCTTAGGCCATGCAGGTTTCTATAGAAGGTTTTTCAAAGATTTTTCAAAGATATCAAAGCCATTGTGTACACTTTTGCAACATGATGCACCTTTCGACTTTGATGAATCTTGTATGGAGACATTCCAAAAACTCAAGAAAGCATTGGTGACTGCACCAATGATTGTCACCCCAGATTGGAGCAAGCCATTTGAATTAATGTGTGATGCTAATGACTATGCTGTGGGAGCTGTCCTAGGGAAAAGGTATGATAAAATCTTTTATTCTATCTATTATGATAGCAAAACACTAATTGAAGCTCAAATGAACTATACAGTTACAGAAAAAGAATTATTAGCAGTTGTTTTTGCATTTGATAAGTTTAGATCTTACTTAGTTGGCACCAAAGTTGTAACACCCCAGAAAAAATTTAATTAAAATAGTTGATTGAATTATTAAAATAATTTGGAGGCGGGATATAGATAAATTAAAAGGTTAATATTTTATATGCGTAGGAGGTGAAACGAGTAAAGGAGGTGGTGACGTAGAGAGCCCAGTGTTTACTGAGCCCTCAACTTAAACCCTGGGGGTTTAAGCCAAACCCTCATTCGCAGCAAGCAAAAGAAAAACGAAAGTGAGAGTGAGAGAGAGAGCACGCGGCGCAAAGAGGGAGAGAAGAGGAGGGTTTCGCGAAGAATTTCAAAAGGAGATCGTTCGTGTTGCTGTGGTTTTGTTCGTGTCTCGTTCGTCGTGTTCCGGAGCTTACGTTATTCGAGGTAAGGGTGGGCTTAACCTTGATAATGGGTTGATGATAATTATGTGTGGGTAGTCTAGGGTTTTGTTGAATTGTTCGTGTTGTTGCATATCGTGTTTTCGTTGAGATTGGTGCTTTGATGATTATTGCACGTTATTGTGATTTGTTTCGTTATTTGTTGTTGCGTGATTGTTGTATCACGATGATGGTGTTGTTATTGTTCGTGTTTTTGTTGTTGCTGTGCGTGGTTGATTGTTGTTGTCGCGTTGTCGAATTGTCGTTTTTGTTGTGGTGGTTGCGGTGTCGTTGCCGTTAGGGTTTGGTGTTTGGCAATTTAGCGATTCTGGACACAGGTTCGGTTTTTCTAAAACTGGCGCTGTCTGGTTGATCCAAAAATTATGAGGTTGATTGTTTTTGAAAATAGACTTAACGCCGGTCGTTTTGGCACTGGTTTCGTTAAATTCGGAGTTGTATAGCTCGAGTTATAGGCGATACAAGTTAGGTTAAAATTCTGGAAACGATTTGGGTATAGATTCGGTATTTCGGTGACTGGGAACGTTGTATTGACCTAAAAATTATGTGGTTTATTTTTCTGGAAAATAGACTTAATGCTTGTTAATTTGGCACTGGTTTGGTTGCGTTTAGAGTTGTGTAGCTCGAGATATGAATTCCACAAGTTAGAGTAAGATTCTGGAAACAATCTGGACACAGGGTCAGTGTTTTGGTTACCACGTTTTCAAAAGAACTCCTTTTCGAACGAATCCAATTTCTTTGAAAACTAGACAAAATTTGCCCCAGTTTATGCACAAGTTTCATGCAATTTGATTGAGTTTTGGTCACTTTGGAATTGCTTGAATTTGAAGGACAGAAACTGTCCTCTTTTGCAACTAGCCTGTGTGCTTTTCGAGAACTGTACCTATTGGACACTCTCCTTCAAAAACTGAACTTAGGGATGATAACCAGACCCATAGGGCTTTCCAACAAGTATTTATTTGTTGAAATCCGATGTCGTTTGCTATTTTAATTAATTCGCTGAAGTAGGTGCGATGTGCCTAGGTGCGATGTGCCTAGGCGCTGTGCGCCAGTCTTGTGCGTGGTGTGCGTGCGTTATGTCCGCGTTGTGGAGCCGTCTGGTGTTAATATTTCAGGTGCGGTGCTGGTATGCTCAGGAGAGTTTGGTGGTAGCTGTGATGCTACAACTTGGTGCTATTTTTGGTGAAATCATTTTTTTTGATTCTGGTGATATAGTATTTATTTTAAATACTTGTTATGGTGAGTTGGTGCATAATCATGGTGTCGCATTGTCATATGCATGTTTTGGTGATATAGGCTCTGCCTCTGGTGTTTATTGGTGATATGCCCGTCGTGGCTCATTTTGGTGATCGGTACCGCATGCATATGCCCACTGGAGGGGTTGCATATCATCCCATTGTCTATGAATGTTATAATTTTGGTGGTTCACTGTCAAATGGATTTTTCCTTTGGTATCTGGTGCTGTGATATGGTGTAATTGTATTGTGTTGCTGTAGTTACCTGATGCTAGCATATTTTTATCATCTGCTTATTATCTCTGTTAGACTCACCCCTTCTGCTTGGAATGTTGCTCTCATGCGGCAACGCTGCAGGTGATCGCTAGTGCTCGTGGAGGAATTGCTAGGTTTTGCTTCCTCTCTCGTTTGGGTCTGTGTCAGCTCTGATATGTAGCACCGGGGAGTCGTTAGTTATCGTTTTGAACTATTATTTTAGTTATTGGAAATTGTTTTAATTAATTTTGGAGATGTCTTTAATTGTTAATTCTGGAGATGTTTAAACTGGTTAATATTTCCGCTGCTTGGTGATTTCTTTTATATAAATTATTTTGGAGACTTTTTTTTGGAATAAATGGTGTTTTTTTTTAAAATGGTGAAAAATGTAGCGCCCTTCGAGGTGACTCTGATAATTGTCTATTTAATTGTAATAGTAAAAGGGGGGTGTTACAAAAGTTATTGTTTATACTGATCATTCTGCCATCAAGTACTTAATTTCAAAGAAAGATGCAAAACCAAGGTTAATAAGATGGGTTCTCCTCCTTCAAGAATTTGATCTTGAAATTAGAGATAAAAAAGGGGTGGAGAACCAAGTTGCTGATCATTTATCTAGACTTGAAAATGAAGGAACAGATACAAAGGAATGAGAGATCAAGGAAAGTTTCCCAGATGAAAAACTGTTAGCAATCACCTTGACAGCACCTAGTGCAGATGCACCAAATGCAGCTACACCATGGTTTGCTGACATAGTCAATTTCCTTGTGAGCAAAGTGGTACCAGTGGACATGAATTACCAACAAAGAAGAAGGTTCTTCCACATAGTCAAACAATACTATTGGGATGATCCCTATCTTTACAAAATGTGCCCAGATCAATTGATGAGGAAATGCATTCCTGAAGAAGAACAGCAAGCAGTGTTGCTGCACTACCACGCTGCACCATATGGAGGTCATTTTGGAAGTAACAGAGCAGCAGCTAAGGTATTGCAGTCAGGTTATTATTGGCCTACTTTGTTTAAAGATGCATATTTAATGGTCAAAACTTGTGATAAATGTCAAAGAGCAGGTAATATATCTGAAAGACATGAAATGCCAAGAACCAATATTTTGGGGCATGGATTTCATGGGTCCTTTTCCACCTTCTTTTGGAAATTTATAAATCTTAGTAACTGTTGATTATGTGTCCAAATGGGTAGAAGCAGTAGCATTACCAAATAATGATGCCAAATAAGTTAGTAAATTCCTTCAAAGAAACATTTTTACAAGATTTGGTACCCCAAGAGCAATCATTAATGATGAAGGCTCCCATTTTTGCAATAAACTTATTGAAAATCTTCTTGCTAAATATGGGGTAAAACACAAAATTGCTACAGCTTACAACCCTCAGACAAGTGGACAAGGTGAATTATCTAATAGGGAAATTAAAAGAATGCTAGAAAAAATTGTGAGTCTCACTAGAAAAGATTGGTCTTTGCATTTAGATGAAGCATTGTGAGCATATAGAACAGCATTTAAAACACCATTAGGTATGTCTCCCTATAGGATAGTTTATGGCAAGGCATGTCATTTACATGTGGAGTTGGAAAATAAATCCTATTGGGCTATAAAAGAGCTTAATTTTGATCTCAACAAAGCAGGTGCACACAGGTTTTTAGAGCTTAATGAACTAGAAGAATTTAGGCAATTCTCTTATGAGAATGCTGAAATCTATAAAGCAAAAACCAAAGCATGACATGATAAAACAATCCAAAGAAGAGAACTTAGGGAAGGAGGAATGGTCCTATTATATAATTCTAGGTTGAAATTGTTCCCTGGAAAGCTTAAATCAAGATGGTCAGGCCATTCAAATTAGTCAAAATTTACCCCCATGGTGCAGTTGATCTGTATGATGAAGCCTCAAATACCACTTTCAAGGTAAATGGTCAAAGAATTAAAATGTACTGTGGTGAACATGTGGTGAGAGACAAAGTCACCACTCATTTTCAAAATCTCTAATGCAAAGAGGTAGTCAGGATGTAAAACTATTAAAACAAGCGCTTATGGGAGGCAACCCATGATTTTGTGGTAGTTAGTTTGTTATTTTGTTCAATTTTATGTTTTTAAGTGTTTTGTAGGAACACAGGATTTAGTGCAGCTGCACTGCATGCATGTGCACCACTCTACACTCAGTGCTCCTGCATCAACTATTCAAAATTAACTTGGGTGAAAAATTTTCTCGACTGCTAGCACATCAAGAGAAGTAATCATGATTAGTGGCTAACATTATATGCTGTACCACCTAATGGCACACGTGTCCTCTTGCATGTTACCCCACTTAGCCTAACGGCTATATCCCCCATCAAATCAACCCCCACTAACCCTCACACACAATTTAAACCGTCCCATTTACCCAAGGTTACCGTTTTACAACTCCCATCTCTCTCTAAATCAGAACCTTCCCACAAACCACTCTCTCTCTTACAATTTCCCAAATCTCTCAAATTCTAAAAACTTCATCTTCAACCTCTCTCGCGAAAAATTTCTAGAAACTCTACAAACTTCAATCAGATGGCACGCAAACAATCAGCAACCAAAGCTTCAAACAAAACTGCATCTAGTGCAGGAGCACCATCCAGGCAGTTATCAAAGAAAAATTCCACTGCTCCTGCCACGATCCCTGAAGATAAAGCAAGTTTTTGGGATATGAACTTCTTACTAGAAAGAGGTTACAATTTGGCGAAGGCAAGTCCATCATTCCTTTCAACAGTGGCTACTCTCCATTGGGAACTTTTTGTTCAACATAGAGCCTATTATGTGGAGCAAATTGTCAAGGAGTTCTATGCAGGAATACAAGACACAAGGGGAGGTAAGGTTGTTTGTCATTCATTAGTTAGGGGTAGGAAAGTTTTCTTTGACCCAAAAAGAATCAATGATCATTTTATGCTTACTTATGAGGGATCTGAGTTTGAAGAAAAATCTGAAAACTTTGGTAAAAGAGACATGGAAAGAATCAAGTCTAGAATTGCTGTTGAAAATGCTGAATGGGATAAATTCACACATACTGAGTTCAAATTGAAGAGTAGGTAAATTAGCCCAGAATTAGGAAATTGGCATTTGTTCATTAATACTTCAATCATCCCCACCTCACATACCTACACATTATCAAAGGAAAGATTAATCCTCCTAGATACAATCTTGACTGAAGGTAATGTAGACATAGGTAGAATAATTTCAAAGAAGATAATGGAGTGTGGTGGGAAAGATTCTGGATTTCTGTTTTATCCATGCTTAATAACTGAGTTGTGTAGAAAACAAGGGGTTGTTATAGATGAAAGTGAAAGACTACAAAGGAAGTATCCTCCTGGTGCATTATCTGCTGAGATGAAGGAAAGAACCAAGGTTGCCGAGCCACCAACTACTGCAGTGCAGGAGCATCTGGTGCAGAAGCTTCAGGCAGTATCGAAATTTCAACAAGAGCAACATGAATGGCTCCAATTGAAGTTCAAAGAAATTTCCAATGAATCAACTGTTGAAGTACCGGTGTTCCCAACTTGGGTTTTTCAAGCACCAGAAGTGGAGGAAGAGGAAGAAAAGAATGATGAAGAGGAAAGTGAAAGAGAAGTCAGACCAAAGAGGAAGAGGGAAACAAAGAAGCAAGCCAAGGGAAAGAAGAAGGTTATGGAGGAAGAACCAGAATTGCTAAGTGAAGAAATGATTGACACAGAGGAGGATGAAGCCACTAAAAATGCAGTGAAGGACATTGAGCAGGACTTTGATGAAGAAGAAACAGAAACAAATGAGGAGAGTGATCAAAATGAGGAAGGAGATGTGAACATGGAGGCTATAGCTAGGGAAAAATATGCTGCAGCAAAGAATCAACAACCTCAACCACAACCAGAACAACAACCCATTCCATCTTCACCACCACCTCACCAATCACCGCAAAAAAATTCACCACCACATCACCGATCTCCATCAAAAACAAAATCACCATCACCAACAAACACCCAAACACAACCCACCCAAACAGAACCAGAAAAACAAAAAGAAGCAGGAATAGCCACCAAAGAATCATCTCCCACCGAAACTCAAACACAAGAACAACCAAAATCACCACCACTCACTACTGGACCAATTCTTATGCCTACTAATATTGTCTTTGAAGAAACATTGCAAGTAATTCAGGAAGATCCCTTAGCAGAAGGAGAAAAGACAATTTCTGAGGAAAAGAATGCTGGAAGTTCTGAGCAACAACCAACTGATGCATCTGCAGCCAGTGCAAGTGCATCTCAGCAATTTCCTACTGTTACAATCATCCCAGCCAATCCTGAAGAAACTGTCAGGCTAGTATTGGAAGAGCTTGAAGCAAAGAAGAGAGTAGAGATAGGAAATACCTCAAAGTTCTTTAGGAAATCTGCTGGGGTTGAAGTTGTTGCAAGGGAGATCCCAATTGTAGGAGGAGGTGGAGTTATAAAGCCAAGTGTTGAGCCTGCTGACAAGGAGACCACAACAGAAGATGACCCTGATGCTGGAAAGAAAACTGAGGAGAATGTTGCAGAGCAACCCACTGAGCAACAACCATCTGTTGTAGTGTAGTCTGGTGCAGGAGCACCAAGTGCACCTACATCCAAAGCAGCTGTTCTTAAGCCCAAGGAACCAAAAGCCAAGAAGCAGAAGTCAAACATGAGCCAGTGAGAGCCAGTACAAGACTCAGAAGTGGAGCAAGAAAAGAGTAAAACTTTAATGTTGTTTCAAGTATTTTGCTATAAGTACTCTGTTTTAATTATGTTTTTAATTATCCCATATGTACTAACCCCTCTCCCCCTATTTTGAACAAATTATTTTGAACTCAACTTAAAGCAGTGAGGACACTGCTCATCTTTAAGTTGGGGGGAGCAATTTATGTTATATGTGTGTTTGCAATATATATATGTGTGTTGTTTTAGTATATGTTGTTTTAATATATGTGTGTTGTTTTAGTATATGATGTACAAATTCAGAGCATTTTGAAATGCATAAAACTGTTTTCAAAATTAGCAAAAATCTCTTTCAAAAACAATGCATGAGTTCTGTTTTAAGTACATCAAAAATTTGTTTTTAAGTCAAAATAGGATTTGATAGTTTTGAAGGATGATCAGCTTGTAAATCTTTTTCACAAACATATAAATGCATTCTTTGAACTGATTTTTAATGATGAAAGGAAGGAAAAGAAAAGAAGCCTTGTTTTCCCTAAAATGACCAATTTTATTAACACTTTGACACGTCAAAATTGAGTTTTGAAAAGAACCTCGCTATTTAAAGAACTGTCTGATGCAAGAGGGAATTTTAGAAAGCCAAGGTCAAAACTAAATTTTTACTAAAAATATAGAAGAACATAAAGAATTAAGTTTGGGGGAGTTTCCATGAATACTAAGGCAAAGTATGAGAAACTTAAAGTAGTCAATGCCATAGGTTATCAAAAAATACTACAAAGTGTTCAAAAGTATTAATGCAATTAGCTATATTTTCCTGAGTCATTAAACTGTACCCGTTCCAAAAATGCATTTGAAAAGAAAGAAAAATTCAAAAAGAAAAGAAAGAAAAAGAAGAAAGGAAAAGAAAACCAAAGAAAAAAGTATGCATAAGGGGGTCAGTGAGGAGGGCAATATATGCTACAAATTAAGTCCTGAAAGTAGTATTAGTGCAGTTGCACTCGATGCACCTGCACCGTCAAAATATAGTGCAACTGAACTACAAAAGTTTAGTGCAACAGCACCTCAAAAAAATGATGCACCTGCACTCAATGCACCTGCATCAAGAAAAACAACCAAAAATAGGAATAGTGCATTGACTCAACAGTTTTGAAATACTCAAATCAAAGCCCTTTGCTGTACTTAGACCCCCCCCCCCCCCCCCAAAGTCTTGAAGAAGTTGTTAGTCTAGTCTATTTTTTGAAACATCTTTATTTTGACCAACGTGATCTAAATTTTTCAAAAGCTAAGAGAAACTATTTTTTTGATGTTGGAACTGATTGAACCTCAGTGGGGCACACACGCACACAAATGTGTTTTAATAACTTTGGATGTTTTGGAATTCAAAGGCACAAAGAAAAAAATTCCTGAAAAATGAAGTTCCTTGAATATGTTATTCATTCTTTGAAAAGACATAAGCTGATCTGTTATTCTTAATTATGCAATTCTTATTTGTGTTTTCTTTTTGTCATTACTTGAGGACAAGCAATGGTTTAAGTTTGGGGGTGTGATAACTCTATTTTACATAGAGTTATTTATGCATCTAAACCTAAATAATTGCCTACATTCAAGTAAAATATGTGTTAAATATAGTCTTATGAATAAAATTACGACATTTAAAGTTTCAAGAAGGACTTAGCATCTGATGACAACCAGTAAGGGCCAACTTCAACAATAAGAAATCACTCCAACAACTTGCACTAGGAGTTGTTTCAGTTGAAGATTGCACCAAATTGGGCCATCTTTCTACAATTCTATGAAGATCCTTTTAGCCCAACTAGATGACAACAATTTGGAAAAGCCCAATGCACATGATCAAGGAGAATTCAAGGGTTGCCCAATTTTTCCTATTTTAATTTTAATTTTCGGATTTATTTTAGTTGAATAAGTTAAAATGTCTTTTGATCTTTCCTAAGTAGGTTTATGGGTTTTAAAGACTTTCTAAGTCATTATAGTAGCTAATGGGAATTTATTTTCTAGTTTGTGGTTATATTCTAGGTAAATGCACTAGATAAATGCATGATAGTGGAAAGTTACATCTATCTTTCAAGGTTAGCCTATAAATACCCATATAAGAATACAATATGAGATTTGAATCATGAATGAAAATTGAGTTTCCTCCATTTGTGAGAGCTTCCCTTGTGTTCTTGGGTAAAAGAACCAAATCCGATCTTATCAAGGCAACTTGTGGCGATCAAAATACATGACTTATCACTCACTTTCTCATCCATTTCTTGAGTGTGGCGTCAATATCCTTCTCTAAACCTCCTATTCAACACAACCCTTTCTCTGTTCTCATCATTTGGTATCAGAGCTAAGGATCCTAGAGTGAGTTTTTGTTTGTCTTTTTTTGTTTCTCTCGAAATCTAATCATCGTTCTTCCCAAAAATGGACATGATGGAGGAAAGACAAAGAGATTATGCCATATATATTAGAGATTTTGTAATGGATCTAGAGTATGTGAAATATCTTTATGAAAATGGTCTAAAAAAAGAAGCAAAAAGAGTGGAAAAGATAGCCTTGAGAGAAAAGATGAAATTGAAATAAAAAAGTGAAGAAAAATTGGAGTGTGTCATTGAAAAGAAAGAGGAAAAAGATTTGAGGAAAAAAGAGAAAGAAATTGAGAGCATTCCTGTGTCTTTCCAAAAGTCAATTACTCCGACTATTGTTTCTTCTTCTGCTTCTTGTGCTCATCAAGTTACTCATGTATCATTATCTCCAAGAGAAGTTTGTGAGGAAACGATAAATTCTACTTTTGAGAGCATTCAAGAGGAATTCATATTCAAAGAAAAAAAACAAGAGAGATCGAGTGCAGAAGAGATCTAGACAATTGGAAGAAAATAGTTCAAGTAATGAAGGAAAGTCTTCAAAAGATGAGGTAAAATATTTGGGAGACAAAGAGAAAGAGTTTGAAGGTATTTTTGAGAAAGAAATCATAGATTTTTACTCAAACCCTTTATTTACTTCTGGTTATTCTCTTTACTCTAACCCTTGGTTTAGTTGTGATGATTCATTGTCAAAAGAATTTTAAGAAGTGTTTTCAAAAGAAGAATCAAGAGTATTTGATAAAATTGAAATTGACTTTCAAAAGACACGAAGAGTACCTCAAGACTTGGAAGAAGTTGGTGGATCTTCTATGATTCATCAAGAACTTATAGAATTTCAAGAGGGAAATGATGGATTGAAGACAACAAAAGAAGGGAAAACACTTGAAAAGGGACTTGGGAAGTCATGGCATTCGTCTACCTTAATACCTTCTTCTAAGATGGTTTGTGTAGTCAAGTGTTGGGTTTCATCTAATTCTATTCAGTTGCCTTATATTTCTTCATTATGTCAAGAAAAGTATAAAGTGAATGAAGAAGATTTTTCCCTACGAGTGGCTGCCTTCCGTGAGCTTGACAAAGATAAATAT
Organism: Astragalus glycyphyllos; assembly: GCA_963573325.1. Taxonomy (NCBI): domain Eukaryota; kingdom Viridiplantae; phylum Streptophyta; class Magnoliopsida; order Fabales; family Fabaceae; genus Astragalus; species Astragalus glycyphyllos. The sequence goes on along the minus strand of OY754311.1, from coordinate 58,348,477 downwards.
GCATTTGAATCCAAAGGTAAAGTGGGGAAAACAAATCTTTTCAATGATCTTGCAGATTTCTGGAATGTGAAAGCTACATGTGATGATTTCTTTAGGCTTACCTTTGACCCTGGAGGGAGGTATTACAGCTAGAAATTCGAGGTCGAATTCTCTCGAAGAAGGAGGGAATGATGACAACCAATAAGGGCCAACTTTAACAATAAGAAATCACTCCAACAACTTACACTAGGAGTTGTTTCAGTTGAAGATTGCACCAAATTGGGCCATATTTCTACAATTCTATGAACATCCTTTTAGCCCAACTATATGACAACAATTTGGAAAAGCCCAATGCACATGATCAAGGAGAATTCAAGGGTTGCCCAATTTTTGCTATTTTAATTTTAATTTTCGGATTTATTTTAGTTGAATAGGTTAAAATGTCTTTTGATCTTTCCTAAGTAGGTTTATGGGTTTGGGTTTTAAAGACTTTCTAAGTCATTATAGTAGCTAATGGGAATTTATTTTCAAGTTTGTGGTTATATTCTAGGTAAATGCACTAGATAAATGCATGATAGTGGAAAGATACATCTATCTTTCAAGGTTAGCCTATAAATACCCATGTAAGACTTCAATATGAGATTTGAATCATGAATGAAAATTGAGTTTCCTCCATTTGTGAGAGCTTCCCTTGTGTTCTTGGGTAAAAGAACCAAATCCGATCTTATCAAGGCAACTTGTGGCGATCAAAATACATGACTTATCACTCACTTTCTCATCCATTTCTTGAGTGTGGCGTCAATATCCTTCTCTAAACCTCTTATTCAACACAACCCTTTCTCTGTTCTCATCAGCATCTTGCATATATATTGGTATGTTTGATGTGTTTGTTCAGTGCACCTGCAGTTGATGCACCTGCACCAAAATATAACAGTGCACCTGCACTTAAAACAGACAACAAATGCATGAAGAACCTGAAGACCATACCAATGCACCAGCACTTGATTGATGACATCATGCTTAGTCTTAAGGCACATGGGGCACATGCCAACATGCAAATTTTGGCGCCCACCATAGAAGACTTGCTTGAAGAGTCACTCACTTAGGGACATTTGGCCATTAATTATTGGACCTCCATTTGTGTCTAAGTGTGGGATTCAAATTGCTTTTGAAGATCAGAAAAGTAACCCTAGTTAACTCCTCAAGTTAACTTAATCTCCAAGGAAAACTCACTTTTTGAAGGCTATATAAAGACCCTCGCTAGTTTTAGATAGTTTTTAGTTTGTAAGAAGGTAAGGAAAGAATTGGCGAATTCTCCCTTCACTTCTACATAGAGGTAGTTTAGTGCAGGAAGTCAGTGCACCGCATTGCTTGGAATTCTCATGCAAAGAACTTCAATTTGTGTAACTTCTACCTTATTGTTTTCTTTTGTAATTTCAATCTTATCAACATGTTTTATCCAGTTTATCTTTGCCTTGCAATGCTTAATATGAGCTAAACTTATTTGGTTGAGATGTTCTAACCTTATAATGATCTTTTAAGTAAGTTATTGTGTTCGTATGTGGTGTATGCATTTTAGTTCTTGTGTAATACGTCTTTCAACACTTGTTTTAAGGTTGATCACTTAGAATAAGTAGGTTTGTAAAAGCAGACATGGTTTACAATTAAGAACTCAAGAACTAATAAGGGTGAGGGTTTTAATAAAGTCTTTGTTAACTTGTTTTAGTAAAGAAACCTTTGTTAATTCCATGCTAAGTCCTAGACATAGGATAGCATAGTACTTAGGGTGACACAGTGGGTACTTAAAAGACAGGAGTGAACCTATTTAGCATGCCTAGACATAGGATGCTTGTAATGAAACTCTGAAGACAGTGACTGAAAAGCACATTTCTGATGCAACTGCTTTCAGTGCAACTGCAACACATAAAAGTACAAAACTCTTGAAAGTGACTTATTTGGTGAAGACATCTCAACTATCATTCTCTACTGATCTCCTACATCTTTAATTGCTTAATTTCAATTCATTTATATTTTGTTTACTCATTATCATCATCCAATTTGTGAGTAGTATAGTTTACACTAATTTCTATAATTTTAAGCTACAAGAGTTAATCCAATCCCTGTGGGTTCGATCTTATTATACTACTTGTTTGTGACTGTGTATACTTGCACACTTTTTCGCACACCAGCGTCCACCAATTACATTGCTAGACGGCAATTATGGAGTGATTTAACTAACTTACAGCATGATCACTCTACTCCTTAGGGTTTCATTGGTGATTTTAATTCAGTTTTGGGTGTTCATGAGCACAGAGGTAAGGGGCTCCCTTTAGCTATTTCCTGTGATGAATTCTCATCTTGGACGAATTCAAATCAATTTATCCATATTCCTACAAGGGGATCTCAATATACTTGGTCTAATGGTAGACTTGGAAATCATTATACAGAGAAGATGCTGGATAGGTCTATATGTAATGAGGACTGACTTAATCTTTGGGATAGTGTTGATTGTTGTACTCTTACTAGAAGTATGTCAGATCATTTTCCACTTCTATTGCTTATGAAGAAGGAAACTCTTCAGAAACATTCTTCTTTTAAATTCATGAAAATGTGGGTTCAACACCTTGATTGCAAGAAGCCTATCTCCGAGACTTGGCAAAGCCCCATTGTTGGCTGCCACATGCATGTCTTATCTCAGAAACTAAAAAACTTGAAAGTCAGGTTAAAAGATTGGAATACCACTACTTTTGGTAACGTTTTCACTAATGTTAAGGAAGCTTTAGCCAACCTTGATAATATTCAGGAGCAGATTAATAATATGGGAGGCTCTGATACTTTATTCTCCCTTGAGAAAGAGGCTCCAACTAATTTGCAAATAGCTTTAAGTTATGAAGAAGCTTATTGGAAAGAGAAGTCTAGAGTTAACTAGCACAACTTTGGGGACAGGAATACTGCTTTCTTTCACAAAATGACCTAGATTAAACATGCTACCAAGAGAATTTCTGTTATGAAGGATTGGGATAGAATTCTTACAGCTGCTGCTGATATTGAGAATCATATTTGGAACAATTATCAGAATTTATTTTCGATGAACAATGACTGTCAATCTAATGGTCTTATTACGGAAGTTATTCCTTCCCTAGTTTCGGATCAGGACAACGTTATGCTCACTAATTTACCTTCTAAGGATGAGGTTAAAACTGCAGTCTTTTCGCTAAATGGGGACGGAGCTAATTTAAAATTTTAAATTATTACTAAAGTTACAGCTGACAGACTTGCTCTAATTGCTCCCAATATTATCTCTGATAATCAGCAGGGATTTGTGAAAGGTAGAAATATCTCTGACTGTATTTGCACTTCCTTTGAATCTATTAATCTGCTTCAGAAAAAAGCTTTTGGTGGTCAATTAGCCTTGAAAATTGACATCAAGAAAGCTTTTGATACTATACACTGGAAATTTTTACTTCAGGTCCTGACGGCTTTTGGTTTCAATGAAAAATTTTGTTCTTGTATAAATGTTATTCTTCACTGAGCCAAACTCTCTTTTTCTGTAAATGGCTCTGTTGTTGGTTTCTTTGGTTGCAAGAGGGGAGTAAGACAAGGAGATCGCCTGTCCCCTCTTCTTTTTTGCTTGGCTGAAGACGTTCTTAGTCGTGGCATCTCCAAACTTGTGGACGATGGTAAGCTTCAGCTCATGGTAGGCTCGAGAGATTTCTGTACGCCAAGTCATGTGTTATATGTTGATGAAATAATGATTTTTTGTCGAGCTACAATAAAGAGTATTTCTAGTTTGCTGGAACTCTTTTCCTCTTATGAGCAAGTCTCGGGCCAGGTTATCAGTAAAGAGAAGTCTAAATTTTTCACTGGCAGTATATCCCCCTCTCGTATCAACGCCATCTCAGCTTCGCTTCGGTTCTCTAAAGGATCTATCCCTTTTAATTACCTTGGCGTTCCTTTATTCAACGGAAAGCTCGTAGAATTCATCTGTTACCTATTGCAGATAGAATTAAGGCTAAGTTATCTTGTTGGAAAGGATCGTTGTTATCTATTATGGGTAGAGTGCAATTGGTAAATTCCGTCATTCTGAGCATATTGGTTTATACCTTTCGCATTTATGCTTAGCCTACTAATCTCCTCAATACTGTTGACGCCTGAATTAGAAATTTTGTGTGGTCAGGAGATGTTAATACGAGGAAAATTGTTACTGTTGCTTGGCATAAGGTTTGCAAACCCTTTCAAGAAGGTGGTCTAGGTCTAAGATTTATCAAAACAATTAATAGGGCTGGTATGTTAAAGCTTGGGTGGAATTTCATTTCTAGCAACTTACAATGGGCTATGCCTTTAAAAGCTAGGGTCTATAGAAACAATAAGCCGGTGAACTATCATGTCTCTTCTTCTATTTGGCTTGGATTTAAATCTTGTGTTTCTGTGATTCTCGAGCACTCAATTTGGAAGCTTGGAAATGGTGTTAGAATTAATTTTTGGACTGATTGTTAGCTCTCTAGGCCTATTGTGGATATCATTGGTATACCTTCTAATGTTCATAAGGATCTTAAAGCTACTCTTAGTGATTTCATAGTAAACGGTGGTTGGTCTATCCCTGCGGATTTCATTAACCACTTTCCCCAGCTTCATTCTGAAATACAGGAAATAGTTATTCCCAATGTCCCGGTGGAGGATCAATTGATGTGGGACCGCTCTAATACTGGAGATTTGACTTTCAAGGATGCTTTTCTTTTTCATAATCCTACTGGCCAGGTAGTTCCCTGGACCAAGACAATTTGGAAGAATTTTATTCCGCCTTCAAAATCATTTATTCTTTGGAGGGCTCTTCATAATAAAATGCCAACAGATGATCAACTTTGGATTAGAGGCTGCACTGTTGTTTCTAATGTAGCCTTTGTGGTAGTGATTTAGAGACTTCTCCTCACCTTTTTCTTGTCTGCCCATTTGCAAAACATATTTGGAACTGGCTCGGAGGAATCCTAAGCCTCCATATTGACGCTTCTTCTTTTCAGAGCATTTTAACTTTGCCTTCTCATGGTTGGAGCCCCCAATTGAGTGACATTGCCTCAGCTGCGATGGTAAACATTTTTTGGGCTATTTGGTATTGCAGAAATCAAGCTAGATATGATAATCATGTGATCCCCTTACATACTGCTATCAATTTAATTATTTCCAATGTGACTTTAGCAGGAAATGCCTCTAAATCTACAATGTCTTCCTCTGTTGCCGAATTTATGATTATTTAAGCCTTTAATGTCATTGGTAATTACAGAAATTCTTCGACCATCAAAGAGGTAATTTGGACCCCCTACTCCTTACATGATTAAGTGCGATACAGATGGTTCTGCTAAAGGGTGCCCTGGCCCAGCTGCTTGTGGTGGTATTTTTAGAGACCGTAGTGCTGCTATCCTTGGGTGTTTTTCTGCCTCCATAGGCAACAGTTATGCTCTGCATGCTGAACTTATTGGGGCTATCTTGGCTATAGAGATTTCTTTTGATAAAGGTTGGCAGTTCTTGTGGTTAGAGTGTGACTCTCAACTAGTTGTCTCCGCCTTTACGAACTGCAACGTTGTTCCTTGGAAGCTACGCAACAGATGGAACAATTGTTTATACTTGACTAGACAGATATATTTCGTTAGCACTCACATTTATATAGAAGGTAATGCTTATGCTGATAAGCTTGCAGGTCACGGAACTAATTCTAGTGGCTTTACTTGGTGGAACCTCATCCCAAGCTTCATTGCTGAGGACTTTTTCAGGAATAGGCTGGGTTTGCCCAACTGTAGGTTTTGTTAACTACTTTTGTCCTTCGATGGATTGGGCTCGTCTGTTGCCTCCTATTTTCGATGTGCTGCAGATGATTGTTAATGACTTTGGTGCCGACCTAGTTGGGATGAAAGTCGTTATAGTGATGCTTTTCCACACCACTATAGGATTGCTTTTATTTTTTTCCGGTTATAACAATATTTTTGCTCATGGGTTTTGTTCTAGTCCCCCCATGTTTTTTGTATATTTTCTCTTTTTTATCAATAAAATTTAGGGGGAGTACTCTTTCCTTCAAAATTACCTTCAAAAGAGTAGACTCCAATTAATAAGCAGGTATGATTTTGATAAGTACCTTCAAAAGAGTAGACTCCAATTAATTATAATGTTGTAAAGAAGTTGAACCAAAAATCTTGATAAGTACCTTAATCAAGCCAGATAAACAATGAACATCAATTCCTTGTGCCACTACACCTCTGTTTAACTTATCATGAATGAACTCTTCTCTCAAGCATGAAATTAGATCATAGAAGTTAAAACTTAAAAATGATTATAACAAATAATCCAAAACACAAACAGAACATACATCCTCAGAATACAATTGCTTTTGCAAGGTGTCAAGGATGGAAATTCCATATGATGCATTATCCTTTCCAGCTTATTCGTTTATATATATTGCAAGCATGGCTGTTAAAAGCGGTGGAATTCAATTCAGAATCATTTAAGAAAGCAAAGAACTTAACATCTCCTTACATAATATATAAGATGTCATCCAATTGCAAGCAATCAAAGTCACTGACTCCCTGTGATACACTTGCCAACCATGCAGGGTTGCTAATATTGCCCTCATCAAATTCACATATTGGGGCATTTAAATCTCCAAATATAGACTTAGCATCCTATTTCATAAAATTAAATTTTCAAAAATGAACCAAAGAATGTAGGCATAACCGTGGCATCTTATGGACTAATGCATAGTTACTTTGGTCAGAGCTATGACCTAGAAACAATGAATTAATATTCTCCATCATGCAAAAAGAACTCAAATATTAGTAATCCAATCCATGTTGCTAAGATCAAGTTAATGGTAATAATTTTACCCAAAGTAACTATAATCTATAAAGTTAAGAAAATTTATTTACCCTTGATGACTTCTTGCTGATTTGAGAAGGGCCATCCTATTGACTTCAAAGAGAATTGGAGAGATGCATCTGAATCCATTGAATGAGGGTACTTGCATGTTTATATCCTTACTCAAGTCTTTGGATCAAAGAATATACTTGTTCTTATATTTGTTATTCTCGACTGAGTTACTTCAATGCTGCCCAACAATTCAGTTACCGATTACGGTTTCAAACATATGGCAGAAGAATTGCATATTCAAACTATTCATATTCATGTTTAATTTCGTATTCACGATTTAATATTCAAACGTAGTCTTGTTTCATATGAAATCATACGCAAGAAAGATCCAACAGCAGTTCAGAAAATTAAACAGAAGGTATATCATAAAATATGTCCTTTCGTTACAAACTCAACAGAAGGTATATCATAAAATAAGTCCTTTCTGTTCAACATAAAAGTGTCTCTAATTACCTTGTTTCCATCATCCACAAAATTAACAACATTACTGGCATTCATGATGATATCTTCCCCAACTGCGCGAGCAAGAGTCCCTTGTAGAACCATTCGACTAATAACTCTAGTGACCGGAAGCTATGTATCAAATTTGACGTACCTGATAACACTAGTGTAAAATCAGGATAAGAATTGGACCTTTAAAGGCAGGCGCACAAATGCTTGACTTAAAAGACTGAAGCGGTGGCAAACTTGTAATTAAGATGAAAAAGATTGTCTGGCGCGAACCTTTTTAAGTCAGGCGCAATTTAGCGCGACTTAAAAGTTAATTTTTTTTAAAAGGTTTTACGAATTAAAGTCGTGCATAATTTACGCCTGCCTTCAAATGTTTAATGTTTTTTAAACCCTCCTCAGAGGCATTCGTACGCAAAGACGCTATCTTGGATTTCATCATTCTCTCCGTTAGCTTCCATCGTTCTCACCACCAATCTTGATTTCATCTCACTCTTTCTCACTCTTCAATCTCTCTCTTTCTTGTTCAACCTCACTCTTTCTCTTCCATCTCACTTCTTCAACAGAGAAAGAATCTTCAGAAAGTAACCTCACTCTTTCTCATCTTCTCACTCTTTCTCAGTTTCATCTTCTATAAAGGCAACCTAATTGGAACCCTACATGTCAAAAAAAAAAACCTAATTGGAACCCTAACTTTTCTTCTCTTATCGTTGGTCATCTTCTAAGTTTCATTTTGAGTGATTTTAGTGTTGTGTATACCGATTTCGTTTTGGAACCCTAACTTTTTTCTGATTTTATCATGTGTTTGTTATTAACTTAGGATTTGAACCCTATCATCAGCTTCTCCTCAACGGTATGTGCTTCCTCTTCTACTACTTCTTCGCTATCTAGCTATTCTTTACTAATTTCCTCTTGTTTCATTACACCATATCTTTTTATTGCCTTTGATTTGTGCCACATATCTGTTACAAATGTTTCAACATATGCTAGAGGTTATATTTCATACAATTAGATTCAAGATATAAGCAATTTTTTGGTCCTGGTGAGATTTAGATGAATATGTGACGTGCTTGCTGTATTGGGCTCAGCTCTTTTCTTGATAATTTTGTGCTGGATTTAGTTCTATAGGTAAAAGTTATAGACTAGAGAAAAAATAGAAGTAAAGGACAAGATATTACTTGGGGAAATTTTAATTTTGCATAGAATGGTAGTATATATGGGATACTGTCATGGAGAACTATTGTCTGTTTAGAAAGAAACACAACTAGCCTTTTTAATCAATGTCAGTGCAAAGCAAATTCACTTGCAAGCTTTATTAGGAGTTGAATTTACATTTGGGATTCTGTTTGTTTTTGAGACCAGAGGGATGAACTTAGCATTGCCTTACAATTACAAATAGAAGTAGCTTCATATTCATATTTGATATAAAGTATTGAACCTGTGGTTGCTGGTAAAAGCCTCTGTCTGTCATATTCATATTTGATAATAATATTGAATTATTAATACCAGAGGCTCATAGTTCCATCAAGTGGATAAAGGGCATAGGCTATGTTGGTATGCCATTAGGAACTAAAGATAGATGCTCACACAAACTATGTCAATAATTAGTTTCTGAGGAGTTTTCCTACTCTTTGAGGCCCTCGTTGGTTTGGGCTGAAGTGAGCTCTTGGGTCCAATTTGTGAGAGTGATTTCGGTTTTAGTAAGTTGCAGCATTATTATCCAATTTGACAATTAAGGCAATTTGTGGAAATTTAACAATTTCTTTTTCTTTTTTTATGGTTAGGTAATACACTCCTTATCAAAGTTGACTTCATATCATGTTGTGGACTCCGCCCTCACCCTCTCCTGTCTCACCATTACTCTCTTGTGCTGAAACCCTTTCAGGTATCTAGCTATGATACTTCTATATAGTTTTTCTATATAGTTTTTGTGATGCATTAAATATGGATATAGTTTTAATTTGGACAGCATGATTTTGTCCTGTAACATCTATATAGTTTTAATTACAGCATGATTCTACCTTAAAGACATGGATATAGTTTTAATTTGGACAGCATGATTTAATTTGGTAAACTCAGTCAACCATTTAATCCATTTTTCAGATTTGCTGCTATGCTTTATATATATATATATATATATATATATATATATATATATATATATATATATATTGCTCACATTGAAAATACAAAGCTTGACCAAAACTAGTCCCCTCTTGATGCTTAAAAGTTGCATGATTTTTGTTCTGAACTTGAATTTTAAGATCAAGGGTAGCATTGATTTGTAAGTTGAATATGTATAAAAGCTTGATCAAAACTAGTCCCCTCTTGCATGATTAAATACATTCATATTATTTGCACTTTATACTTGCTATTTTTTTTAAACTTCCGAAAGAGAGGTGAATATGTATATCCTCTCTTTATCTATAGGTTCAGATTCAGAATATTGTGTATGTGTATATTTATCTATAGGTCATTTTGATCATGACTATTTGTTGGGTTTACATTTTACATTAGGATCCTATAGATAAATAGACACAAACACCAACATGTATATCCTCTTTTGATCCTGACTATCGGTGCATTCAGCTCTTTCTTGATTCAAATCTGAGTTAGCAAAACCAACCAAAAGAATCAGCAACATAGAGAAGAAGAGTGCTAGATTTGTTTCCCTTTAGAATGAATAATAGCAATAGTATCACATTTTAGCCATTTTATACATGTTATTTAAATTATATTCAATTTACATGTTTGTTATTCATTTATAGGGAGCGAAACAAAAAGATGGTTATACTTGTGGCCATTATGTGATGATTAATATGATGACCATTGTCTTCGCAACTATTACTAATAATTGGAGGAAGGTAATTGAAGAAGATGGTTCACACGGGTTCACACGGGTTCGTGTTTGAAGGTTCGTCTATGGCAAGCTATGATTAGGATTCACACGGGTTCGTGTTTGAAGAAGATGGTTCGTAGTTCGATAATGGTTTGCTCTAGGCATTGTTCGAAGTAGGAAAATGTGTTCTGCGGTTCTGGTGAAGTTCGAAGAAGATGAAGTTCAAAGTTGGTGAAGTTCGAAGGTGGTGATTCTGCAGTTTGCGATTAGAAGACTTACGGTTAACTATCGAGAGAGATGGGGAAATTTGGGAGGGTGTTGAAGTCTTTTGGCGAAAAAATGGGAGAGGGGATTTGGGACCTGCCACAGAATCCTTTTAACAGCAACTTGGTTTTCTGAACCACTGCAGAATGGCATAAAACCGCCGCCGTTGACTTACTAATATGGGCGGCTCAAATAACCGTCACGTGAGCCACCCAAGATTGGCACCGCCGGTGGTTTTGCCAAAACCGCCGCAAAAGATAAGGGAAAGGGTAAGAAGAAGTACAAGTAGGTTTGGTTACCAAAGCGAGAGGTCACTGCAGATAATAGGTAATCATTCTTTGTTCAGCTAGAGGCAAGGCCAACCTTGGGCCTATGCGGCCGGTGCTACCACACAGAGCCCATCCCAAAGTGGGTTTTTTAGGGCCTCAAAAAAATTAGTTTTGTATGTATAATAGGTATATGTATATGTATATAAACTGATCAACGTAGGTAGTTTAAGTGGTGGTTCGCGATCATAAATCAGCAAGCGTGGTCGGAGTTGCTGGTTCAATTCACCCTTCAAACATTTGGTTATTTTTTTATGAAATTTTTCGCAAAATGACAAAATCAGGATTTGATCCCATAACATTGTACGAAATTCCAACATTCAATACCACTGACCCACTAATGATCTTTTTTTGACAAAAACCAGTAATGTTTGTAGGTCTCATTTCATTTTATTGTAAAAACAAATCGTAACACAAACTCTTGTGTTTTTTTAAAAGCACTGTACCAATTTTTGATACTCTTCATTCCATGGCAAAAAAACCATCTTGGGGAAAAAAAAAATTTGTTTACCAAAATAATGCACATTGTGGGTTATTTTGGTAATATATATGTAAGTGGTAATATATATGCTTCAAATTTAGTAAATAACCGAAGATTTACTAGATTTATATGATAATTGGTGCATTAATAGTCCTTTAATCTTAAGGATAGCATCCAACAAATTAATCACTGGACAATGTCCTTGCCTATATTTTATTAAATTCCAAATTCCATGGATTTGGAGATGGACTATTACAGTATCCAAGGATAAATTTAACATCCCAGTTTTAAGAAGAAATTTCTTCTATAAATGGTAAAGTAAAATGAGTACTGAAGACATCCAAATCATGGAAGCCAGAGTTGAAACAGCCATAGCTGAAGACAAAAATAATGGAGCCAATAAACCAAACTCCCAACAACTTTCAATAACCAACTTGAAAGATTATTTTCAGAAAAGGCACCCGAATGAATCAGAAGAAGAAATAATGGTTAGGACTCTAGACCATATGAAAAATCAGTTTTTCAAGACATTCCCAGTCAAAAACGAAGCTATACCGATGAAGACCAGCTCATCCCAAGGATCAATGGATTCAAATACTTTTGACTGTTTAGCAGGGGAATCCCAGGCAGAAGAGGACCCCACTCCAGAATATTTCTGGGACGCAATGATCCAATCAATGACCCATCAAGTCAAAGGGAAAGTCCAAAGTAAATTGGTGTTGACAGCCACAAAGGTGTCTGCCACCAAGCCAATAATTCACTTATTACCAAGCCAGAAATAATGCTGTCGGCCTCGTGACAAAAGCAAAATATTCGTTTTATTAAAATCTTTGTAATTTTTACTTCTGTCGTTTGCTTCATTATTGATGTGCCTATGGGGCCCACAAAGCGTACCCGGCATTAATAATGTAGTTTGTCGTCTTTTGTACCGGCTACCTAATGTAATAGTAGCTTTTTACCGGCTTAAATAGTAAGCCTTATCTTCCCTATAAAAGGGGACCTCGCTTCTTCTGTAATTAAGCTTTTAAGTTTTTAAGAATATAATCAGTTTTCTTAATTATCCTGTCTGCAATAGCTCTGCAACCTCGATCCTTCTTCCGCTGTCATACTATTGCGCTTTTTGTCATACTATTGCACTTTTTGGTATCATCGCCATTATCAAGGTAAGAATTTACATAGCTAAATTAGTGTTGTGGAAGGTTAAGGATGTAAAGAGAAAAATCTAAGTATGTAAGTTTTTCTTATAAGATAACTATCCATACAACAAGTCTTTAAGTGTTTCTAAAAACTAAGGATGTTTTTGGTGTTTTCTTAAGAAAACCTCGTATTTTTCCCGGAGGAAGGGAGTGTTATAATGAGGAATTTTCAGAAAATTTTTGCTAAAAACATTTGACATCTTTGATTTAGGAGAAATCCTTCTATCCCTGATCGGTTGATAGTCAAACTATTATGTAGTTTGCAAAGATGACTGATGAAGTGTTGTTTGTATAATAATCTTAAAAGTCCGACTTACATACTACAGATCTAACTCTGATATCCGACCAACCACAACACCCTTAGCTCCCTTACATCATGGAACCAGATGATTATGATCACCAAAATAATTTGGTAAAAAATGAAGAACTTGTCGAGTATCCAAAAAATTTGGATCAATTAAATAGATGGACCATACCATCTGTTCCTTCAAAACAGATTTATAAATTTGGTGTGTTTGATGTTATATCTCGTTTTGCTGTTAAGCAAATAGAACAAACTATTCAAGTTTCTGGGAATACTCAGACAATTTGGTTGTTAAGCAAAAAGGACTTGCTTCCTTTTAAAGATTATAATTTTATCCATATTGGATTAGTTCAAATTGCTTTTAAACCCTTAACATTGTTAGGTTTAAATTCGAGTATTATGGCTTATGTCAGAGATGGAAGGTGTAAGGATTTTAAACCTTCTTTAGCGGCTTTAATAGAAAGAAGCCTTTGCCATGGACCTGTCTATTTTGACGTGTCCCCCAATTTAAGTTTATCTTTATCTGATAAAAATTTATTAGATGCTATGCAACTAACTGTCCATACTAATGGTTATAATTTCAAACCAGGAAGTGAGATAATAGCAATATGCTACAGAATATATTATAAGGTTTTAAATACCCTAAACCCTAAGGCTAAACAAATATCCTTTCCTGGAACTACAACTTTAGTCCAGACAAACTTATTAACCTCAAACATAGCCAGTAATAGGTTAATTAAATGGGATGAAATAGATTTCCCTACAACTTGGTCTCTCCCCCAGGAAATAGACCCCGAGCCTATCTTAAATAAAGAGATAGACCAGATTATTCAAAATACTGAAGGGGATATAGAAATAAAGTTTAATCCTAAAAGGATAACTAGGATACCTAGAAGTCTATCCTCGAGACATTCAGTCAGTGAATTTTACACAACTCCTAGCGAACTAGCCAGGCCCTCAACTTCTCAGGCAAGAGAAGAACTAACCATGACACAAAATTATGTTCCCTTTGTTAAGTGGTTTATAACTTATTTTATTAATAAGATTAATAGAGAAATTCTTGTCTTACAATCAAACTCCTGGCAGACTGTGGATGGAGATAAAATAATTTCTTCTTTTCCTCCCAAACAAACCATAACTCTTGGCCAGAATGCTGAAGCCAAGGCTTTCCTTACCTTACAAAAGGTAGAACAAAACCAGGTTACCATTAGAGAGTTAAACTCCATAATTAGGTCCCAAAATTATACTAATACTTTTCTTATGTGTTTAGGGGAACAATTTGTCTGTTTGGAAAAAGACTTATTGTACCTGAAGGAGTTAGTCGAGAAGCAAATTGCTCAACAAAAGTTAATTTTAGAACAATTGGGCAGGGAAAAAGAAGCAGAAACTATTCCCATAGTTACTGAAACCCCTATTATCCAGACTCCTATATCGATAGAAGGTTTTAAAATGGATAATAATAATAATAATTAATTTACTCGTATCCTCGAACAGAAATTAAAGGATCTTCGTTTAAATGTCTTATCTCAAAGAGATACTTCAGAAAATACTTCAGAAATTTCTGAAGAAAGTGAAGATATTGGTAATATTGAGGAACTAGCTAAAATGTTTAGCAACCAAGATATTAATAAAGATATAGGGATAAACCCTATATATACTAATAAATCTTTAGAAAAATACTATTACAAAAGGCCTTCGCCACAGGATTTACTTTTTGAAGAAAATGAACCTTTTCAAAATTCCTATTCTGGAAAGTCCATTTATGAATGGAATATTGATGGTTTAAATGATAAACAAATAATAGACACAATACATAGGATGATTATGTATTCCACTGTTTGTAAACAGCATGGAAATTTCGATAGTTCCATAGCCTCATTTATAGCTACTGGTTTTGTTGGCCAATTAAGAGGCTGGTGGGATCACTATCTCACAGATATTCAAAAGAAAGAAATTCTTTCTCATAAGAAAGAAATTATAATTGAAGAAGGTACTAGCACTATTACTTCTGCCACTGGTGAAGAAGATGTTGTGTATACCTTATGTCTTTCTATCTTACAACATTTTGTAGGAACCAATATTCCCATAGGAGAGAAATTACACTCTTCTTCAAAATTTAAGATGTCACTCTTTAACCCATTTTAGATGGTATAAAGATACTTTCTTATCAAGGGTTTTTCAATTAAATAACCCCAACTCTATTCACTGGAAATCCAAATTTGTGGATGGATTACCTTATTTATTTGCTGAAAAAGTCCGTCAGTCTTTAAGAATTAAGAATGATAGCATAAATATTAACTATGCTGACCTAACTTATGGTCAAATTATTAGTAGTTGTATTAATGAAGGATTAGCTTTGTGTAATGACATAAAACTAAAAAACCAGTTGAAGAAACAGAAACTTTCTGAAAAACACCAGTTGGGTGAATTCTGCGAACAATTTGCTTTTGATATAGACAAGCCCCCGGAATTAGCAAGAAAAAGCAAAAAATAGGAAGAAATAAACCCTATAAGGATCTTAAGGGTGATTTAAGGGATTTCTATAAATCTCCCTATAAAAAGAAAAATAAAAGAAGGTTCTTTAATAGAAACAAGTCTAGAGAAAAAACCTTTCAATTAAAAGGAAAAAGAAAAGCCAAGAAGCTACATATAACCTGCCATAAGTGCAGTAAGGTTGGTCATTATGCCAATCAGTGTTGGACCAAAAAGGCCCTTAATGAGATTAAAGACGAGCAATTACGAGCTCAATTAGAAAAAGTTTTATTAGTTAATTCTGAATCAGAATTAGAATCTTCAAATGAAGATATAGGAATCATTTATGAATCCTCTTCTGATTCATCTTCTACAGACAATAATAATTGTCAATGTAATGAATTAAATTACTGGAAATCCATTGTAGATATGAATGGATTAAATGTCTTAACTGCTGAGCAAGACGAAGCCTTAAAGGCTTTGGAATTAATTTCAGATAATAATCTGAAAAGAAAGATGATAGATGTCCTTATCAAGGAGAATTCTAAAATAGAATCCCCTTTGGTCATAGAAGCACCTTATCAGATAAGTGAGGTAATGTCCAGATTCAGACAATCCCATGTTAGAGAAACCCCTGTTTCCACTATGGATTTAAAAAGAGAGATAAGTCTCTTAAAAGGTGACATTTCTCAAATCAAAAAAGATAATAATATCTTATCGCAGAGAATAACTCTGCTAGAAAACCAGGGAGAGGTAGAAAAAACCCCTTCTGATAGTGATAATAAGTATTTATCTCTTTTAGATCGCGTAACCTCACCGAAATGGTTTGTGAAAATAACTTTAGTTATTAATAAAAATTTTATTTTGGAAAATGAAATTGCTCTTATTGATAGTGGAGCGGATCTCAATTGCATTCCAGAGGGAATAATCCCCACAAAATACTTTTCAAAAACCTCTCAAGCCCTTACTCAGGCTGGAGGAGACAAACTACAAGTTAAATATAAACTTTCTAGTGCATACATTTGTAACCAAAATTGTTGTTTACCAACGTCCTTTATTCTAGTCAAAAATTTGACTAATAGGATAATATTAGGGACCCCTTTCTTGCATAATATTATGCCCATAGTTAATGTAGATCAAAAGGGTATCACTACTATTATTGATAACAAGAAAATCTTGTTTGAGTTTATCACTGATCCCATACAAGGATGTTAAATGAGGTTAAAGACATCCTTTTCAACAAAGAAAAACAATTGTGTTTTCTCAAAGATGAATTAGACTCACTTAATATAGGTGAGCAGCTTAATAAAAACGATGTTAAGAAACAAATCAGAATTATAGAGCAACAATTCCTCTCTGAAGTATGCAATGATCTACCTAATGCTTTCTGGAATAGAAAGCAACATGTTATAACTTTACCTTACCTGGATGATTTTAATGAAAGTCAGATTCCTACTAAAGCTAGGCCTGCTCAAATGAACAGAGAATATCTTGATTTATGTAAAAAGGAGATAAATTCTCTTTTAGAAAAAGGGTTAATTAGAAAATCTAAGTCCCCATGAAGTTGTACAGCGTTCTATGTCAACAAGAATGTTGAACGAGAACGAGGGGTTCCCAGGTTGGTTATAAATTACAAGCCCCTTAATAAAGTTCTAAAATGGATTAGGTACCCTATTCCAAATAAAAAGGATTTACTAGACAGGCTAAGCGATGCCTTAGTTTTTTCTAAATTCGATATGAAATCAGGCTATTGGCAGATCCAAATCAATGAAGCTGATAAATATAAAACAGCTTTCACAGTGCCCTTTGGACATTTTGAATGGAATGTTCTTCCTTTTGGGCTAAAAAATGCCCCTTCTGAGTTTCAAAATATCATGAATGATATTTTCAACCCCTATTCTGAATAAATAATAGTTTATATTGATGATGTTTTAATTTTCTCTAGATCTATAGATCAGCATATGAAACATCTAAAAACCTTCAAGGGTCTAGTAAAACATAACGGGTTGGTTATATCAGCCCCGAAGATGAAATTGTTTCAAACAAAAATCAGATTTTTAGGTCATGAAATAGACCAAGGAACAATTGTTCCTATCAACAGAAGCATAGAGTTTGCTTCAAATTTTCCCAATGATATTTCTGAAAAGAAGCAACTTCAAAGATTCATAGGAAGTTTAAATTGCATTTCAGATTATTATGGGAATTTAGCCAGGGATACAGCCATATTATATAATAGGCTTAGGAAGAATCCAGGACCATGGACAGAAAAGCACTCCCAGGCTGTCCAAAGAATTAAAAATAAGGTAAAATGTTTACCTTGTCTAAATTTAGCAAACCCTAAATATTTTAAAATTGTTGAGACTGATGCTTCAAATTTAGGCTATGGAGGTATCTTAAAACAAGTCAATCCTGAGAACTCTAAGGAAGTTCTAGTAAGATTTACTTCGGGTAAATGGAACCCGACTCAGTCGAAATACTCAACTATTAAGAAAGAAATGCTTTCTATTATAAAATGTATTTCCAAGTTTCAAGATGATTTACTAAATCAAAAATTTCTTCTCAGAATTGATTGTAGTTCTGCCAAATCAATTATTGAAAAAGATGTCAAAAATCTAGTAGCAAAACAGATCTTTGCTAGTTGGCAAGCTAAATTATCTACTTTTGAATTTGATATACAATATATAAAAGGGGAAAATAATTCCCTTGCTGACTATTTCACACGTGAATTCTTGCAGGGAGAATGACAACCCCTAATAGGGGAAGAGGACGCGGTTATGGCCGTGGCCGTGGAGGTAGGAGTAGCAATATGCTACCTTACCAAGAACCAAACATTCCTCTAATAGGGAATTGGACTACTGTCTACCATAACAGGACAAGGAATATGCAGCAATTGCCTGCACCGCCAAGGAAAGAAGATATACCTTCTTCCTCAACAAGTAAGACAACGTCTTACAAAGAGGCAGCAGTCAATGACTCTCCCCAAGAGGTAACAGAATACTTCGAAAATCCTACCACTGAAGAAATCATGTTCATTGATGATGAAGATATCAGTATGACCCCTAATGATGGGTGGTCAATTAAGACAAGATATCTCGAAAATAGAGGATATCCTGGACTTTATGGAAAATCCAGACCCAATCTTGAAATATTATTATCAGTTACTGAATCAGTAACTATTACACACCACTATCAGAACAATAACCCTGAAAGTTTCATAAACTTCAGTAAATGCCATATCAATAAGATCCTTCTACCCAGGGAATGGGGATTAAATCCAAATGGAGAAAAGGCAATAAAAATTGCTGAAGGTAAATATATTTACTTCAATTATTGGGATAAATAATGCACATTGTGGGTTATTTACTAAATTTGAAGCATATATATTACCACTTACATATATATTACCAAAATAACCCACAATGTGCATTATTTTGGTAAATAAGTTTTTTTTGTGCCCCAAAGTGGTTTTTTTGCCTCATTCCATGGCCACTATATTATATATATATATATATATATATATATATATATAAATATAGTCTTTTCATTAGTTTTCATGAATTTTATTTTAGTAAGTTAAGTTTTACATGCATGAAATTTATAGGTTGTAAATTTATAAGTTAAGTTTTAATTGAGACCGAGTCAATGGTCATGCAGTTAAACTACAGACCACTCGGTCTGACCCTTCACTGAGACGGTTATCTGTGTGGTTCTTAAAACATTTTTTTAAATCTAAGCATTAAAAAATTTGCTCAAAAAACTAAGAAGCGGTGCAATAGATGTCAAACTTGAGACATTGTTACTCTGTACGAAAAATATTTAAATGTTGTTAATTTACCCCCCGGAGAACCATCCCAAGCTCCTCCCCTCTCCTTTCATCGTTTGAAAGATAGTATACTAATATTAAAGTTGTAATGAGATTTCATTTAAATTTTAAATAAGGAGTTTGAGGTTTTGGTGATTTAATCGATAAAAATATAGTTGCGGGCCCAATTTTCAAAACTTGAATAGGGCCTCCAAACAGTTTGGGACGGCCCTGGCAAGAGGCACCTCTGGATGGATCCTCAGTGTTCAACCGCATGGCCTATCTTCACCACATATTGAAAGTGGCTAGGCTGAGCCAACCAGGAAAGCAACCCAAGAAGTTGCCTAACCTTGGGAGAATTGTCTAGGAATTAAAAAACGTCAACATGTCCTGGAGCTAAAAGACCTGACCGAAGGAACCAAAACGGTGGTCCAAACACCTCTTGCTTGGGGGCCACGACCTGTCAGACATTGGAAACATCAAGAAGACTATGTTTCCTAGACCCAACAATGAACCTTCCCGAAAAGAAATAGGAGAGTGACAATTAATTAAAGGTCACAATGTAACAAGGTATGGCTTCCCTTGAGATCTTGGTTTGAAATGACAAAGAATTGAAGGCTACCAGGATGGTTAAGCCACCGTCAACACTACCTCAGACCAATGGGTGGTAAATAAAGTGTTCAAAGAACAGATCCCCTCTAACACGCACGCAGAAGAGAAGGTTGCAAAGTCCTAGGTCAGTTCAAAAGATGAAAATTACTATGCAAATGTTTATTGCCGTCAAGGAAAAAGTTAAACAGGAGATTCCTATAGTTAAAGCGTTGGATAAGGCTTTCTCTAAACCAGCACGGGTTAGTACCCCAGTAGCGGACATGGTCAAAACACGTAAAGTCAACACCATTTTAGAAGAAAAAGAAGAGTTCAACAACATGATTGGGGTAGTTGGGATAACCAATAGCCCAGTCATTGAAGCCGTTATGAAATAGCTCTTTGTTACTCATAGTCCTCAAAAATCCCAAATCCCTCTTAGTGCAGCCAACTCAGTGAAATATAATGCTACGATGGACTCGATGCAATTGGATGACATCCCAATGGTCCTAAAACATGTTCTTGTCTTGATAGCCCAACTGGGTCACTCAATCGCATAAAAGAATTGTTCGGTTACTATATCCTACACTATATCTTTAATGAGGAAGGGGAAGGCCTTATGGTAGAGATAGATACTGTTGGAATCCTTCCTATAGAGTTTTAGGGGATTGAGGCCCAATGAGGTGGAAGGTGATGTTTTTGCCAAAGAGGCCTAGTGGGCTACCTTAGCCGAGCCATACAATCAGATAACATAAGTCATGTTGTTTGAGAAGCCAACCATGGATATCATTAAGCACCTAAAACCTTTGTATATCAAGGCTCATGTTGATAGGAAACCCTTCAACAAGGTGTTTGTTGATGGTGGTGTGGTGCTTAACATTATGTCGTTTGCTACCGTGGTGTGACTCAGCAAGAAATCAAAAGATCTAGTCCCTAATAACATGAATAATACTATCTTCAACGGACATGCCCCTCATGCCTTGGCAGTGTTAATATCCAATGTGACAATGGGATCCAAGGTCACAAGGGTTGCCTTCTTTGTCATAGAAGGAAAACCTTCCTATGTTGTTCTACTCGGCAGACATTGGATCCATGCTAGTGAATGCGACACATACTAAATCAGAAGCTGATGCTTTGGGTTGGTGACAAAGTAGAGGTCATTGAAGCTGACTAAAACCCCTTCTTAACGCCTATTGCTATATCACTCTCTTCATATAGGGCCTATTGCTAGATCTGAAGAATATGAGTAGGGAGGAGTTGAATTATGTGAACTAACCAAAGAAGGCTTCAAATACGAAACTTTGGCCGATGTACGACATGCCACCAAGTCCAATGATAAATACACCTCTTGAGTTTACAGAGATTGCTGGATCGACTCAGAATATTCCAAGTAGAATCCTCCATTAAAGATGTTGTGTTTGGTTTAGATAGCGTAGAAGATAATTCTCAAGAACATTTGCAACCGAGAGCATCGTCTAGTAGTGCTAATCACTAGTTAGTCGATCATTCTAATATGGAACTATTACAAAAAAGGTTCTCACTTATGAGGCCCAGAACCCCATGGAAGAGGTCAACCAGAGAACTGGACCAGAACCTAGGATGACACGGATCAGTGGGATTTTGAGTGTATAACAAAGGAACCGGGTGGTCGAGCAAATCAAAGTGTACAGAGGTTTCTTTTCGAGGACTACCGTGAGATGCTTGGCTTAGATAGAAAGTTGGTGGAGCATAAGTTTCCCATCATAGAAGGAAGCAAGCCCCATAAGCAACCTCCTAGAAGATTCAAATCTCGGCTGATGCCTCAAATCAAAGCTGAGGCATAGAGGTTATTCAAGGCATGATTCATTAGTATTGGCAGGTTGGTGTTCGACCACATGGCCTATCTTCACCATAGATTGCAAGTGGCTAGGCCGAGCCAACTGTTGTGGAAATTAATGTGCTAGTACACACAATTCAACAAGTAGTAAATTCAACAAGTAGTAAAGTGATAAATAGGGATCGTTCCCTCGAGGATTGAAGCTTAATATGTGCTTAATTTGGCTAACAAATTAATGAAGTAATAAAAAGTAAAGAGACAAGTTTTTGAGACCATCATTAACAATTAAAAGTAAAGAGATGTGAAAAATCAAAGTTGAGAGAAAGTTGGGATGTTTTTACTAAGTAAATCCATTAAAGTGCAATAATGATGTGTCTGATGCTGCAGCATTAGGTGTTGTCGCATCGCTAGCTGTTTTTTATTTTCCTAGGCTTTCCTGCCAAAAAGAACCGTAATCTCTTGTAATCATGATAATGATTCTTTTGATGAGCTTAATGAAATATATGTTCTTATTTATGTTCTTGTGTGGTATCTGAAATGTGTGAAAATAAATTCTTAATCTGTATGCACATATTCAGGGGTAGTAAAAATGTTTATGTCTTAGAAGGCTATAATCTTTTGCCAACGACGCCTTTCCATGGACCAGAGGTTATTGCACATAATTTCAGCTACAAATAAACGCATCTTGCCATCGTTCATCCGTGTGAGAGTACATTGAGCTCAAATCTTCCAACATTCTCAAGTGTCAAGTTTTCTCTCATCAATACTCACCCGCTACACAACTGAAGAGATTCATTCAATCTTTGAGTATGTATTATGGCTTGTGTTGTTGTATCTGTTGAAAACACCATTTGTATCAACCAAGCTCTAGAAATCCCACAAACCCAAACACTTAAAAGAAAACCTGTAGGAAAGCTTCTCAAGTAGCATGTGTTGCTGTAGAGCTTGAGAAATGAGTGCTTCTGTGATAGAAGCTGGCTAATAGATCAGAAGGATCTTATTAGGAGTGAAAATAGTAGGTAGAGCTTTGTGAATAAAACTACCAAGAGAACATTTAGCCTAGGGAGGTGGTAAAAGTTGTAAACTTTTTGATAAATAGTGGAAATACTCACAGAGAGTGAGGAGTGGATGTAGCCCTAGGTTTTGGGTGAACCACTATACATCATTGTGTTATTTACTGCTTTCTCTAAGTTGTTTTATACTGTGTGGTAAAACTCTCCTCTTGGGAAAGATTTATGAAAATTGAGAATGCAGCTAGCTGACCCTTCTCTACTAAAACTGTTTTAAATAAAACACTGTTTTCAACCCTTCTCACATCTCTCCCTAACAATTAAATACTTAGGAAAAGGTGGAATTTTCGTATCACTAGGCGCTGGCGTCCTACGGCCTACACCTGTCCTTGCTTGACACCTTGCATGCGCTAAAATTAGTGCCTCTTAACTTTCTCTCTCATCTGACGCACAAATGCAATGTTCCGGCACCTATTGCTGCAGCAATGAAATACACAAATCAAAGCACAAAAGGGGCACCAAAGTGCCAAATATCACAAAGTCAGGAATTCAACCTACACTCTTCTAAAACATGATATTTGCAACTTAATTCACTTAATTAAATGAGAACTTACAATAAATTAAACTTGAAAATTACTTAATAACTCTTATAAATAAAAGTTATCAAACCTCCAAACTTAAATCTTTGCTTGTCCTCAAGTAATGACACTTGACAAAGGCAAAAAAGAGACAACATTCAGCCAGAACAGTTGATTCACACATTTTCCAAAGATAATCATGTTGAGCTACAACTTTTAGATTTTCCACTCAATTATAAGCCTTAAGTTCATCAAGATCCCTAAACTTACCCCTACTCAAAGTGTGTGTGTGTGTGAGTGTGTGTGTGTGTGACAACTAGGTTTAGTTCATCCATTACCAAGCTTCAAAATTTCACCTAGCTAGAGAAAGAGTGACTTTCTTTTGGCAACAACGGTAAGTTTCAGTTGATCATCCTCTCCTACAGTAATTCCTTCCTCATCCACACTCCTCTCTTTTGGCACCCCAGACAGCTTCCTCTTTGTTGCAACAGATTTCGAATTCATTTTCCTTGTGGGTGTAGTAGGAGGGCTTTGCACAACATTAGGAACAAAAGTTGCTGCAGCACCAGTTGTGGCAGCATCACTTGGTAGTGTCCTAGTTTCAATTTGAGGTGGGTCAGGGATAGGTTGTAGTGCAGGCGGGGCTTGTGTTTCTGGTTGAGTGAGGCTTTGTAGTTGTAATTCTGGTGTAGGGTCAGGTGGCGAAATGTTTGTGGTTTGGGTGGTTTGTGTGGTAAGTGTGAGTGGTGGAGTTGGCATTTTCTATGTGGGATTGGTAGTAGTGTGGATAGTAGTGGTTGATTTTGGGGTTGGTGGTGGGTCCATCTAAATATCTGTATCCCAATCTGACTCATTCCCTGTCCTCTGACAATTGACACATTTCTTCACCAATTCCGGACCATCCTTAAACAAAGTGGGCCAATAATAACCAGATTGCAGCACTTTAGTTGCAGTTCTCATCCTTCCAAAGTCTCCTCCATAAGGTGCAACATGGCATTGCTGCAACACCAAATGTTGTTCTTCATCAGCCACACACCTTCCTAATAACTGGTCAGGGCATTTTTTTAGAGGAAAAATCCATCCCATAAATATTGCTTGACAGGATAAAAGAACCTCTTCCTTTGTTGGGAATTCATATCACAAGGAACCTCTTTGCTGACTAGGAAGTTGACAATGTCTGCATACCAAGGTTTTGTAGCATTAATAACGAGCAATTGTTCATCAGGAAAGCACTCCTTGATTTCTCCACTATGAGTACCTGCACTATCACCTTCCAATCTAGACAAATGGTCAAAAACTTGGTTCTCCACCCCCTTTTTATCTTTAATTTTAAGATCAAATTTTTGGAGGAGGAGAACCCATCTTATTAGCCTAGGTTTTGCATCCTTCTTAGCAATCAAATACTTAATGGCAGAGTGATTATTGAAAACAGTTACTTTTGTGCCCACTAAGTATGTTCTAAATTTATCAAATGCAAAAACCACAGCCAACAATTCTTTTTCAGTAGTAGTGTCATTTAACTGAGCATCAACAAGTGTTTTACTAGCACAATATATCGAGTGAAAAACTTTGTCGCTTCTTTGGCCAAAGACAGCTCCTATAGCATAGTTGTTAGCATCACACAGGAGCTCAAAGGGCTTGCTCTGATTTGGTGTCACAATCACAGGTGCAGTAACAAGAGCACTCTTCAGTTATTGAAATGCTTCAGCACAAGATTCATCAAAGGAAAAAGAAGTGTCATGTTGCAGCAATTGATACAAATGTTTTGAAATTTTAGAGAAGTCCTTGGTGAAGCTTCTGTAGAAGCCTGCATGACCCAGAAAACTTCAAACACCCTTCACACTGGTTGGAGGAGGCATCTTCTCAATTACCTCAACTTTGGCTTTATCAACTTCAATTCCTTTCTTAGAGATCCTATGACCCATCACAATACCCTCTTGGACCATGAAATGCTATTTCTCCCAATTCAAGACCAAATTGGTTTCTTCACATCTATTCAGAATCTCTTCCAAATTATCAAGGCACGGTTGAAATGCTCCTCAAGCACAGAGTAATCATCCATAAACACTTCCATAGATTTTTCAATGAATTTAGAAAATATTGACATCATGCATCTTTGAAATGTAACTGCTGCATTACATAACCCTAACAGAATCCTCTTAAAGGCAAAAGTACCATAAGGGAATGTAAAAGTAGTATTTTGCTGATATTCAAGTACTATGGCAATTTGATTATAGCCAGAGTAACCACCCAAAAAGCAATAGAACTCTTTACCAGCCAATCTATCAAGCATTTGGTCAATGAATGGTTAGGGGAAATGATCTTTTCTTGTGGCTTTGTGGAGTTTCCTATAATCCATACAAATCCTCCAACCAGTTACAGTTCTTGTGGGAATAAGTTCATTTTTCTAATTGGCTACCACTGTGACCCCCCTTTCATAGGAACACATTGCACATGACTTACCCATGCACTGTCAGATATAGCATACATAATGCCAACTTCAAGCCACTTGATTTTTTCTATCTGGACTTCCTCTTTCATGATGGGATTTAGCCTCCTCTTCCCTTCAATACTATTTTTTGAGTTTTCATCAAGATGATTCTATGCATGCAGATAGTATGACTAATCCCTTTGATATATTCCATTTTCCACCCAATAGCCTTTTTATGCCTCTTTAGGGATGTAATGAGATCGTGCTCCAAGCTCTTAGAGAAATCAGAAGCTATGACCACAGGCAATGTATCATTTTCCCCTAAATAGGAAAATTTAAGGTGCTTGGGCAACTCTTTAAGCTCAAGAATAGGAGGCTTCTCAATTGATGGAAAGTTTCTCTTGAGGCTTAAGTCTTCCAACTCCAGTGACTCATATTTTCTAGTCCATATCTCCTTAACGGCAACCACATCTTGTAACACACCTTCTTCCACAAGCTCTTCTTTATCAACTTCAGCAAGAACCTTAACTAGATGATCACTTTGCTTGGGGAAGTGTTTTTGAACAACAAAATCAAGGGAGACAACAAAAGAGACTCCTCAGTTCCTTGATCAGGAAACTTGAGAGCATTCATCACATTAAATTTTATTTATTGATCATTGACTCTCATAGTCAATTCTCCCTTCTGCACATCAATTGGAGTCTTATTAGTTGCTAAGAAAGGTCTTCCAAGAATAATAGGTACCTTTTTGTCAGCATCAAAGTCAAGGACGACAAAGTCAGCAGGAAGCACAAACTTGTCTACCTTTATCAGAACATCTTCCACGATCCCCTCAGGATAAGCAATGGACCTATCTACAAGCTGAAGAGTGACAGTAGTAGGTCTAGAACCTCCTATATCAAGCTAAGTGAGAACAGATTTAGGCATCAAATTGATGCTTGCACCCAAATCACATAGAGCTCTGCTGTATAGGATTACCCAGTGGAACAACGAATAGTGAAATAGTCTGGATCCTTTTGTTTGGAAGCTTGCTCTGCATAATCATACTACACTCCACTCTCATAGCCACTGTTTCAAATTCTCCTAATCTCCTCCTTTTGGTGAGCACGTCTTTCATAAATTTTGCATAATTAGGCATTTGTTGAAGTGCCTCAACCAAACGAACGTTGATGTGAAGTTGTTTTAGCACCTCTAAAAGTTTTCCAAATTGCTTGTCTTGCAGAGCCTTCTCCAATCTTTGAGGAAAGGGAGGACATGAAACAGCTTGATCATCAACAGGTGATTCTACTAGTGTAGCATCAGACGCTGCAGCATCTGCTGCGACAGCATCTGTTGCATTCTTTTTTTTTTCATTTTTTAATTTTTTTTTTCTTTTAGTACC
The DNA here is from genome assembly GCA_963573325.1 of Astragalus glycyphyllos. NCBI lineage: Eukaryota > Viridiplantae > Streptophyta > Magnoliopsida > Fabales > Fabaceae > Astragalus > Astragalus glycyphyllos. The sequence continues at coordinate 58,321,651 of OY754311.1, read as the reverse complement.
ATCACTTGCATCAATTGATGGCCCATTGAAATCCTTGCCACTCCTCAAAGATATAGCTTTGCAAATCTCTTTCCCTTTTGAAGTTGAAGGTTCAGTAGTGGATAGCAATGACCCACTAGGTCTTTGGGTAAGAGTAGTACCTATTTGACCAATTTGATTCTTGAAGTTCTTGATAGCAGCCCCTTGAGTTTGGTATTGAGTCTTAGTTTCATTCATGAAAGCTTTAACCATAGCTTCCATAGTATTAGTTTTGTAGGAGCTGCAGCAGGTGCTGCATTATTACTCCAATTGAAATTTGGATGATTCTTCCACCCAAGATTGTAGGTACTTGAATATGGTTTGTTATTTTTATTGCATCCCACGTAGTTGACTGAAATAAGGTTGGCAGGACATTCCTCATATAGGTGACTTCCTGCACAATAGATACAACAAGTAGAACCTGCTGGAGCTTACTCAATTGTTGCTGCTGTAGCTTCAGATTTTGCTTCAGTTGCTGCAGCAATTGTTGCTGCAGAGTTGGGTGTACTCATGTTTTGTATCATATTGGTAAGAGTTGCAACTTAAGCAGATAAGGCGGTGACTTCACTCACTTGATGCATATAAACAACTTTTTTTAAGCACTAACCCTTGCTGTTGGCCATTGGTAGCTGTTTACAACAATAGTTTCAATGAGATCATAAGCGTCTTGATAAGAACCATTGAGCAACACTCCTTCAGATGAGGCATCAAGCATATCTCTAGTTGAGGATCCAAACCATTATAAAAAGTTTCCATTTGAACAACAACAGGCAGACCATTATGAAGACCTTTCCTAAGCAACTCTTTAAATCTTTCCCATGCTTCAAACGAGGTTTCAAATTCTGTTTCTCCAAAAGATGTAATTTCAGTTCTCATCCTGACATTTTTGATTGGTGGGAAATATTTTGTCATGAATTTTTCTCCCATCTCGTTCGAAGTAGTGATTAAGTTTAAAAGCATCATCAGTAACACCAGGGAGTATGAAATTACTGCAAACTTCTACAAATTATTTTAAATGCAAATGTGGGTCCTAAGTGGGTCCTCCACCAAATCGCCCAATTGTATGAAGCATTTGTCCAACTTCAGGCCTTACTATTCTAGTTTTGCATAGAGTGATGGTCAAAAACAGCATAATCCCTCATAGGTCTGTCTCTGTCATTAGCCATGCCTATGACTGTTTGGTTAATGAGTTGTTGCCTATGAAATGGCTCATGTGGTTCTGGACTAGCTATTCTTACATTACCATGTTGAGAATTCTGTGGAGATCTTGGTTGGGTCCCACCATGTTGGTATCCTTGTGGAGATGCCATAACAACAGCTCTACCCAAATCAATAAGTCCTGAATTACCCTAATCTCTTCTCAAGCTTCTAAATAGTCTTTCTATCTCAAGATGCAATTGAAATTATGGTGAACTACGTCTGTGCATATTTTGGTTAAAAACAAAAATCACTAACATGCTAACTAATTATACAGTCTATTAAACTATTCAATCCCCGTCAACGACGCCAAAAATCTGTTGTGGAAATTAATATGCAAGTATACACAGTCCAACAAGTAGTAAAGTGAAATAGAGATCGTTCCCATGAGGATGGAAGCTTAATATGTGCTTAATTTAGCTAACAAATTAGTGAAGTAATAAAAAGTAAAGAGATGTGAAAAATCAGAGTTGAGAGCAAGTAGGGATGCCTTTACTAAGTAAATCCATTAAAGTGGAAGAATGACGTGTCTGATGCTGCAACATTAGGTGCTATCGCATCCGTTTAGATTCTTTCAAATACTTTTCCAAAGGGTTTCATTAATGGAGCTTATGTCTAAGCCGTAAATAAGTTCACCTTAGGCTGTTTACGCACCCATAGTGTTCACCTTACGGATTTTTCCCTCCTAGGTCTAGGTTTTAACCAAGGAGTATTAAAATGTCTTTTAATACCCTCAATCCATATTATCTTTTGAGATCTATTCATAAACCTTTTCAAAATTCATAAATGCTACTTAGAATTAGTTGGCCATTCCCAATTTAAGATGAAAATATTAACCCACAAAAGATAAACGCGTAAACATCAAATACACTTCATTAAATGCATTAAAACATCATTACATAGATATTAGCATCCCAAAGATAGCTATCCTTTAAGTATATTCAGGTCTTGTAGTTGCTGCAGCAATACTCTCAGCAATGGTGTTCCAATGTGGTAGTTTGAGGTAGCCTTGGTACAAAAAGGGAGGAAAGCTATTTGGAGGCACCTTAAATAGTCTTAGGGTACATGATCCAAGAAAAACCCTAATTTTGAGGAACCATTTGTCCTCATGCGTGCCCAATAGTACATGTGCCAAACAAATCGGTGGAATATTCGCATCACTAGGCGCTGGCGTCCTTTGGCCTGCACATGTCCTTGCCAGACAGCTTGCACGGGCTAAAATCAGCGCCTCTTAGCTTTCTCTCTCATCTGACGCACAAATGTAATGTTGCTGCACCTATCGCTGCAACAATGAAACACATAAATCAAAGCACCCAAGGGAAACCAAAGTTCCAAATATCACTAAGACAGAAATTCAACCTACACACTTCTAAAATATGATATTTTCAACGTAGTTCCTTTAATTAAATGAGAACTTACAGTGAATTAGGCTTGAGAATACCTTAATAACTCGGAAAAATAAGAGTTATCACCAACCAGGGAAGCAACTCAAGAAGTTGCTAAACCTTGGAGACTTGTCCAGGACTTAAGAGACATCCACATGATTATGAAGAGTTCTGAAGCTAAAACACCTTCGCCTAAGTAACCAAAATTTGTTGAGGCAAAATCCCTAATTAGTTTTGATGATTAACAAACTTCAAATGTGAGAAGCTTAAGTTATCAGATTTCATATGCTACTAATGCTTCTTCTTGAGTGAACAATAAGTACAGGAACAATAAAGCTAATCTCAAAAAGGTATATGCTTATGAGAAGCATCTTAGTTAAAAAGACTTAAAATAAAGTTGCTCACAATGTCTTAAAGAAGAAACCTTCTCTTGACAAGATCACAAGTCAGACACAAATGGGTATACTTAAGAAAGATCATCATGAGTAGCATCATCTCAATATGTGGCAACATGAGAAGGGTAATCAGAAGGATCAACCTAAGAAGCATTTATTACAAAACCAACATGAGAAAGGCTCTCAGAAGAGTAGAGATGAGAAGCATCATGACAAGAAGAGGCAAAGTTCAGAAGGGTCATGATGAGAAATGACAAGTTGAGAAGCATCATGAAAGAAAAGTCAAGCTCGGAAGGGTCATGATGAGAAAAGTCAAGTTGAGAAGTATCACTTCATAAAATATCTTCATAAGAAGCCTCAACTTGAGAAGCATCATCTCTCTGAGAAGAGTCAAAACTAAGAAGAGGCATGACAACTGGAAACAGCTGTTTCCTGCAGAAAAGCAGAAACCCAGCTGTCTTAAAACAAACAGCCTCTCAACGGCTATAAAACTTTGCCAACGATTCTTTTTTATGGACCATAGGTTATTACACATAAACTCGACTATAAATAAACTCTCCTGGCCATCGTTGATCCATGTGAAAGTACATTGAGCTCAAATCTTCCAACCTTCTCAAAAGTCAGGTCTTCTCTCATCCATACTCAGCTGCTACACAACTAAAGGGATTCATTCGATCTCTGAGTATGTATTAATGCTCGTGTTGTTGTATCTGCTGAATACTCCATTTTGTATCAACCAAGCTCTAGAAATCCCACAAACCCAAACACTAAACAGAAAACCTGTAGGAAACCTTCTCAAGTAGCATGTGTTGCTGTAGGGCTTGAGAAGTCAGTGCTTCTGTGATAGAAGCTGTCTAATAGATCTGAAGGATCCTATTAAGGGTGTAAACAGTAGCACTAGTGCAAAATTGACATTAAAAAGCACCATTTAGCATCAGTTGTTTGAACACCCGATGCTAAATGTAGGGGCGGTGGCAATTTTGTAAATAAATACAAGTTTTTTCAATTTTTGAGCCAACATTTAGCATCGATTGTTTAAACAACCGATGTTAAAGATATTTGCATCAGGCATTTAGCATCGGTTGTTTTAAACACTCGATGTTAAAAGTCCCGTTTTATTTTTTTTCCCATTTTTCCCATCCAATACACTCTCGCGTTCCAACTCTTTCAATACTCTCTGAAACTCTCATTCTCTGAACCCGTTTGTCCTCTCTCACTCTCTGAAGGCTCCATCTTCCTCGTCGTGACCTTCATCTTCCTCTTTGAACGTACGTACACTCTCGCTCTCTTACTGTCTGAACGTCCATCTTCCGTCGCCGTCTTCGAAACCGTAAGTTTTCATCTTTGAAATCCAAACAAATCTTAGGTCAGCACAGCCTTCGGGAATTTTTCGTCGCACCTTTTTCTGGGTTGATTTATTGCTTCTATTTTGTTCTGAAACCCTAATTTTTCACTAATTTTTCTGATTCGTCATTTTTTGAATGTTAGGGTTGGACTTAAGTCTCTTCTTGTGGTTGTTAAGGTTTTGTATAAAGAAGGACTTCAAGGATATCAAGAGTGACTTGTGCGTGCGTCTTCGCTTTTGATTTTGATTATGATTTTTTGTGTTTTGTGGTGATTTGTTGTGTTTCCTTTGCAGGCGACAGTTGTTCGTGTGAAAGCTGAGAGTGAGGATTATGAGTTGAAGTAAGTTAGGGATATGGCTGCTGCCAAAAAGAGATAGGAAACTCTGGTATTTCAATTCATTTGAACTTACTTTTTTTGATAAAAACAATCTTGATTTCAGTGTTTATGTGGTCTATAATTGAAATGCGAAGTGAACAGTTTTTTGTTGAATTGATTTTTCATATTCTTAGTGTTCATTAGTACTTAGTAGTGTACTATACATTGTTTGGGATTTCTCAACAGCTTGGGATAGAGCATGTATAATCTAGAGTGCTTGTTAATGTAGGATGTGTTTTTCCTATGATTAACCCCCCTTTTAGATTGCTATTTTGATTTACATAAGGACCTCAGGATTTTAATGAGGTCTACTTGTTTATTTTTAGATCAGGGATGGAGAAGTTAAAGTTCTCACCCCAAGGGATGCAGGGTATGCAGTTTAACTTTCGAACAAGCCCCTTCTTGATGTTCGCCCCTCAAATGAACCCAACAAGGTTTCTCCAATGATGCAGCTCTTGCTTTTGTATACCCTAGCCAATATATAGCACATATAATATTGACATTTTAAACATGTTTATTGTTATGGTAAGATGTTCTATACCTAGCAGTGCTGGGCTGACTGCGTCGGTGGTCTCTTGCGATATGGCTTGATGTCAACGAGCGCCCGGGAGGGGGACCAGCGAAGCCACTCTGACGCCCAAGTTAGTATTGAGAGTAGGTGAGTGATTTAGCAAGGAATGAGAGTGTACCTAATTATGGCAATATGAGTTGGTATTTATAGGGAAGCGTGCCCATTGTGAGTCGTTGGATCGAGTGAGTTGATCTGAGCCCTTCAAATATTTAGGTTAGTTGGGCCTTGTAGATAGTGGATATGGACCACGCTAATTGGGCCAATCATTGTTGAATTGCTGAATGGGACTCTTGGCCCAGTCCAGAACATAAGATATTTATGAAGCCAATTGATATTGGTAGCTGTTGAAAGCATCAGATTGGCACCTCCCTTACATCTGTTTTTATTCAACTTTCATAATACTAGTTCTTATTGTTAATAAGTAATCTAACTCTTTTACTTTTGAAGGCATGGGTGAGAGGTTCAACATGGATACCAATATTTGATGTTGATGTTACACTCGATGTTGGAACCATTCCTAGAGAAATCACAATTCTCGCAATGGGTACGAAAAGATTCATTTTGGCTCTCTCATTACACATTTTTACCTTAATTATTTTGTTATATGTACTGCATTTATACAATAAACCACTAATTTTCATTAAAATTAAAAATCTATAACATTTGACTTGATGTTGTGAGCACGAGGTTGGTGGAGTGGCATGCCTACCCTGTCTTATGATAGGTATTTTAAACTAACATTTGTTCTCTGACTCTTGTCTTTCATTGCAATGTTGCCTCGGGATTCTCTTGTTAGCATTTGAGTCACCATCTTGGTAAGCTCTTATTCTCCTCGCACTTGATCTGTTTTTTCAATAAGCTAATTGACGTGCTCTTACAAATAATAAAGTTCATATACAACAAGAGTTCATTTGCTAGAATTGAGCTACTACTTGTCAAATTAACAGATGGGATCTGAATTTATGTTGAAGATTGTGTCTTCGACTACTTACTTAACGATACGTAGATTCGGCTACTTGAAGGCCACAAGATCCCACCTCATGAGGAGCTAAATGGAAATAAATATTTCAAGTGGCTTAATTCTTATAACCATGCCACATCCAATTGCATCGTGTTTCAACGAGCTATTCAAAGGGCTATTAAGGAAGGAAGTATCAAGTTAGCTTACTCGAGTGTGCCTGAAATTACAGTTGACACTGTCCCTTTCCCTGCAATGGGCATTAACATGGTATCCTTCTTAGGGGTCGATAAGGGAAAGGAAAAAAGAAGTATGTATGTGATGTGAGCCCACATGCATGGCAAACCTACTCATAAGGGCTTGGATTGAAGTCACAAGTATCAAGACCCATAAGACCAAAAAGAGATTCAATACTCAGAATATATTTTAGTGTGTCTACCTTGATAATTGACAATGACACACTCAAGGTGACTAAGGTTACTTTGGGAAATTCCTAGCCATCCCAAACTCTAGGGTTTTCTATTTCCCTGTAATTGTTTACAATAAAACTAGGATTTCATTTATAGTGTAATTTGCTTTTTGATTTGAGCTTTGTTGGCGATAGTGAAGTCAATGAGTGTCACAAGGAAGGGGGGTTGGAATTGTTTTTAAAAATTAACCTGAAACGACATAAACAGCTTCACAAGTATTGTTAGACAATGTGTGTCTAAATGCAAAGTTGAGAAGGGTGAGTGAAAACAATCTTCTGAAATATGATAGTGAGTAGAGAATGAATCTGTCTTCTCAACTATGTTTTTGAGTTGAGAAGGGCCAGTTGAAACAGTCTTCTCAACTGTGACAGTGAGAAGAGAAGAGTGAGATGAAACTGTCTTCTCAACTATGTTTCTGAGTTGAGAAGGGTCAGTTAGTTTTTTCTTCTCAAAACAACTATCAATAAAGAGAATGAGATGATTTTCAAAATAGCTTTTCCAAATATTTGAAAATCTTATATTAAGTGTGAAGTACTTAAGAATAGTGTTTTAAGTTTACCACTTTGGAAACTCTGAGAAGGGTTGTAAAAATAGTGTTTTTAGAAAAACTGTGTGTAGTTGAGAAGGGTCAGCAAAAGCTGTTTTCTCAGTTTTTCAAAAACCTTCTCCAGATGGAGAGTTTTAATCACAGTGTAAAACAACTTAGAAAAGCAGTAAATAACACAATGATGTATAGTTGTTCACCCAAAAACCTGGGCTACATCCACTCCTAACACCCCGTGAGTATTTTCACTATTTTCCAAATAGTTACAACTTTACAACCAACCTAGCTTAAAGTTCTCATGGTAGTTTTCTTAACACAGCTCTACCTACTGTTTCTCACACCTCATAAGATCCTTCTGATCTATTAGGTAGCTTCTAACACAGAGGCAACTCACTTCTCAAGCCCTACAACAAAACATGCTACTTGAGAAGGTTTCTTAGAGGCTTTTCTTTAACCATAGCAACACCATGCTATTTGAGAGGACTTACAACAGGTTTTTTACACTTTCTAGTTTGGGGTATTTTTGTGGGATTACAAGAGCTTGGTTTAAACAAGGTAGATTCAACTGAATCCTAAAACAACAAGCTGAAATACATACTCAGAAAATAGAATCCCTAGATTAAAGCATGACTTGAGTTTGGGTGAGAGAACTACTTGAGAAGGATGGGAAGAATTTGATTTCTCTCTCACTAAGAACTTCAGCAATGATCCATGGTGGTATTTATAGCCATTGAGGCTGAAGAATATGTGTATCAACCATTGGTTAATCATTTATAGTCGTTGGAGTGGTTTCCCAAGTAAATATAGCCGTTGAGAAGGGTGGTCAGAAAGTACAACAGTTGTTTCTGCACTTTCTGCAGAATATAGCCGTTGAGAAGGGTGGCCAGTTGTTTCTGCACTTTCTGCAAAAGATAGCAAACTACAGCTGTCATGACTCTTCTCTTCTTTGAATCTTCTCAACTTTGAGTCTTCTCAATTTGATACTTCTCAAGTTGATGCTTCTCAAGTTGACTCTTCTCATAATGACCCTTTTGATCTTGACCCTTCTTGTCATGATGCTTCTCAACTAGATTGTGAATCTTCTCATGTTGACTCTTCTCATGACTCTTCTCATGTTGACTCTTTTCATGATGACTCTTCTCGTGATGATTCTTCTTATGATGACTTTTCTCAGGATGAATGTTCTCATCACGACTCTTCTCATGTTGATTCTTCTTATCCATATTGACTCTTCTCATAATGAGTCTTCTCAGGTTAACCCTTCTTAACTAATGACCTTTCTCTTTTATTCCAAGGGTGTTTTTCATTGTTGTTTCTATCAACATTCTTATGGCTTCTTTGTCTTGTCATTGCTTCAAGTCTTTTCAACACTTATGCTTCTTAAAAGCAAATTATCTTCTTGAGAGTAGCTAACATATCCTGTTCTTAAATTTCACTCAAGAAGAAACATTAGTAGCATATGAAATCAGATAACTTAAGCTTCTCACATGTGAAGTTTGTTAACCATCAAAAGTCAACCGGGATTTTGCCTCAACAATCTCCACTTTTTTGATGTTTGACCAACTCTAGAGAGATGGATTAAGTTTTCTAATTGTTTTAAAATTTTCTAAGGCATTAACAATTAACTCCCCCTGAGAATTTGCATATATGATTGTTAATTAATTTAAACACATTTCAGATACCAAATAAGAACATGTATTTCATTCAGCTCATAAAAAAATATCATTGACATGATTACTAGAGTTATGTTCTTAGTATAAACCTAGAAAATAAAAACAAAAGAGAAGCATATACTTTTCAACAAAGTAGTTTCTAGGAACACGGATTTGTTTAAGCATATACCACACAAAAATATGTCTTATGCCCTAAACTTAATCTGTTTTAAGCCCTAAACTTAATCTACTCTTCTCCCCCTTTTGACACACGTCAGAAAGGGTTGGGGAGACAGAGATATGAAGCAGACTTTGGAATATCTGGAAACAAAGGAAAGGGACCAAATTCTGGAGTTTGAAAGAGTTGTAGCAAGTGTGGTCATACCTTGTTACAGAATCCAGTTCTGATACTGCTTATTTCAAACAGCTTGGGCTCTTTAACCTTGTTGAAGAATTACTTTTCCTTCTAGCACATTCTTCAACAATGCTTTCATCCTTCTCATCATCTTTTCCATTTTGGACATGCGAGATAAAAGAGTCTCCAGGTTTAGTTGGACTCTTATCCTTTGGTTCCTCAGTAACCTTCTCATGAGCCACACCAGAAGGTTGACTCATATTATAGTATGAGGAATCAAGAGACCCAAACATAGATGGCATGTCAAATGGGAGAGATTTGATGTTATGGAAAGGCATTTATGGCTGAGATGAGTCATTTATTGGGGATATGTTCAAGTTAAGATACTGGTTTATATTGGAAGAGGTGATGGTGTTACCAGTTTTGAGTGGTGGGGGAATTTCTTGCTCCAGGTTGATTGCAGCTAAGAGATGCTCTAAGTTATAGGAAGTGGTGCTAGACACAATTGGGATAGGTGATGGATCTTGACCAGGTGTTGTGGCTAAAGGGTAGTGTTACGATTGGAGAGAAGGGTAGAAGAGTTGGGATTTTTTCAAATCAAAGTGGGGTTTGAACAAGTGGTGAGGAATTAGTTTCTTGGTAAAACTCCCCCTGAGGTGATGCTGGGATGGGTTGAGTCATTGGTTCAGGTATGACAGCACCATCACCTTGCTCTTCTTCAGCAGAAGCATCCTTCTCTGCAACTGCTTGAACCTTCTTTGGTTCTTCTTCAGCTTCTTAAATGGGTTCTTTTATGGCTTCATTTCCAATTCCTTCACAATGGTGTAGTTTTTGGAAGCAACTTAGTCTTATCAGAACCATTCTCACCAGAAGAATTGAGGTGGAGTTCCTCAGTCTTCTCTCCTATTCCTTCTTCACCAGCAACCTTCTCTGGTGTTTTGAGTCCTTCTTCCTCAACAATTTCATTAGAAGATTCTTTCAACCATTGGCACTAGATTGCTTGTGGCTTCTTGATCATTTATTTTCCAAATTCTCCTTTCATTGGTCCTTATGTACTCAAAGGTACTACTTTAATGAATTTGGAGGATGAGGAGGATGTTCTAGAGCATTCTTGTTTATCAGTTAGGGTTTTCCCATCATCAGAATCTTCTGATGCATCTTTCTCTAAAGATAGACCCTTCTCTTGAGAGATTCTTTCTTCCTCTGAAGCACTCTTCTCTACAGAGGCATTTTTCTCAACACTTTCTTCTTTGTCCTGAACCTTCTCAAGACCATGCTGTTGTTCTTCTTGATCCTTCTCAGGGTCAATGTCCATCTGGTGACCTTTCTTTAGTTCATCATCCTTCCCTTGAACCTTCTATGGGTCATTTCTCCTCTTGCTTTTCTTCTCCCTTCTTGCACAGCAAGCTTTTCTTCAACATTTCCTTCTCCAGACACATCAGACAACCTTCTTGTCTCGTCTTACTTCTTCGTCTTTCCTTTCTTCTTCTCTATTGGTATAGAAGTCTCTATTGTAACACCCCCCTTTTACTATTACAATTAAATAGACAATTGTCAGAGTCACCTCGAAGGGCGCTACATTTTTCACCATTTTAAAAAGAAATCACCAAGCAGCGGAAATATTAACCAGTTTAAACATCTCCAGAATTAACAATTAAAGACATCTCCAAAATTAATTAAAACAATTTCCAATAACTAAAATAATAGTTCAAAACGATAACTAACGACTCCCCGGTGCTACATATCAGAGCTGACACAGACCCAAACGAGAGAGGAAGCAAAACCTAGCAATTCCTCCACGAGCACTAGCGATCACCTGCAGCGTTGCCGCATGAGAGCAACATTCCAAGCAGAAGGGGTGAGTCTAACAGAGATAATAAGCAGATGATAAAAATATGCTAGCATCAGGTAACTACAGCAACACAATACAATTACACCATATCACAGCACCAGATACCAAAGGAAAAATCCATTTGACAGTGAACCACCAAAATTATAACATTCATAGACAATGGGATGATCTGCAACCCCTCCAGTGGGCATATGCATGCGGTACCGATCACCAAAATGAGCCACGACGGGCATATCACCAATAAACACCAGAGGCAGAGCCTATATCACCAAAACATGCATATGACAATGCGACACCATGATTATGCACCAACTCACCATAACAAGTATTTAAAATAAATACTATATCACCAGAATCAAAACAAATGATTTCACCAAAAATAGCACCAAGTTGTAGCATCACAGCTACCACTAAACTCTCCTGAGCATACCAGCACCGCGCCTGAAATATTAACACCAGACGGCTCCACAACGCGGACATAACGCACGCACACCACGCACAAGACTGGCGCACAGCGCCTAGGCACATCGCACCTACTTCAGCGAATTAATTAAAATAGCAAACGACATCGGATTTCAACAAATAAATACTTGTTGGAAAGCCCTATGGGTCTGGTTATCATCCCTAAGTTCAGTTTTTGAAGGAGAGTGTCCAATAGGTACAGTTTTCGAAAAGCACACAGGCTAGTTGCAAAAGAGGACAGTTTCTGTCCTTCAAATTCAAGCAATTCCAAAGTGACCAAAACTCAATCAAATTGCATGAAACTCGTGCATAAACTGGGGCAAATTTTGTCTAGTTTTCAAAGAAATTGGATTCGTTCGAAAAGGAGTTCTTTTGAAAACGTGGTAACCAAAACACTGACCCTGTGTCCAGATTGTTTCCAGAATCTTACTCTAACTTGTGGAATTCATATCTCGAGCTACACAACTCTAAATGCAACCAAACCAGTGCCAAATTAACAAGCATTAAGTCTATTTTCCAGAAAAATAAACCACATAATTTTTCGGTCAATACAACGTTCCCAGTCACCGAAATACCGAATCTATACCCAAGTCGTTTCCAGAATTTTAACCTAACTTGTATCGCCTATAACTCGAGCTATACAACTCCGAATTTAACGAACCCAGTGCCAAAACGACCGGCGTTAAGTCTATTTTCAAAAACAATCAACCTCATAATTTTTGGATCAACCAAACAGCTCCAGTTTTAGAAAAACCGAACCTGTGTCCAGAATTGCTAAATTGCCAAACACCAAACCCTAACGGCAAAGACACAGCAACCACCACAACAAAAACGACAATTCGACAACGCGACAACAACAATCAACCACGCACAGCAACAACAAAAACACGAACAATAACAACACCATCATCGTGATACAACAATCACGCAACAACAAATAACGAAACAAATCACAATAACGTGCAATAATCATCAAAGCACCAATCTCAACGAAAACACGATATGCAACAACACGAACAATTCAACAAAACCCTAGACTACCCACACATAATTATCATCGACCCATTATCAAGGTTAAGCCCACCCTTACCTCGAATAACGTAAGCTCCGGAACACGACGAACGAGACACGAACAAAACCACAGCAACACGAACGATCTCCTTTTGAAATTCTTCGCGAAACCCTCCTCTTCTCTCCCTCTTTGCGCCGCGTGCTCTCTCACTCTCACTTTCGTTTTTCTTTTGCTTGCTGCGAATGAGGGTTTGGCTTAAACCCCCAGGGTTTAAGTTGGGGGCTCAGTAAACACTGGGCTCTCTACGTCACCACCTCCTTTACTCGTTTCACCTCCTACGCATATAAAATATTAACCTTTTAATTTATCTATATCCCGCCTCCAAATTATTTTAATAATTCAATCAACTATTTTAATTAAATTATTTCCAGGGTGCTACATTGTTTTAATTAATTTTGGAGATGTCTTTAATTGTTAATTCTGGAGATGTTTAAACTGGTTAATATTTCCGCTGCTTGGTGATTTCTTTTTAAAATGGTGAAAAATGTAGCGCCCTTCGAGGTGACTCTGATAATTGTCTATTTAATTGTAATAGTAAAAGGGGGGTGTTACATTAGTGGTATCAGAGCAGTTCGGTCTGTCCGGCCAAGTTGTCGAGTCGTCGAGTCGAGTAACACTTGAGTAATTGTTACTCGTTTCTGATTATAGTTTCTGTTGCAGTGTTAGGTTGAGATGGCAGGACGGAACGATGCTGCACTCGCTGCTGCTTTGCAGGCTGTGGCTCAAGCTGTGGAGAATAACCCAGGCGCTGCTGGTGGTGCTGGGTCGCGCAGTTTGGCTACGTTTCAGAGGGAGAATCCTCCTACCTTTAAGGGCAAGTATAACCCTGATGGTGCTTTGGCGTGGCTGAAAGAGATGGAGAGAATCTTTCGTGTTATGGATTGCTCTGAGGCGCAGAAAGTCAGGTATGGTACTCATATGCTGGCAGAGGAGGCTGATGACTGGTGGTTGGAGGTGAGGCAGAGGTTGGCGACTGTGAATGAAGAGGTCACTTGGGCTGTGTTCAGCAGAGAATTTCTGAGAAAGTATTATCCTGAAGATGTCCGTGGGAAGAAAGAGATTGAGTTTCTGGAGCTGAAGCAGGGTATATGTCGGTGACTGAGTATGCTGCCAAGTTCATTAAATTGGCGAAGTTCTATCCACATTATGGTGAGGCTGGTGCTGAATTCTCCAAATGCATCAAGTTTGAAAATGGGTTGCGGGCTGATATCAAGAAGGCGATAGGGTATCAGAAAATTCGGGTGTTCTCGGAGTTGATTGACAGCTGCAGAATCTTCGAGGAAGACAGTAATGCTCATTCTAGAGTCATGAGGGATAGGCAGAAGAATTTCTCGAGTCGTGGGAAGCCGTATGAGGTTCCAGCTGGTAAGGGCAATCAGAGAACTGCTGTGGGTAAGAGACCTAGTGGGGGAGATGCTGCTGCTAGTGTGGTATGTTACAAGTGTGGTAAACCCGGTCATAAGCGTCCCGACTGTCCAGGTGATGTGAAGAAGTGCTACAAGTGTGGTAAAGAGGGTCATATGGCGTCTAGCTGTGATCGAAAGGATGTGTTATGCTACAACTGTGGTGAGGGTGGTCATATCAGCACTCAGTGTCCTAAACCGAAGAAAGAAAGTTCCGTTGGGAAGGTGTTCGCTCTGGCAGGGTCAGATGTAGTGAATGAGATCAGAGGTACATGCTATATTAATAATTCTCCTCTTATTTCTATTATTGATACTGGTGCTACCCATTGTTTTATTGCTACTGCATGTGTTGAGAAATTAGATCTTGTTTTATCTTATATGTTGAGGGAGATGGTTATCGATACTCCGGCTAAGGGTTCGGTGACTACCTCGGTTGTTTGTGCTAAATGCCCTTTATCGATATTCGGTAATGATTTTCTCGTTGACTTGATTTGTTTGCCGCTGAGCGGAATGGATGTTATTCTAGGTATGGACTGGTTAGTTGATAACCATGTTCATATCAACTGTCATGAAAGGTCTTTGAGTTTCTTTTCTCCTGAAGAGGAAGAGTCTGGTTTGTTGTCTGCTGGTCAGTTGCATAGGGTAATGAGGGAAGACGTCCAGTTGTTTTCATTAATGGCGTCATTGTCTGCTGAGAGCCAAGCGAAGGTTGATGAGTTGCAGGTGGTGCGAGAGTTTTCTGAGGTTTTTCCCGACGAGATTCCGGATGTACCACCAGAGAGAGAGGTTGAGTTTGCTATTGATCTGGTACCTGATGCTAAACCTGTGTCTATGGCACCGTATAGAATGTCTGCATCTGAATTGTCAGAACTGAAGAAGCAACTCGAGGGTCTGCTTGAAAAGAAATTTGTGAGGCCAAGTGTGTCGCCGTGGGGAGCTCCAGTGTTGTTGGTGAAAAAGAAAGATGGTAGTATGAGGTTGTGCGTAGACTATCGGCAGCTGAATAAGGTGACTATTAAGAACAAGTATCCGCTTCCGAGGATTGATGACTTAATGGATCAGTTGGTGGGTGCTCAGGTGTTCAGTAAAATAGATTTGAGATCGGGTTATCATCAGATCAAGGTGAAAGACGAAGACATTCAGAAGACAGCTTTCAGAACCCGTTATGGGCATTATGAGTATTCCGTGATGCCTTTCGGTGTGACTAATGCGCCGGGAGTGTTCATGGAGTACATGAATCGTATCTTTCGTGAGTATCTGGATCGGTTTGTGGTGGTATTCATTGACGACATCCTAATTTATTCTAAGTCAGAAGAGGAGCATGCAGAACATCTGAGATTGGTATTGGAAATTCTTAGGGACAGGAAATTATATGCGAAGCTGTCTAAGTGAGTTTTGGTTGAAAGAGGTTAGCTTTCTGGGTCATGTTATTTCGGGGAATGGAATTGCCGTGGATCCGTCTAAGGTTGATGCCGTGTTACAATGGGAGTCTCCGAAGTCAGTTACTGTGATTAGAAGTTTTCTGGGTCTGGCAGGTTGCTATAGGAGGTTTATAGAAGGATTTTCGAAGTTGGCACTTCCGTTGACTCAGTTGACTTGCAAGGGTAAAGCTTTCATCTGGGATGACTGTTGTGAAGAGAGCTTCAAAGAATTGAAGGAGAGGTTGACGACGTCTCCTGTTCTGACGTTGCCTAATCCGGAAGAGTCGTTTGTGGTGTATTGTGATGCTTCCAAGATGGGGTTGGGAGGTGTGCTTATGCAGAATGGTAAGGTAGTTGCCTATGCGTCGAGACAATTGAGGACTCATGAGAAGAACTACCCTACCCATGATTTAGAACTTGCTGCAGTTGTGTTCGCGTTGAAAATTTGGAGACATTATCTGTATGGTTCGAGGTTTGAGGTGTTCAGTGATCATAAGGGTTTGCAGTATCTGTTTGATCAGAAAGAGTTGAATATGAGACAGCGCAGATGGTTGGAGTTGCTGAAAGACTATGACTTTAGCTTGAACTATCATCCGGGAAAGGCTAATTCCCATGAGTTTGAGGTTCTTCACTATGAATGCATTATTTTCTATAGATCCTTCCAACTTGTGGAATGGGAACTTTGAAGAGGTTGAAGACTCTAGATAATGTCATTCCATATGACAATGAAGTTGAAGCTCTACCAACCCTAATAGCATTGATTATATGATGGATCCTGAGGAATGGAAGGCTAATGGGAATGTTTATTTTGAAGAGATGGTATAGCATAATAGAATAACCTATTGTGATTTTCTCAAATGAACCTACTCTAGGCAAAAGGTTATGAGTACATATGTGGTGCAGGATTCTAGTGAGTTCTTTGAGGTTTGGTGAGTTCACAAGAAGATAGGGTCCTTGAAAAGGGTGGTCTTGTATTCTTCTACTGTGGTACCAACTTTCATTAGTCTTCACTCTTTCAACTTGTAGATTGAGAGCCTTCCCGAGAGTTTCTGAGGAGACCTCAATGTCAACATTATTGATAGAGGTTGCTATCCTTAGAGGCTCATGCTTGATGGTGGCATTTTTATAGAACTCTCTTACTCTTTCTTTGTAGACCAAGTCTTCAAGAGTGATGAAATCAACTCATTTCTGTTGAGTGAGATAGGGTGTGACATTTCATCAACATTTCTCAATGTCATCAAGATAGTAGATGGTTCCAGATACAATGGGTATTGACACCCATTTTAATCTTTGTGGTTCCTTACACTTTCTACTAGCTTGACCCTTCTTAATGTCCTTTCTATGAAAAATGTCATCCTTCTTGCTCTTTTGATCAACCACTTTCTTATTTTTCGTTTCACGTTTGAGCTCTGTTTTTGGCAGTGGAGATGGGAATTCCCTTTCTAAGTCAATTGTACTTTTCTTTGCATTGAAGGTTCAGTGGTGGTGGTCTTAGATGAAGTACCAGACTTCACTCTTATTGAGAATCTAGGATTACCATTGGGAGAGTGCTTAATCTTTGCAGGTCGTGACTTCAAAGGCAAAACAGAGGTGGGAACTCGTGCAGGAGATCGTGAAGAGATTATAGAGTTTGGGGAAGCCATTTCTGGTTCCAAAGGTTGTGAATGAGGTTTTGGTTCAGTAGGAGGAGGACCAAGATTCTTTGTTCTTGCCATTGGCTGTTTGTAGATTTTTAAGTGAGATAGAGAGGGAATGAGAGAGTGATGTTTTAATCACTTTGAAATGTTTATTGACCAACAGTTGGAAGTGTTATACTCTATGTTGAAACCGTTGGTTGAAGTGATTGATTTGGATGAGAGAGGGAACAAAAGAAGAGAGCCGTTGGGCAACGACTAGGTGCCTATTTTTTTTTATTTAAAAAATACTAACTTCAAAAGCAATAAACAAACAATAAAACACACGAAAAATCAACTAAGACATGTTTTTGATTTTTATGATCATATGCATCTGATGATCCTTCTCAAGAGTTGAGAAGGTTGAGGGTTATGACCCTTCTCATCTGAAGGGGTTTCAATGATATGCAGCATGCTTTTAATGAAACTAACCATTCCTCTAAGAGGAGTTTAGTAAAAATCTCAGCTAGTTGATGTTTAGAAAAAAAAAACAAGTTCAATATTTTTCTTTTGCACGTGATTTCTAATGAAATGAAGCTTCATATCAGTGTGCTTTCATCTAGAACGATGTATAAAAATTTTAGACAGATTTATAGCACTTGTATTATCACAAAATATTGGAATACCTGAGTAACTTAAAGAGAAGTCTTCAAGTTAGTTCTTGAACAACAACCATCAGCAGAGAGATACTTAACTTCTGTTGTTGTGAGGGAAATTGTGCTTTTCTTTCTGCATGACTATGAGATGAATGATCCCCCAAGTGGTTGATATGAACAGCTTTGTGCTTTTACTTTCCAATTTATCTCCAACATAGTCAGCATCACAATACCCTATAAGCTCAAAATGTATTTTCTTTTTGTACCAAAGACCATGGTTAGGTGTTCCAATAAGATATCTGAAAATCCTTTTGACAACTGTATGGTGAGACTGTTTTGGAGCAGTTTGGAATCTAGCACATAGTCCTACAGGGAAGACTATGTCTGGTCTACTTGTAGTGAGGTATAATAGGGAACCTATCATGCATCTATACTCCTTTTTAGAAACAGACTTACCCTTCTCATCTTTTTCAATACTAGCAGAATGGTGCATTAGAGTGGCTATAAATTTGGCACCACTCATCTTATACTTCTTAAGAAGGTCTCTGATATACTTCTTAAGTTGCTTAATTTTCAAACAAAGGAAATACCTTAGTTCACCCATGAGACTCATTACAAACTCATTTTCCATTAATTTTCCAATGTCACTGCAAAGCTTTTCATTGGTTGCATCAAAGATGATGTCATCAACATAAATTTGAACATTTAATAATTCATCTTTGAGGATTTTTCTAAAAAATGTAACATCTATAGTTCCTCATGAAAAACCATTTTTGATCAAAAAAGTACTAAGCCTCTCATACCATGCTCAAGGAGCTTGTTTAAGACCATAGAGAGCTTTAGTCAATTTGAAAATGTGATTAGGATATTTTTGATCAATAAAACCGGGAGGTTGGTGTACATACACCTCCTCATGTAGAAATCCATTTAGAAAAGCACTTTTGACATTCATTTGAAAGAGTTTGAAATCATTGTGAGCAGCATAAGAAAGAAGTATTATAATGGCTTCTAACCTGGCAACAGGAGCAAATGTTTCATCATTGTCAATAACTTCCTGTTGATTATGGCCTTGAGCAACTAGACTTGCATTGTTTCTGATAACCTTACCATTCTCATCCATATTGTTTCTAAACACCCATTTTGTGCCAATAATAGATTGGAGCTTTGGAGATAGAACTAAGCTTCATACCTCATTCTTCTCAAACTGAGCAAGCTCCTCTTGCATTGCTTCAACCAATGATTCATCAAAAATTGCTTCATTTATATTCTTTGGTTCTATTGCTGAAATCAGAGTACTTTGAGAAACATCTCTTCTGAATGAACTTCTGGTTCTAACTTGTTCAGAAGTTTCTCCAATTATTTGTTCTTGAGGATGGTTAGTCACCAATCTCTAACTCCATAGTTACACAGAAGCTTGAGTTTGTTGATTTTGGAGGTTCTTTAGATGGTGAGAAGGGTCGAGTGCAGAATCAGATTCTGTTTTCTCATGAATTTCATTACCCTTCTCATCTGTCTTATCTGCATCTATCTCATCATCTTCATTTCTATCTGTTGAACTGTTAGTTTCAATAAACATAAGATGCATGGTTTTTTCAACATCCTTAGTCCTAAGATTATAATCTCTATGTGCTTTTGTATGTGAGAGAATATCCTAAGACTAATGCAGGATCAGACTTAGCATCAAACTTTCCCAAATTATCCTTGTTATTTAAAACATAGCAATCACTGCCAAATACATGGAAATAAGATATAATGAGCTTCTTTCCTTTCAAAAGTTCATGTGAGGTTTTGTTCAAAATATTTCTAATAGTTGCTCTATTTAGAATGTAGCAAGAAGTATTTACAGCTTCTGCCCAGAAGTACTTTTCAATTTTCAGTGAGCAATCTTCTAGTCATTTCTTACAATGTCCTATTTTATTACTAAACCATTTTGAGGAGTTCTTGGTCAAGAAAAGTTGTGTGACACACCATTTTCTTCAAGAAAAGTTTTAAGCCTAGCATTTTCAAATACTCCTCCATGGTCACTGCTAATTGCAACAATGTTAGAACCTTTCTCATCTTGAGCTTTCTTAAAAAATGTTTTGAAGCTTCCAAAAGCCTCATCTTTATGTTTCAAAAAAATAACCCATGTGAATCTTGAGTAATCATCAATAATAACAGAGCCATATCTCTTTCCATTAAGGCTAACATGCTTGGTAGGACCACATAGATCTATATGCAGAAGTTTCAACGGTTTCTGAGTGGAAATCATGTTAATAGGTTTAAAAGATGATTTGTCATGATTTTCATGAAAGCATGCTTCGCATGATTTATCCTTCTCATACTTAATCTTTGGAATCCCTCTGACTAAATCAAGTTTGGACAATTTTGAAAGGGTTTTCATGCTAACATGACCAAATCTCCTATGCCACATCCATTTGTCATCTTCTTTTGAAATAAGACACATTTGATTAGGTAAATCATCAAGACAAATGCTATAGAGATTATTCATTCTATGACCAGTAAAAATAGTTTTTCCTGACTTTAAACTATTCTTTTGCATGCATCAGATTTAAAAAAACATTTCATGTCCAGAATCACATAAGACTCACATTAAGCAAGTTATGTTGTAATCCCTTAACAAACTGATCAATTTGAATCTGAGTAGAGTTTATTTTACCTATTATACCTACTCCTTTGATGATGTCTTTGTCATTATTACCAAACATGACAAGTCCTCCATCAAGGCTCTCCATGGAGAGAACTTATCCTTCTCCCCTTTCATGTGCCATGGGCATTCACTGTCTAGGAACCACATCTTTCTCATTGATGTTAAGAGACACTCCTGTATCAAAAATCAATAATTTAGGTCCCCTTTGTTTTTGGGTCCTTGATAGTTAGCTGACTTCCAAATGGAAACTTTTTGCCTTTGGTTATAGTTTGAAATTTGTGTTCAAACCATTTGCAATATGAGCATTTGACTTTTGATATTTTACTCTTCATAAAGAAATCTTATTTATGAGTTTTAGCCATCTCAAGAATGTTGTTGCTTACTTGAAAAGCCTCAAGATTTTCTACACAAATCAATAGCTCATTTGTCAAGTCTCTAACTTGTTCTTTCAAAAACATGGTTTTCCCTTTTTAAAATCAGAGTTATGGGAACTTAGCTCATTTGATATTTTCAACTTTAAAAAGCTTATATTGTTCAGAATGCTTAAAATGTAATGTTGCAAAGTATGAATGGTTTTAGCTATTCTTTCATTCTGAACTCTAAGTTCCTCACCTTCTTTCTTTGACTCAAAAAATTGTTTTCTAAATAGCATGCATTTTTGAGATAAAATATTTGTTCATATAATGAACTTACAAAAGAAAATTTAATTTCATGACAGTAATAACAACTAGAAAAGTTTAGAATCAAATACCTTTTCTAGTAGAGCAGTGGACTGTTTTACTTTTTGTGCACCGGCTACATACATTCAAAACAGGTGAGTTTTGACTTGCTTTCTTCTTCTTCAAATATGTCCCTTATATACTGTGGTGGTGTCTTTCCTTTCCTTCTACTTGATGAAGCTCTTTCTGAAAGGAAGGAAACAGAATTTACTTTGCTCATGACTTCTTCCAAGATCTTTTCCTCTGAGACTGTTAAGTGTGCTCAACCTAGAGGCCGAGCTCTGATATCAATTGAAGTCAATGAGTGTCACAAGGAAGGCGCATTGCAATTGTGACCCTTTTAAAAATTAACCTGAAACAACATAAACAGCTTCACAAGTATTGTTAGACAATGTGTGTGTAAATGCAAAGTTGAGAAGGGTGAGTGAAAACAATCTTCTCAACTATGATAGTGGGTAGAGAATGGTGAGATGAATCTGTCTTCTCAACTATGTTTTTGAGTTGAGAAGGGTTAGTTGAAACAGTCTTCTCAACTGTGACAGTGAGAAGAAAAGAGTGAGATAAAACTGTCTTCTCAACTATGTTTCTAAGTTGAGAAGGGTCAGTTAGTTCTTTCTTCTCAAAATAACTATCAATAAAGAGAATGTGAAGATTTTCAAAATAGCTTTTCCAAGGTACGAGATAGTGTTTGAAAATCTTATCTTAAGTGTGAAGTACTTAAGAAAAGTGCTTTAAGTTTACCATTTTGAAAACTCTGAGAAGGGTTGTAAAAATAGTGTTTTTAGAAAAACTGTGTGTAGTTGAGAAGGGTCAGCAAAAGCTGTTTTCTCAGTTTTTCAAAAACCTTCTCCAGATGGAGAGTTTTAATCACAGTGTAAAACAACTTAGAAAGGCAGTAAATAACACAATGATGTATAGTGGTTCACCCAAAAACCTAGGTTACACCCACTCCTCACACCCCGTGAGTATTTCCACTATTTTCCAAATAGTTACAACTTTACAACCAACCTAGGCATAAAGTTCTCATGGTAGTTTTCTTAACACAGCGCTACCTACTGTTTCTCACACCTAATAAGATCCTTCTGATCTATTAGGTAGCTTCTAACACAGAGGCAACTCACTTCTCAAGCCCTACAGCAACACATGCTACTTGAGAAGGTTTCTTAGAGGCTTTTCTTTAACCATAGCAACACCATGCTATTTGAGAGGACTTACAACAGGTTTTTTACACTTTCTAGTTTGGGGTATTTTTGTGGGATTACAAGAGCTTGGTTTAAACAAGGTAGATTCAACTGAATCCTAAAACAACAAGCTGAAATACATACTCAGAAAATAGAATCCCTAGATTAAAGCATGACTTGAGTTTGGGTGAGAGAACTACTTGAGAAGGATGGGAAGAATTTGATTTCTCTCTCACTAAGAACTTCAGCAATGATCCATGGTGGTATTTATAGCCATTGAGGCTGAAGAATATGTGTATCAACCATTGGTTAATCATTTATAGTCGTTGGAGTGGCCAGCTGTTGAGAAGGGTGGCCAGAAAGTACAACAGCTGTTTCTGTACTTTCTGCAGAATATAGGGTGGCCAGCTGTTTCTGCACTTTCTGCAAAAGATAGCAAACTACAGCTGTCATGCTTCTCTTCTTTGAATCTTCTCAACTTTGAGTCTTCTCAATTTGATACTCCTCAAGTTGATGCTTCTCAAGTTGATGCTTCTCAAGTTGACTCTTCTCATAATGACCCTTTTGATATTGACCCTTCTTGTCATGATGCTTCTCAACTTGATTGTGAATCTTCTCATGTTGACTCTTCTCATGTTGACTTTTTTCATGATGACTCTTCTCATGATGATTCTTCTTATGATGACTTTTCTCAAAATGAATGTTCTCATCACGACTCTTCTCATGTTGATTCTTCTTATCCATATTGACTCTTCTCATGATAAGTCTTCTCATGTTAGCCCTTCTTAACTAATGACCTTTCTCTTCTATTCCAATGGTGTTTTTCTTTGTTGTTTCTATCAACATTCTTATGGCTTCTTTGTCTTGTCATTGCTTCAAGTCTTTTCAACACTTATGCTTCTTAAAAGCAGATTATCTTCTTGAGAGTAGCTAACATATCCTGTTCTTAAATTTCACTCAAGAAGAAACATTAGTAGCATATGAAATCAGATAACTTAAGCTTCTCACATGTGAAGTTTGTTAACCATCAAAACTCAACCGGGATTTTGCCTTAACAGATAGAATAGGCTAAGGTCTTTAGTTACTTGATGTTGCCAGGAGCCTTATTTTCCTATCTCTAAGTGGATTGTATATTGGGCTTAGTACCCATTAGACCCAACATATAAATACTATTCTACTCCATGTAATTGTGAGATTTTGATGAATGTGAAATCATTTGCTACATTTTGCAAAAGCTAGTGTCGTTAGAGTCAAAGAGAGGCGTGAGACGTGGGAGCTTGAGAGAATTGTAGAAGTGAGTTCATCATGGTCTCCTTCGTTCTTGGAATGGAACCTTGAGAAACCTACCTTTGAGGCTTGGAGAAGCTCAATGCGGTGTGTGGTCTTCATCTTCTTCCCAAGGAAGAAGTGGCAGACATCATTCTCCACTTCATCTCTATTCTTTCCACATTTCGTTCTTTCTTCACTTTTGTGTTCTTCAAGTAAGTTTCATCATCTAATCTTTATATTGTGTTCTTGTTCATCATCATGACTTAGAGATTCATATAGATTTGTAATTTTCTAGATCCAAAAAATAGTGATTCAAGAGTGGATCACATTAAGTGGTATGAAATTTTCATTCAAATTCTTGATGAATTGCTTTATTAAAGTGTTAGATCTGAATATTTCAAGTTTAAATTCAGTTAGATCTTGAAATTTAAGACCTAGATCTAACAAACTTTGTAGTGGTAAAATTAGTCAAAACAGAAACAATGTTCTCTTTACATATCCTACTTTCTGCAACATTTATGTTTTGGCTAGCAACTGTTCACGCGTTTTTCTTATTCTTCAACTCAAAATTCGATTTCGTTTTTCTATTGATTTCGTTCCAATTTTTTCTATGCGCCTTGATTTTGGTTACATTTACATCTTTCTTTCGTTGAATTTAAGCAAGATTTCATCCAATTCGAAGTGAAAACCGAATCTACTTTCATTCTTCAGATTTTGATTTCGTGTTCAATTCTCAACGGTCTTTGTTGAATTTTTTTGCTAGAATTCATTTCTTGCACTAATTACGCACCTATTGCAACTTTTTGATGAATTTTGCCTGAGTTTAGGCATTTCTCCAATTTCCAAAACCTAAACGTGATTTTATTGTGTATCGCTTTTTGCTTAAGTTCTTCGCATCTTTTGTTCAAATTGATGATATATTTGGATTTCTTGTGAAATTCTGCATAAAATGCACTACTCATTTGCATGATTTCGTGCAGAAATGCGATATCTGGAAATTGCTAGTTGCTCAGCTGTCTTGCATTTCTGCATTTTGATTCGAATTTGTTTATTCCAAACTTCAAATTGTGTTATTGAATTCAATATAGCTCTGTTTACAGTGATTCAAAAGTCAGGTTATCAGTCTCAAAATCTTGTATTATTGGAGAGACAAAAAAAATACCGGAAAAAAAATAGCAAAAAATAGTAAAATTGTCAAAAGGAAAAAGTCAAAGCCTAATCATGGGAGCATCAAAATAATTCGAAAAATTTCAAAAAAATTCCTACTTCTTCTATACATTTTTTAGATCATTGTGCAATTTTCTCAGGATTTTTTGAGAACATGTGGACCATGTTGCCCTTGGAGGCTTATTTTGCTTAATTTGTTGCTATTTCTTTGGTGAATATTTGGTTTAGCTTTTCTAAGTTTTTTCATTTTTATTTTAGTCCTTAAAATTTCTAAGTTTGTCATAGTAGTTTCGTCTTTTCCTGTCATTCTTTGGTGATAGACTATACTCCCTTTGAGATCTCAAGTAATATCAACATCAAAGGTGGAAAGAGGCTTTCTTGTCAACTTATATCTTATTCACAAAACCCTGTCAAAAAACATCTAGATATAGACAAATCTATTGGGTGATTTTGTAGGCGATAGTTTGTTTGATGATGAAGAGTAGCAGACATGGCTTTTGAGACTCGATCAGATCCAGTGATATGTATTTGAACTTTCAGTCTTTTAGACAGAGTACTGTCATTAATGGTCCATTTGGTTGGAGTGAAAGAGAAAGGGAAGAGAAAATGACCTTCTATTGTTTGGTTGAAACGAGAGAGAAAGGGAAGAGAGAAAGAGAGAAGAGAGAATGACTTTTTATTGCACTAAAAGTGTGTTTGTTTGAGGTGAAAGAAGGAAGAGAGAGTAAGGAAGGAGAGAAAGAGAGAAGAGGTTAAAAATGTTACACTGTTGTCCCTTTTAACGTTTTTTTGTTAACTCCGTTAATAGACTGATTATGTGGCTTTTTGACGGCTGACTTGGCATGCCACATAGGATACTTTAATTATTTTTTAATTATTTTTAATAAAACTTAAAGAAAAATGAGAATTATCATTATTGTCCTTGTCTTCTTCCTTTCCTCTTCATTCTTCTTCCAACAAACCCATTGAAATTGCAGCTACCATTGTCGCACACTGTTGAACGAAAAAATTTCACAGATCTGTTAGCTTACAAAGTGAGGGTGCAAATCTGAAATTCCTACATGAATAGTAGTTCGCGTACTTAGATATATATGTACAAATTTGTGCAGATTTGTGAGATGAAGATGATAATGGTAAGATAGAAGAAGAAGAAGAAGAAGAAGAAGAAGAAGAAGAAGAAGAAGAAGAAGAAGAAGAAGAAGAAGAAGAAGAAGAAGAAGAAGAAGAAGAAGAAGAAGAAGAAGAAGAAGAAGAAGAAGAAGAAGAAGAAGAAGAAGAAGAAGAAGAAGAAGAAGAAGAAGAAGAAGAAGAAGAAGAAGAAGAAGAAGAAGAAGAAGAAGAAGAAGAAGAAGAAGAAGAAGAAGAAGAAGAAGAAGAAATTTCGCAAAACAAACCTGAAGAAGAAGAAGAAGAAGAAGAAGAAACGTTGTTGTTGTGTTGCTATGTGTTGCGCTTTGAGAGGAAGCTAGAGATTGAGAGGAAGCTAGATATATATATATATATATATATATATATATATATATATATATATATATATATATACTCTGATTCCATGGTTGTTGTTAGAAGATGATGCAAATTTTTATTTTTAATAAAAAATTAATTTGTAAATAAAATCCTAATTGAAATTGCCACTTCAATATTGTTATGGGCCACATCAGCACTGTTAGCCACTTCACCTTTTTTTAATAGAGTTTAACAGAAAGTTTAAAAAAGGATAGAGGTGTTACGTTTTAAAAGTTAAGTGACCTATGCGTTACAAAAAAAAAG
Organism: Astragalus glycyphyllos; assembly: GCA_963573325.1. Taxonomy (NCBI): domain Eukaryota; kingdom Viridiplantae; phylum Streptophyta; class Magnoliopsida; order Fabales; family Fabaceae; genus Astragalus; species Astragalus glycyphyllos. The sequence goes on along the minus strand of OY754311.1, from coordinate 58,295,149 downwards.
TTAAGGGACCTATTTGTTACACATAAATAAGTTAAGGGATCTGGGGAGATATTTTGCCTATATTATAATTTGGGAATATGGTGAGAACAACCTTTCCTGCATGGAGTGTAATTAGAACAGTACTAATTACAACATCTATACCAATATATCTATATCAATCTATACCAATATATAAAGAGAGTTCTCTAAAAAAACTGTTATTTGGTGTCCACTTTTCATTTTCCACATATACCCCTAAGGAAACCCTTCTAAAATTACAACACTATCCATACGGTTACCCAAAAAAATAACTGCCCTAAAGGTAAATGGTACCGGCGAATACGTTAGACAAAGGTTTCATTGATTTGGTGTTGTGCATATCTTGGATTTTTGGCATATTTTTCTTTGATGTGATTGTGTAGAAGCATATGCAGAGGTTTCACTGGGAATGAGGTTGTGTTGAAAACATAAAGACACCAATGGGAGGCCACCTACGGCCAATTGATTTCTAGATGGGAAACAGTATTCCTTCTTTCTGTTCTTATACCCCCTTTTAAATTAGAATACCCCTTTCTTCTCTTATAATATGTGTAACTATAAGCAACCATTTCAATGACTTTTGTGGCATAGTTTATTTTATTTGCTCCACCAAGCGGGTGAGGAAGAACAAATGACAGAGGCTGTGTTGTGTATTGGTGAATGGTGATACATATCTCATTAATGGTCTACTTTTTGTTTTTTCAAAATCCACCGCTACACCCAATTCCATATAGTTTCTCCCTATTTCTCCCTCTCTTACTAATACCCTCTTCCACTTTTGTAAATCTAATGTTATAACCTCATGAACTCTATTTTGTTTAATATGCTCTGTCTTTGATAACAGGTGTCATAATTATTAATTGATCTTCACTATGAGAATTTGTTTGTTGTTTATTTTTCAAGTGGACCTACAAACTGCAGTCAAGGATTTGTCATTGTAACTGCCGTAACTCCCTCTTTTTAATTTGTTCTTTTATTTATTTATTTAATTCTTTATTTGTTCTTTAACTTTTTTTTATATCTTAGGGAATGAATAAATAAATAGAAGATAGGGAATAATAAAACAAGAGATCATACAAGCACTAAGAACAAGATATTCCTGGAAAAGAAATAGCTATTGATTCTGATTTGGCATTATTTGGGATCAGAAATTATGAATGATGAGAGGCTAATTGGCTTAGAAGATTATAACATCACCAACATTTGGTAAGGCTAATTGGGTTCTGTGAGGAGAATGATGAGAGGCTTTTGGTTCGAGTACATGACCCATGGTTGACTCCATCATTTGGATGACAAGTAGCAGCATTTTCAATTTTTCAAAGATTGAGAATCAAAATTGCATTGTTTGCAGCAATGGGAGTTGAGTACATTCACAACATGCAGTGCCACCTACTATTCAAACGGAATTAATTCCGAAAAACATACTACTTGATTTAAATTTGAATGCAAGAAATTCTGTCTTTGGATTGTCATCAATTTGGCATGACATTGTGCAACAATTAGTCTCCACAAAAAATGAAGTTTATGGTTTTTCAGTGGTGTTGTTGCTTCTAACAAGAAAGAGGGAAGTGTTCAAAATTGAGGGAGGGTCAAGTCCGATTGGGTGGTGAAATACACAGGTGCAAGGATAGCAGCAGGAATAATGTGGAATGCGTTGGATTCTAGAGTTGGATAGCCAAAAGTGAATGAAGTTGACTCTACTGAAATAATAGCTTACACTGCTATGCATTGTATGTATGGACTTGGAGGGAAAGTAGATGCTTAAGTCCATTGTTGCTAACTTGGACAGAGGATTGGATTTTGTTGAGAGATGAGAGGGGCCCGTTAGCCTCTCTATATCTTCATTTTCTGCTCCTCTAGAATGAATAATAATCCACCAATACATTCATGGAAATCTTTTATTTATTAATTTCCATCTTATACTTTCTTCTTTTGTTTCGTAAAACTGATGTGCTAATACTTCACTTCTTTTTGGCTTTATTTTGATTTATACATCTTATCTTCTTTTTCGTACAAATATTGAATAATATTTCACTTTTAATATATTTGTTTATCATTAAAAATAGTGAACACTCAATTTAAATTAAGAAATTGATAGAAAATAAATGATGACGATATAAGTATCTACCGTAGCGTAATAGAAAGGAATGACACTAAAAACTATGACTACATATGTATCTATCTATTATAGCGCAACATGATGGGATAATCCTACAGATAAATATTAACTCCGGCCAAAATAAAGGAAAAATAGGATTTTCAAGTATGCACTTGATCAAAAAAAAGTATGCATAATAAAATGGAATAGAGTAAAATGCCTTGGGGTGCTGACATGCATTTATCATGAAATCACATGTCAAGAGATGAGGTTTGACTTGACCTTTCAAGCTCATCGATAGAGCTCGGTCATTGGATAAGGAGGACGTGTATAGAGGTTTAACGCGATGTGCTTATGAGCCATTTGGAGCAAAGTCCAATTGGACTAAGCTAACCCAGTCCGGAACTCATAATAAACCACTACTACAAAAGTATTTACTGTTGCGTAGTAATCAAAAGCGGAAGACGGGCACTCCCGTGCCCGTCTTCCGCTAGTTTTCATAATGAAGATAGCTTGAATATAGAAGAAGAGCTATTCTGCAAAAGACATGAAGAGAGAATTAGCCTGACAGCTCCAAAATGCAAAGTTGTATATCCTTCAGATATCCAATGATTTATGAGACTTTGAGGAATCTCTAAATATACATTTTGTTCTTGGCTCGTTGCTTTATGTTTACTATGATCAAGTCGAGATGACTGAATAGATTCTTTCATGTGAGGGCGACTTGTAGAGATTGTGTAACAGATTGTTACTAGAGGGCTAGGGATTTATTCAACCTGTTAGCTCTCTTTTCCTTTCCATGAGCTCTAATGGAGTGAATAGTGGTTGTTGGTGAAAGGAAATAGAGGAACTGAGAAGAGAATAATAGAAGAGGTTTGTTTTTTCTTAAATTTTAGCTTGTTGCTCATTTCATTGAATGCTTCTTAAATAGGAAAATGGAGGCTCCAATCATTAGCCACTCATTGCAAAACCCTAGGAATATTCTAACCTAGATGCTACCTTAGATGTTGCGGTAACATCTAGATCCTAGGTGACTCATATAAAAGACAAATGCTAAAAACAATGCTAAAATTGGCAGTAAAAAAACTATTGTAAAAGCATAAGAATAAAAGGGAACAACATCAATTCGAACCAATGACAACGATAAATCGCTGTCAGAATACCTCATTCTTGAAGACCATCCTTGACCCCTCAAGGATGGAAGTTGGCGAACTGTTTGAGCGAGTCATAATAATACTCCAAAGTTGCTTGGTCAATGGATCATTCTCTCCATTTCACCAGGACTTTAGTGGCAGCAATACGGCCTCGTTTGACCATTTTTCTGTCTAGGATTGCCTCAAGATAGTGTGCAACTGAATCAGCTTGTCCGTCAGAGTCTGGATTTGGGCATAATTTGAGTTGAGAAACATGTAAAACAATGTGTAGTTTTGTTTCAGGGGAAATTGCAATTGGTATGCAGCAAGACCTATCTTATCAGTAACCTTGAAAGGTCCAAAAAACTTTGGAAGCAACCCGTGAATCTTGTGAGGCTTAATGGATTGCTAGCAGATCTGTGTCTATTGGCTGGATGAGCCATTTTATTTTCCACCCTTAACAGATGAAACATGAGTAAATTTAATACCTCTTTCCTAGTAGTGAGGGTTCTGTCTACTGCAGCAGAGACAAAAAAGCCTAGTAGGTATAGCAAATGAATAGGTGGTGATTTT